>OX596219.1:6783136-7525474 GCA_951394215.1 Glyphodes perspectalis
TGACGCTAATTGATTTGATCAGGATATTCACAAACTTATTTGCATAGAGAACCCCCCTTAATAATAATAAAAAGATATCATGCCCTCGTTTCAATAAAAAAAATATATGTAAGAAACTTGAGTCGAGTTGAGAATTATGGGGAGGAGCTAGTAAATATATACTATAATGTCATTAACATTAAAAACATCCTTATGATTTCGTTTAAGACCCCAATTTGACGGTGGTTGGAAAGTCCTGCATCAAACACGGATGAAGATACTCGCGTTATCTCTTTAACTGTACTGAATTGGAACTTCTGTGGGCCTGCTCGGAATGCAAAATAATCCAGATCCTTTCGATGCAACTATTATGGTGACTGAATCCTATGTTGCCGTTGTGCCACCTGGTAGACTTGACTAAGGAAACTCCGTATTTGTTCCTGATGTGGAAGTTAAATTATCTGGGCTATTGGTATCCGAGTACCGATGCATATTTTGGATATTCAATTTTGTTAACATACATTTGCATGCTTATAAGACTTGATTCACTAATACTTAATAGGAACTTATTTTGGCGTTGTATGACACCATCAAATGAAATATAGACATGAGATTTAGATATATGTAGGGCTAGCTCATACAGTATCGAGGGTCGAGTGGATACTCGAATCCAAGCATTTATCATGGCCGTTCTAGTAACGTCTCCCCGGTATAGTAGCGGAATCACTGATACAATTTGTTTTTACTCTAAAGTGTGATATGTTTGTACACCATTCTATTCTGATCAATTGATGCTCTTTTGTTACCAACGACGCCCCTCCACCCGGCAGGATCCGTAAGGGTGCCCCTAGCCAATGCCGCCCCAGGTGATAACAATGTTGTCAGCAAAATGCATGGTGATTTGTGAATGTTATCCGGATAATCGGGGTTCTGCCAATTCATTAAATCAGTAGTTAATTGTAGTAGAATAACTTCATGCATGAAGTGTTTTTTTTTAAATGCACACGCATATCTGTTTTATTTTTTATTTATTTTAATGTAACATGGATACACTTATTTACCCGTTCATCAGTGCACTAGAAATATTTTTAATTCTGCATGAAATTGATTTTATTAAGATTCCAATTCGTAGCCATTCTAATAGTTTACCTTCTACTGAGTAGTAAGCCTTTTGTTATTCATGTTTTTGTTATTTATATTCCAATAACGCCAGAAAAAGAATTTAAATTGATATTTAACTCTGATAAGTGATCGAAGGGCTGCATGTGGCTGTATTGGTTCTTTTGAATATCTAGTATCCGTGTAGTGACATAGATTTGATGTCAACATTAAAATTCTCTGTCTGACATTAATTTTTTCTTCCCAAAGTTGTCAGTCAAGGAGCACATACGGAATTCTATGGTGTGTATTAAATGCTTAGGGTAAGGATATGTTAAAGTGGCTTATTTGTCGACGTCTGTTTGTCACGAATAAGGAAAATATATGTGGAACATATGGTTAGGGGACTAATTATGACACAATTGTTATTACATTTACTAATTTGATATGTGATTTACACCTAAGCTACGCGTTCTACGAATTTTAAACTTATTTATATGGGGCTTGTTATTATTTGATTGTGTTCCTAAGCATTCATGTGGATATAAAAGCGACTTTGATCGTCGTCATACGACACACAAGAATCGCTAAAGGCAGTTTTACAGTCACAACGGTGCAGTTACAAGAACTGTAGATTTGGGTTTTTTCACATTGCAATTAGGTTCATTGTAAAATGGAATACTTTACTTAACAATACTATCGATCGTATGACTCAAATTGCCAATGAGGTAATATATAACAGTGAAGTCAACAAAAAAATATGTTCGGAATCTCTTAAAAATGCCGTGTACATAGGCTTATGGTAGGATTTAATATATAAAAAATTCCCACAGCACAGTCGTATTAACTAGTTCCTCCTCTAACCATCTGTTCTCTCACAATACGTAGACAAAGTCCACAGAAAAAGCAGCTTTAATATATTCGCCATTTAATAAAGATTCAATAATCTAAAACTCGATGAGTTTTTAACTTTGTTGGTTTGTTTTTAGGCAAAGTAACGAATATACCAGAAACAATGATACCGAACCAGTTCGGTATCGTGGGACTGTTGACGTTTATTCGCGCGGCGGAGTCTGACCCCAGTCTAGTGTCACTGGCGCTAGGTCAAGACCTCACCGCGCTCGGATTGAATCTGAACTCACCTGACAATCTTTATCTCACCTTCGCTGGACCATGGGCGGATACGCCTTGTAGGTAAGAATACAATAATACGTCCAGTGGAAATTTTAAACTTTTTAAAAGTACCTATAACACCTTCAAAGTATATTTTAGGATAATAATTTGAGTTAGGTTCAAAAAATTTAATTCACCTAAGGGAAAACATGGTCCCTTGATGTGGTGCCTCTGCATACTTGATGTGATGAGGGTGGACCTCAAGATGTGTGGACCTGTTACAGTCATAAATTATAGTTGAGTAAATGAGTACATCACATACATTGATCTGACTCCGATGTAAGTAGCTCAAGCACTTTTGTGACGGATACCAGAAACAACAGTGGTATTACAAATATACATATACTTAAATATTGAATATTAACACCCAAACACAGAACAAACACAAGTATTTATCATACGAATATTTGTCCTGGGTGGGGATCGAACCCACAACTCTTGGCGCATAGGGCAGGGTCACCACCGAAGGCGCCATCGAGCTTGTCGTATCGTATAAATATAATATTATTATGCTGTATATCGGCCACCCCGATTTAGAATAGATATACATACATAAATCATTAATATTCCTCCATAAAAGGTCCCATTTATAGTCGATATGATTAATGCGTTCACACAAACTCACTAATTCGCTTTATTGTATACAAATTATATTTATGTGAGTTGTAATTTTCTCGTTTCCAGGCCACAAGACATGGACTACCACGTGCCTCCCGAATACCTGATAAACGGCTCCATCAGAGAAAAGCTGGCGCCGCTACGACTGAGTCGATATAAGGAAGACCTATTGTTTTATTTGTTCTACTGTTTCGTTGGCGACGTGTTACAAATCGCAGCTGCTGCTGAGCTGTGAGTTGTTAACATCAACTATTTATACATAAATTACTAAATAAATACATCTTACATATTTAGATCACTTGAATAAAATTATCAATCCGCATGATGAACTATGAGTTAGTTATTGATTCACTACACTATTGAACACTTAAATTATGGACTTTTATGGGTCTCTATGGCTGCCCGATAATAATATTATAAAAGTGACACTTTTATTATTGACAAGCTCGATGGCGCATTCGGTAGTGACCCTGCCCCATGCGCCAAGAGTTGTGGGTTCGATCCCCACCCAGGACAAATATTCGTATGATGAATACTTGTGTTTGTTCTGTGTCTGGGTGTTAATATCCAATATTTAAGTATATATTTGTAATTCCACTGTTGATTCTGATATCCGTAACACAAGTGCTTAAGCTACTTACCTCTGAGTCAGATCAATGTATGTGATGTCGTCGGATATTTATTTATTATTTTATTTATATTCATTTATTTATTAACTTAGTCAATAGTTACAATTTGGGTGGTGGTACACTTAGGAAAACGCAAAAAATAATAATACGTTTTACTAATTACTTAATGGATTTTATTCTATTAAATTGTTTATATTGTATTGCTATGTTGTGATATAAAAATAAAATTATTGAGAAAACGTACATTACGTACGTACAAATTTAGAACATGCCTAACACTTAATGTGGTGTTAAACCTGCTACTATGGGCAAGCGTTCAAGACACTTTTTCAGATGTCCAATATGAAGTATAGTTTCACAATAAGGTAACCCGTTGCAGGTACAACCGCGAGTGGCGGTATCACATGGAGGAGAAGGTGTGGATCTCGCAAGCGCCCGGCATGCCCATGGTCGAGAAGACCTCCACGTACGAGCGCGGCACCTATTACTTCTTCGATGCGCACAATTGGCGCAAGGTAATTACACCTCCCTTTCCATCCTTTTGTTTATGCAACGTAACTTAATAAAGTATTGTTTGTTTACATTGTCAGTGGTTGGATTTATCCATTAATGAATTAATTGTAGATTTAATTAATGAGAAAACATTATTATGCGCGTAGGGTTCATTTTACAAGTTGACAATGGAATCGATGTACAACTAGACGTTTCTAAGATTTTTGATTTTAAGGATGTGATAAATCTGTTGCCCATTTACGAAATCACTTTATTATTTCTTGAAAATTGTGATGTACGCGTGGAGAAATTAACATACATATTACACCATCGCGCCTGCAAAAGAGGTAGACTCAGTCCAAGGTGCATTCACAGACTAGTAAAAAAAAAAGGACTGCGCAACTAGCTACACGTTGAAGCTCCGCACGTGCTCCCACTTGACACGCAACTTACGTCAGACATTCACATAGGCCTTCAAAATGACAGATTTCCGATATCTATTATTATTCTCCTATGAATCTCACACATGCATAAACGTAGCTTTATGTTGTAGTATAACAGCGCGGAGTCCTTCTTGTTTTACTACTCCGTGGGTGCATTGGGCTATTTTGGCCATAAAAAAGGGAGCTGGATTAGATGGAACATTGTAAAAAAGTAGTGACAAGTGGCCACATAATCACAAACCCATTAAACTAACGGTCGCTTTTTATGACATGCTAGACAAGGAACACAGCATTGTTGCATTCTAATTTAGTCCCAGACCGACATTGTGCGCTTCTTTCGTTTCTATACCTACCACATGTATTATTCATGCAAAACCATTTTTAGGTACCATTGGTTTCAAGTAATGACAGCCTCGGACCCTTCGAGTCTCCGAATATCTGAAGTACATTGTGCAACTAATAAGGTTGTGAATTGTCCGCAGGTGGCGAAGGAATTCCACCTAGATTACAGCAAGCTCGAGGGGCGACCGCAGCTGCCGCCGCACGTGCTCACGTAGCGCCTGCGCGCCTCTTCTCACACACCTAATGTAGTTTTGTTATATAAAAAGTACAAGTTTAAAAAATGAACGTTTTTATTTTTTTTTACTTCCTGGTCGAGTCGACGCAAACTTCGCAGGGCTCTTCAAAGGGTTTTGACGCAAAAGTCATATTCTCAAAATGTCAACGTTAAAAATTTTTGGTCACTTGCTCTGAATGTCATTGCTCTATATTTTTTTTGTATGTAAAATAAATATTTATTTTTTATTATTAGCCTATTTTGTTGTTGGCATTTAATTTACTATATTATACAGAAGATACCTATTAAAGAAAAAAAATATGTTAGGATTGTGTCACATGGCGGTTCTTTCTGGTGTCTCTGCCTACCCCGCTAGGGAAGGGGCGTGAATTTTAGTAAGTTAAAAATTTAATTGACATTCTACGAAAGTGATCTTTTGCAAAAAATACAAATTTTTTCGCGATGACATTTTGCTAATATGAGGTTCAACGTCTAAACCCTTCAAAGCTGTTTCCATCTAGTACTAAACGGGATGGAATGTGAGTTTCCATCCCCTTAGACCAACCAATAAGCGAATGTTGATTGTGACGATTTGATCTAGAGGCTCAATTTTGATTGATAGGATTTCTAGTCTAAAGTCAAACTCTTATTAACATGTCCAAATCGGTACCATCCACCCCTGGTGGTCATGTACCGACCCTAGGTCAAACTTGCACGACGACGGTCCTGCCAACTGGTGCCGTCGACCATGAATACTTGAGATTGTCAATTTTATATATTATACAGAATTAGGTAGATATTATATAGATAATTAAATTATAATTAGTGAAATTTATTATTCTAGGTAGTTATAATGCAATGTTATGTTTCTGGATGCACCAAACATCGTCCCGTGCTTACCATGATTCGTTGAGCCAGTGGTATAAATACGTCCACAGATTTGAAAATCCAGAGGTAGGTACGTGTTCGCGTCTGAACCCGCACCCCTTTTGTGTATGAGGCGCGTGTTCTTGCCAGTGAACTACGACCGCGTTTTTTTTTTGTATTATTCCGAATGAACAAAATTTATTGCACTAAAATTTTATTACTTCCCAAGGAATAGCATTCTCATGCCATGGTTATGTGAAAAAGGGCAACAATTTATAAATGCAGTAAAAAAACACAATATACTGCCATTATATTCACGTCGTCAACATGAGATATTTTAGTTTGTGCGACAATTTTTCCAGTTTTATAGGCCTCATTTACTCCTTTGTTCCCGTTGTCCCCGTATGGTATATCCCCGTCACGGGGACAGCGGGACGTGATAAAATTTATTTCCCGTTGTCCCCATAACGTACATTCGGCTAAAGGGGACAACGGAAAGTAAACTTTTCACGAGTCGTTGTCCCCTTAAATCTGCATTCTGTTGTAAGCTTTACTTCGTTCTTTTTCTCTTCAACTTACATTACATGGCCCGCCTCTAAGATCTGACAGGCCTGATAAACTTCCTATGTCCGCATAGTGCGTCTTTTGTTGATAAGTGCTGCCCCCTATAATTCGCTCAGGTTAATTTTGTAACATTATGTAATAATATTTTCTTACACAACTTTAATATTTCATTGGAGCTAAGTGTTTTTAAAAAATCTGGTTCAGGTTCGAGATTTATATTTACATACATACATAACATCACGCCCATAATACCCGAAGGGGTAGGCAGAGTCAAAGGGTATAAGGGGCAGCATGCCCCTTCAACCACATTCAGCCAAAAATAAGCTGGGCTGGGTTAAATGGAAAATTGTGAAAAAGCAGTAACAAGCGGCTAACCTGTCGCCTACACAATCACACACCCAAAACCCAATATACCATTAGTCACCTTTTACGACGTGCTAGGCAAGAACCACAGTTGGCATATTCTTTTTAAGTTCCAGACCAACATGGGACAGTGGGCTGTGTTGGATGGAAAGCTGTGAAAAAGGAGTGACAAAAAACCATTAGTCGCCTCTTATTACGACATGCTAGGCAAGAACCACAGTTGGCACATTCTTTTTTTTTGTCCCAGATCAACATGGGACAAAATACATACATACATACATTTATATTTATTGAAGTTACAAATTGCGTATGTGTGCTGGGCATAACATACCAAGAGTACAGCTAAATTTAGGGGTTTGTCAATATGAAAGGAAATAAAACACTCAAATATTGAGATAGAATTTAAAAATTTCACATGACAAGAGATGTTTCGCTTACAATAATTTACATTGTATGTATAAAACTATAAAGCTTTATATAATGATGGATAAATCTGCAAGTTTTATGGAAATATATTATTACTAACTGAACACTAATGTTTGTTCCACAAATAACAAAACTAATACTAATGAATAAATTCTGTCCAACCAGCTGACTACTAACTTACATTATGCTATTTCTTTAGACTCATTAGACCAGAGTGACACAAATGAATACATTACAAAAATAAACTTATAAACTTCATAGTTAGTACTCTTTCGGACTGCTTTTGTAAACTGGTATTGGTTAATTCATAATTACTATCAAAGTTTCATATCTAAGCAAAGTAAATGCGGTAATATAGATTCTCAGTCTAGGTCATCTGTGCTGACAGTGGTAGCAGGAGTATCAGCAGGTGCTTGGGAGGGAGTTTCCGCATTTTCTCTCATTGTGGGCTCATCATCATCATTTTTGCCAGGGACCCATAGTCCAGAGTCCACACATCTCTTCATGTAGTAGATGGCTTCTTGTTCTGGCATCTTGGCAATTGTCGCCTGCAGCATAGGTACGTCTTGGGCGTCGAAGCATTTCTTTAGTTCCTGTAAATAGATTTCAGTTTTGAGAAATTATTCAAACTTATTAAAGAACTTTAAAATAGTATGATTAAAGTAACAAACTTACATCAGGCAATTCCTCATAAACTTCTACAGGGTCGAGACCTCCGGGCCCAAGTCGCGCTTTGCGTTCCTCTTCTTCTTGTTCACGTAAGGCTTCTTGAATCTTCTCGGTGGCACGCCTCTTAATTCTGGCTTTAAATTGTTCCAACTCATCATCAAAGGAATCTTTGTATGTTTTCTCAGCAACTTGGATCCTGAAATTATTAATAAAATTTTTAGCATTACTTTGAATATAATTTGATCATTATGTTTAAACTTTTCCAACATGATTTTACTAAACTATTATTATTAAGAGGATAGAATTTTTTATAAATTTATATAAATAAATATTTATTAAAACAAATTGGATCCGAAACAAATGGACCCATTTGAACATTTTTCTCACTGATGGAAAGCTATTTTATTAGCAAATGATATAGGGTATATTTTATCCCCATATTTCCACAGGAATGGCAACTTGGTGGGGCGCTGCTAGTATTTCACATTACAATTTCATCATCATATGTCAATTTAGGATGTGAAAACCATTTAAGCTAAATTTTCAAAATATTACACTTATTAAAAAGAATTAGGGAGTCAGCTTTCATTATATTATATACTAGCTGTGCCAGCGGTGTCTCCCGCGTTTATGGTTAATACAATAAAGACTATTTCCGTCATACATGATTTCTATGTAACTTTAACCATTAAGGCTGAACACGCAACAGAAGCTTAAAAAATTTAGTAACTTCTCCCGTTTTCTAAACATTTCCCTTTACTACTCTGCTCCTATTGATTGTAGCGTGATGAAAAGTATACTATAACCTACCCAGGAGTATGAAGAATAATTGTACAAAGTTTCGTTAAAATCCGTCGAGTAGTTTTTGTTTCTATATGGAACATACAGACAGACAAAAATTTTACTGATTGCATTTTTGGCATCGGTATCGATATCTTATATAGTTTCTTCTATAAGTATAGATTATATATATGTATATAGTATATTTGTAATATAACTTACCTTGAGAAGAATGAACCGATACAAGCTCTGGGATCCACATCCAATTGTTTAGAAAGTTCTAGAATGTACTGCATACAGATAGTCTGATGTGCTACATGTGCCATTAGGTCATGTTTCTAAAATAATAAAAAATAAGATAATTTTATTATATTATATGAAAAAGTAAAAATAATAAAATGACTAGAATATGGACTGACCAAATATTAATAATTCTTTATAAAATCATAATTTAGATGTCATAGATAGCCAAAAGATGTGAAGTTAGTTAGTAATAATGTTCCAGTTTGACATACCTGTTCCATTTCCAAATTGATGCACCAAATAACCAAGTAGTTGGCTGTCTCTTCACAAGTCAAGTGGCTGTGGTCCAATAGGAACTTCTTCGAGTCCTCATATCGCCTCAGCATACCAAACTGCTTCAACAGCTTCTCATTGTCATTGATAAACTTCTTCATTTTTTCCTCTTTCTCCTCCTCTGTCATGTTCTCATCCTTCTGACATCCCGGCTTTGTGTTTATAATGGTCTTTGTAAAACCTGGCTCACTAATTGTATCAACATTCCATGGAGTAAGCTTCTCCTTTTTCTTTAGATCCTCATCTTTCTTTTGAATTTGTTTTCCTTGTTTTTCCAGTTCCTCAAGTTCCTTTTTCAAAGAGTCCAAGTTTGGGCTGTTAGAGTCAACCTCTGTCAGCTTCCTCTTAGTTTCTGCTAGTCTTCTCAGGTTTTCAGCTTTTCTTTGTTCGTGTTCTTCTCTCTCGCGTTTGCGCTCCTCCATTCGGTCGACGCGGGCCTGATGTCTCCATCGAAATAGCGATGGGGTATCAATATTTGGGTGCGTCTCATCTTCGTCATCAGAAATCTGTAAAGTTACGTTGTAATCCGTAAAAATAGTAAATATTATTCATCGATCGATTAATAAGTCTCAATAAACAACGATAAAGCTTTTCGTCTGGTATAGAATCCACCAGAAAAACCCACAGCAAACGTCTTCGTCGACAAATTACTATGAATTCAAAAACCAACCTCAATGTCTTTCCATTTGCTGTAGTCCACCATGTTGAAAACAATAACAAAATGCAGTTATTACCAGAAATCACACATACACTATGTTGTAGTTGACGGATCACAGTTAAATAAATAATTTGTACTACAATTTCAAATTATCTCAAGAGAAATCCGGAATATTCTCCTGACTCTTGTTCACAGACGAGTAATGCACAGACGAGTAATGTAAAACAGACAGCCAACTCCATACAAAAAAACTGCACAATAGCCATACTGATTACACCTCACTCACTCATAAACAACATAGTAATATGTACACGTTGTCACACTGACAAATCATTATAGAATGAATCAGCCCTCTCTATCGCACTTATACGTACCGCCGTCTCGCACGTACTTTGTTAGAGCTGCGATGACGTATACCTACGTAATAAATCTATTTTCACTACCGATAGTAGTAAAAATAGTAAAATTAGGGATGTGATACAATCGATAAATTACGAAATTTTACCGGAAAGATTGGTATATTCCGAAATCATCCGGTTATCGGTAATAATCGGTTTTCTAAAAATACAGATCCATTCCATTCCCAAAATCTTTAAAAAATAATATTTGAAAATAAAACTAAAGCGCAATTTCTTAAATTTTAATAATGCCACAAAATCACAGCTGACAAAAAAATACCATGTAATAATAGAAATAATCAACGGTTGTAGTAATATTCCATATATACATTCGAATTCAACAAGGCATGTAGGTTATGTAAAAATATCTAAGTGATCTATTATAATCGTAGTGGGTTTTCGACATCTTTATGGACCGCTTGAGTATTTCACTATACAGATTACAGAGTTGTAGACGATACGACGCGGAAACGTCTGGGTAGGAACACCAAGGCTTTCTATTTAGACCTGAAACAAAAAAAAGATCGCCAAATATATCACGTTTAAAATATAATCGCATGGCATAATTTGATGATAATGGCCACAAAAATAGTAATAAAATAATCTTCATAAAATTATTAAGTAAAAGAGAATGGGCAAAAATGTATGCAACCTGGGACCACCATAAAATAGCAATAAGATAAATCAGTCAGTTAGGTCTTTTCAATTGAAACAACAATTGTTATGACATCTTTGTTGTTACAACTATCCGTTCAGAGATATAAGATTTATAACTCAGCAATTTTCTTCCTAACTACATAATAAATATATTATACTTAAAACAGGCTTGATGTGACAATTTTGCAACATTTATGATTTCAAAAATATTCTATGTGGACGTTATCTTGTATTGTGGTAGATGAAATTGGTTTTGAATAGCATTATAATAGCAATTTTGAAATCCTCAAGCATGTGAGGCAGCGCTCAATTGAAATATTTTTGCCGCAACAGCCTAAGCCACCCCCGTGTCTGTGCTACCAATGACACAGTGTTAAATCAAGAGAGACGGACATGGGTATGAAAAAGCAAACCATGGAAAGGTAAAAAAAAAAGTTTTTTTGTCTGGTTTGATCTCAGACCCTGTCAGAATCACCTATCAAATCTAGTTGTGAATTAATATAATAATTAGACTCAAAATATTATTAAATTTTTAGTACCTTCTTGTCATATGATTGTGGTTTGTCTGTCTGTCGGTTTGGTTGAGCGAGCTCAACTTTCTGTCATTCACTTTGTACAGCATCTCCACGAATTTCCATAGTGCTTGTTGCCCCTGGTAATGAATTTCTTTTTCTGAAAATAATTTTGGAAGCATTTTACTATATGATATTATTTCTTTGTAATAATTATGTCAGCTTTATTACTTTGGAGTCTAACTGCATCTAAATATAGAGAAGGTACCTATGACATCTTCAGTTAATCAAGTTATTATCGATAATGTATCCAGACAAAAGATGAAGTGGACAAAATCGAGCATTTAGTAATAGAATTGCAATAGACGTAACTTTGCCAAAAAGGGGCATATTTTACACCATGCTTCCCAACTAGATTTGCTCGTAAACACAATATTACTACGGCAGCCTGGTACAATACACTTTGAAGGCATTTTTAAAGTCAATAAGTAGTTAATACAAATAAAAACAAGTTGGTGTCAATCTAATTACAAAATAATCACAACAAAAGACTACACAAACACTAGGTAGTACGGAATTTATCGTCGTAATTAGTCGTGATAGGCCGGATTTCCTAAACAAAACAGAATATTATAAGAATAAAGCAAGTTTACTTAGCAAAATTTGATTCCTCTTGAAGCAGCTTTTAGGTTACCAACGAGCTGTTGTCATACTTGTCATTTATTTTCTTTTTTTTATTTGAAAACCGTAATTTCATTCATAAATATGAAGCACAATATTGGCCAGTTAATAATTAAACAAACAAAGCTATTGGTCGGTTAAAACATAGCTTAAATTCTATTGGTAATTACTTAGACAAAGTTAAGACACGTTATTGGCCAAAACTGGTCCACAGTGCAAGAAAAATTTAGACCCTAAAAGCATAGGCACAGTGAATTTATTTAGTGCGAGCAAGAGGACTACGTGCATAATGGGAGAATCGTGGGAATGTGCCATAAGTGTGACACGTACAGCAATAGTGTAGGGTCTATTTATTCATATCTCCATGTAGCACAATCACAGTAGGGGAGTTGGAACCCCCTGATCTTGTTGCTCAGCACCACAGATAAAAATATTAAATGTCAATTTAGAGTTCATTGTTCGCAACATTGCTGTCCGAATCGTATTAGAGGAAAAAATATAGTATGAACTTAGAAAGTTTATCGGGGTAAAGCCATTGAGCTATTTTTACTACGTATAGAGAAGCTATGTCAAACAAAAATATTATCACGAAGCATGGACTGAGCGTGTTTCAGCATTTGCAGCGCTAAAACTAACAATTGTCGTCTAATGAAGCTATTAAAACACGCAGCGCTAGAACGCTCATAGAGTACATTTTTCTCGCGACCAAAACGTCGTAAACGCCGTGAATTTCGTGGCTCTTACGCGTGTACGTAGGCGAGTGACTAAACGAGTTGTTGCCGATCGGCAACAACGCACGGCGCAAAAAACTTGTTCGCTGCGTCGGTTCCATAAGCTAGAAATAATAGTTCAATGGGTAAAGCATAACTTTTGGTACTTAAAACAAACAAAAATTAATGATTATGGTGTCCGAATAAAAAGGAAATAAATACAATTATGTAATTAATAAGCAGGCTATTTATTTATGGATATTATTATAATAAGTTTAATGGTACAAGATGATGAAATAAATTTTATATGCGGTAGGTAGACATGGCACCAAATTTATTACTTTTATGTTGTGAATCTTCTAAATGTGTTCGTAATCAGAACTGCAATATAAATATATGTGAACAGTTACTTTTCGAACTTAAATAAGTGCTAAGTAGTGATTGGACGTAAAGAAAGAAGATGACTGAATAATAGAAGTTGTTTTCCCAAGAAGTGACTATTCGTATATGGTTACGGTTACACATATTTGTGTAAAAGACTATAATAAAGAGTTAAGATATCCCATTTTGTTTTGGGACTCAAAAATAATGTATGTTCCTGCTGATGTGCTCCTTGCCGAGCATGCCGTGAATAGCGATTAATAGTGTATTATTGTTTGGTTTGCGATTGTGTAGGTGACATCTGACCCATTTCTGGCTAAATGTGAGTAAGACTGTCTAAGCTTGAGGCATACTTTTATTATCTTCTTTTTTTTGTAAAAAAATTACCGAACGTTGCTGTATCTATTCCTAAATTAAGAGATTTTATAATTATTTCAATGATCTAATCACTACTTAATTTTTCTTTTTCTTTTTGGCGAGTGTGGTCAATATCGTCGTCATGGCTGTGGTGGTGGTAGTAATAGCCTCGGTGACGCTGGCCGTCGCGTTGCCAAGTGGTTCTTCCTCTTCCATTTCCTGGCCCTGGCTTTCATCGGGGATGCTGATTTGAAACTGTAGTAACACCACCAAGTATGTCACCATAGTAGCCATTAGCTGTTAAAATATACGTTTATTAAACTTGGAATAAATGTTTAAACATTGCATCAAGGAGCAGGATAGGGGCATTATACCTAGTGTTTTTTTATCGAGTAAGTATCATTAGTTTTCATGAATTGACACGAAATTTCTCCAACCTAGTCTTTTCGATTATGGTTAAGTAGGTATGTATCTAATATTCCTATACTTAATATATTATAATAAATACTTACTACTTAAGTACATACTAAGTACAAATATTTAATATTTTAAGAAATTAGCAAACAGCGTTTGGTTTTCAGCATGATTGTAATGAGACGTTGATAAATAATTATCACGGGGATTACGGGCGTGATGGTATATATATGTATTGTACGGTATTCATTTCCTTTGTAGGCGAAAGTAGAGAGAGAGAGAGAGATATAAAAAAAATACCTGTTTAACTGTATTTTTTATATAACTTAACATGTAAACTCTCTTTCTTGGTGTTTCATCTTTACCTATAATAATTTCTTTCATTTCTCCCCTGTATACCTACTCCTTTACCTATTATTTTACGTAGCTACCTAGAATTATTACCTTGTCCATCAATCAGTGTGTCTTAAATCTACCCGAAAAATACTAGTAAAATGACCTTGCTGTAAAATTAATTAAACACTTACAGACTTGAACAGCGTCCGGTTGACGTCAAAGAATCCTCCCAAGCTGATCTGTGACGGGTTCATCTCGGTCGCTCGCAAGAACATGTTCACCTCGGTCTGAGCGTCTGTGTTCATCCATGACAGTTCTACCATCAACAGCTTCTTTTGGAAGTTTGTGCGCACCTATTTTTAAGAAATGAGCTTTGTATTGTGAAAACACGGACTAGTAAAAAAAGAAGGACTCCGTCACACTAACTAGACGTTTAGATATCTGCGGAACTCCAACTTGATACGTTTACATCACACATTGACATAAGCGCTCCAAATTTCCGATATTTGGTATCCCTAAGTCTCACTAACACATGCATAGTGGTAGCTTCACGCTGTAGTATGATAGCGCGGAGTCCTTCTTTTGAAGATCATTGATTATAAAATAAGTTAAGAAGATAAAGCACCAAAGAGACTTTAAAAACAGTCGCTAAATAAGACTTACATTATGAGAAGCGTAGTGAGCTTCATCACAAATGAAAAACAGCAGTAAAATACTGCAGCAAGCGGTCAGAGCCAAGCCAATGTCCTTAATTCCGAAGCCTTCGGAAATTTGACTTAGCAACCCGTAGATGGAGAGCGTGATGATAAGGAACAGGTAAAGATTGACAAAGGTGAATGTGTAGCAGTTGGAGATGCCGGTGTTGCGGGCGATCTTGCTGAGGCGGAGCCATAGGGCGCGGTAGTCCGACACCTTTTTGGCCGGTCCAATGTTGCGTAGAGCCTACAATTAATTACGTTGGTCAGAAGTCAGCCAATCAGTAAGAAATGGCTCAGTTATAGTGATTTGTCTGTAGTAAGATATAAAAATAAGGGGCTCCCTTAAAACAAGCCATTCTTATTTGCAAAAATGAAACAGAATAATAATTAAATTGCCCATTAACCAATGAACGATTATACCTGCAGGAAAGATATTGCGAAAATGTTTTCTTACTGTTTAATTTCTAACCTACTTATAACAATTAAATTAATAATAACTTTTAAAAAGAACGACTAAACTTACCTGATGAAAGTCTTCAGCTAAAACATTGGCACAAACGCTGAGTGTCTCACAGAGCAAGTACCAGTAGCCACCCAGAATGTACGTGAGTATCTCCAGGAACACATAAGGTATGATCTGCATCATCTTGAAGTGCACCATGGTGATGTGCGTGATGATCACTGAAGTCGTGGACAGCACCGGGATTATCACAGCGATGGCGAGTGCCTTCTTGTAAAGGTTTACAGGAAGAGCTCTCGCGGATAGATTCTTGTACGCTGTCTGAAAAATACCATAAAATTGTTATGTAATCAACATTGTGATTTTTTATGTTTGATCTATTATAGATCTCTACGAAAAATGTTAATAGTGGGATACATTTAAACGAAAACATAAGGCTGCGATTGCGCTTATGATATATTTGTTGTCCGTATTAATAATTTATGCTAATTAATTAAGATAAATATGATTAATTAATAATAATGAGTAAAGATAAATATGAGAAAGCTTACCTCAAAATGGACCCATTCGTTAAGTACTTCAGCTATCTTACGAGTCTCGTACCACAATATTGGTACGACAACCATCGGAAAGAGATATACCGTAAACAGATACTCAATGACAGCTTCCTCAAATTTTCCTTCAGCCGTTCTTAGAATTTGAACTTTGTGAAGAGAAAGATATAAGACATATGCTAGCATGCTGAAGAATACTATAGCAGAGTAAAGCATAGAAGCAGATGCCACCTGGAACTTATTGACCCCCGGGGAAACTCTTGTTATAGGGAGCACACCCATTAGTCGCAACAGCGTAAATACTGGCTTGATATTCTCGTATATGATGTCTTTGTTAAGCTTAGGATTGATGAGGTTATTTCTCATGGGCTCTATAGCGTTTGGAGAAGTCGGTTTCACGTACGGAGTCCTCGCTGGTGTAACATCGAGGAATATTGGATTGCCTTTCTGTTTATCTGCGATTTGCGCAGCGTAGCCATTTGGTATCTGTATTGTCGTCTTTGGAAATAAACTGTTATTGGTGTAGAAAGCCATGTTTTACTGTAATTGCTCACGTCGTAGCAATTTCGATACGCAGCCGAGACTGACTCGTGTTTTATGAGAGGAGGAAGCTTAATGACGTTGGGATGGCTCAGTGCGCCATATTTCAAAGGTTGACAAGTTGATTGCAGCCACGTGGGCGTTTTGTCGACCTTGCGTTAATCTTTCAGGGCGCACTTCACCTTGAGCGAGGCCTCGTCATTACCCTCTGCAACACATGATTTTTTAAACACTCACCTTCGTTCTGCTCAATCAGCAAATAGTTAAGTACTTACATAATCCATTCAGTTTGGCTTCGTGGAACTATGAATGTGTATATTTTTTAGAAGTGTCGTTGTACTTAATTGAGTACTTAAGTAGTAATAGTAAGTACATAGTTCGATATCACTACGTGAAGCTTAGTGGTATTATTTTTTTTATGAGGATTTGTTTTTGGAATTTTTATATTTTATAAGTTACGTCTATCGTATCTCGTAATCAATACAGGCAGGGTAGATAAAATCAAAATACAATATCTTTTCTAAGTTATATTTTTTAAAACCAGTTAACATGGATATTTAAAGTGTTGGCTCATCCGACAGACTTTATTAGTTCTTTTAATTTTGTACAATTTTATCTCAAACATAAAGAAAAACAACATACTTACTTAATAGCCTTTTAAGAAACAAACGAATTTTACTGCATTATTATTCACAAAGATTATGTAGAAGTGTACTAAAACCTCTTCTTGCTTTGAACAAACTTAATTATACCCATAATAACGTCAGAGGCTTGAAAATGCTTAAGCAGCTCACTCAAAGCAAAGCTATTCGCGAAACAGAAACACAAAGCAAGCAGGCTTATATTCCAACGCCTCAAGACCGCCCCAAGATTTGACGTGGATCTTCGACTGCATAATAATAGAGCTTAAGTACCATTAGGATGAAAATAAACAATACCTTTGACTCTTCTAGTTATTTTGTAGCCTGCGGATAGATCCTTGAGAAGTGGTACGATAAGACTGTTTGTATGCGTAGGTAACCTTTCTTTATTATTTCGACAATCCTTGACACAAATCGAAGGATAAATCTTATGAATTACCTATCTACGTATTTACGTACGGTATTTGCAAGTAAAGTATAGCCAAATAGCTATTTATTGAAACATAAATTCTTTATTTGTTACTAGCTTCTGCCCGCGGCTTCGCTCGCGTGATACTTCGATAAAACATAGCCTATATGTTATTCGGGTGTATGAGCTATATTATTCTAAAGTTTCATTATAATCCGTTAAATAGTTTTTTGTGAAAGAGTAAGAAACATCCATCCATACATACAAACTTTCGCATTTATAATATTAGTAGGATTAGGATGCCGAAGCTTCCAAGATTTGATGTTAAATGGCTTTCGGTTGACTAACAGTTTGCCATGTGAGAGATAATCTGCATTTAATCGACTTGTGTGAATAAACGGCTTAATAAAAAAAGGTCCCATAATATTTAAATACACTTAGACCCCTAATACTGATTAGTCTCCAAGGGATTTTTCGATTTCGAATCCAAGATTACTGGCCATTGGAGCGTGAACATTAAACGTAAAGTTTGTAACGCGGCGGCTATTCCTCCAAATGGGACTTGGGACTTTCCAATAAGCCTATCGTCCCCCGGGACGGCTACTGATACCCGCTAATTTAAATCAGGAATATTTATTTTGCGGAGTTGGTTTTTTTATTGGGCGCGGCTTTTTGCGCGATAGAATTTTTAGGCCAGCTTTTCATTCAGTCATTGTATTTATATTTTCCTTTTAGCCGCGTAGATTAAAATTGATGAGGCAAATCGCTGTATAGATGCTGTTACTGTTGACATAAGTATGTAGGTAGCTGGTATATTGACGGTTTGATAGTGTTGTTTTTGGTTTAAACTAAGGTACTTTTTAATTTAACAGATTCGATTAAACCAACTCGTAACTTCGTTATCTATGGCAATATTGAAATGCAACCTCAGCCGTATCTAATCAGAAAATTTAATAAAAAAATTATAGCACAGTGGTAAAATAAATTATGATGCTTTTATAGGGCACCTGGACGGCGATACATAAAGCAGGACATTAGAGCCTTGTCCAACAAACGAACGGAGGGAGACGTCGTTTTATGGTTCATAAAGGTTTAGATGGTGATAAATAAAACTTGAGAGTGTTCTAGTGAAGTGGACAAGATGTATTCGGCCGTAAAATTTAACGGGATGGGGTAACGTTTCAGTGTAACGAAACGTTAGTTTGAACTTTTTTAAAACGATTAATCAGTCTGGATTCTAAAAAAAAAAATTTTGTACATAATATTATAAACCTACGTACCTACACAAATTTTGTGTTGTAATAAGTCTCAAAGAGACAAAGTATTTGTGTTATTACCTAGCTATTTGGTGCTCGTGGATAAATTGTTATTGGCGATGCAAAGATTCTAACCAGCGCCTCAGGTGTCAAAATTGTGAAGCTGTACAACACTGACAATTGGTTTCGATACAATTTACGTCACGGAAAAGTTTATTTATTATCTACAAATAAGATTTATGTGGTTTCTTGCTGGACGTGACAATAATTATATTGTCAATAGTCGATATAAGTAATTAAAGCGTCTGCAAGATACAGAACACAACCAATGCGTTCTGGAGAATAATTATTACGATTTACAAATGAAAACTTATTATTCCCGAATCTCCGTAAGTAGGTACTACATTGAGGATCGCAACAATATTTCGTATTTCTACTTTTATTAGCAACAGGTTTCTGTATGTAATCGTGATCCATCTGATTATGTTTAAACTTATTAACGTCAACTTTAATAGCAAGTGTCGTTCTTAGACAACTTCAAAATTTCGCCGCTAGAGGCGTACGGATATAGTCTTTTCATCGCCAATAGCTATCCTTACAGTGTTGAATTAAGATCACCATCCAATATCTAGAAATGTATCTGAGTGCTCTAGAATTTTTGATATAAGGATAATAAAGTAAAGCGTAATAGATACTTGTTGTAGAATTTTGAAAAAACTTTTTGAAACATACTTTGTCATTCTACATATTTTAATATAGCCCGTTGTAAAGGAATTATTTTACTTTAATCTAGGATAGTTATTAAAAAACAACAATCTATTTGTCGTAGGCCCAATCTCAGCCTTAATCAGCCACCTTGGCTGATAGTCTATTTAGGTGGTAATCAAGAAGAAAGGTTAACCCCGGGCGTCTCTTAAGCCGCCGCAATCAAATTTAGTTGCACCGTGCCGAGTTAATCGAGATTAGGTAAATGGTGAGGCCGCCGGCGAACCACTTACAAACTCGTTACGAAGGATTGAACGGGAAACAAATGAGATATAATTCATTTGTTGGATATGGGCGATGGGAACCACATTTCCTGTTAGTCACAAAGGTAAGTATGGTTGTTATACCCTAGGGCTTCAGTCGGTTTTATGAGACGATGATGAGTCGCCACCCGCTGAATGGACAATTCCGTTGATTACACCGGTCTACAGCATTTTTGCGCACGGGTTATAAATAATTTATTTTTATTACTTTTATACTTAGAAATAAGAATAAGAACAAAAAGTAGTTCTGGATTTGCTTTTATGAGTAAAAAATGGTAAAACTAAAATCATTGGAAATACTTAAAATGTACATAGAGATAATTTATCAAAAGATACCGAACATCAATTTATGATTTTTTTTTTACAAAAGAAGTTATAAAATAGATTTAAAACATTTAAAAATGAACAGTTTTACTTTTCCTGTCATGTTCAGTGATTTACAGTCATATATGTCACATAAGATAAACAGTCTTTAGAAGTTTCTCATATTAACCCCTAAATATAGTCTCCCGTCATGCTTTCAGTATACTGGCCTTGGTAACGTCGCGGTGAACTACGCAAACTAGTTCGCAGTTTGGATCGCTACTAGTTCGCTAGTACGTTCATGACAAAGTATTTTATTTGAGTATTTTATTTATATTAACTGAAACATTTTGTAGTTGCAGTCATAAAATATTGATAAGATATTATATCTGCATCTTTCCTTCTAATAAACTACTAGGCAGAGCGGCATAGTGGCATATCCACAGAACTATATCGAGATAGCTCTTAGCATATCGTTCTCACTACAGAGTCGTGAACTGACGATCTAAAATTCTAAAGGAACGATCTAGATCGTCAATGCTTGACTGTATTAAAACGAGCGAACGATGAACTAACGAACTAGAAGAACGAACTAGTTCGTTTAGGAGCGGCGACCTATACTGAGCGATCTCAGTTGCGAACTAGTATGCCCAAGACTACTGTCGTACACAACGAGCGACGCAAGAAACACTACTACACGCCCTCTTCCTTCTCTTTCTACACCGATAGCGCGCTAGACCGTAATTCATTGGGCTCAAAAATCCAAAATGGTCAAATCGCTCAAAATTATTAAAAAACATTTTTTTTCGATTTGTAATCACATTTTTTTTAAATATGTGCCTATATAATCAGAATATACTAAGTAAAACCCATGCGCAAAAAAGAAAAATTAAATTTTTTGACTGGTGTTATTTATCTTACTCAATAATCTATAATTTATTGCTCTATATTAGATACATAACATAACATCACGCAAGTAGCAGCAGGCCCCTTTAACCACATTCAGCCATAAACAAAACTGGGTTGGGTTAGATGGAAAATTGTGAAAAAGTAGTCACAAGTGGCTAGCTCGTCGCCTACACAATCACATCCAAAACCCCATATGCCATTAGTCGCCTTTTACGACATTCTAGGCAAGAGACACAGTTGGCACATAACTTTTGTCCCCGACCAACATACATAAGATGATATTAAAAATAAACAAATCGTTTGTCAGGCCCGTTGGTCGAGTGGTCAGAGATCCTGGCCACGAAACCAAGGGGCGCGGGTTCGAATCCCGCTAGGGGCAAATGTTTCGTGTGATGAACGTGGACATTTGTACTCGAGTCATGGATGTTTATAAACATAATTAAGTATGTCAATCCGTTCACCTAGTATCCATAGCACAAGCATATTAGCTTAGTTTGGAACTAGGGAATTGGTGTGCCAGTCTGAAGAATTTATTTATTTATAGTTAGAATCATCCTCTCTCAAATTGCAGTGCCCTTCTTACAGGGTCTATAATGTTCTAATCTTATGTTCTACTTACATGGACGGTGCGTTATGTATTTTGATTTACTTAAAAATATATTTTTATCTGTACTAGATTTTTCCGCGGCGTTGCCTAGCCATACAATCACTTTAATTTTTATAATATTAGTTAGGGCTTCATCAGAATGATACAGCTTTAAAATCAATAGAAATGTCTCTATTACATAATACCTGTGCTTATCGTACATAAAGGATATATCGTTTATGTACGTTATGCTATGCTGTATCCCGGTGCCCGTCAAGAAAACTTTCGTAAAATTCTCCCGTTTTAAGAATCCAACATCCATCCATTTGGGCATTGGTAAACAATCTCCAGAGGTTGACACTGTGAGCTGTCTACCGGCCCGAGCCGATTATGACGCCATAATGGCACCAGAACTAACAGTCTATGTAAAGTGAACAGACAGTCCGTAAGGTTCTGGCGTAAAAATGTAATGTGTTTTATTACATATAGTTTTATCCTTTAATTAAATTAAATTGTAGGTAGGTATTAATTTAAGTTATTAAGTGTACTTATTCTATGAAATTTATATTCCTTGTAAAATATCCTAAAAACTTGTAAAATATCCTATTGTTAAAGATCAATTGCTTTCCTATTAATTTAATTTACATGGTTTGAATATACAAAATAGGTTTCAATGGAATTAAGATCAATTATTTGGAAGTTTTTGTACCTACTAAAACTTGATAATCTAAACTAAAATTCAACAAAAATATTCAAATGATTTATTGGTTTTAGTGTTAAAAACTCGTTTAAACCCAATCAATACATTATTGAAAATCATAATCATTCATCAGTTTCATTTATTTTCACATTATGTTTTTTAATTGTTTTAAAAACATTTAATACTTAGATTTCTATACAAAATCTATGGCAATATGGCGTTTTGTTAGCCCATAAAAAGAATGCCTTATTTGGTGGTGTCATTTACCCTATTATGTATATACGGTACTGAAGTGAAGCAGAGAAAATTTTACATAACACCGATTCGAATTTGAATTTCCATATATGAGGTACGCGATGTGGTGTGTGGCTTCCTACATTTCATACAATAACTCATTATGTATTTAATATTCCTAGGATACTTTATTTGAGATTATCATAATTTATGTTTAACTATAAAATAATATGTAAACCTTAAAATTCTAAATCTAAACCTTAAGATTTACCTGCTCCTACAATATGAGAAACTTCATATTAAGTATGAAGATGTATCTTGGAGGCAAGATTGTAACAAAAAAGGTTTTTTAGCTTTGTCTTTACGATCAAAACAAATACTGCGACAGTATAGAAATGTATTAACGAATATATTTATCGAACAAATTCTACAACGTAAGCTGCTTATGCGTGTGTTTGAGAAGTCTCCATTGATGTTGTTTTATTTTATCGCATTAAGTCCCTGTATTTGAGTAAATAAAACCCCCGAACAAAAGTATTCGGAGATTGAATACATTATGCAACCAAATAAGATAATCTACCCATCTCCCGACCAACTGGAGAGCCAACTTGACGAGATCTTCTGAGATTTGCATTAAAACAGGCCCCTTAAAACCCTTAACACGATGTTGGGGGACATTAAAATTAAATTAAAATAATGGCGACGCATTTTAAGTTGATTATCCAATCTAATTTACATTTTGGTTAGAATATCACTCGACTTAAGTAATTAATGGATGGCGTCACTTAAAAAAATTGGACTAGCTGCGATTCCCTTAATTTGGATCTTATAAAGCTATTATATTATTCGATTAATGAACGATTGTATTCTGATTGCTTAACAAGAGTTCTCGTAATTATTATTTATTTTGATGACGGCATTAGGTATATAAATATAACTACGGAAACATGTCTGATGGGCTGGTTGAAAACTGAGTGTTTTAGTGCTAAAAATCAAGTAGTACCTACTTGATTTTTAGTAGTAGAGTTGTATTACTCTTTTGGTTGGATCCACTTTTATTTTATGTCTTCTCTAAAGATTCAGCAAAACTACAATATAATTAATTACATTGCGTAATGTGAAACGTATGGCTTGAAATCGAGAAGGACATTTTATTTCTAGGTTATTCTAAGATCCCAATTTTTGGCCAATCCAATCGAAGAGAAAACAATATCAACCATAAATATCATAAATTTTACTATTGCCAGTAGTACATCGCTAATGTATGCAACATAGCAGACTACATCATCTTCCTAGTGTCATTGAACTATTATTACTGTAATAATAGCTCAATGCCTAGTGTCATGTCCTGTGCTTAAACGGGGTCCGCTTAGAGACCATGATCAAGGATTTAGCAGGTCTGGTAATTACATTGAAGCGACTGCCGGTCTGATCTTCGTAACCCTAAGATAGGGAAACCAGACAATTTTTAGACCATGGTTACAAATCCAAAGATTTTTGAATTTGCATGTTTCATTACGATGTTTTCCTTCACCGCCGAGCTAGTGGTATAAATAAGTACGTATAAAGATTTGAAAAATCCAGAGGTATGTACCCAGGTTTGAATCAGCGCCCCTCGGTAATGAGGCGCATGTCCTTACCATTGAGCTACCACCGCTCAGCAATGTAGACCATAGCGCTGCAACATAGCAGACTACGCGCTACGAAAATAAGGCCGTAGCATAGAACACAATTTGGTCGTAGCAGTCGTAGCCGCAGCCATTGAATAGAAAGAAAAATATTTTGTTGACTTTATAGTTGAAATAAACATAACATTTTCACATAAAGAATTAAGAAAAGAAAAAAAAACATAGATACGAAGCGATAAAAAAGAAGATCAAAAATACAGTAGAGCCAATTAGGTCCCCCTAGGTATAGGAAACTTGATTGATACCCTAATAAATAAATAAATAAATAAATTCTTCAGACTGACACACCAATTCCCTAGTCCTAAACTAAGCTTATAAGCTTGTGCTATGGATACTAGGTGAACGGATAGACATACTTAAATACGTTTATAAACATCCATGACTCGAGTACAAATACCCATGTTCATCACACGAAATATTTGCCCCTAGCGGGATTCGAACCCGCAACCCTTGGTTTCGTGGCCAGGGTCTCTGACCACTCAACCAACGGGCCAGTCGATAATGTGCACTTATACGAATAATCAATTCTAAGATATAATTACTTGTTTTATAACTTCTATCCCGCATGAGTCAACCATAAAAACACTAAAACCAATAAATCATTAGAATATTTTTGTTGAATTTTAGTTTAGATTATCAAGTTTTAGTACAATAACTTCCAAATAATTGATCTTAATTCCATTGAACCTATTTTGTATATTCAAACCATGTAAATTAAATTAATAGGAAGGCAATTGATCTTTGACAATAGGATATTTTACAAGTTTTTGGAATATAAATTTCATAGAATAAGTACACTTAATAACTTAAATAATACCTAAAATTCATTTAATTAAAGGATAAAACTATATTAAAAAACACGTTACATTTTCTCGCTAGAACGTTACGATGTCTTTTCACTTTATATAGACTATTCTGGTGCCATTATGACGTCATAATCGGCTCGGACCGGTAGACAGCTCACAGTGTCAACCTCTGGAGAATTTGGGACATTAAGTTAAACTTGTTGTTTCTAAGTTTATTTAAAACAACACCGACTTTTAAAATAGTTTTTATTCAGGTAATATTATAAAATAATTTATGAAGTATGGTTATGTGATTTTCGGTAGCTATTTTTATTTTAAATTTATACACTAGGTTTTAAAGCTATAAAGCTATAGTAATATTCCCTATTGTAGTATTAGTAAACAGATGACTTTTTTATCACTACAATTATCATAGAATGTAGGTATGTTCATTGATGTTGGTGATGGGATCGAAGGGGGCTGTGGGTGACGGGACGCGCTAGAGAGCTCTCCACCCGACTTGGAGATTTCAATATACCCTCAGAGATAGCTTAGTGACGTCAAGAAGATTTTGTTTGTCGAATCGACTAGTGATTAAATAAATAGGAAGTATTTATTTATTACATCATGCATTCACGAGGTGGGGGAGGGAGGGGGTCAACAATGGGTCAAATTGTGTGACAAGAGTAAATAATAATAAATAAATTCTCCAGACTGACACAACAATTCCCTAGTCCCAAACTAAGCTTGTGCTTGTGCTAAGAATACTAGGTGAACGGATAGAAATACTTAAATATGTTTATAATCAATAATCATCCACGACTCGAGTACAAACGTCCATGTTCATCACACGAAACATTTGCCCCTAGCGGGATTCGAACTCGCGACCCTTGGTTTTGTGGCCAGGGTCTCTGACCACTCGACCAACGGGCCAGTCAAAGAGTAGTGTAAGTCCTATGATGCGTGAAGTCATATTCGTACATTTTGAGTAATATAAGAAAATCTGAACTTAAATTTTGAGAGAAGAATATTTAAGCTTTAGTTGAAATTATCAAACATCGTGATAAATGATTACATCAAATGGTAGTTGTGAACTTCTTCTGTTATCACATTTTAAATAAGTACATGCTGGAGCAATTTGGCTTAAGTCAAAACACTATCCTGTATATTAAACATGTAATTATAGTTAAAAGCAGTGATTGATCACTTCTTGAGTCCGTCGTAATTGGTCCACATGATTAATGTAATCAACCACAAATTTTATAAAGTGTTTTTATTTCTAAAATTTATTATCACCTATTTTACAAGATTGATATTTTTACTATTAGGTTAGGTCTTCGAATATTTATATTGTGAATGCCGTAATTACCTATAATTGTAAGGACAGTTAGATTAAGAATATTATTTTTCGTTAATTTTATTTAAATTTGTGCTGTACCTTATGTTGGTAATCCTATAAATAAATAAAATAAATAAATGTAATGTATTTCCTCAACGTCAACTAAATCATCCAGTGAGTAAGTGCTTAAGTTTTTAATTTTGCGTACATTCATATTCCTGTAAGCAACTGCATAACTTTTTGTTGTTGTTATCGTTCTTTCAGCGTAAAATAAGTTAATCGGGGCAGTTAGCTCTATTTACTTTTCATCGATATCTTAAGGAACCTGAAGCTCGTCCCTAACTCATCTCGCCCTGTCGAATCCCGCTAAATTTACACGCTGCCCTTCCGTCTTGTAATGCGATCCGCATTTAAACGTGCTATCCGTCTCTACACGCGACCTCTTCGCGTTTGCATCCTTTAACTGTGATTTGTTGAAGAGCGATGTAGGCTTTTATTTGTTTACGCAATTGATTTGTTTATTTTTTTTTATTTTGCACAAAATTCACAGCTATTAATTAATTTTACAAGA
Source organism: Glyphodes perspectalis (assembly GCA_951394215.1). Lineage (NCBI taxonomy): Eukaryota > Metazoa > Arthropoda > Insecta > Lepidoptera > Crambidae > Glyphodes > Glyphodes perspectalis. The sequence goes on from OX596219.1 coordinate 6,810,175, forward strand.
AACTTTTATTCAAATCTTAAAGCTAATAACGGGGTTTAAATATGTTTGTTTTACATAAAAATAACAATGACAAAGAGACGATCGGACGCAGATGATGCATGCAAACATGTAACATGTAAGGAAAATAAACATTATAAATAAATTAAGTGCATTTTATATATGTAAGTGGGTAAGTACATATGGATATATTAAAAAATTAAATAAATAACCAAATCTCAAATTAATATATAAATAAATAATGAGTAGATAAATAAGAATAAAAATATAAGAGTTTAATTGTTTTATTTTGCTTGTGTATTGCCAACCTCTTTTTTATAGGATTGTAGTGAAGAACAGAATAAATCTGTTGAAGCAAACCTATCAATATACATTTTCTGAAGACGACGTATGACAGAATTCTGAGCATAATTACTATGCACTAGATTGCAGCTAAAAAGTTAAGATTAAGATTTTGGATTAATATACAAAAATGAATAGGGAGTAATGAAGGTTGAGGGCTTCGTCTACTTCGTCCTTATTCGATACTTACGTTTATATTAACGAAAAGCCTTCGCTCTGTCACCCGTTTTAATATTTATGTACAATAATTTGTGTGTTGTATAATTTTAGGAAGGCGATGATAATTGGAAAATAAAACAAATCTTAACATAAGTTATAAAAGTAAAGTGAGCTTGATTTTTGTCGTTTATCACTTATTTACCTAATCTTCGATGTATTATCTAACAATAGTAATGTTAGGGGCTTCTAGAACTTTTTAGAATAATATAGTTCACAAGGTATAGAAAATCTAGGCACGAGGGGGCATGTCAAGCTAAGTTCATCAATGTTAACGTGAACGATACCACGGGAGAGAGCTAGTATGTTCAAAAATATTGTTAGATAGGATATGTTATACATAGAATGGATAAAAAACGGCACAATCTCATGGTACCTCTTTATGTAGGTACAGAATTATGCCAATAATTACCAAGTATTTACGAAAAGTAAATAGAAGTTTAATTTACGTAACACGACTTCTGACGTGTTTTGTTAAAATATATTCGTAACGTAAATGTATTTAAAAACTAAACGTGCGAGTGTCTGATCCCAAAGGATGTAAAGAAAATAATGTTGTTTATCTTTTAATTAAGAGGTTTAAATAGCAAGGGTAGAGATAAACGTTTATAGCCGAGTTTCGGCGAATGTGTACCTTGACCTTTGTTGGAATTAACAATTTACTCGTTAGGTTTTTTTGATATCAAATATTTAGTACAGAAATATAATATAATTTCAGAAAGTGTTTGAATAGGGATTTACATAAAAGGGTGAATTATCTTATTCTAGCAGTTGTTCGTGGCTCTGGCCTGGTGGAATTCAGTCGATTCCGTCAACATTCATATTAGCACGGTAGTAGGTAGTTGTTACAATAATAGTACAGGTTGGTATCATTACTTAGCTTGTTACATTTAAAATTATTATCAATATTAATATTGAGTTCAAGAAAAGTTTTATCTTTAATCACTGATATAAATAGATTTTGTAATACAGATGTACGTGCTAACGAATGAACAAGGACATACCTACAAAAAAAAAAATGTCCTAACCGATATCGGTTACGGCAGCCAATCTCAACGAGGATTAGCCATCTGCGCAGGAGATATTATAGTGCACAAGTGTGTGCGCTAACACAGGTGCACTCTCTATTCCTTCACTCTCATAGTCTGGTGAGACGGCAATTCGACATGACCGGAGAGAGGTTAGGCGCAGGACCAACGGCTTAACGTGCTTTCCGAGGCACGGGGGTAATTAAACCGCCAACTTCCTGACTCCGGACTGTCGGGGCTGTTACTGAGTAATTTGGATATTGAAATACCCAGCCACAAATTTTTGGCCCGACCCGGAATTTGAACCCGGGACCTCTCGGTCCTTAGGCAGCGCATGCTACCACTAGAGTACTAGACCAACGAGGCAGTCATCGAGTCAGTCACATACCTACATATATTATACGTATCTACCGTCTGCCATAAGTGCTCACGTGTTCCGTATTCCGTAAGAATTGCTACATATAGTAAGCTCATATATGGTCATAATTTAGCAAATATATCAAATATTTCTATAAATATGTAATGTACTCGTTTAAAGAGAACATCGAGTATAATTTGTTATACTAAGTGTAAACATGGCGAGGGTCGCGGGACGGAAGTTGCCGCAAACTTTGGTCCATTCAATAAGTTTTCTTTTCAACGGCGGATTAACGAGACGGCGACGCGGTGACAATGTTAGAAACAGCTTACAAGGTAAATATTGTAGGGTTGGCGGTACTGCGGACAAAAAGTCCGCGGATGGAGTCCGCGATAGTCTGTTATTACTGGCTGGTAGGCTGAAGCGGCAGGTACTGCAGAGCCTAATGTTTGTATGAGTGAACTTTTATTTAAGTATGGGTGTATCTGGAGTGATAATCGGTCTTTTTATTTTCTTTAATGCAACTGCTGGTTAATAATTCTAAGTAGGTCATAACTTTCTGTAGGAGCAAGTTCAATCTCAATATACAATAGCTCTAAAGGTTTTGGGTAACATAAGCAACTTGTGTCGGTCTTCATACAAAAAATTCAAAGAAAAAACAACAATGTTAAAGAAAAAAACAAAATGCAAAGCCAATCTTACACTTAATTTAAAAACTAAATTTAAAAAATAATTAATCAGCAACCCTATTCGCCCGCATCCTATTAGGCGCGTATTCTGCTCACTACTCTGAACAACTCGGTACACGACTTTTGAAAATTGACAAAAAAAATTACTTTTCATACGAAATATCAAAAAGGCTGATCAACTTTTGTCGCAGCATAATTATTTGGAGTAAGAATGAACATACGTATGTACCTATTTTAATTTCTGCAAATCCGAAGTAGGTAATTACACAAATAATCTGCATACGTGTATTTTGCACCGCTTTATTCTCTGCCTAAAATGGTTATGATTCATACATCTTTGTATAAAGTGTATTGAAAAGAGTAAATACCGAGTTTCTTGCCGGATTCTTCTCGGAAGATACAACATTTCGAACCGGTGGTAGAATCATATAGCTTTATCTATATTTGACGAATTTTAAGTGTTTCCTTGAAACCTAATTAAATAATATTTTGACTTTGATTATGGTAATATGATGGTGGCACAAAGTATATTTTGTGGTATCTTTGCCTATATCTATATATCGCCTACGCTTTGTATGCCAAGATATGAGAGTCTGATTATGGTGGTAGTAGCTATTGTAGAAAGTAGCAGTATAATGGATTACGTTATTCAGCGGCTATAGATTGTGATTTGAATAGATCGAGTGAAAAAAATAAAATAAACAATAAATAAATATCAGAGTACATCACATACATTGATCTGACTCCGAGGTGAGCAGCTTAAGCCCTTATGTTACGGATATCAGAAAAAAACAGAAGTATATTACAAATATATACTTAAATATTTAGTTGGATTTTAACACCCAGACACAGAACAAACACAACTATTCATAATACGAATATTGGTCCTGGGTGGGAATCGAACCCACAACTCTTGGCGCATGGGGCAGGATCAAATGCGCCATCGAGCCAGTGAAAATGATGATGAAGTGAATCGAGATGATTACTCTTTCAAAACTCAATTATTTAATAGTTTCAGTGTTGTTCTTGAGCTGTCACGAGATCAGTCAAGTGAAAAGTCACTGTTCTAAACTATGATGTCATTTCACTGCTACTTTCAATAGGTACTTAATTATCATAGCTACTAGACTATTTACTCAGTAATCTTAAGCACAAACTACTTATTACTAATGTATGTACTTCATTAATTTTCATCGCCTGATTAATGATATACTTACTTGACTGGTACTGTCGAAGTTTATTCAACTCACGGAGAAAGTTTATTATGTGGTTGTTTGGCTGTTTCTAAGCTCTTAATTCGTTAAGTTTGCTTTCGCTCACAGATAAAATGTTCTTCATGACAACGTGGAAAGACGGTAACTTTACCATTAACAAGTTCATACATATAAATTGCAACGTCACTCAACTATGGCACAGTGTAGTAATCATGGTAGGTAAACCAACGAAGAATGATACTTAATTGACGGAGATAGTCTACTTACCTACCAGAAGAGAGTTATTGATGCTAATAATAACATAATTTTAATCTTATAAAAAGTTTTATGGTATCATAAATTTTTATAAATAAAAATTATTAATAAATTCTCTAGACTGGTACACCAATTCCCTAAATTCCCTAGTTCCAAACTATGCTTATAAGCATGTCTTATGGATACTAGACGAACGGATAAACATACTTAAATACTTTTATAAACATCCATGACTCGAGTACAGATGTCCATGTTCATTTTAACCATGTATGGGACTGGGGTAATTGAGACAACAGTTGGTATAAGTCTCAACTACCTCATTACGTCGGTTTTACTAAATAATAACCGCGAATGGGACTGGTGTGGAATGAGACGAAGGTTGGTAGATGTCTTGTAGATGACTGTAGTTAACTGATTTATTTAACGTTGTATTACAGTTTATATATCACTCTATCTGTTAGTAAATGCTTGATTATGTTATATCTCGTACGTGCGATACGTCCTATATTTTACTACGTGCGGCAATGCGGCACATTCATCACACGAAACATTTTCCCCTAGCGGGATTCGAACTCGCGACCCTTGGTTTCATGGCCAGTGTCTCTGACCACTCGACCAACGGGTCTTCATTTAAAGAAATATAAATATAAATACTTAATAAAATCGACGGCAAAAATCTGCATACACAATTGGAATTCATCAGTTTTGTTCCCCTGTCTAAGAGTGACGGAGGTCAGAGGGCGACCGTTCCAATAATGGCGAAGCTGTATACGTTTAGGCAGTTGAATCCAAATGTGTCTGACAAGTGCTAGGAGCTTATTGGAATAAATGCATCCCCTTATACGGAGATGGCGTCTATCGGCTTGTTATTCCGTTTGTCTTTTGGGCTAAAATTCATGCGGTTTTTACAAAAGTAAGATGCAAATTTACAAAAATATTTATTATTTTGGATCAATACATAATGGTATTCGGTTGGCCAGTTAAAAATAATCACATTAAATATGTTCTAATGTAAAGTTTACACAACCTGACTACAAAGCTAAAGTTCCGTGTGCTGGTAGAAAATAAAATAAGCTACACTCCAGAAAGCTCTACTTAACAAGCTTTTTACAAAACTATACTCGTTGCAACGTTTTGTTCTATATTATAGATACTTTTTTTCGAAATTTCCTCAGTAGTGAGAAACGAAATTATTCTGTTTGATTGAATGCATAATAGCGCGGCTTCAGAGGAGTCTCAGCTCAGTTGTTTAAGTCTAGGTTTGAAATTGTGGAATGAATATAGCCTAAATGACGAGACTGTATAAACTGATATAAATGAAAGATATACAGATAGATTCTGTAAATTTTGGTATTATTTTGGATTTGACGACTTATTTTCCGTAGCGGCTAAATGCAACTAACGAAAGTCGGGTCTTGGATCACGCCATTTCAAGATCTGAACAGTGTAAAACTAATTGTGTGAAACAAAATTAAATAATTATTACCAGAGCTACAGGTACACCATTTATAATACCAACTTTAATTAAAATGTAAAGTTTGATCTTTATGTTAAAATCGATTTACAAAGAAGAATGTTTAAGGCGAAATTCGACATAAAGTGGTGTCAAAAATATAAAGGTTCAATGACAGACCGCTTACTCCAACGTAGGCCACGTAGGAGTAAGTAACTTGGTGATGATAAAAGTCTCAAATAGCTTGCCGGGAAACTCAACAGCTACTTTGTTCATGAAAGTTGCATCCCGTTACTTCAATCACTTTGGTATGTTCAAGTCTGTGTTTCATCCAAGTTGGATCTCAAACAGCTGTTTACTTGGCAAGTTTAATTTTGTTACTTCATTTCGGTGTTCAAGTTTTGCGCTTGAGCATAAGTTGATCTAATATAGCTGCTTAGTTCGCTGCAGGGGCATTATTAGCGAATATCGCCCGAGAAGCACTTCGTCGGTGCTCGGTTATTGAAAATTCACAGGTAATTAGCGAGCGACTGCCGAGATGCACAACACTTCATTAGAGTCATTATTTTCGCCGAGCAAGCAACATTAATACTTGTTCGGGAAATTATCGCTGCATAATTTTTGTTGCGCGGGAATTTTGTTCGCATCCGTCGAATATTAACATCCATTTCTAAAGAAATGTCTGCTTGGTTTAGTAGAAAGATAAGTAACTCAGTTTCTGGGTGTGTCAAGTTTTTCGTGTTTCAGCAGTTAAGCACCTTAATGATTTAATTGTGAGTGATAACTAAAAATACCACCAACGGTTGCGCGATTTTTTGGTTTCGGCCGTGTTGCAACTTGCCGTGATTAAGCCAAAAGGAATGATTAAAGATGTGCCCTTTGTAGGTAGTTTACCTAGGAATGAAGCCTATATAAGCAAGCAGTCTGCTCTAGATTGATAAAGGAAGCGCAAAGTTTGTGTATGACAACGTCGTCGGGCTCCGAGCGAAACTAGGCAAGGGGGCAATTTAAATGTTTGCTCCGAGACGAGGTTAATCATCGGGAGCAGGATGAGGAGTCGGCCGCAGGTGCAATACAGGGCCGCATCAGGGAACCAGGAGGTTTTCATGTGTACGGAGTTTGTGGTATAATAAATTTCTAGTAACTATGACTTCTCTATGGTTTTGTATGAGAAATTCGAATTATTTTTTTGTGTATGGTGATACTGATACCTTAGATTATTTTTAAAGTTCCGTCTTACTGTTGACTTGAAACTTAAAAGAATAATTGCGATATAATAAGTTTACGACTTTTATAGATAAATGCTATTATAGGTCAAAGATCGTCATTGGTTTTTTTTCTTTACAATAACGTTATAGTTTAATTTTGGAATTTGAACTCCACAAAGCGCAAACCGACTATTTGCTTAGGACCCTAAAATTAAAAGTCCGAATCCTGCCCTGGGTATGCCGGAAATTACAAGTTCCGGTTCCGGCGAGCGGAGACGTCGCGCAGACTCCGGGACGAGTGCACCGTTCACAAACACTTTAATTTGCTTACCTGCCGGTAAAAACATGTTAGGAGACGCGTTATGTTGCCGACACATCGCTTGCATTCTTTGCTAATTTCCTTCTTGCCGTCGACTATTCACCTGATGTTAGAATTACCAAGGAACTAGAAATAGGGGCGATGAAACTCTTCTCAATATCCCTATTTCTGAACTAACTAAACTTCACGCCACTTCCCTAGCGGGGTAGGCAGAGAGAACCGAACGCCATATGGCACGATCCTTACACACTTCACTCGCCTCTTCAACATTCATAATCCTTTTCATACAAGCTCTACGGTTTTTATGACTCCTAACATCACCTTTTTTTAATACACGACCAATCTGGTCGTGGTAGGTGAGCCTGGGCCTTCCGCGGCTCCTACATCCTTCCACATTTGCATTGTATATCTGTTTAGTCAATCTTTCGTCATCCATTCTTTCCACATATCCGAACCACCGGAGCATGCCTCTTCTTACCTTGACTCCGACGCTGTCCTTCAGACCAACTCTCTTTCTTACATCATCATTCCGAACGCAGTCTGTGAGCGATACACCGCAGATTTTCCGCAGCGCACGCATCTCAACCGCGTTTATTCTACTTTCATGCTCTTTCTGCCATACCCAACTCTCGCTTCCATATGTTAGCGTAGGAATCAGCACCGCATTGTGTATGGCGAGCTGGACCTTCTGGCTTAAGATTTTGCTGCCTAAAAGTTTTCCTAACGCTCCATTCACCCTATTCCCTGCATTCACTCTTCTTTCTATTTGTCCCATGTTGGTCTGGGAGTTGGCCCATGTTGATCTGGGACAAAAAACAAGAATGTGCCAACTGTGGTTCTTGCCTAGCATGTCGTAAAAGGCGACTTATGGTGTACGGGCTTTTGGGTATGTGACTGAGTAGGCGACGAGCTAGCCACTTGTCACTCCTTTTTCACAGCTTTCCATCCAACCCAGCCCACTGTCCCATGTTGGTTTGGGACTTAAAAAGAATATGCCAACTGTGATTCTTGCCTAGCATGTCGTAAAAGGCGACTAATGGTATATCGAATTTTGGGTGTGTGATTGTGTAGGCGACAGGTTAGCCGCTTGTCACTGCTTTTTCACAATTTTCCATCTAACCCGGCCCGACTTTATTTTTGGCTGAATGTGGTTGAATCGCTAAAGGTAAAGAGGAATAAAATATTGAATTAGTCTTATCGTGGTACTCCCACAATAAAAATAAAGTAAATTTTGTCAAAGTGAAGTTTTATGATTGACTGTTTTGTGAACCATGTTTAAAAAGTAATTTAAGATTTAAAATAGAATTATCCAAATTAACTAAAAGCGCTACCTTACCTTAACTTAGTTTAATTTAATAGAATAATTGCAGGATTAAACAGTTTACGTTAAAGCTCATTTATGTACAATACATGTGGTCAATACATTTTATTTTTGCCTGTTTGACATTTTGTGACTTTAAGCACATTAACGACAGTACTATAAGTAAGTACTTTTTTATTTTTATATATTTATTCACATTTACTAGATCGTGAACTAGATAGAGCTTTTTATTATGGTGAAATACTTATGCCATGGGTTCCATAACAGTCCAATACTCCACCCGCACGTGTGCCGTCGGCTTACCCGCCGGCCTGGCCGCTGGGCCGCTGGGCATGTGTGGATGCGCCATAAAATGTGCTAATGACTAGCCCGTTGGACGAGTGGTCAGAGACCCAGGCCACGAAACCAAGGGCCGCGGGTTCGAATCCCGCTAGAGGCAAATGTTTAGTGTGATAAACATTGACATTTGTACTCCGGTCATGGATATTTATAAACGTATTTAAGTATATCTATCCGTTCACCTAGTATCCATAGCACAAGCATAAGCTTAGTTTGGGACTAGGGAATTGGTGTGTCAGTCTGAAGAATTTATTTATATATTATTATAAGTATTTCTTACTAAGTAAGTTTGACTGCTTCGTTGGTCTAGTGGTCGCATGCGCCGCCTAAGGACCAAGAGGTCCCGGGTTCAAATCCCGGGTCGGGCCAAAAATTGTGGCTGGGTATTTCAATATTGTAATTACTCAGTAACAGTCCGGAGACAGGAAGTTGGAGGTTTAATCACCCCCGTGCCTCGGAAAGCACGTTAAGCCGTTGGTCCTGCGCTTGACCTCTCTCTGGTCATGTCGATTGCCTTCTCACCTGACTATGAGAGTGAAAGTGCACTATCCTGCGCAGTTGGCTAATCCTCGTTGAGATAGGCCGCCGTGACCGATATCAGTTACGAGGACATTATAAGTTCTTCAAAGTAATATTTCGTTTTGCCACTCCCAAAAAATATCACTCAGAGTGGATCGCTCATCTCACAGAACACCTCTGAAGGATCGGAAAACTTTATAACCTTTCAGGACCAATAGAGTAACTATGTAGCTATTTTCTATGGAGCAATTTATGGAAAGCTATATAACGATAAAATATATGCTACTAAAGGTCTTTCGCTTCAATACTATCAGCTGAATCTAAAGTGCCACTGTGCAATATCAGGGTCGTATAAACCATACTTTACCCGACATACTGCCTGCGCGGAGTGTATGTAAACGGCTGTCAGACACAGTTCACGAAATTACAGTAAAGCATACTTATACGGATTTTGAAATATAAAAGAAAGTAGGTACTATTGTTTTCATTGTTATTTGGCCATGATGACATGTACGGTACCATAATGGCATTCAAAATATGTGAAGAATTTACTAGACCTGACCTTTTGCCAAATTAATTTTGTAATGGGTAATAAGGATAATTAAATTATTACAATTATATTTCTTTATTAAAGTTAATTTTAGTGACTCTCGTCAGGGTTTACCTCTGGTATTAAATAATTAACATAATAGGTTATCTAGAACAAGTAAGTGGTTTACTTGTACATAATATATCAAAATATTAATTGATGATCATAGATGTGCCCTAATTAAAATATCTACATTTTATTGTATTGATCAGGATTTAATATCTTCTAAAAATACTTATTGGTCTAAGATCCGAACCTAAGTCGGTCTTCATTAAGCTGATAATAGAATGAAACATATTTTATAATAAATTCAGTATAATAAAAATATTTAAAAAAGGGTTGGCTTAAAAAAAACTGAACTGTCTATTTTTAATTATTTAATTAAAAAACATTTAATTAATAATATAAAAATAAAAAACCTAAAAAAAAATAGTCCAGGATCTTTTTTAGCAAACCCATTTTTTATATATTTTCTAATATACAAAATTTATTTTAAAATATGATTAATTCTATTATCAGCTCGGTGAAGATCGAATAGGTACGGGTCTTCTACTATATTAAGTCATCATCAGCATGGCGTTGTCCCGGTTGCGTCCGTGTACCAAAGCCCGGGGTCCGCCATTAAGTTCTAATATATTAAGTATAACTTCTCCCGTTTTCCCAACATTTCCCTTCACTACTCTGCTCCTATTAATTGTAGCGTGATGAAAAGTATACTGTAACCTGCCCAGGAGTATGAAGAATAATTGTACCAAGTTTCGTTAAAATCCGTCGAGTAGTTTTTGTTTCTATAAGGAACATACAGACAGACAGACAGACAGACAAAAATTTTACTGATTGGATTTTTGGCATCAGTATCGATCACTAATCACCCCTGATAGTTATTTTGAAAATATATTTCATGTACAGAATTGACCTCTTTACAGATTTATTATAAGTATAGATGATGTTTTAGGGTAGGGATTTATTTATTCATGTATTTGTCTTGTAATCTCAAACTTGTTTTGACTACGTAGGTACCTACGACTGCGTAAGAATACATACTTTATTATTGTACGAAACTACTTTACTGGCTTCATGTCTATCGTCTTGTCTTCTAGTGAGTCGATGAACTTGCATAGATATTATTTCTATTGTCGAAGATTCCTTTGCTCAGATTTTACCATTTTGATTGTGGCAATTTATTATGTTAGGCTGCTCGAGTATTTGAAGTCATATTGACAGTATTGAATATAAAGAGGTAAAAAATCCCTCTGATTTTGGGGCTGACAAAGGAATATATAAATATCTGCAAAGACCGAAATAGTATATGTATCCAAAACAGAAAAAAAACGTAAATTTTTTATCTATATAAATAAGTATACCTACCTTTGTTGAATAAATTGAAATCAAATAAAGCTTTCTTTTTAAACATATGAACTTTTATATTTTTATTACCGAACTATAGACTTAACGTTTTATTGATACCATTCAAGATTTGGTATAATTTTTGCAGTATTTTGCTCTAGACTTCTAGAGGAACTCAAATTCGTAGCGTTTGTTTTCATAGTCAGCCTCCAACCATCAGATTAAGTGCTCAGAGATGTCTAAAGATGTATGAATAATAAGGTCTATGACAAATGTTTTCAAATATTACAGAACAACGAAGTTTCACTCGTTAAAGATTATTCGCGCTGCTTAAACTTTCTGACCAATAACAAGGGGGCAATAAATTAACCACCAAAAAATATGTCGCCCTCATAATTTATAACTCAAATTAATTACGCTGAAATCGCTCTCGTAGCTTAGGTAGATACTTTATATTTTTGTCCGGAGCTACTTACAGACTCTTATTTATATAATCTGTAACGTTTGCAGAATTGTTTTTTAATATTTATTAGTTTCCAGTCTTGGACAAAATAAGTAGGTATATGTATACATAACACGAAAATATGATATGTTAAATAAGAAATTATACTTATTATTGCCGTTAAGATACGTTCGTTCATCGTTATCGTTAAATAACGTTCATCGTTAAAAGTCAAATTAATTAACTAAATGTAATCGAATGATAGTGGGTACCTACATTATAGTACATAATGTTAACTATGTATGGTTCCTTCATTTATTCTGATTGCTATAACACAAGTGCTCAAGCTAATTGAAAACAATATCTACCTTTATTTTTTTAACTGTAGCTGACAGATAGATATACTTTATTGCACTAAAATCGAATACAGAAAATTTGCATACACACAAATATAGTATATTTTGGCGGTCTTATCTCTAGAAGCAATCTCTCCCAGACAACCAACAGGTAGACGAAATTAAGCCAGCTGAAAAAGGATGATAGTGCCGTGCAGTAATTTACATTAACAAAATGGGATATGAAAGAAAACATGTTACTTAAATTAATTTTACTTAAACACATAAAATTTCTCTGCCTACCCCGCTAGGGAAGTGGCGTGAAGTTTAGTTAGTTAGTTAGTTAGTTACATACAATACACCAATATAAAATTAAGTTGACAATACTACAATCCTTTAAATTCTACAGTTTTATCATTATGAGGCGTAAAGCGCATCGCGAGATGCATAGCTGTCATACATTGCATCTCCTGAATATTCATAGCGCACCGGCTACCATCTCTAGTGCGAATGAAAGTTGCCCTGTATTTTTCCTTTATAAACGAATATCTTGTACTCTTAGATACTCCGCAGATGTATTCTGCGGGTAGTGTTGCCAAATTGATTAGGTGGAAACTGGGATTTAGTTGATGTAATTAAAAAAACTGTTTGGAAAATATTGGAAACAAAAATATAACGCTCTTATTGTCATTGTAGAGCTTGACTATATTTTAACCGATTGCTGGATTTTTTATTGGTATGTGAGTAAATCACATCGTTGACTGGATGGTTCACCGCTGTATCTGGGTCTCCTCAGGTAATATTTCGATTTCAGGAATGTAGTTTAATAACTGCAAAATACCTCTCCTAAGTACCTATTAGACAGCGTCACACTCCGACATAATTATCGTTGACAGACTTTTTTTCAAATAATTCCAAGAATTACCAGCCAAACAGATTATCCCGATCCATTTAGGGCCTTTGGTAACACTATTCCTGGATGAGAACTTACCGTTCTCTCCTCTACTTGAAGTGTTGAAGCGCAGGCGTCGTTTTTCACTGGTACTTTCTTACATGCTGGGAACTGTTATAAAGAGGTTACGTGTCCATACTTTAAAGTTTGAAATGAGTTACGCGAGTTGGGAAGAATAACGGGCTGCGGTATCAAAACTTAAGTTTAGTACAGATTAATGTTCTATTTTACACTTAACTAAAGTTCTAGTATTTCGAATTATTGCCAGGAATTATTAAACTTTAAATGAAACATAAACAAACAGCTATTTTAATCTCAATTGGTCTGAGACCTAAAAAATATCAACTGTTCTTTGTCTAGGATTTGGTAAAAAGCAACTAAGGGTGTATTTGGGTTCTGGAACTGTGAACAATTTTGAAAATATGTGCTAGCTACGTATTACACATTTTCAAAATCGTTCCATCTAGCTTAACTTCATTTTATTGTTGACTGAATATGGTTAATGGAGTTAGATCCTCCATAGATTCTGTGCCTACTCTTTCGAGGATTGCGAGAGCGGAGTGTGATGATTTATACTTATGTAGGTACTCCGTTTATATCGTAAAATGATGTGCGGAAGATATTATCAAGAGTATTAAAAACTTGGTAAAGAAAGACATGCATACAATAAAAGTTCCTGTAGCAAAAAAATTTTTACTATCTTTAAAACGTCTTCAGTTTTCTTTCAACACATAAAAACAACAGCTTTTAAAACTCGGAGAAACGGTTTAACACCTGATAGACTACGACTATATTTCAAGTAAACATCGCTTGAGAACAATTATGTTAAACTAAACTAAATTTTCCGCACGAGTATTCGGATAACGGGGTTCTAATAAATATATTCAATGGTGTATTTGTTAGCTCGTTTTTAATTTGTGATAATGTGGTAAAACAACATTAGATATGTTTGTTTGATTAAAGATGGTTTATGGGCTCAGTTTTTGAACCGTTTTCGTGCTACTAGAGAAAAGCTAATAAAAAAATGTGACTCTTAAATATTCTACGAGTAAGTAATTAGTTAGTCAATTAGTATTCGCTTGTTAATAGTTACATTCTATTTTTAGATGATTTCTGCATATTTATCCAGTCAAGCATGTCATCCATAATTTTATAATGCATCAACTCTAACATTGAAATACATAAATGACCATGAAAACCTACGTTTGCAATCTCTGTAGGTACATGATCTTACTAGTTTCTTCTTAAAGTCATTTTTACTCGAGTTTAAAAAAAGATTAAAAACTTGAATGATTGTTCGAAACTACAAGAACAGTAAGCCACCTTTGGTTTCATGGATTTTCTGGCGAAGTCCGCAGCTCGGCTGTTCTGAACCTTCAACCTTATCCGGCTCCGTCGCGGGTCGATGCCGTCGCTCGCCGCCCACGGTCACTCGGCACAGATTGAAAAGTAAACGGATTCGATACGCGTTTGTTCCCTCTATTTGCACCGATGCATCGCACAGGAACGGACTAGGGAATAACAAAATATCCTTACTTTTTACTTCTTCAGTCTGTCATGTGCGTGTTACAACATCATATGTACTGCTCACGCTAGGAGATTAAATAGTGTCTGGGGAAAAGGAAATAAAATAGTGTCTGGAAAATTAAGTTTTTTATTAATAATTAAGAAATAAATTACACAGTATAATGTCCTAGATTAGGGATACTTAATATAATGTGAAATTTAATAATATTTTAAGATACAACATCAACCGAAGACGTAATTTATTTCTGTCCAGAGTTCATTTAAAAGCTCATTTTCCAATTACTCGACGTTGGACGAACACTTATTTGTACCTCGGCCACTGCACATCCTGGGGGCCATAAAGAACTACTTTCATTATTACTCTACTCACATCATTACTCTAGTCTTTTATGTTCATTGAAGTCAATTAGTCATATTGAATGTTTTTAGCACAGAAGCAGATTATGGAATTTAGGTCCAATGCTTATGGTCTGTGTAGTACATACCTAAAAAAATTGGGTATTCACTTTGTACTTGATTTAGTTTATGGATTGTTGCTATTCTATTTATATCGAAAAATCAGTACTTAAGTGAATACTATAGAAATTATAAAAAATGGTTCAACAAAATTGCTTCAGTCCTGTGTAAATTTTATAATTTATATACCGCGTAAACTGAATCTCATTGCAGGAAATCACTAATTTCTTCTGAACATTTATTTATTGTTCATTGCTTGCGCAGTAGCGGAAAAAGAATTAAGGATAGTTTTGGAGGGCAATAAGCTCATACATATTGCTTTACAGACGTATTTGAATTTAAATTTGTCGAGATGTTAATATATTTTTTAGTGCTGACATTAAGAAATCTTATTCAATTTTAATTAGAGTCCGTATGATTAGCAGCTTGCTAGGGGCATATTCGTAAATAACGTAAATAACGTCTTTGTTTTGGAGTCGCGTATGTCCATATAAAGTAAAAAAATCGGATTAATAATAAACAAAAAATTTTGCTTAGAGTAGATTTATTTCACATTAATCTCCCAACCTTGACCGGATCCTGTCTCTTTATATTGCACAATATGGCCGTTCGAAACCCTTTTCTTTCGTCTCGCGTCCTTCCTACTAGATTAAAGCCTTACCAGATTAGCCAGAATTGTGTTTACTGTTTACAAGATTAGAGGGTTCGGGCTCGTGAACCGAACCCGCTACTATGGGCTGTAATTAAATTTGTGTGCGTAGGTGGTTAATTTGTCGGCCCTTTCACATGATGGTAAGAGTTTTCTTGCGACTGGTTTGATCTTGGTGTCTTGTCTTTTATTAATAATGGTGTAATTATCATGCTGATGGTAAATGTCCTCGTCGGTTTGAAATTTTCTGTTACATATAATTACATATCATGTGTACTTGATCGATCGTTTTTGTGATATCCAAAAGGTTGAACTTGTTTTTTTTCTAGTCTTCTCCCTTTTTTAGAGTTCTGTATGACAAAGTACATTGTCTGATTTCTTCTGCTTTATATACTAGACATATCTAGGCGCTGGAAGTACAGAAAATTAAAAAAAAGGCGTTTAGTGGTAAAAATAAACTTCTATCTTATTAAGTCACATTAAGTGCAGTTAATTCTACTCTATTTTGGGTCAACCGTCCTTACATGATCTTACAGAATCCGAAATACATTCTTACCATAAAATAAGTGAGTCACTAAACGACACTCGGGGTGTGAGCCGATTGCGGACTTATACCATCACGGCAGCGATCCCAGGACCTTCGTCAGTCGTACTCGAAAGTCCTGCCGAATCCGACACATCCTACCTAATATTATAAATGCGAATGTGCGTTTGTTTGTTAGTTACGCTTTCACTCCTCCACCATTGAACGATTTTGAAGAGGTTTTTGGGATGACGAAGTCAAACCTTATTACCCATCGGCCAAGTATAATAGGAACGATTTCAGGAGCGCGCAGATGACGGGACATTTTTTTGTCTATTTTCTTTACTAATGTAAAAAGTTATCATTTCATTGATTAGATACGTCAGGCATGAATTAGCAGTTAGGAAATATTATTAATAACATTAACAATGGCTGAAGTTAAGCGGTTTCTCATATTGCCAGTGTTTAAATTATTTACGATTTAACCATTTGAAATTAACAGATCCAGTTTCACAGTATTTTGTAGCCAATATTAAAACTTAGTCCTCGTTCCGCCAGCGTCAAGAATACTTGTTTGTTTCTCATGAAATAAATAACTTGGTTGTTGCTGAAGTATTTACGAGAAGAAAAACTTCAATCTCTTTGTTTGCGAATTTGACGGCTATTTGTTGAATTACCCATGACATATAAAACTAGCTAAGAGAATGTGCTTAGGATCTGTAAAGTAGACTTTTTCACGTTTTAATCGGTATAAGTTATGCTTTGTGTATACAATAAGTGTTTGTCTGGGACTTAAAAATAATGCGCCAACTGTGTTCCTTGTCTAGCATGTCGTAAAAGGCGACTAATGGTATATCGGGTTCTGGTTATGTGATTGTGGCTAGCTCGTCGCCTACACAATCACATACCCAAAACTCAATATACCATTGGTAGTGGCTAAATAAATTGGCTAGTACCTACATTTCATAGCTTTACAGCGGGTAGGTAAATCGAATAGGTCTACGCACAAAAATATTTCCGAGGTTCGTTCATTATTATAGCCGACGAATTATGTGGGTAACAAGATTTAGGAACGACGCCTCTCCTGAGGACGTGAATTGTAAGGGCTGACAGCTTAGACCCTGGGATTAGAGTAGCAAAATATTTATCGATAGTTATCCTTGCAGGTTTTATCACGATGTTTTCCTTCACCGTCGAGCTAGTGGTATAAATACGTACATAGATTTGAAAATTCAGAGGTATGTGCTCGGAAAAATAGGCACTCGTGGTAATATCGATAAAATCGTCTATAAATCACTTATTATTGATGTAATTAAAGAAATGATAACCAGTAGTAAGGAGAGATGGAAAAGGCTGATGTGAGGCCTTTAGAAAGATTTGTTAAACATAAGCACGTACTTCGGTAGGTATATTTCCAGCTCGGTGATAAGGATATATTGAGAAAGAAAATGAAAGAAAGAAAGAAAACATATTTATTTAGCACACAAAAAATAAAGGTACAGACGTCTTACAAAAAAAAAAGAGAATTAAAATAAAATAAAATAAAACAAAATTTAAGTGTGTTAAAAACGCTACCACTCAGCATAATGTCATGGTGCCAATAGCTGACACCAAGACGCTGATTTTCAGGGGTCGCCTAACGACAATCGAAGAGGCACTTAAATAAAACAATACAAAAATATACAGGTTAGTTATGGTAGTGGTGGAAGAATTTACTGATAAAAAGATAGTTTTGCTTCCTAATTCCAAATGCATATTCACATAACTGTGGGTGGATGTGGATGTAATCTACACAATTACGAAAGTTGGGTGGCAGTCGCCACAACTTGTTAAAACTAGATAAATTGTCAAAGAACTTGTGAGTAATTTATAGGCAGAAGAGTTAAGTAAATATTCGAGAGAGTTGTTAGTAATTCTTTAAAAATATCACTTTTGATACATATATGTTGTTTGATTTATCGATAATTCCACTGCAGGCACTCAGCTCTATTTAGAATCTAGATAGAAATGTCCAGCGGGCACCTTATCTACTTGTCACTTTACTTTATCCCTAAATCTCTAGGTACACTTTTTCTCTTCTCCGTCTAATGCTTTTCGATCGGAACTCATATATCATTCCGATGTGTCCCACTAGAGTAAATGTTTGAACCGAGACTAGTGTACAGGTAGTTCATTAATGTTTGTCAATACTAGCTTTTTCTCGTGACTAGGTCCGCATGGAGATGACAATTCCAGTTTCCGTCATAGAATAGTTTCAAAATGCTTGGTCATAACTTTTCAAAACTATTAGAATTTACATTATTCAGCTATAGTAGAGAAAATATATTATAAAAAATCGTAAATATTACGATTTTTTCTATATTATCAATTTTTTTTTTAATAGAACGAAAAGTAATGTATTCGTTATGGGTACGTTATTGTGTTGGTAACAAGCTAGCTACTTGTCACTACTTTTCCACAGTTGTCCATCTAACCCAGCTTTATTTGTGGCTAAGGATGGTTAAGGAAGCTAGCTGGCCCTTTTACTCTGCCTACCCCTTCCGGGATTAGGGGCATAATGTTATGTGTGTGTGTTTATGTAAAGTAATGTACGTAAAGTGTAGCTTTATGCAGTTTGGGCACAAAATGGAATTCTTTTAAATACATTATATTTAAACCTGCAGTTTTCTAAATACATTATATAACGCAACAAAATCTAAAAAGGTAGATGAAATAAATCTTAGTCGCAACCCTATTAGAAGCCGAGTCGACGCGCAACGCGCTCCCGACACGTAATTACATAAAAATAATCACATCAGTGCGTCACAACAGTCGCGACAAATGCTTCATGTGATAAAATGCTTATCTAGGCTCCTCTCACAGAGTAAAACTCAGGATAAGACTAATCCCAATAGACAATATTACCGCGCACACAATTGAACTATTTCATTCACACAAAAAATACCTACTGTTCATTTTCTAGCACGTCGTAAATGGTGACTAATGGTGCATTAATTTGTGATTGTGTAAGCGATGAGCTGGTCACTTGTCACTACTTCATACGTTCTTTAGAGCCAGTTGTATTTCTCGATAAAGTGATTTAAGAAGCAGCTCCTTTCGCTTTTTTTATTTATTTATTTTACTTACTTCTTCGAAGATTATCTACGTGATTAAATGTATGTATGCAAAAAATTATTAAAAATTGGTTTCGTTACCATCGCGACCTTGAGTTTCTAAACGCGGATTAGCTCATACAGCCATTTAGCAAACATTTGTTATCAGTGACAGTCCTACTAGATTTTATTAGTCTCTGAGATACTCTTGCTCGTCTCTAGATCGTTTACAGTTTGCTCGTCGGTAATGGTGATATCTATGAGGAAAACTGCAAGTTTTATTGCTCCATAAATTATTACGTTTATTGTAAATTCAAATTCAAATTCAAAATATCTTTATTTATATAGGCTTCAAGAAAGCACTTATAAATAGTCAATATACAAAAAAAAGAACACATAATACTACCACCGGTTCGGAAGGTAGAATCTATCGAGAAGAAACCGGCAAGAAACTCGATAGTTACTCTTTTAAATGCCAATTATACAATTTTGTAAACTTAATTAATCCACACTTAAGACAAGATATCACTGCAGATGAACAATTCATTATGAAGTTAACCATAAATCTTTGTCATTGAGGAATTCTTCGATCTTGTAATAGCCCTTACTCATTAAAAATGATTTAATGCATAATTTGAATCTATGTAAGGGTAATGTTAAAATACTTTGTGGTAGTTTATTGAACATTTTAATACTTAGACCAATAAATGAATTACCACTTTTTTGGAGTCTATGATTTGGAACAGCAAGTTTGTGTTTATTTCTCGTATTAAAACTATGAGTATTTGACTTTTTAGGAAATGATTCAATATTTTTGAATATATACATAATACAATCCAGAATGAATTGTGATGCTATGGTTAGAATTTTTATTTCTTTAAACTTTTCTCTAAGAGAGTCACGTGGTCTAAGGCCGTATATGGCTCTGACTGCCCTTTTCTGCAATACAAAAATAGTTTGTATATTGGCCGCAGAACCCCACAGCAGCAGACCGTATGACATAACGCTATGAAAATAACTGTAGTACACCAGTCTTGCTGTTTCAACATCAGTTAATTGTCTTACTTTTCTGACTGCATATGCAGCTGAACTAAGTCTTCCTGCCAGAGCCGCAATATGGGGACCCCATTGCAATTTAGCATCAATAGTTATTCCAAGAAACACAGTAGATTGAACTACATCTAGTGCTTCATCATTCATAATAATTGACGTATTAACTTGCCTTGTGTTAGGCATTGAGAACTTAACACATTTTGTTTTTTTTGCGTTAAGAAGTAAGTTATTAGTTGAAAACCAATGAAGAACCCGTGAGAGAGCGTTATTTACGTCGTCAAGAGATTCATTATGTCTATCAATTTTAAAAATCAGTGAAGTATCATCAGCAAATAATACTATCTCACACAAGTCCCTTGTAAAATATGGGAGATCATTTATATATAGAAGAAAGAGCAAAGGTCCCAATATCGAGCCCTGGGGAACTCCCATCGATAATGGGGCACCACAAGAGTTAGTTCCATTAACACTTACGATTTGGAGCCTATCAGTTAGGTATGACTTTAGCAGACTAAGTGAGTTCCCAGAAACACCATAGTGACGTAGCTTCATTATCAAGGTTTTGTGGTCGACGCAATCGAATGCCTTCGACAAATCACAGAATATTCCAACAGCATCCTGTTTACCTTCCCAAGCTTCAAAAATATGTTTTAAAAGCGCTACTCCTGCGTCAGTAGTGGATTTCCCTTTGGTAAATCCATACTGCTTACTATGAAGTAAATTGTTTATTCTTAGGTGACATATTAATTGATTGAATATAATCTTTTCAAATATTTTACTTAGTGCAGGCAGTATAGATATTGGTCTGTAATTAGACGGGTCACTTTTGTCACCTAATTTAAACAAAGGAATGATTTTACTATATTTCATTAAGTTATGAAACTGACCCAAATAAACACATTTGTTAAAAATATTTGATAAGATAGGGGCAATACACTCAATTATATGTTTCAGTAAATGCATTGAAATTCCCCACAAATCTTCTGTTTTCTTTAAATTTAAATCTTTAAAAGTGTTCATAATTATCTTATCATTGACATGACAAAAATTAAAAGCAGTTTTGCATTCCTCTACATTAGATTTAAGGATGCAATTTGCTAGGTGTGGATTGGAAGGTAATAAACGAGTCGCTGCAGTCGGGACATTAGAAAAGTATGATTCGAAAGCTTTTGCCACTTCATCATCTGAGTCTAGGCATTTACTATCAATTCTTAAAGAGAGCTTGTGATTTTGTATTTTGTTTTTACAAGTCTCTTTGTTAATAATATTCCAAGTTGCTTTAATTTTATCACTAGAATTTAAAATCTTGAGCCTGAGATAATTAGATTTTGCTACTGCACATACTTTTTTAAATATTTTAGAGTAATTTCTAACAAATTCAACAAATTTTGGATCACTTGAATTTGCCTTCAAGTTATATAAATCAAATAACTTCCTTCTACTAGTGAAGATACCTGTGGTGGCCCAGTCACTAAATTTAGTTTTAGAATTATTAATAGTGACTTTTTTCTTAGTGAAAACACTTACAAATTCTTTTTCAATTAAATTGAATAACATGCTATACGAATCATTAATTTCCCTATCCCTGAACTGTAACAACGAGACTCTTTTAGCTATATTTTCCCTAAATTTATCCAGGCGGTGTGCTGTAATTGGTCTACAGATGAAAGTAGATGAAGCTGTGTTATGGTCATGTTCCAAGACCACAATCTGCCCGCTATGGTCAGAATTTATAAAATTAATTATTGACCTATCAACTATATTACAATTACAAAAAACATTATCAATACAGGTGGCAGATGTAGGAGTAATTCTTGTAGGCTGGCAAAATAGTTCATGTAGATTATAGCTTTTAAACAAATTCAAAAACATTATTGAATTTTGAGATGAATCCAAAATATTTACATTAAAATCCCCACATATAATGATCTTTTTGTTACAATTACATACTTTTTTTAATAATTCTTCCATGATGGACTCAAAAATTTGGTAATTTCCAGATGGAGGCCTATAAATGCATATAATAATGAATTGTTCAATCTCTGCACATGATATTTCAATAGTTCGTTCAGTTGAAAGTGCAACTATATCTTTACGCTCTTTGTATTTTAATTTCTTGCTTAATAGTATAAGTGACCCGCCTCTAATAGCAGACTTTCTTGTGAACGAGCTAACGACTGTATAATTATCGATATTAATTAGGAGTTCACTCTGTCTCAACCAATGTTCTGTCAAACATAAAACATGTATATTCATTTGGTTGAGGCAAAGTTCTATTTCTAATTCCTTGCCAGAAAAGCCCTGTATATTTTGATGAACAATATTCAAAACATTGGACTTTCCTGTCGATTCCAAACTAGATATGATATTTAAGCTAGAGGTGTCCTCTATTGTCTTTGACTTAAATTTAAATGATTTGGAACGAGTTCCAAGGTCCGACTAAGTATAAAATTAATGATTGTAAATATCACATATAGTTTGTGAAACTAAGTACAGCCTATATTTAAGATGATTAATTACACGCTGTTTAGTCACACTGACGTATAGCAGTGTAAAAGATTCACACAAATGCCATCCACATTTTTCTTTAATGAAAATTTTAAGCAGCACCTGTTTTGCCGTTTTTAAAATTAAATGTTCAGGGTGAGATTAGCTTCAGGCCACTTGTGTATTTACAGCACGTCATATAGCGCTCGTTAACTGTAAAATATTGTATATTTTAGCTTGCCTGCGCACAATTTTGATGTTCCAACCTTTGTAGATTGCCGTGGGTACGTTGAAGAACGTAAATATTTTATACAGTAGGTTCACACTATGGTTATGATTGGAATGGCGTCAGCCTTTTACAATATTCGATATTTCAGTTAAAATGGTCGGAATAAGGAATATTAAGAATATTTTTTTTATCATGTTAGGTTTTGGTTTAGGTGGTAGAAAATGCGATGGAATCAATGATCACACGGCCTTTATCCGAAGGAAGCTAGTTTAAACTCGGGCACGTTTCTTTGGATTTTTCAAAACTATGTACGCATTTCCCCCATGACTTGCCCAGCAGTGGGACAGTAAAGGTTACAAAAAAAAAAGTATGCATTTAAACCACTTGCTCGAGGGTGAGGGGAAAGTGGTTATGAGCCCCACACATCCAAATTCTGGTTGTGAGATCCAATTTGTCAGGTTGTTCTAGCTAAGACTTATGATGATCAGATAGCTCGCTTTAATGCAATAACCAGACTCGCTTAATCCTGGATCGTGATCTAAGCGCACCCCGAATAAACACAGGATATCTAGGAAAACGATGATAATTTTGATTCAGTTCAGTGTATTTGGAACGTACCCAAATTTCTATATTTTATGCTTGGGTTTTGATCGTTTTGTGAAATATCAATGAATTAGAATTTGAAATATTTACGATATTATCCAATTAAGCGTTTCTCATTATTAAATCTACCTATAATAAAAACCAGTAGTTAAGTAACCCTATTGTATACTTCACTTCCACTGATTTTATTGTGGATTGAGCTGTTTTTTCTATGCTACCGGCATTCATAGACGACGTACCGGGCCTCTTTTTAATATGAAGCGAAACAGTTTAATAACAGACGAGTATGGCGAAGCATTTTAAGCCGGGTTTTTGCAAAGTGAAACAACCTCTATAATATCTAAGATAAGAAGACCAATAAGCGGTAACGAATGCAAATCCCGGCGGCCGCTTGAGCGGGTCCGTTTATAGAGGGTCCGGGCTGTAGGGTTGCCAAGAAAAAAAATGTAATCGTGTGTCTACTATAGAGATGAACAATATTTGTTATTAAAAAAAAAGCGTTGTATGTTTGTAAGTAATCTTGTGTTCCCTGAGTATGTTGTGCCTTATATGTACAAACATATACATATTATTACGCCCGTAATCCCCGAAGGGGTAGGCAGAGTCCAAGGTGCAATCTCCTTAAACCATATTGAGGCAAAAATAAAGTATGATAGAAAACTGTGAAAAAGTAGTGACAAGTGGCTTACTTGTCGCCTACATAATAACAAACCCAATACAAAGACGATAGATACGGCTTTGACGTTGTTAGGCAAGGAGCGCAGTTGGCACATTCTTTTTATATCCCAGACCAATACTGGATGATGCTGAAAACATCAGCACGATCAGCACATCCCATCATTGTCATATGACAAGTCATGACAATTCACTATGACAAGTCATAACCCTGTAGTTTTAATGACGATCATTCACTTTATTACTTTTATTCTTCTTTCATTTCTCTTTTTCTACAAAACAGGTGTGGGACACTAGCCGAATCCTGTTGCCAAAACTAATTGGTATTTGGAAACCCTGGAGGTCAGCTAGGCAGTTTGCCGTAATAGAACACTCTCACCCCGAGCAGGATGAAACAAACAACAGTGAGGCATTTACCTTGCGTTATGAATGTATGTTAATACTGTTAAAAAGTCGTTTGAGGAACGTAGAAAGCATGCAATATTTTATATATTTCAAACGCTGGGTGACAAAAACATGTACAAGAAAAAAACTTTCTAACGTGACTGTTTCAGAGGCAATAATTCTAGCTGTGCGTACTCTACTTATGTCTCATCCAGATTCACAAGCAATTGCGATATACTTTTATGTTTCATAGCTTCTTCACAATACACGGCTACACTTCACAGTACTGTGAAGGTTTGATTTTCTATCCTGCTCCACAAAATGTAGATTGACAGAGACAAAATGAAGACAGACAGAGGCATATTGATATGACTGGCCCGTTGGTCGAGTGGTCAGAGACCCTGGCCACGAAACCAAGGGTCGCGGGTTCGAATCCGCTAGGGGCAAATATTTCGTGTGATGAACATGGATATTTGTACTCGAGTCATGGATGTTTATAAACGTATTTAAGTATGTCTATCCGTTCACCTAGTATCCATATCACAAGCTCATAAGCTTAGTTTGGGACTAGGAAATTGGTGTGCTAGTCTGAAGAATTTATTATATTATTATTATTATTTATATGTAAAAATCTTCGCGATGGCTCGATAATGTGGCATTAGTCGCAATGCAACTTCAGACAATTCAATAAGCTTATTAGTCTACACTGCACGGCAGTTGTGATTGGCAATCAATCGGTCGGATCGGCAATCAGTGGACCTTCCGTTCTGTTATCCTCATTTTACTGTGACTCAAGCCTGCGGCCAGTATGAAGCTTGCCACTAAACAGTGGAACTGGATATTATATTGCAAGATTGTGTAAATGTAATAACATTACCATTACACAACTCAATATTATTTGCTATATATGGTGTTTAGATACTAGTACTGAGACGTCGATTAATCATTTGATACTCCTACAGATATATACATTGATCCTAGCTTTAGAAAAATATTTGCACGTGAGGTTCCTTATTTCTGTGGTTTCACGTTCATAAAGTTGCATTAACTTTACCTTCAACACGGACTAGTAAAAAAAGAAGGACTCCGCGCCACTAACTAGACATTGAAGCTCCTCAGGTGCTCCACGTTGACACGCAAATTACGTCACTCATTGACATAATAAGTGCTCCAAATGACAGATATCCGATATCTGGTATCCATATGTATTTCACTCACACATGCATAAACGTGGCTTCACGCTATAGTATGACAGCGTGGAGTCCTTCTTGTTTTAGTGGTCCGTGACCTACAACCTATTTTATTAAGAAGCGACTATGATGTAACACGAATACTATGTAATAAATAATGAATATAATATTACATACTGATCTGACTGATTTTTTTTTATGTCAAAGTATAAATCAGGTAACAGAAATACCCAGATTCGAGATAAAAACTATTTTCCGTTGTAAGTATCAAACCGACGCCTTTGCATTTGATGTGTAGTTTGAGAATGTTGTAACAAGTATACCAACGGGATAGGGCTATCAGACACCTTTAATTATTTACCATGATTTTGCCTAATCAATATTATCTTTATGCATATTATGTGTTGTACCAGGTTTTCTACGAAATTAATAGTATGCATATATTTTGTGAATTAATCACTATCATAGCTATATTATTGTGAATGCAAAATCACTCGTTATATTTAAGAAAAAACTACTTAAGCACATTGAAAACCAAACCGAACTCCTTTGACTTGGTCCACCGCTTAAGTGAACGCAGAGAACTTGCAACTTTAGGCTATTCACATTGTCGCGCTCTGGCAAAAATTGTAAACATACCCTAAAACAGTATTGATTTTTTTATCTTTGGAATTACTGTGCTGTGTTTGAATTTTTAAGTTTTGTTAATGTACTCATGTAAGTGACATTTGTGTCTTAATGAGTAAATAAAGTTATTTAAACTGAATTCGCTACTGGATTCGGACCACTAGCTAGGTGGGTAGCTATGGAATTTAAGCCCAGAG
The DNA here is from genome assembly GCA_951394215.1 of Glyphodes perspectalis. Lineage (NCBI taxonomy): Eukaryota > Metazoa > Arthropoda > Insecta > Lepidoptera > Crambidae > Glyphodes > Glyphodes perspectalis. The sequence continues at coordinate 6,836,790 of OX596219.1, forward strand.
GTATTACTTATATTCATATACATAGTACTATTGTCTCTACTTACCTCGTCTATGCCCCCTGAAACATACATTCTAGATCAGCCATTGCCCGAAAATTCTCAAAAGAAAATAAAAGTCCGAATAAGCATTAAACATAGCATTGAGTCCATACCCAATCAGTTACCGACGGGAATGGCGACCACAACGGATCGGATCGGGTGCAGCGCCCCGGTAATCTATAGCGAAACCCCATTCGCGCCCATTAAGGAAAGCTAAAAATCCGTAACAAATGAGCCCAATAAAGGGCCGAGTTACCTCAAGAGGCCGACAAATGAGTTCGATTCTTCAGTGAGCTCATGAACGACTTCATTTCATTCAATCCCGGGTCGGGGAGCGGCACTTTGTCTCACAGTCTTATTGTTACTCGGTCTGTTATTCCATTTGTAATGGCTGCGATTCTATTTTCAGAAGCATTAAATTTTTCTATGTTTGTAAGAAGAAAGAAGATTTTAATGATGAAATACTTATACAAAAATCCAGTCCTTTATGTATTGTTTGGCAATAATATCATACGTACACCGCCCCTCCGAGAGACCGAAGACTTCACGCTTCAGTCAGACACCTAACTCACCAATACCTAATACTGTGTCTCGATTGGTCGTACCAATAATGATCTGATTTTCAATTATCAGTTAAGTATGATGTATATACCTATTCAGTGGCGGACTAAGCCTGTCTTAGGCGGGGGGGGGGGGGGAAAGCGGCAAGGGGGGGGGGGGGAGGTCCACTGATTTATATTGAATGAGACTTGGTGATTATATGAGGCCCCCCAGGACCCCCCCAGGATGTACCTATTATAAGTCTCAACTCAAGTACGAAGAGTGCAGTTTATTATATCAGTAGATGCACTAACAGACGGAATCAACTTATAGACATTGTGTATATTATTTAAATCACAACTCGCATTAGTTTCCTGTCTAGTAAGCTGAAACAATGGATGCTGACAATAGACATGACGAGATCAAACAATGTCTCGAATTGGTGGCGCAAAATTGGAATATGGAGAAATGGCGCTATGAAAAGTTTTATAGGTAAAAATTTTTGTAGGTAAAAATTGCTGCTGTCGTTTTGACATATGGCAGTTGCTGGGTTATGATCAGATGGCAGTTGCTTTAATTAGGTAAGTAACTAACAAAACTCGTTGAATTCGCGATCTAGGTTTGCCGGACCCCGACTAGGAAAGGGACATAACGCTTGCAAGATAATGATGTAGAGGTTTGTTTATGTATGCTGTCGGGTAGATAAGGAAAATTAATTGAAAGTTTACGCTTCTTGCCTGTTGTTTATTATGTATTATATATTGTTTACGTAATGGCGATAATGAGGTATTTACCTGACCTCCAAATAAATGTTATTTATAATATTAAAAAATACCCTTATCTCAATCTAGAAGCCTCGAGGATTGAAATACAACAATAAAAATTTCGTAATTGTATACTTTCAGTTACATGAATAAATATACATATGTATATTTATTCATGTAACTGAAAGTATACATATATATTTTCATGTAACCATTTATTCGCTACATTGTGTAATTTATACGAAAGTCTTCGGAAGCTTGCCTCGAGTCTGTATTAAGTCTCGTTTTTTTAATTTCATTAAAACTAACATGATAATAAAATAAATAGGTATTAGACAACATCATAAAAGTATATCTGTACAGAATAAAGTGAAAGTTTAACTATGTATGTATTTCTCAATGCGAGTGGAAATCAAATCGAACGAAGGTACCAAAAGACACGGGACAATTTTTTAACACAAGGATCGAATGACGTATAATCGGTAATAATCGCAAAAATCATGTCAAGGCATAAGAGTCTGTTAATGATTTCATCACTTTAGATATTATTTTGTACAGTTTTTAACCGACTTCAAAAAAAGGAGGAGGTTCTCAATTTGACTGATTTTTTTTTTATTTTGCAGTAAAAACTTCATCGTAGGTACATACCACAGATATGGAGGTTGTATGTGGTACATACCTATGTTACATAATGTAGCCCGCGGTTCCATCCTTGTGGTTTAGCTATGTTAGTAAGTATTTTATGTTCGTTCCTGGGGTTTACCATTCAAAACTTAGTACATAGCAAAGTGGCATATACGACAAAAGAAACAAATATAACACAGATACAAACAGATAGAGTTATGCGCATCCGCATTTATAATATTAGTTAATGGATTGTTTAATAAGTGTTATCTTCAATTTATGTCATATACAGAATGTGTTTTTTTGTATAATCATCTCTATACATACGAAAACCGAAACAATACTTTAATATGAAGAATCGGTATAAAAACCTTATTTAAAAACTCATAAAGTTACAATAATAATTGGGTTGAATTGATATTTCACATTAAATTAAGTAACATAATTATCTTTTGTTTAATTTTTGATCTCTAAGTAGAAAAAAAATAACAAGAAACACAACATTTACATATTTTCTCGAATTTTCATTAATGATTACTATTCCTTTTTTTAAGACTTATTCAAACTAAAACGGATATTTATTTAAAAAATTGCTTCTGCCTGCGACTTCCCTCGCGTAACACATCGATAAAACATAGCCTATGTGTTATTTGGATGTAAGTAAAGTGTCATAATAATCCATTCTGCAGTTTTTGCGTGAAAGATCTAAATAATTGTGGCATCGAAGTTGTAGTAATGGTTGGGTTTTTAAATTTACAATAGGCAAGGTGACAAAAAAATTCTGTTTAGCCCGTCAGTTAAATTATAAAAAAATATTGAACACGTATTTTTTTATTTATTTGTCAAACTTTGACGAAGATACAATGCATTCAAGTTGTACGTGACGTCACACTTTCGTACAATTTTTACTTAATAGTGACGTCGCAAGACCCCACTCCAAAACTTTAATGCTCTTTATCATGGTGATTTTTTGTTAATTTAATAAAGCGAAAAATATGTTTCAGTATTTTCGTATAATCTAATTGACGGACTAAATAGAATTATAGTTTTTTAATGCAGTCATCATCCCTATTTTATAAAATTATCTAGGTACATAAAAAGTTTTGGATAACTATTTTTAAGGAGCGTGCTGTATAGGGATAATCTCAAATTATATTGTGGTGAAGTTTTATATCTCAGTAAATGCAAACAAGACGAAACCAACCTATCGATACATTGAAATTGTATTTAAGTAAACGCATTTAATTCATACTTCCATTAGTTTCGTGACGGATATACACTCTAGTCTAGTGGATTATAAATATGGATCTTGACGATAGTGACGACGAAATCAAACAATGCCTCGAATTGGTAGCGCAAAAGTTGAATATGAATAAATGGCGCTATGTAAAGAAAGGTTTTGACGATGCCGTTGTAAATTTCATATGTAAAATCGTGCCTGTCGTTTTGATAGACGTTGAACAAGATATAGCAATAGATCTCATTATAAAAGTGTGTCCTAAACCAGTATACGCAGAGTACATAAATGATTTATTTAAACGTGAAGTTTGTTTTTATACAACTTGGCTGCCGATTGTAAAAAAACAAAAAGAGATCGATGTAGGCGATCTTGTCCCTGAATGCTATTATGCAGTGTTGAACAAAAATAAAAAAATGCTGGTATTAAATGACGTGACGACAAAAGGATTTAAAAGGTACACGAACGGGATGTTTCTGGATCACGAACACGTAATGGTGACTTTGCAAGCAATAGCCAAATTCCATGCTATTTCTATGATATTGCAAGCAAAGCACGTAATATTGCCAGAAATTGAACATTTGCGTCCATTTGGAGACAAAGAACCTGCGTATTACGTCAACAGTTTTCGATTTTGTATGAGAGGTTATTCATATCTCATAGCGGAGAGCCAATACAAAAATGACATGAAAAAGCTTTGTAATTATAGTAATTCACCAGATTTATTTAAATCTAGTGTAGAAAAAGCAAAGTGTTTAGTCTATGCTCATGGAGACTTGTGGAAAGAAAACATTTTGTTTAAATATTGCGTAAGTATGTGTAACATAATGGTTTGGCAAAGTAGTAAATAAAGTACCAATGGTAAATTGTAAAAGAAGTAAAATTTTGTTGCAATATGTTAAGTTTATTAAATACTTCGGACTGTGAAGAAAAGAGTGTTAGAGTTCAAAATTCACGGTTTCGAATTCCGTGGGAAAATGAGTGTGTTTGGAAATAGATTTAGATTAGCATACTTCATTCAGTGAATCAGATTTAGACATTGATTAAAGCGATTTCACTTTTTTTCCATATAGACAAAATAGCCAAATACCATATGATGATGGTTAAGGACGTCTAAATTAATAAGTTTCGTATGATGCTTTCTCTTACCCCAGAATAAGTTTATATACTATTCAATTTAATCAGTCTGTGTAAAAGACAGAAATAGGTACCTACGCTCTTGATTATACACGGCGATTTAGAATTATATTTCTTATATAAATAGGTATATATATGTTTATTATCTTAAATACTATAGTTTGAATAAAAAATAAAATTTACAGGGGACGAAACCTGCACAGGTATGCCTGTTGGACTACCAACTAACGCACTTGATGTCTCCAGCAGCAGAAGTTCTATTCTTCATAATGAATTCCACGGAGTCTTCAGTGCGAAGACGTCATTTCAAGTGCTACGTTTCCACATACTACCAAACTCTGCGACAGACTCTCCGAACACATGGACTAGACGCCGACACTTTGTATCCCGAGGAAGATTTATACCACGATATGCGATTGGTGTTCCCTCTTTGTTTCTCCTGGACATTTATGTCTTTTATATTGTGGATAGAATTAGCGACCATAGATTCTTTTAAAAACGAAACAATTACATTGCCGGACATATCGAAGGAGAATACGATTCAATTTAAGAATATTATCCAAAATCTGCTTACGGACTTCAAAGATTTAGGAATTTTTACCGATAATATTGCCTAATTACTTAGTCCTATTTTAGGTAATGAATTGCGAGATCAAGATCATGTTTAGCATATATGAAAACCACAACTCACTTCAAATATATTAATTTAAAGATAAAGTATAATTAAAAAAATAAATCGGTATCTCAAAAACTGGTGAGCGGTGGTTGCTCAATGGTAAGGACACGCCCCTCTTAACCGAGGAGTGCGGGTTCAAACCCGGGCACGTACCTCTGGATTTTTCAAATCTATGTACGTATTTATACCACTAGCCCGACGGTAAAGGAAAACACCGTGATGAAACCTGCAAATTCAAACAACTTTGAATTTGGAACCATTATCCAAAAATTGTCTGGTTCCCCTATCTTAGGGTTACGAAGGTCAGATCGGCAGTCGCTTCAATGTAATTACCATACTCGCTAAATCCTGGATCATGGTCTAAGCCACTTCTGTGGTCTGTGGTTTAAGCGGACCCCGTCTAAGAACACGGGACTAACGCTAGAAAGATGATGATTGGTATCTCAAAAACTCACGAATTTACAAACTTTTTGTGTTGCCTCGTTGTCTTCCAGTATGTTTTTGCGCTTATATTTGCGCTTTGTGGCCTTGTGCCATGCGATGCACATACGCCATACAGTTTTTAGTTGGGTGTAAGTTTATGTAAAGTTTTTAAAAAAATATTATTTGGTCAAAATATAACATGGTATAAAAACTATTGCAATTCTATTAACAATTCTTTACTTAAAGTTTTCAGGATTCATACGTATATCTATTATATATAAAGTATTATTAATATATGAAGCTGAAGAGTTGTTTGTTTGCATGACCGCGCCTACTGGTCTGAATTGAAAAATTATTTTCGTATGAGAATAAAGATCTTTAAACCTATTTTTGTATTGTATAGGTGATTTATCAAGGAAGGCTATAGGCTATATAATATATATATATATATATATATATATATATATAACATTAACCGTAAGCGCGGGTGAAACCGCGGGCACAGCTACAACTTACTAAAAATAAGGTTGTATATTGAATGTAGGGTTGCCAACTTTTATTAGAAGAAATAAAGTAAGGTATACCTGATTTCAAAGGTGGTAAAAAAAAGAGTACGAACTTAGAACAAATATCATCATTTATATTATATTTTTACAAAGGCATTTTTTTGTACTTATGCAGCACATAAAATTGTTTCATGGTTGCATATTACATGACTAGCACTAGTATAGTAAACATTGTGTAAAAAAAGTATTTCGTTTACACGGGCTAGACGCCCGCGCCATGGCATCCGCAGAATACCAGTGGTCTTGACGTGCACCCTGCTCGTCATGGCTAAGTACTGAGCGGAGACTATTTTGATACCTATCCCGATGTGTTTGAGAAGTTCCTATTTTTTGTAAAAGTGTTCACATGTATTTTTGGTATCAAATAATATTTTTTTCTTTTTCTTTCTTTCTTTCTTTCTATTCTATTAGTGCTATAGATTATAGAATACGTCTAGTTGATTTAAAGTACAATACTTTATTTTAGAGTACGGTTGGTAACCCTAATTGAATACACAGATTTTACTCTCATGAATTAGATCCGTTTATGACGTTACCAATCATTCCATAAAATAGTGGAGTTAAAAGAAATAGAACAAGTGCCTACCTTCTCGCTAACTACACCTTGATGTGGCCGAGCCAGAACAATGCACAGAAACTTAGTAGGTATTTAACGACAAAGAATTAAATAGGATAAAAATGTCCTATGGTAAAGAAACTAATATCGTTTCGCTGACGTAGCTAAGCGATTTTTACGAAAGCCAATAGATAGATAATATTTCGAATTCAATATAGTGATCAGTCATCGCGGAATAAATTAACAAAATCAGACTTTATCGTCTATTATCATCTATTCATGAAATGGCCTGCCACATCCTGAAGGACCGGGTATTTGAAGAATTTGGACATGGTAGGTATTATCTACATAAGTTAAGTAAGTATATCACTATATTAGAAGGGAAGTGGCGTGAAGTTAAGTTAGTTGAAATGAAATGAAATGAAATGAAATGAAATGAAATGAAATGAAATGAAATTGTCTTTATTTACGTAGGCTTAAAAAAAGCACTTATAAATCGTCAGAATAAGATCAATATCTACCGGTTCATAAGTAGATTCTACCGAGAAGAAACCGGCAAGAAACTCGATAGGTACTCTTTTAAAATGCCAAGTCTATTATTACAATTTATACGTGAATGTACATTTACAGTGCAGGCGAACAGCCTATTCTGGGTCTAACCATATATTCTTATCATTTAAATAGTCTTCTATCTTGTAGTAGCCCTTTTTAATCAAACAATTTTTAACATATAATTTAAACTTATGTACAGGTAAATCAATGAGATTTTGAGGTAACATATTAAATATTTTTATACTTAGCCCAATGAAAGAATTACCACTCTTATTAAGTCTGTGATTTGGAACAGCAAGTCTGTGTCTATTTCTAGTATTAAAAGAATGAGTATCTGATTTTTTTGGGAATATCTGAATGTTCTTGTAAACATACATGATACAATCTAAAATGTATTGTGACGCTAGTGTTAAAATATTGATTTCTTTAAACAGTTCTCTGAGTGAATCACATGGTCTGAGGCCGTATATGGCTCTGACGGCCCTCTTCTGCAAAATGAAAATAGTCTTAATATTGGCCGCAGAACCCCACAGCAGCAGACCATATGACATTACACTATGAAAATAACTGAAATATACCAATCTTGCCGTTTCAACATCAGTTAAGTATTTTATTTTCCTGACTGCATATGCCGCAGAGCTAAGTCTCCCTGCCAGGGCCGCAATATGAGGAGCCCATTGCAATTTTGAATCCAAGGTGATCCCGAGAAATACAGTAGAATTGACAACTTCAATTGCTTCATTATTTACTATAATGCTCGGGCTCACCTGCCTTACGTTGGGTAATGAAAATTTCAAACATTTGGTTTTTTTAGCATTAAGTAATAAATTATTGACTGTAAACCATTTTAGAACTTCTGAGAGAGCATTATTCACGTCGTCAAAATTTTCTTTGGTTCTATCAATTTTAAAAATTAATGAAGTATCATCTGCAAATAATACTGTCTCACATATGTTATTTGTGTAATAAGGAAGGTCATTTATATAAATTAGGAAGAGCAGAGGTCCCAATATCGAGCCCTGGGGCACTCCCATGGATAGTGGGGCGCCAGAAGAATTAGCTCCATTAATGTTAATTATTTGAAGTCTGTCAACTAAATATGACTTCATAAGACTAAGTGAATTCGTTGAAACACCATAATGCTTTAGCTTCATCAATAAGGTCTGGTGCTCAACGCAATCAAACGCCTTCGATAAATCGCAGAAAATACCGATAGCATCCTTTTTGCTCTCCCAAGCCTCAATCACATGTTTCATAAGTGCCACTCCAGCGTCAGTTGTGGATTTGCCCTTAGTGAATCCATATTGTTTATTATGCAATAATTTATTGAGTGTAAAGTGACGAAGTAGCTGATTAAATATTATCTTTTCAAAAATCTTACTTAGGGCTGGTAAAATAGAAATAGGTCTATAGTTAGACGGGTCACTTTTATCACCTGACTTAAACAATGGAATTACTTTACTATACTTCATTAGATTTGGAAACTGTCCAACGTCAATACATTTATTAAATATATTCGCTAAAGATGGGGCAATAGATTGTATTATGTATTTTAGAATGTCTATTGAGATTCCCCATAAATCTTCAGACTTCTTAAGTTGCAGGTCTTTAAATGTTTTCAAAACTGTAATGTCGTTGATGTGGTAAAAGTTAAATGGAGAGGCACATTCGCCCACATATGTTTCGAGAATGGAATGAGCAACATGTGGGCTAGAATTTAGTGAGCGGGTTGTTGCAATTGGGATATTGGAAAAGTATGATTCGAAAGCATTTGCAACTTCATCATCAGAATTAACATATTTACTATCAACTTTTAAAGAGAACTTGTGAGTATGTGTTTTATTTTTACAAGTCTCTTTATTTATAACAGTCCATGTTGCTTTAATTTTATTATTAGAAATCGCAATCTTGTGCCTAAGATAGTTAGATTTAGCAACTGAACAAATTTTCTTAAACAATTTAGAATAATTCCTGACATACTCAATTACTTCAAGATCTTTCGAATGAGCCTTAATATCATATAGCTCGAATAATCGGCGTCTACTTATGTAAATGCCTTTTGTGGCCCAGTCACTGAATTTACTTTTAGAATTATCTATAGTAATTTTTTTTTTGGTAAAAATGCTCTCAAATTCCTTTTCAATAACGTTAAATAAAAGCTTATATGAATCATTCATATCCTTATTTTCAAATTGTAATAATGCGACTTTATTTCCTACATTCTCTCTAAATCTATCCACGCGGTACGCTGTAATCGGCCTGCACATAAAAGTAGATGAAGGGGTGGCTTGACGGTGTTCCATTACAACAGTTTGTCCACTATGATCTGAATTTATAAAATTTAATATTGTTTTGTCAATTACATCACAATTACAAAAAATATTATCAATACAAGTTGCTGTCGTAGGAGTAATCCTAGTAGGTTCATTAAATAATTCCTGTAAATTAAATGTTCGAAATAAATTTAAAAACATTAAAGACATTTGTGACTTTTCTAAAAGATTAATATTAAAGTCTCCGCAAACAACAATTCTTTTATTACAGTTACAAATTTTTTTCAATACCTCTTCCATGGTGGACTCAAAAGTGTGGTAATTCCCTGAAGGGGGCCTGTAAACACAAACAATAATAAACTGCTCGAGCTCTGCACATGACAGTTCAATAACTCGTTCAATTGAAAGTGCGACTATATCTTTACGTTCCTTACATTTTAATAAATTATTTAATAATATCAATGACCCGCCTCTGATAGCCGACTTTCTTGTGAACGAACTAACGACTGTATAGTTGTCAATATTAAACATAAGTTCACTTTGTCTCAACCAATGTTCTGTTAAGCATAATACATGTATATTCATCTGATTGAGACACAGTTCAATTTCTAATTCTTTGCCGGAAAAGCCCTGAATATTTTGATGTATGATATTTATAATATTGGACTTTTCTTTTGTCATTGATTTATACAAGCTAGAGATATCCTCTATTGTCTTATGTTGACATTTAAATTATTTGGAACAAATTCCAAAGTCTGTTTACTGCATGTCTGCTCAATAAAAGCAGTGGAGGTAGCCAAATTATTGGCTGAAGATTTAAAAAAATATGATAGCGACTCAGCTATTTGTCTTTTATAATATTTTTTAAGATAGTATTTATCTCTTGTCAGATAAAATTTAAATTTAATATAATTATTTATGTCAATTACATGGAATTTATTACAATAAAATGTCAATGTTCCTAATGACAAATTCAAATTATATCTTAAGTTATTTTCTACTTCTGGCAAACTGTTACTGTAGGGAAATGTAAAAATCACAATATTTTTTACCATCAAGGATTCTAAGTTACATATAAGGATACTAGGATTCATCAAGGATTCTAAGTTTTATATAAGGATAACGGTCGTGGGTCTAGTTTTAATATTCATAGAACTTCGTTTCGCGCTAAATAGATATCTGCTGCCACTTTGACTCTGCCTACCCCTTCGGGGACTATGGGCGTGATGTTATATATGTATGTATGTATGTATGTATATAGATATCTATCACGAAATAATAATACACAGTCTCATATTACGTTTAGCATATTGTATTTTCCACCCCGGGGACCCCAACGAAATTGGCAACAATGGTCGCATGGCGTTCGGGAATCGCGGAATGCTCATTTGCATATTATTTGTTTAGTCATACGTATTAATTGTCTGCTCGGCTCAGCATAGTTTGACAGTCGGCCATTGTAATCGGTTGTTGCGTGTAAGTATCTCTAATTTGGTGGTTGTCAGTTCCTATTTTCTATACACACTTTCTAATATAAAAAGCTGAAGAGTTTGTTTGCTTGAACGCGCTACTATCAGTAACGACTGGTCCAAATTGAAAAAATATTTTTGTGTCGAATGGTCCATTTACCGGGGATGGTTATAGGCTATACGAGTATAACATCACGTAACGACAATAACCATAAACGTGAGTGAAACCGCGGGCACAGCTAGTACTTTATAATTCTGTTAAGTAGCATGTAACACGATTTTCGCACAATTGGAAAGTCAGTCGAAACGCTTTAAATAGGTAGCGCTATAGTGTATATTAAAATGTTTTATGTCACAATTTAAATGCCTATTTTTACACCAGAACCATTCTTAATGTCTAAGCAGAGATTCATAGACTGATTAATTTTGAAAATACAAATTGTTTTGTTTATTTAAAGTTAATTTAAAATAACTGGATAATTTAATTCTGTAAAAATATTTGCTGTTGAAATGGTATCTCGCGTACTACCACGTCAGTAGGTACAATTGTAAAGATTGTGGCACGTCAGCCGTAGAGGGTAAAATACTTTTGAAGAATGGTGCTAGTGTAAATAGGCTTGATAAGTTTTTAGTTCTTACCCTTGTCTTTTTTTAACAGATACTTACCTTGTCAGTTTGGTTTATACGTCTTTCGTTTCGTCTATCGTTTAAACGAATATCGGTCAATCAGCCTAAAGGGTGCAAAAGACAAATTTATTCGTAATTGTATGTCATATTGTTTTTTTTGTACAATAAAGCATATTTAATGATGCCTTAAAACACAGAAACTTTTATGTATTACCCGAGTCAAACAACAACAATATCAAGCTTGCGGTATTTATTAACATGTACCTAAGTTTATCAGAAATTCAGTCGAATTGAGTAAGTTTGTCGTTAAGTATTTCTTCTTGACAAAAAAATTTCAATCCTATCTTTAAACCAGTTTTTTTGTCTTGACACAGCCGCGGGAAACTGCTGACGGGGACCACAACAAGATGGTTTCGATGTAATAGCCTCGCTAAGGGCTTTATCTCACTATGACATCAGTGGCCGTGATATTAGTCACCGGTCGACTACCCAATGACACAATATTTTTTTAATAATTATATTACAATTCTTCATTTCCTGTGTTGGCAATTTTTATTAGTAGGTCTAAATACAAAGAAGGGACATTGGCAGTGCAGTAAGCACTTGATTAGCGCATCGAAGATAATTTATAGAAGACAATTGCGGGAAGGGAGGGACCCATCATGAAAGCAAATAGGTATATTTTGTTGGTAAAGCCTCTCTATGTGTCACCATTAGTATCCTATTGAGATACATACCTATGAAGTCACTATGAGGGGATTTCTTACAAAAACAGACCTCTTAAATCCTGACCGATCGCGCAAGCTCTCTCGGGATCACCGGGATTCACCCTAGAACAAATAACTGAATTATTTATTTAGGTGCTTTTGTCACTTACTTTGCCCTCGTAAAATACATAATTCGGTAAGTTTCAGAAAGTTACAATGATTGCCTAAACTGTTTGCAACAAAAATAAAAGAAGCAAACATCTATACAGATAGCGCGCGAGTTGAATGCAGAGCTCAGGTATGTCTCGTCTTAAGCCCCGACTGCATTCATCTCGCGCGCTATCTGTACCTACATAGTTTATTATTTTCTGTAAGGATATTATTTGCTGGTGTTGTCTTTGGCTTGTTGACTTGATTATACCTAAAAAAATCTTAATCCCTAACGACTGATATGAAAATCTAAAAAAAAAAATCAATCGAATTGAGTACCTACTTTTTATGAAGTCGGTTAAAAAGTATATTCTAAATACACACATAAACACAAGTAAGTCAAATTTATTATTCACATAATAATATGACTCGTTAACAAATGTAGTTAGTGGAAGAAATTACGTAATTTGTTCGGACGCGCTAATTTCAAGACAGATTTGTAAAGATACCTCGTTTGAAGATCTGTCTACGCGGACTAAGTCAAGGGGTACTTAGTTTACTTTATGAGGTAAGTAATATTTTGAATCAAGCGTTCTCATGTCTTGGTACATATTTATAACTTAGAATCCGTTTAAGTTAGAATAACATAAGCTTGCAACAGCCTGCCTCGAATCTAAGACGGTTGGCTTATGTAGGTACTTTACAAACTCTTAACTAAACATCAATTTGTTTTCATAGCTAGCAACTTTGCAATACCAACTTGAACATTGAACTATTATTACTAGCGTTTAATAATAGCTCAATGAACTTGAATGAGAAAATAGAAAATCTTGAATCTTTCTCCCACACCATGACAACTGCATGCATCATGCAAAGCATTTACTTTTTGTTAATGCTAAAGTAAAATGTCAATAAGAATAAGTACACCAATGAAGGTCTTACTTAGTTGATTATGGAGAAAATTTTAACTTATTATGTATCACATTTTTACATAGATACCTACATGTTGAGACAATTTACAAAACTCATTTTAAGATAAATATAAATAAATGAGTATTTGATTATTCTGCTTTTTTAGAACTTGTTATAAAATCACTTTTGATTGTTGACCACAAACTCAAGTGATTTTATATTAAACATAAATACCTACTTACCGCTTAGAACACTCAATATTAATATTTACAGAATTTAACAATTACATTCGTATGTAATGACATAACTTAAACAACGAGAGTTAAGGGAGTGGTCAATAGTAGGTATACAGGTATGTATTTGAAATAATATTGTTTATATATAATTTAAAAAATGCTTCACTTAGATAGTGTGCCTAGAACGAAACGCTTAAACAGCTGAAAATGACAGAGCTTACAGCTGTCATTTGTGTCTTGTTTGTCAAAACAGCTGATAACATTAGAGAATAAAAACAATTTAAATTTTCATGTTCTTCTATATTTATTCTAGTTTTCGTTTCGATTGCAGTTTATTTTTTCCCACCTTTAAATATGTCCGTTATATCTAAAGATTATGTTGCAAGTATTGTTGACAAGATTGCGTCGGCACATAACCTCTCATCGTGTCAATATACTGAGGAAAAGTTCGGGAGTTTGGCACAGAATTTCTTCGGCGTGCTAATTCCTTTAACGTTGAAGGCCAAGCGTTACGGGAAGAATGTGACTATCGAGTTGGTTTTGAAGCTAGCGCCGACAGACGAGCGATATCGCGTTAGCGGAGCCGTGACCTTAATGTTTGCGCGGGAGATATACGTTTATTCAAACTTGCTTGAGAAGTACCGTACGATACAAGAAAACTTCCCTCCCAATTTACAGCATTTAATGCCAAAGTGCTATTATGTTTGCAAAGATCATTGTAACGAAGCCATAGCAATGGAGAATATGTGCTCAATTGGATATGAACCTTTTACTCATTCTAATTATCTCGATTATGACCATACAACCCTCTCTCTCGAGGCTTTGGCTAAGTTTCACGCGCTTTCTTTCATTATGAACCAGACAGATTCAGTAATGTTTCAAGAAGTAGAGAAAGTATGTGTGCCTTTCACTCAAGATACAAATAATAGGTTTATGGTGATATTGTTAGACAGACTACAGAAAGCTATAGGAAAATTTGAGAATGAACCCAAGTATTTAGGACTATTGAACCACATGCTGGAGCATTGTAAGAAATATGTTGAAGCAGCAGCATTTTCAGTACAGAAATGCATCTGCCATGGAGACATATGGAAAGAAAATATCCTCTATAAATACGGAGAAGTATGTATATTTTGTTTATTTTACTTAAGTAGTTACTATATTTATATGAATTATTACAATAATCATTTTAAAGTGATAAGTTTTATTATGTTTTATTTCACACTAATGTATTTTAGTTAATAAATAATTAAAATCAATATTTTTTATCAAGACATCTTGGAATATAAGTAAGCCTCTATATTCTCCAATGCTTAAGATTTCATTTTTAAGTTTTTTTAACAACTTATTATGACTATTAACATATTTTTTGTTTTTCAGGACCGTAAACCAATAGAAGCATGTCTAATCGACTATCAGACTGTTCGAATTAGCAGTGCAGCATATGACACATTATTCTTCATTACTACAAGCACAAATAAATCATCAAGAGGAACCATAGACAACTTCAATAAACTTTTAGATGTATACTTCATGAAGTTCACTAATGTTCTTCATGCGGCTGGGATAGAGTCTTCAAATGTTTATTCAAGGGAGATGTTTGACAAAGACTTGAAGATGGTTGCATCGGCTTGTTTTATAATTGCCAATACAGCTCTCTGGCTTAGCAGCGGGCTGCAGGAGGAAGGGCATGTCCGGAGTAAGCAGGTTTTCACTTCAGCATCGGAAAAGGAAGAGGCTGTAAAGATTTACAAATGCAGAATCATGGATATAATAGATGATTATATTTCTTATGGTTATTTTAGTCCGCTAGAGAGTTATTAATGTTTATATAAATGACGTTTTCAAAGCTATACCAAATGAAAAATATTTTTTAATACATACCTACCAATAGTAGGTAAATTTACATTTTTATTACATTTGGGGTATATGTTTATTTCATATCACTATATTTTTGTAATTTATGAGATTATATTTATGATTGTTTATACAAACAGTTGAGTAATTGAAGTCATAGGTACCCATTCCTGGGACGCCAGACAACAAAGTTGGTTATCAACTCTAAAAAGACATTTTCAAAGAAAGAAACACTAATTAAATAGTCCAACTCTAATAGTATGTAGGTAGTTTATTTTTAATAATGTTATAAATAAATAAATATCCGACTACATCACATACATTGATCTGACTCCGAGGTAAGTAGCTTAAGCACTTGTGTTACGGATATCAGAATCAACAGTGGTATTACAAATATATACTTAAATATTGGATACTAACACCCAGACACAGAACAAACACAAGTATTCATCATACGAATATTTGTCCTGGGTGGGAATCGAACCCACAACTCTTGGCGCATGGGGCAGGGTCACTACCGAATGCGCCATCGAGCCAGTCTCAATGTTATTACTCAAGTATTTTTTATTGTTTATTTTACATATTATACAATATTTATATACAATATACATAAACAGGGTAAACAAATACATTGTTTATTATTCAGCTGGTTATATTTATTTTGGGATTTTTAATTTAAAGTAGGTATCTACTCTACCTACCCAAGGCTATATTAGATATATAAAAAAAAAGCCTGTTATTTTAAACGCTGCTCCAGTCTTGCATGTTGGTACAGACACAGCTACAGATGGAACTATGGCTAAAGTTCGAAAGAGAAGTCGGAGTAAAGGTCCGAAGTGATTCTATTGTAAGTACCTACTTAAGTACTAAAATTTTTGGATTCTACTTATCTGCTTAGTCATAAAAATTTTGCTGTACCTGAATTATCTATAAATCAATTAATTGGACAGTGGAAACCAAGATGTTAACTGTCAGTTTCATTCCATTACTTTCCATGGAATTATGAGAAGTAGGGTGCCAAAAGGTGCGTTAGCAGTACTTACTAAATATGTAATATAAGTAGGTGGTGGACCATGAATGAGCCTCTATTGGATTTCGGATTTCATGTAGATCTAGTAGCCGGAGAGCTGACAGCCATTTTTGAGTACATCCTTGAGGCACATTGAAAATATTATTGTTGATTAGTTGCGAATGTGTGGATGATGAAATGGCCGACCTGGCTGGGAGGTTGCGGGGCGTTAATGTGCTATGAATTTTTTAATTCGCAATTTTTCTCATGCAGAAAATGTTCTTGAGGCACTTTGAATCTTACAGCATTTTAAAGTCTGATGTTTAATTAAACGATGTATCATAATGCCAGGCGATTTGGTTGGGATTTAAATGGTGACAGGCGATTTAAAGTTATATTTTTTTTTTGCGCAAAAAATGTACTTGAGGCAAGCTGGGATTTATACACAATAATTGTTGTGTTGATAAGATGCCATATATCAAATGACAGGCCGTTCTGGCGGTTATTTAATCTTGCCAGGTGATATCATTTTATTATTATTTATTATAAAAAAATAAATTTTTACAAAAAATTTTTGATATACTTTTTATGTAATTTTTTTTATTCATCGATATCTGATGGAATCTCCTCGTCGCTTGTGAACCCGTCCATAGAGTTGAGTTCTATGAACTCTTCTTCATTGTCTGAAAATAAATAATTTTTTTTAACAAATGTGAAATACAATCAATAGTGCGAGTATTTAACAAATTATTATAACATACCTGTAGCATTTTCATCAGAGTGTTCAAATGTCCCAGGATCAATTGCATCGATAACTAATTGCGGCATGCAATCCCCATCAAACCAATAAAAATCCAATTTATCCTCCTTCAGCTGCCATCCATGTTCAGTGGGTTCTAGGATACTTGGAAAACGTAAATGTGCATTTCTCCAGATACTTGTAACATATTGAGCTCTTAAAAGCTGTTGGTGCAACTCTGCTTTACATGGTGGTAACGTAGACGGATCATAGTTTTTGACAGTTTTTTTGAAAGGCTCTTCCGTGCTCTTAGCTTTAAATGTCTTGCAAAATTTTTCAAACCGTGCTATGTTTATATCTGCGATATTATTGACACCGTACATTTCACACACGAACTTCTCAAGCATGTTAAAAACCTCATTGCGTAAATCTGTCGTATGCGCACATCCTAGATCAATAAACGCTTTTTGATACAGTTTATTTTTCATTAATAGTTGGAAAGGCCTCCGCTTGCCTTTATTAAAAAATGAATGCAGATATACACTCTCGCTCACGCTCATAACAACCCGCTATGCCGCTCACTCGCACTCACAGGCAACTATTATTATCACCTGGCAAGATTAAATAACCGCCAGAACGGCCTGTCATTTGATATTATGGCATCTTATCAACACAACAATTATTGTGTATAGATCCCAGCTTGCCTCAAGTACATTTTTTGCGCAAAAAAAAAATATAACTTTAAATCGCCTGTCACCATTTAAATCCCAACCAAATCGCCTGGCATTATGATATATCGTTTAATTAAACATCAGACTTTAAAATGCTGTAAGATTCAAAGTGCCTCAAGAACATTTTCTGCATGAGAAAAATTGCGAATTAAAAAATTCATAGCTCATTAACGCCCCGCAACCTCCCAGCCAGGTCGGCCATTTCATCATCCACACATTCGCAACTAATCAACAATAATATTTTCAATGTGCCTCAAGGATGTACTCAAAAATGGCTGTCAGCTCTTGGGGTATAGGGTTTCTGAATAACTGGACCATTGCAGTCCCAATAGTTCCCTAGTGAAGAGGCAGCTGATCCTCTATTTGCACTACTTTCCACCAGTGAAATTGTCTGGGCAAAGTGCGCCGTCGTGTCCAACTTAAACGATGCATATTTAGTCGACGGTAGTGGCAGCACGTTTTGCTATTCCGACGGACATATTCGCACACTTTCGTTCATAAAATTTAATTTAAGTAAGTAGAACGCTGGGGTAGTTAAGGTTAATCCGGATTCCTTTAGCGTCACCACCGAGATCGATGTAAGTGGTGCGTCCAGGTGTTTAGTCAGTATACTCCGGCCACTCCACTCCTTTCCATTTTGGCCGGAGAGAGATCCTTGTATACGAAGGGCCCTAGGAGTCCAACACACCACGCCTTTCCCCCGAATGCCGCGACGACACGTAAGGCATTCCCCTCGTTAAATAAAAAGGTTAGTTCACGCTAGCTTACATTCACAGAGATACAAAAATCGGCTCAGAATAAAAACAAACATACTTATGTACGGTCAAACTAAATAAAACTGTTTAAAGTAGTCCTGTACCCCAAACGAACAATCCTAGCAGTCCCGTACATCACAGTTACCCTACCCGTCGCAACTCCGTTCCAAGATTGAAATAAATTCCGCGCACCGCTCGAAATTACTGTTTGCTGATGGTGAATGGGACTAATTTACCTTACTTAAGTGCTTTTTATTTATTTCTCGACCCCTGCGTTCTTTTGATTCCGTCCGAGTGTCGTCAAATTAATTGTGACCTTTTAGTGTTGTGGAAACTTTTTATAATTTCTTAGCACCTTAAAGGTGATTCTGAGGTGAGAGAATTGAAATATGTATGGCAAATTCCATCCACCAAAAATGCGCTAGGAGAGGATTGAAAATTTGCCATACATATTTCAAT
This sequence comes from Glyphodes perspectalis, assembly GCA_951394215.1. NCBI lineage: Eukaryota > Metazoa > Arthropoda > Insecta > Lepidoptera > Crambidae > Glyphodes > Glyphodes perspectalis. Next base: position 6,855,827 of record OX596219.1, read on the forward strand.
TCTCTTCACGCCTCGTCTCGCCTCGCCCCGCCTCGCCCCTCTGGTGGAAAATCACCTATACAGTGGTAGCGTCATAGCGTGACTTGAAAGAAAACAGCTTAAATATTTCAATACTTGATATTATATTTTTTTAGTCCACAATAGTCAAACCACCATTCAAGTTTCTACGCGTTCCAAAGAACATACCAACTGCTAGTTATTTTGGCAGTGTTTATTTTATACCTACCTACCTTTAATCTTAAAGCAGGCATGGCGTAATCTAAACGATGTACTAAGCACTGTCGTGTATTATCACCCGTAAACCATGTAAATCCGACAACATTCCACTAAAGTTGGGGCGTTAAAACATAATCTTCCGTATTGTGAACATCCCCCTGTTTGTATTTGTTAACTTTGAAAAGTTACTTCGTAATAAATTCGCCGTTACAAAGGTAAAGTTCCAGTGCTTTTGTTATCTCGTAACTGCCTAACTAAACCCATTAAAATAATAAAACCGTCAAACTAATACACAAGTACCTGCAACAATTTCGTTTGCTCCCTACTCGCGTCATTTGAGTTATCGATTGTAATTAATGTTATATGGAATACTAGTAAGTAGGTCTAATTAGTGCTGAACGATCTCTCTGACCCACAATTTGAACAAGAATCTTCTCATTTTGGATACTAAACGTTAATTTATAAGTCTAGATTGTAGTTACTCGCAATATTAATTGATATCTACGTGAAACTCTGCTCAGTACCTATTCACTTTTTCTTTAGACGTTTTCTATGTATAAGTAGGTACATGATAGTCCTTGAAACCAAAGCGATTATTACCGTTTCTAGCCCAAAGTCCATTTCGACTATGATCCTAGATTCTGTTATTCTGATAATAAAGCGGCCTTGCTGTTGTATTTTTACATACTTATACTTAGTTATCAGAGAGTGATGGTTCTAGCGGGATTCAAACTCGTGGCCTTTGCGGCACTACATGAACGGGCTTGTCATAGATGAGTTTAATCCGAGATTTGTTATCAGAATTTGTGGCGTCATAATTTTTTATGACGATTAAATGTAACTGGCATCTCGCCAGTTCCGATTGCCCTAGTAGAGGATGACCGATCCATGGCACAAATGTAACAAACATACAGGAATATTCCTCAATTCAGTATGTGCGAGATACACAAGGCGACTTTTTACAACCCTTATATTATGTAAATAATGAATCCCACTATATGTAATATCGATATATAGATACGATAACAGAAATTTCAGATGATTGTGTCATCAACGTTATTTAAACATTTGACAATCTAATTACCTACTTTTGACAAGTTACTAAATCTACCTTCATTGAATAGAAATGAAATGGAATGACCTAGGAGTAAACAAAGGGTTCCAATATACACACTGAAGAAAGTGTTTGTTGATTGTTTCACGCTAGAAAGTTGTTCTGGAGCAGTTATGTCACCGATAAGTTTGCAATCCAAAAGATAAGTTAAGCGTTCCTACCTTCACAGATAGCTGTCAGCTGTTGCATTCCGGTTAGAATTTAGTCACAACAATGTCAAGGATCCCTGTACTTCGGAAGTCGTATTAGACAGTTGATCTTGGCTGTCATCTGAAATGTTTGTGTTTTGAAGTCTTAAGTATTGGGTATAGTAGAGCATTCTTCTGCCAAACCGCAGATTATGCGACAGTGGCAGAGCTCTGTATCATCTCAAAGTTGAAGTGGGATTTGTGTGGAGCAGTGTTTTTTTTCATAGGTGATTTATTAATTTTATCTACTCCCAATGTTTTACCAATTTGAGTTAGTTTCTGCTTTTATCATGCTCCTAAGTTTAACAAGTCTTGCTGATTTATGGACGCTGATATTTGTGATTTCACAAATATTTGCTTTTTCTACTTTCTTCTTTCGTAAATCAGGTTACCGTCAACTTATCTGTGCCGTGGTTATAATGCGATTATCTGCAACCACCAGATAGTTGATTGCGTAGGTTTCTTCACAACGCTTATTGGCAAGTAGGTATATGCTACAAATCAGGTGCTTGGTTGTTTTTAAATCAGTATCTTTTGCATACGATGTGCCGGCGTTATGAAGTATCTATCTAAGTTATTAACCTTTGGGTAATTATTCCATATAATCTGTGCCTCCGGTCTTAATCATGTTTGTATTTGTTGCTACAGTAACAAACCTCATCAATGTATTAATTATTTTCTACCCTGCACTGATCTCGTATCAGAATTTGTGGCGCCATAAATTGGCAACTTTACATGTGCCATGACGGCCAAGCCTGGCGCGCCGCCAGACTCACCGATGGTGTAGTACCCACGACGCAGCTGCAATAGCCACCAGGGAATTATCACGTGTCAATATTTAATTTTGAAGAGAATCCGGAATTTATTCCAGCACTCTTAGCAGCTTACCAGAAGTATACAGACTCAATCATGAGGGAGAAATAACCGTATATTTACAGATGCCTGTAAAGTGGGAAGCGGAAGCCGAGATCATAGATATATCGGATTTCGTATATCCATATAGTTGGGGGCGTATCAATAACTTCTCACTAATATTTGATAAGTAGTGTGTCACATTTTCTGCGATATTTTTTGTACGAAATGCAATAATATGTACTTATACTTTGAATTAGGTTTAGATGGAGCTAGGGATTGCAATGCTAGATTCAGCAATGCAGCTGGGAGTAGAATAATTTTAGCTGTGCTAGATCCAGCGATATGTGCTGGTTTTAAGCTGCTGGATTGCAATCCCTACCAGAGATTAAAATGCTGGACCAAGTAATCCAGTTCGGTCCAGCACAGCACATGACCCTGGATGGCAATCCCTAGAAGCTAATCAGATTGTTAACGTTCTATTATATTTAAATATGATGCTGTAATTTTATGTGTGTTGGGTTAGGTATATTGCAGTATGAAATGTTAATGGAGAAAATACTGACACAAGGTACATTGCTATTAATAATTTCAGTCCCTCTTTTTGGTGTAACAAACACAAAGGTACACGCCTGAGATTTCAAAGCTGCGGGCTCAAAAATAACGTTGTAAATGGACTCTGAAATTGTTAATCGGAACCAAGTTCTTTTTCCGTCTCTGTATTTTTTGTCAAAGGTTGGATTTTAAAAACCCTTTGCCATTGTTAGATCTAAAAATAGCGGACGCAATTTTCTTATTTCCCAGTTACCGGACCTACACGTGGGCTTCAATTGGTACCTATCTACCGTGGTTTACCTCTTTTAACGAGCTAGTATACAAAACATTTTGTATATATAGACAGGTACATATACCTACTGGTACTCAAATGCTTACCTATTTATTAGTTATGTTACGGTACACTAAGACTACCTATTGAAATTGCGGCAATAGTCTAGTAGACTTAAACATAAATAAGAGAAAATCTTGATGATCTAATGTTTGTGATCAAAAATAACACTGTGTTAAGCTAGTAGTAGGCCTTTGTTAATGTACCTACTCGCCTACTTACTTAATGCTGTCATATTTCCAATATAAATTCGTAGGGCATACCAGGCTTCATTATTATCACGCTAAAATCACTGAACGGATTCAAATTATATTTGGTTTGCATTTACGAGACTTGGCTTCTAATAAATTGAAAACTACAATCAATACCAAAACCGGACAGATTGATTTTCAAGACTTGCATCTTCAAAGTCTATGGTAAGTAAGTAAGTAGGTACCTTTATTATACAAACTTAGCCTCGGAGGGAGAATGATGATAGTCCTTTAAAAAACCAAATGATGTGCCTGCGTGTGTAATACAGAAATAAAAATTCTCGAATCAAAAATTGTATTGAATGCAACTGAAAAAAGTTCCATCCAATTATCACGTACAAATTGAAGAAAACTGCAAATCCGACTTCAATTTAGCGAAATCCCAATAAAAACGATACTTGACTGCCATCCGAGCCGGCGGGTGTGGAGCGAACAAATTCCTTTATCATTATGCAGCAAAGGAACGAATGAAAATGAAACTTGCTATTGTATTTTGTGAGAAAGGAATATTGGCGAAGGAGTCGAAGGAAACTTTTTGTTGAGATCTTTTTGAGTTGAAGGATTTTCCTGGTCAGTGAAGGTCATATTTTGGTATATGACCTCCTATATCTATTGATATATTTGTAACTGTGGGTGGTAGTCACTTTGGCCTGACTAGACCAGGATAGGATCACATTTAGAGATCACCGGTGTAAATGTAGTAGCGGTTTGGAAACTATTGCGTTTGTCGTTCGGTGACTAAGAGCATCGGAGAAGTGAACTCTGGCGATAAAATAAATATGAATAAATATATACAGACTACATCACGTATATTAATCTGACTCCGTGCTATCCTAGCTTAAGCACTTGTTTTACAGATATTAAATTCAAAAATAGTATTACAAATATTAACTTTGTTAAAGGTGGCGACCGGACCCACAATTATTGGCGCATAGGGCAGGGTCAATACCGAATGCGCCATCGAGCCAGGCAATTTGAAGCAATTGAGTTCCCTTGTATTGCTACCTTTTTTAGTGGTTAATACAAGTATACTTCAGTTTAAAAAAATGTTGGTGATTTTTGGATAGATCGATTAATGTATTATGACAGAATGAAGGTATTTAGTCAAAGTTGTTGTGTAGTAACTTAAGGCGAGGCACAGCGGTTATGGTCACACCGTATTTATGTATATATAACTATTGATAATAATTAGTGTACTACGGTAATATACCGCAGAATCGTCTATGGCAACGTTGCTAACATCTGACTAGTTTAATTTTGAAGTTGGCGATGAAAGTATCTGTAGTGAAGTTAATTCAAATTTACATTGAGATAATTATCCATTTGCGTCTGTGTGCAGTATTCTAGAGTAGGTTATGACGATATAAAACCTTTTTATAATTGAAAAAAAGCAATCTAAGAAGTGACGGGTGCTTACGGGCACATAAAAGTATTCAATTACTCTAGAGCAGGGCTGGATAACCTTTAGCGCTTTGTCAAAACCCATAACAGTCTATTTGCGCATTGACCTATAAATCGGAAAAGAGATCTAGATGATAAATAATTTTTAATGGGGACAAGTTCTCAGGACTTTATTATTGAATTAGCATTAAGTAGATAGATTCTGACGTTTGAAGTTGATGAAATTGACATTGTCGTTGACAATGTCAATTTCATCAACTTCAAACTGTTTTGAAATTTCTGTCTTCAAATTTGATTGTCGCACTAACTACCTACGTTCAATACTAAACATATTTTAGCTTGTGATTGCGGATAAACATATTCAAAGTGAATAAGTATAAATGTAATATATACAATGTTAACAGACCCATTGGTGCAAGGGGTGCGGGTTCGATCCCCATTTGAGCAAATATTTGATGATGAATCTGGTATTTGTCCGGGATCTGGGTGTGAATTGGATGTACGTACCTTAATTGATTTCGATTTCCTTAAGACACGTGCTCAAGCTTTCTCTAACTTACCATGGAATCAGATCAATGTTTGAAATGTTTGATATTTTTATTTATCTATTCGATATTTATAAAATACGATGATCTAACTGGGAGTTGTCATTCCGAAGTGATTGTGTTGTTTTTTACGTATGTAGTGTTTTAGTTTAAAAAATAAATAAGTAAAAGCTAATCGAAAAGTTTACTTAGGGTAAGTACCTAAAATGACGCAAAAATATACTTCTGTTATTTTAAATATCCGAACTTGGGGGGAAAATTTCCCAGATTTCAAAACGTACATATTTAGTAAAAAGTTGCCAACCCCTGCCGTAGGAGTAGTGCGTGCCTAGCGAGGGGAGTCTCAGATCGCAAGCTCATAGCATATCGGTTTACTGGGCACATTTTTGAAGCTGATCCGCTTACCGGATTACGTCGCGGCGCTCTTTGATGTCTGTGTGTACTGGAACTAGTGAATCAAATGAATGGACAGCTGCTCTAAATGGGACTTTTGTCATCGAATAATGTTTTGGGGATTTTTTCTTACTTTTTCTTTGGTCTTGTATCTATGTGTTTAATGTAAGGCCTGTCTTCAAAGGGCAGGACTTTGGAATCTGCTACTTTGATTTACAACTTAGATTGGAGAGACGTATTGGGCTAATATTATTAGCCGTCATATTTGAAATTACCCAACATCGCGACCCAAAGGAGGGTGGAGGATAGGTGATGTGTTTATTCAAATAATGTTTTTAATTGATACACAGATAACACCCCGAGTATTCTGTATGTTTTTCTTATAATTGTTAGTTTATACTATTAAAATAATAACGGAACAATGGATTTATATCTCTACTTATAATAAATCTGTGGAGAGGTCAATTCTGTACATGAAATATATTTTCAAAATAACTATCAGGGGGTGGTTAGTGATCGATACTGATGCCAAAAATGCAATCAGTAAAATTTTTGTCTATCTGTCTGTCTGTCTGTCTGTCTGTCTGTTTGTCTGTCTGTATGTTCCTTATAGAAACAAAAACTACTCGACGGATTTTAACGAAACTTGGTACAATTATTCTTCATACTCCTGGGCACCTGCCCAGGAGTAAGTATACTATAACCTTATAGTATACTTTTCATCACGCTACAATCAATAGGAGCAGAGTGGTGAAGGGAAACTTTGGGAAAACGGGAGAAGTTACTCCATTTTTTACGCTTCCGTCGCGTGTGCAGCCTTAATGGTTAAAGATACATAGAAATCATGTATAACGGAAATAGTCTTTATAATATTAACCATAAACGCGGGTGACACCGCTGGCACAGCTAGTCCATAATAAAGTTTCTTAAGGTTTAGAAATACACGTTCGGATTAAAACCAGTACCCTCATAACCCTTCCCATGCACGTTGCCATCGATATCTTGTCACATATTATGTTATTTCTATTTAAATATAAGACACACATCTTTGCACTCGATAGAATTTGTCAAATATTACAGAGAGAAGAAAGAAAAATATATTTTTCTGATGAACATCATATAATCCGGAATGTTACGACTTAAGGAAAAGATATCGCCTTTGCAGAAACGCGTGTCACGATTGCGATATACTGCCAGTGGTTCACTTCGATATCTTTTACTGCCGATCTTAGGAAAGGTTATATGATATATAAGTATATCTATACAAGACGTTCAAAGTTTCAAGGACAGAAATATGAATAACACTCTCGAAATGCGCAATAAAGCTTTTGTTTTATGGGATTTTTGTACTATGATATAGAGGAAATGCGATTCCCTTTGTTCGTTTTTTATAAGGTTGATTTTATTTTCTGATACCTCATAGATTTTACTTATATTTTTGATAAGCTTGTGTGATGATATCACGTTGATGGTGATTAAATTAAATAACGACGTAAATAACGATTGTTCCGCAAAACAAAAGATATGGAATGATATACGACAAAATATTTATATGAAAAACCAGATTAAAATAATTACGGAACCATTAGAAATTATCACTGTTACCCAAATAAAATAATGATCATGAACAACGATTCAAAATTGTTATTTTTTAAACGTTTGGACTAGGGTAATGTAGGTCCAAACTCAAAGTTAATAACTTTTTTCTATTATAACCAATTTAGAACAAGTTCTGGCTTAGTAACGGTGTTAGTAAGGGTGTAGGTATATTGAATAAAAAAAAATTTTGAGGTAGTTAATATGTGGATATAAATATTGAAAAGTATGGTTGAGACTGTTATCAGTTGAATAATTCCAAAGGATTTCAATACCATTTTAAGAAAAAATTATGGCAATTTTTCTTACCCTCATACGGGTTAAACGACGTTGAATGACCATCGACTCCATTTTCCTCAAGTATTCTTATGCAAAAATCCAGAACACATTGTCGTCCAAGAATGGCCATTGGCGACCCAATGGCTACTGCTGTGTCCACTTTCGAGGTCCTATTTACGTAAAAAAATCTCTACCCCGATACAGCTCGGGACGAAATTCGATATGATACGACACAAAGGGTACGAAAACGTACTTTTTATATTCCATAACGATCGTGTTAGTACAGCGTTTGTGGAAAAGTGTGCAATTCGCGACGTGGGTATAAAATGTATGATAATCCTGCATATCGCTCCAAAGTATCTGTGTTAGGGCGAAAAAGTACGATCAAAACTCGGCTTGTCTTGATTTGCGTATGTCATGTTTTATCGTCTCTCGAAGTGGAGGGTGGCTCGGTCCGTATAAAGTTATGGGATCACCTGCCTAATGCGGAGATACGAGACCGTGTAATGGTAGATAAGTTGATATAAAGCGTCTATTTTAGTTTTAGAAGGAATGGTGATGACGACTTTTGAGGGTTCATGTACCAACACGGTTGTAAGTTATCATGACGGAGTTATATGGCAGACTAACTTCTGTTTGCATTTAGAGGTTTAAGTATCGTCATTGTTTCTTCCTAATTGATAGGTGTCTGTTATAAATGCGAAAGCGAGTTAACTGTTTCACATAATAACTATCTACTTATCTATCATCGTGATTATTTTCCATAGATAGGTACGTTGTGTATACAAAAAAGCATGTAGAGCACGTACTAAAGGGTAAGTACATAAAAAATAAACTGTTTTCAAACGATTTAAAAATCTATGTAATAATATTACTAAAGTAATATCAACGTCAGTCTAATGTAGAAATGTAATTGTTCCTCATTAAATCCTATCACATATTATTTCATGAGCTTGAATTGGATTTCAAATCTCAAGATCCAAATATTTTCTTTGCATGCTCTGTATGAAATAAGGTTTGCCACTGTAAATACGCGTCATTAAACGCTGATATATACCTAACTATTCTTTTATAAAATAAACCATACTATAAGTCTCAACTTGACCTTGGCAGACGATCAAAGCGGGCCTATTTGGGTCTTTGCCATGCCAACGAACAATAAAAATGTTTAAGCGGGATAGTTGAGACGTGAGGTTATGGAGTAGGCCCGTAGATGTTTTCATTAAAGAAAAAATAGAGATATTATTATATCAACGCTAAATTACTGTTATTATGAAGGGTGTGTGCCAGAATCATAGCAAAGGATGTGATCTCTGCGTACCCCCGTGAGAAAAAGGCGTGACAGTATTTGTATGCGTCTAATGATGAGAAATCTGTAATCCATAGCTTTTTAATATCATTTTACGTTCAAATCACGGATGAAAAAATCCCCTGTTGGTCTGAAACCCAAAAATAATGTATCTACCAATTGTGTTCCTTGTATAGCATAAATTTATTTAGTTGAGTTAGAGTTTCTTGTAATGCAGGCGGGATGTTGGCCACTTATATTATCATTATAGTACATAACTAGCTGTGCCTGCCGTTCCTCCCGCGTTTATGGTTAATGTTATATAGCCTGCCTTTCTCAATAAATTAACTATACAACACAAAAATAATTGTTCAATTCGAACCAGTAGTTTTTGAAGTTAGTGCGTTCAAGCAAACAAACAAACCAACAAACTCTTCAGCTTTATATACATGCGAGACGAAGACTGATGTTGTGGGGATAGTGTTGGTGTTGATGAGAGGAAAACTGGCGGGGATAAGAGAGCTTCACCTCATTTGAACAGGGTAAGTGTATTAGTATAAGTATAAGATAAATTCTATTGAGTTTTCAAGTAACTTCACGCCACTTCCCTAGCGGGGTAGGCAGAGAGAACCCAACGCCATATGGCACGATCCTTACACATCCCACTCGCCTCTTCAACATTCATAATCCTTTTCATACAAGCTCCACGGTTTTTATGACTCCTAACATCACCTTCTGTTAATACACGACCGATCTGGTCGTGGTAGGTGAGCCTGGGCCTTCCGCGGCTCCTACATCCTTCCACTTTCGCATTGTATATCTGTTTAGTCAATCTTTCGTCATCCATTCTTTCCACATGTTCGAACCACCGGAGCATGCTTCTTCTTACCTTGACTCCAACGCTGTCTTTCAGACCGACTCTCTTTCTTATATCAACATTTTTGAGGAGTTTGTTATTATCCTTAGACTCGGCTGACTTTTCTAGGGCTTGCGGGCGTGGAAGTACTTTTGTACATCTTTATTATACTACACGATAGACGTTCTTAAAATAAACTGCGACATAATATCTCACAATTTCATTCGGAGCGCCGTATGGTGTGAAAGCCGCCTGTGATTGGTATTCAGGCCTCGTGCGCGGCTGTAACTTAGCGGGCGCGTCATACCGCCCGTTTGTCCTGTGATATTTTATTACGCCCCCAGGGTTGGTTAGTACAACATAATCCTTCGGTGAAGCGTGTCAAATTGTCTACAATACTGTAAGGTCTGTCCAAATCAGTTTATCGTTTTAGGTAGTGAGATTTTTGTACGTATTTTTATGTAAGGGGAGGGGTTTATTTATATATCTATATAAAGCAAAGTCGTGTTAGGTACACCATTTATAACTAACTATATAGAAAATGGGTAGACCAATTTTAATGATTTTTGTGTTTTTGGATTTGTCTTTATCCGGAATAGGATAATAAGTAGGTACTAAAATATTCATCAACAAAAAAAAAAGCAGTTTACAAGAGCAAAGCCCGACTATGTATCTCCACATTAAATGTTAGGCGGAACAAAGTTTGCCGGGTCAGCTATTTCTTTAAAAAAATAGTGGACGTTGGTAAGCCTGGTTAGTTAGACTGGATTGGGTTAGAATAGACTGACCAAATCGTCTATTTAGACTTGGATTTTTGAAAAAAAATTGCAATGTTTAGGTAGGAATTTGGGAAAATAACATTTGGATTGCCTGGAAGAACAAACGTTGTAAGACAAGTTGATTTATTGCAGGTATCTTAAAATCTGTTGAGTTTATATTTATATTTCTCAGAAATACATGGAGTCCACACGGTGCATGCTTTCATGTAATTTTAACCAGATTTGTCAGATGAATTATCTAATGTTTTTTTATGCAACCCATATTTTTAGTCCTACGCTGTTGTCATTATTATCTACAGGAACGTATGTTAATATGAGTGTAGTTGAGAATCGTAATCCTTAAAATTTACAATATGTGTGAGGCGTGAGTAATTGTTGCAGCAACCCTATTCCGGGCGGATCAAGCTTGTATCTGTGTGAATGTCAAGACGTGTTCGGCATTCGACATGTGGGAGGTCTCTGTCTGCACCTACCCTAACTTGTGACCGAGGATCATCACTACCTACCCTAACTTTGCCCTGATGAACTAAAGGTACACATTCACTATGTACCTATTGTATCAATCGTCCTTTTATTCATACAAGTATGTACTAGTATTTTCTGTATACCTTAATACGGAAAATATTCTATTGCACTACTTATATTTATCTATATATTGTACTTTTTAAAGTTATGTACTAAAAGAAACAAGAATAAAGTATTTCAATAAAGTTTTGTATATTACATTGATTTTTAATAGTGCTTCAAATCCTAGAACGTATCTTTAGATTTTCAATAATTTTGCCAAATTTGGCTGCAAAAAAGTACATCACGAAAAACCCTATTTTTATGGGATATTTACATTATATAACGAAACTACGTGTTGCTAGGCCGAAACACGTCTTTTATTATATATATGGTATTTTTCTAAACAAACCATAAAAGCATCGTATGGACCAGTATAGCCGTATCGAATTATAGGAAACTTAATAGCTCTGTTTCGCGTTGCTATAATAACTTTTCATTTACCGGGAAGTGGAGCCACAATGCTGTGATAATATAAACGCTAGTTGTGCACGCGGTTTCACCCGCGTTTATGGATGATGTTATATAGCCTAAATATAGCCTTCCTTGATAAATGGGCTATCAAACACTAAATGTTTTTTTTTATCGGACCAGTAGTTCCTGAGATTAGCGCGTTCAAGCAAACAAGCGAACAAACTCTTCAGTTTTATATGTATATATTAGTAGGTATAGATAACCTTTCCAGTATTTTTTATCTCTTTTTATAGACTAGTATATATAGAGTAGGTATTAAAAATCTCATACGTCGTGACTGTACCCATTTGTGTTGTCTTTTTTGTACATTATCTTTTTGTATTTGCTTTATGACAGAAGTTTATGTAATTTTTAAACGGTTTTATTTTTAAATGAACTTTGTAAATGCAAAAGCTTTCGTATAGTATTTATAGTATTCGTATATCATTAATATCTAGGTACTACTAGATATAATTGATATTATGCTCAATATATGACTTTTAGGGGTATAACTGAAAAAAAAACAATTTCATCCTTTTTTTAAATCATTGATTTTAATATTCGATATTTATAAGTTGCAACGTAAAATAATATTTTTTATATTAAGGACTAAAGCTCACGTCTGGGGCTTTAGTCATATATTAAACATTGATTAATCTATATAAAAAATTATTCTAGCAAAATTAAAAAAGTAGTATTGCACACATTGTTTAATTTAAAATTTTATGACTTAGCTCTTTCAACCAGTATAATTTAATGAAGAAAAGAGAGGTTCAGAAAAACGTTTTTAATTAACAGACCAAAAAAGGGGTAAGCTCTATAGAAACTTAGCAAACTTACCCTAATTCACGATAGTTAACGGCGGCGCGAACTCTAAACGCGGCAATTATACCAATGGAGCCCATTTAGACTGAGCGGTGGCGATGTGACTTCATTGAGCGAATCATCAGCCGCACCCGATCGATGTGCTGCCGACTAGGGCAAAGTTTAACCCTCTTATTTGGCCACAAAACTAAAGGCCGCGGAAATCGAATAGAGCAGTGGTTCCGAGCCTAAGCCTAATTACCCCCGTGGGGGTAAATCAGCTATTCTATTTAAGACTTAAACTAATAAAATACCTAGCTAAATAGTAAAAATTCAAAATTATAGATCGCGGCTTAGCAAGCACCTAACGCACGTGACATCTCTTTCTAGCTCCTAAAAAGGTTAGGAACCATTGGAATAGAGGCTTTGCTAGTGGCAGACGTTAGTATGGTGAAGACAGCCCTCTGTGAGAACATGACCCATAGTTTGAAAATAATTATTTCTTTCTAATTAGCAATATATAATACTAAATAGCACAACATACCAAGATTGTGTTATCTTGGTATGATGACAATCAGAAAAACTAAAATTGATATTTTTGAATGTATTTAAGTGTGTATATATGTAGTTGCCTAGTATTCACAGCACAAGCATTTAGACCAAGTGGTGGCGAAACTGAAGCCACTTCATAGAGCAATTCATCAGTCGTGCCCGATCGATATGCAGCCCACTCGAGTGCGTGACCAACGGTTAATCCTCTTCTTATCTGGTTACGAAACCAAAGCCCGAGGAATCCAATATAAGCTTTGCTAGCGGCAAACGTTAGTAGGTACGATTAAGACAGTCATCTGTGAGTAAATGAACTATAGAATAGAAACGAATATAATTTCCGAGCGGATACCATTTGACCCTCAAGACCCTCAAGAGAACCCAGTCCAGTTTTATTTTTGGTTAAATGTGTTTGAAGGAGCTTGCTACCCCCTTGACTCTGCCTACTCCATCGGGAATTATGGCCTTGATTGTTATGTATGTATAGAAACTTAGCATTTACTAAATAATAGCAAACTAACTCTAATATCGGATAGTTAACGCCGACGTGAACTTTAAGCGCAGCAATTACTCGGATGGATCTCCATTTAGCAGAAGCGGGTAGGAGCGGTGACTGCACGGGCCAATTAGCAGTCGCAGTCGCAGTTGAACCGAACCGATCGATCTGATCCTGCTTGAGATAATTTCACGATTTGGCGTCGAATTTTTTTGTTATCATATTATTATTATCCTTAACCACAATAATTTCTGGGGAACCCAAAAGGGACGACTAAAAAACGTTTTTTGTTTGCTTTGTGCCGTGCAATCTTACTTCGAAGGCAAATGATTGGGGTGATTTCATTGATGAGCATATCAAGTAAATAACAGAAAATCAATAGTTTAACCTCATTTTTCCGCTTCTAATTGTTCATGTTTGTGCTTAAAGGTCTTATTCACTTTCAGAAAGAGAGCTCTAGTTTGAAACCATATGATTAATGTGCAATGTCTAGTAGATTTATTATTACTATTTTTCTCCCAGAACAAAACACAAGCACGTAATAAACACTCTTTTACAAGGAGCGAGCGAAAGTTAGTCTGAACTAAAAAATAAACAATCTAATATCATCCGAGTCCCAACTTCAAAGAGATCAGATTAAGTTAAGGATCTTTACTCGCGAGAAGTGATGGAGCACTTCTCAGAAAATAAAGTCCTGCCACCTACTTTTAGAATCAGATATTAAATTTATTTCCAGTGTGGGGAACGGGCGGTCTCGATGTGATATTTTAAATTGCAGGTTTCGACTTCCTATCCGGGAAAGACGTGAATGTGATAAACTTATTTGGAGGATTCTCGGTTCGTGTTAAGTAAATTGAGTTTGATTTGAAATATATATTTCCGTTAGGTTCTAGAAATAATATTATCAATATCATGGTGCTTCTGCTTACCTATATGCGTATACATATAATTGCATGAGTGTACGAGACAATAATTGAACTGGATTTACATGTATTTCTTTTAGATTAACATTAACTAAGTGTTAATTGACGTGGAAACTGTTCATCATGTTATATAGTAATATAGTATACCTACGATACAGGTTCGTTAACCTAACCTAGTAAGCTAGGAAATACACTTTAAGGGACAACCGCCCGTTGGGACATTTTTTACCTAAACCCTCGTTAATTTAAAACCAGCTGAGATGATCAAAATAACAAAGAGTAGGTAACGAATGTAATTGAGGAAGGGGTATGCCTACCTCCGTAGGCTAATACCCTGCTTATATGAATACACGTGTGTGTGTCATGAACAATAATTAGGATTTAATTAAATTCGTTTCCCTTCGTAACGTTCCGTTTAAAAGGTAGGCGGACTCGCTTCGGTCGCGGTTTCTATTGAACGTCGTAATCATCTTGATGAAGAAAAATCTAGTCAAGTTCGAGAAGACATTGTACGATGAGAATTTTGTGTTGCTTAGAGTGTACCTAACACTCGTATTTATAAACAAGTAAAAGTTATTAGGTACTTGAGCAAAAGTAGGTATTATCTTAAGACTTGAGGAACGATTTTCATTCTATAATTAAGTAATTGCTTGTAATTAGAACTGTCAAAAGTTAAACTTCTTAGCCAAGTAATAGTCACCATTTACGCGTATAACACGCGTAAGAATCGTAATTTTTGTGCAAGCGCGGTGGTTAAGATATTGATTTGAAGGTTATTTTAAAAAAATGGAAAGCATCAAAGCGGCTTTTGCAGTCATAGAGGATATTGATAACGATATATTAGAGTAGAGCACAATGAGGCGTCGAGCATAGAAATCCCAAAATTTACTGTAGTGATCACAGATTAGTAAAAAAAGAAGGACTCCACGCTGTCATACTTACTTACTTAAAGCGTGAAGCCATGTTTATGCACGTGTGAGTGAGATACTTCCATAGGTACCAGATATCGGATATCTGTCATTTGGAGCGCTTATTATGTCAACGTGTGTAGTAAATTGCGTGTCAAGTTGGAGCACCTGAGGAGCTTCAACGTCAAGTTGGTGGCGCGGAGTCCTTCTTTTTTTCCTAGTCCGTGGTAGTGATGTGAATCTTTAGTAATTTATGATTATGCGGAAGATTATTTCAAAAATAGATTTGGCTTCTTCAAAAATGTTGTGGTGAATATGATTTTACCGAGAATTACTGATTCGTTACAACCCGAGACCCAAAGGGGGCTTTCCTTTAAGTCCAGAGTTCCAGTTGCTTACTTACTGCCTTAAGTTTTTATGCCGACGATACGAAATGATTAATTCAAAAACAAACAACTTGTCAACTTGAGACAAAACGAAAAATTAAGCTATGAAATTTAAAATCACGTGTCAGTGACTAATCCCACAGCAAAAAATTTACCACCAAAACTTGGTTGGGTTATGTCGTGTCAAACGTTTTGTTCCTCCGTACATTAATTTTAGTTTAAAGATATTTATAAGCTATAAAAGTATTATTAAAATCTTATATATATTTTTTTACCAACTAATTTTGCCTGCTGCCCCTTTGACTCTGCCTACCTCTTCGGGGATTATTGGCGTGATGTTGTTTGTTTTAATTTTAATAGAAATATACATTTAAATACAAATTATGTAATATTAACAAATATTTGTTATAATATTTAGATAGCACGTTTGTACTCTGATGAAACGAAACACAACAATGAAATGTTGTCAGAGAGAAACCACCACCAGTGCCGACTTTTACTTGAGCATTTGCTTAGCTAAGTAACGTGCATTACTTGACTATAAAATAAGATTATGCATAAAAGAATTCTAGCCCCAAGTAATTACTTAATTAAGAAACTACTTAGCAACAAGTAATTACTTCTTTAGAAATACGAGTGTAAGTCTTTACTACCTTTTGATGTCAAACTTCTGTATAGCCGTGGCTTTACGTTGAGCTGAATCTTTACTGCGGGCTATAATTGCCTTGAAGATATTACTCTAACTATAGACATAATAAGTCTAACTTTACTCTAGATAACTACTAGATTAGATAATCTAACTTAATGTCTATTAGAATACTAAGTATGGTATATACTTATATTGATGTCTAGGCCCTCATTTTTGTTCGCAGTTATTAAAGATCAACCTGTGAGTTTACTTTTAACGATAACTAGTCAGTGTAATTTAAGTTTAAGTGCAAAATATGTTTAAGTTGTAAAAGTTCCGTGCCATTTCCTAGTAAGAGCCGACTTTTGTTTGTCATTGTAGGTCGAAGATATCTGTAGCTTGTCTCTGAGTTCAACCGTCGAGCAAGACAAATGTAGGTACCTACGCACAACGGTGTCCGGCATCGCATTCTGTGGCGCCGCGTGGGTAGTCTGTAGTCAAAATTAACTATTTTTTTTTACTTAAGTTGTCTGTGTAAAAAGTTCAGTTATTAACGGTTGCTTTTATACGGGTTTTTAATCTATCCTTTAGAAGAATTCTATAGCTAGAAGAAATTGTACCTAATAAATGAACCTTTCCTTCTACTAAGTAGAACAGTACAGAATTCAACAGTTATAAATGTTAGGTGTCTCTTTGTCAATAAGAGGTCAGTATTCTGATGGAATCAATAGCTAGAATCGATTAGATTTGGTGTACTATAATATTGTAATATATTGAATAAATTGTATTTGAATTATATAAATTACCAGAAGTAGATATCAAGTAGCATTGGTATTGTATACATGGCGATTTAAAAGAGTAACTGCCGAGTTTCTTGCCGGTTCTGCTCGGTAGAATCAACGTTCCGAACCTGGCGGTAGAATATTTTTCTTGTATTATTATGACTATTCATAAGTGCTTTTGTGGAGCCTACATGAATAAAGAGATTTCTATTTAAGATAGATCCGTTTCTCATTTCTTTAGGAATATTTGAACAACAACCTAGGTAGGTTGTTCTTCACATAGGTAGGTACCTATGTGAAGAAATAAATCATAGCGAATATGGCTTTAACTTTAAAGCTGGTATATTATAGTGGAGTTCCGATTGTGACTGCAATAATTAGAAATGCAAGTTATTATTTTTTTATTTTCTTTATTTTTAAACCTTTTTGAGTGCCAAATTTCTAGATTTCGTCAAAGGCAAACCTATTTTTTTTTTACATCGTGTGCTTTCAAACACTTTTTTACATCGTTTGTTTTCAAATTAATTCCCCATTAACGACCATTTTCCCTTACAAAGCTTATTAATGCAATTAGTGCCTAGCAAATTCAATATGGCATGCCAAATATGAAATTTTTATTCGCTGTTTAGATGGACTAAAATCGTTGCAATACTTAAGTAAGTTATTAAGCAAACGGCTTATTGATATTGAATATAGCAGTTGTGCATAATGGGTGTATAGTATTAGCAAAAGGCTATCAATTATACATAAAAAAAAATACATTGCTACAACTGAATTATGCTTGTTCTACAATACTTTTGCAGCTATAAATCATTATTCAACTTAGAGAAAAATATATTCTTTACATGAGGTACATAGGTACAGCGGTATATTTATAGAAACGCTTTTGTTGACTTTGAAAATCGTTTTCCAATACTTTTATTCGAAAATAATTATAAATCTAATAAAAGTATTGGAAAATGATTTTCAATGCCAAACAAAGCATATCTATAAATATACCGCTTTACCGTTTAAAGTGCTACATTCCAAAAATGTTTCTTCGTAACAAACAAGAGTTGCTATTTTTACGACATGACGTCACTTGGCAACAGTCGAAGATAAAGCGGAAATGATGCAACAAACTCCGACAAATGTCAAGTTTATATCCGTTCCGAACATTTCAGTGTCGGTTGGAGCGTAAGGTCCACAATCGGCATACAAATTACCGGGTTTTGCCCTTATTAAAATTATAATGGGCTTCTTTACATTTCTATTGTTTTGTAACTGCTTTCATGACTGGTTTGCTAATTTAGGTTATGTTACTTTCAAATGGCTGTTAATAAAGGCTTGAAAATAATTTTATTGCTCAAACAGTAGTACTTTAGTACGAAGTTGTAATAGTTTCGCGTTTAGAATTACCCGTTTGCTCGTTTCGCGTGGATATTGTTAATACTTTAATGCTAAAGTTAGTTCAGTACAATTAGCATTAAGATAAAGTAAATATATATATTATAATATCAGGATAATTTATTCTTTGTTCCATGTTGGTCTGGGACTTAAATAGAATGTGTTTTCTTGCCTAGCATGCCGTAAAAGGCGACTAATGGTATATCACTTATAAGTATCGGGTTATATAATGTATAACCCGATACTTATAAGTGTATGTGATTGTGTAGGCGACAAGCTAGCCACTTGTCACTACTTTTTTTACAAGGTTCCATCTAACCCAGCTTAGTTTTATTTTTGGCTGAATATGGTTAAAAGAGCCTGCTGCCCCTTTGACTCTGCCTACCCCTTCGGGGATTATGGGCGTGATGTTATGTTTGTATGTATGTTATTTATTCTAGTACTAGGTGTGAGGTAAGGATTTGGTTTCTTCATTTAGAAATTATATTATTTTGGTCATGGCAGTGTGGATTGTGAATACCTACCTAACGTAACTTTGTATTTTTTTCATAAATATTCGATACCTAATTATAAAATAAATAGTAATGACCTCAAAAATATACAAAAGTGCCAACTTCCATTGTATTTATAATAATGATGTAGGTGAGTAGGTTTTAATGCTTTTGTTTTTTTTTAAATCTTTACTCAAGGTTACATTAGCTCGCAAATAGCTGTACATCACATTTTTTTAATTAAAGACAATTATGTAGTGTTCAACAATTCTAATGGCCATGATTAAGTAAAAAACCAGGGAGCTCTCATAGAATTTAATTTATTTGAATCGTATCAGAATAAAAAAAATCCCACAGCTATTCTGCATTTATTTAGTTTAAAGTGTAAAGTCGCGTCATATTCCCGCCTCACCTACACCTGTGGCCCGTTCAAATATAGAACGCTCCAATATGGCGGCGCGGCGCGACCGCTTGACTTTCCCATTTCCCGCGCGAGCGTTTTCAATAACTAGCCTGATTTGTTTACCTCCAGTTTTATTGCGAATTTTATTGCACTTCCGCTACAGAGCCGATTTGCAGGTAACGTGGAAGTTTGAGTTATCGCTCGTAAAATGAAGGGTCTAGTTTGTGCTCATTCGTAAACGATCTTTAACGTATTATATAGGTAGGTAAAGCTCGCTAGTGATAAGATAAATATAATATAAATTCGCGCCATTAGAAACTGTCGATTTCGCAGGTTTACATTATTTCTATCCTAGTATTTTAACATTATTAGACTACGGATCTTTTCTTAATTTAAGCCTTTGAATTTTACTATGATGCCTGTCGATCCTTTCTGAAACTTTAAAAGGCAAATGCCTTTTTTAAACTTAAAAAAACATAAACCTTTGCACCCTATTTTGCCATTTTTTTTAACGTTGACGTTAATGTGTTTAATACACTAAGAAAGACCATCTATCCCGTTATGATTTGCTGGTTTTTATTAATAAAGACAACTGCTGTAAATGTAGAATCAAACAGAAAATAATTTTCTTCTTCAGGATAAAGCCATTGGTGCATGTAATTTAGATTTCCTATGAATTAGATCTGATCGTGGTTCTTGAAGTGAAAATCAGGCTTAGTAGCACTCAATTTATAAGATTTTTATTCTTTATTTGAGTCAAAGGCTAAAGGGTACCCAACCCTTTACTGTACTGGTGAATGAAGTGTAATGGAAAATTATCGGTACCTAAACAGGAATTGAAAATTATTTTTATTATTTAAAAAATATTACAAATCGAAATTCCGTTGTTTGAAAAAAAAATCTGCCCGTGATAATATTATCAGGGCTATATTTTTGTGCCCATATAGGCATTCTCATAAAAAAATTGTATTGTAACTTAAAGCCTCCATTCGCCTCTCTGTTTTTTCATGCTTATGTTAGAAAAAAACGTATTACAGATATCTTGTAAATTGTACTTAATGATTACATAAACATTTTGTAGTCATGTGTATTGTATTCTTTATGTCTTGTTTTTAAATTAATATTAGTCATCTTTATTTTCCAAACCAAATCAAGTAATAAGCAATAATAAAATGCGGCTTCTTTTATTTCCTAACAAGCGACTCGAATAAATTGGTAAACGCCAAAGTGGACTTTTGTTTCAACTTTCCGACTAATGCGTGCACAATATTTATCTGGATCTACAACATTGCTCTGAATGCAGTTTTGCGAAAACTTCACCATTCCGCTGTGGTAACACAATCGGTTATTTGCGTTAGCTATAAAGAATGTTTGTGGATTTGCTTTGCGTGCGAGCCAATTGAATTCTTATTTGACGTTGTTTGTTGATGAATTAAGTTTTAGATATTTCATTAAGTTAGTACATAGTGTTGTTGAAGATAGAAACCTTTAAGACAGCGAGACATTTTGCTTTTATATTTTAGTTAGTTTTAGTTCCGTTATGTCTAATATAGTGTAGATATTTTAAGATCCGGTGGCACTGTGGTAGTTAAGGTTTATCCGGATTTCTTCAGCGTCACCACCGAAGGTGATGTAGAAGCGTTGAGGGGTTTAGTGGGTGTACCCCGGCCACTCCATCTTGGCCGGATAGGTCCCTTTAAACGAAGGGTCCTGGGAGTCCCACAGACCATGCCGTAAGGCATTCCCCTCGTTAAAAAAGGTATTTTAAGATATCCATTTCAGATCACTATTTACTACTAAGGAGTTCCTATTGAGAACACTATTTGGAATACACTTAGTTCATTTTTGTTTATATTTTTCGTATAATGTTTCCAAGTTCAGCTTTACTATGCAACAACTCACAATGCACTACAATATTAAGTGCGTTAAACCGTCGGCAATATCAAGATCTGCATCACTTACTTACACATTGCATTTGAATGCTTGATATTCATGCCGTAATTGTCGTATAAAGTCCATGCAACTTTTAGTTTGAATTTGGTATTAATCTTCCATTATGTTTGCTAGTTCTCTTAAATCTGTGTTCGAGTGTACATAGGGCAATTGATTTATTACTAAAAGATGTAGGTTAATTCTACATCACAAGATTTTTGGATCATATTGGGTATCGACGCTTATCCTAGATATGTGACATTAATTTTATTTGTTTTAAATCCCGTTTTGTTTCTGGGTTCGTTTGGATTATGATTCTATAACTTAAGTCTGTACTTTGAATTAATTGTGATCTAATTTATCTATTCATATCTATTCATAATCTTTAGCAAGGAGAAGCATATAATTCAGATCATGTTTACACGATCACATCATGAATGTGCAGGTTTCCTTGCGCGTTTCAGTTTTACCTTAAAGTTTTTAGTATAAATCTAATTTAAAATCGTGGGATGCGTGCTCTGAGACGTATCTGATCTATCTATCTATATGTACTTGCCCATTGGGCTATCATAGCTTGTAATGTGAAATGTTTAAATGCAAATCTTTACATAGTTTAAGACAAAGACGCTGCTTCTGCCTGTTCGCTTACCTAGATATGCGGGTTTCACCAATAATAATATAATAATAAATTAATATAAATTCTTCAGACTGGCACACCAATTCCCTAGTTCCAAACTAAGCCTATAAGCTTGTGCTATGGATACTAGGTGAACGGATAGACATACTTAAATACGTTTATAAACATCCATGACTCGAGTACAAATATCCATGTTCATCACACGAAATATTTGCCCCTAGCGGGATTCGAACCCGCGACCCTTGGTTTTGTGGCCAGGGTCTCTGACCACTCGACCAACGGGCCACTCGACCAATAGATCGAGTTATTCGGAAGGTTTATATTTATAGTTTTATATTGTTTCACACTCACCATGCGAAGCTGGGGCGGGTCGCTAGTGTAGTTTAAATACGGTTTTGGCAGATATTAAAATATTTAAATTAATGTTAAAAAATCAGAGTTCAAAAACACGGTCAGAAGAAATCATTGGTCATGCCGCGAAATCCCCAAAAATATCTAACCGATATTCGCTACAGCTTGGACTCCTTCGAAAATAATGCCGAGTTGAACGGGCTGGTGCTTAGCACGCCCGCGCCCGGGTGCACGTGCCTTCCCGTTATTGGCATATAAAACCGTTGACGATCATCCAGTCAGACCATTAACTCGGATCCCACGACCCCAACAGTCTCGCGGATTATTTCGAATATCCCGCTGATATTTGCATAGGTATTTTTGTGAATAAATAGGCAAAGGCATTAGGCATTGTTTCCTTGCCTTCCCTCGGATATGTAGGAGGCTGATAGGCTTTGCGAGTGAAATGTAAAACGATGATTTTCTGTAAGGAAACCTGATTTTACTACTTTTATATAGGTTTGAAAAATCTTTCGCTGTTTTAAACTTGGCTTTGCTAGCAAGGAAGAACTTCGACTGAGGTAAATCAGTTAACGTTTTTGAGATTCTCTAACATACCGATAAGTAACATAAAAAAACTTTTTAACATTAACGTAGCCTTGTTGCCAATTTATTATTAATAAATGTTATTTGTTAGGTCGCCTATACATGTTGACAGAGCGTAGGCCAACGCGAGCGTCGGCGAATGGGTACACAAGGCAAGTGCCAATGTCCACATGTTCGGAAAGTTCGTCGAACACCAATGTAAGCGGCCAGTGTAGACGAGTGTCTGTCGAGCTGCCCAAACGTTGGCCACCTTGGCCGAGCGCAGACGAACGCCTTTGATTTGTGCACATAAACCGACACCGGCCCGAAGTGAGGCAAGTGATCACAAGCGAAGACAAGTTGCGCCAAATGAACTCTACACACGTTGGTACTCGCCTTCATTCGGCCAACTAGGCGAGCGACACTGAGTGATGACAAGGCAAGGTAAATAGGCTGTCTACATGTTGGCGTTGGCCAACGCTCGGCCAACATGTATAGGCGACGTGATGGCGATGTGTGGTTCTTAAATTATTTTGAGCCCTACTTTCATGGTGTAGGTACCATAAATAAGACGCATATAAGAAATAAATCTAATCGTATTAACCTATTTGAAGTCCACGTAACTGTACCAATTTTTTTGCCGTAAGAACAAACCTATTTGATTAGGCGCGTCAGATTAGATCAAGAAGAACTCTTCTGATTGAATTCAATCAAGAGTTCGTTAAGAGCTGCCTGAGAGGAAAGGCAAGACAACCGCCGCCGAGCCGGCATTGTTGATGTTAATGAAACCAGCGAGATACGAACTTTGCTCGTCCATTGAGTTCAACCTCCTGCGAAAAGTTTGATTTTGTTGGGACCCTTTGCGTGTTTGTTTAAAGTTCAAGTTGTTTGGTAGTTCGTTTGGACTGTTTTTGTAACATTCAACAGATGTGGACGGTGTGGGTGGTCCCGTAATCTCTGGGAATGAATGCAATAACAGATAAGAGTACCAATTTACGAGGCCATGTTTGCTTACTTTGTTGATTTTAGCCAGTTAAAATACGTTCTATTTCTAAGAATTATGATTAGGGATCGGAAAATATAGGCTTTGATGTCTTCATTATCTGGAGCAGTTGTTTTGTTTACGGTTTAAGGGTGGATAATTCCAATTGTTTCCGTTCCGTTCGGTTCTCTCTGCCTACCCCGCTAGGCTACTAACTAACTAACTAAACTTCACGCCACTTCGGCGTGAAATTTAGTTAGTTAGTTAGTATAGCAAGAGTCTAACAAGGTCTTGTAGGTGTGGTCTGCCATTGTCATCACTCCAATAACATTAAACAATACTTTTAGTACCTTCTTTGTCTAGTGTTCCATGTCTAATAGTTGTTAGGTCATGCCCAAAGGTAATCATGGGAAAAGGCACCGTGCTGTGCCAGTTCCCGCGAGACGGGACGCTTAGAGCTAATTGACGTGACAATTGCATGTCTACTCACTCTGTTTATTAGTACGGATATTCAAATTGTGGGATATTGAGTATTAACGGGATATCCCGCAATTGTTATAGGTATTTACCTATGGTGTGGCGTAGGAAATAAAACCCAGAGGTTGAACTTTTAACCTTTTACTAAGAAATTGGTAAAACAACATTCTGAAAACATATTTTTTAGGGTTCCTCCGTACGCGTAAAGTGCAGATCTTTTCTGGCTTACCCTTAGGTCTATACATATATACATAATATAATAAAAACGGTGTATACGGGAGTAAATTTATGTACAGTTTTTGGCTTATAAATTCATACTCTGATAGTGAGCCTGTTAATTACATTTAAGCGTCTGTCGATTTGACCTTCGTAACCCTTATGGAACCAGATAATTCGGTTCATGGTACACATCACGATGTTTTCCCTCACTACCGAGCTAGTTAAAGATTTGTACATAGATTTGAAAATCTAGATGTACGTGTGGGTTTGAGCCTGTACCACTCGCATATGAAGCTGAACGAATGAATGTCTTTGCAATTGAGCTATCACCGCTCCATAACAAAAAATACGAGTAGGTATACCGAAATAAACATAATAAATAAAATAGTATTACGCAAGCACTTACCTTAGAATCAGATATGTACCTACGGAATGTGTCTGATATTTATTATTACTCTCAGTACACACGCCGGTAAGTAAAATACGGTGTAATTGAAAAAGCGTAAACACCATTAACCTAAAAAAGGCTTTGAGGTTCTCGCATTTTTTTCCTTTTACGATATTTTTTCTTTCACAATAAAAGTGTTTTGTTTTATCTGTGCCGTTTTAATCAGCACGATGTCTAAAGACTTGCGATGAGCCGCCGGCCTGGGATCCCGTCATTTCCGACGAGGTGGGTAGAAATGTTATTATTTCTAGCTTTTAAGGGACTGCGGAAGGGTTTATTTCATTGCTTCCCTCCTGTATTTATATTAATATCAATTCTTTTTTGTTAGTATTAAGAGCTTTCTTTTGTTAGGCTTTGCGGTACTGAAACAATTTAAATATCTTGAATTTTTTTCTAAGATACGTCATTTTACGCTAATGTAGAATGATTAAAAGGACTTAATTTTTACTAAGACATTACAGAATGGTATTGTAACAATTTTCTTTACAATTTAATATATAGTTTCTTAGATATTACTGTAGCGAAGATTGCTTAAACCATTTCTTTTATGTGGTATGAATAAAAAATAAGACTAGGGTATGCATGTACTTGAAGATGTCATCACCAGTTTTTATAATCATAAGAAAAACAATAATAAATAAGGTAGTTCTTATTTGAGAACAGATTATTGGTGTGTATTGATTGTCTGAAAACGGAACATTCAAAGGTATTTAGGCTGAGTCGCACATAGCATAACAATGACACAAAGACAAAGTACCAGGAAAAGTAGGCCCAATTATAAGAAGTAATTTATTGTACTTGCCATTTAAGTATTCAAGACTCGTTATCGCGTGTTTGTTGAAGCGAGACAATAGGGTCGGGCGGTATTTTGGGGAAAATATTAACATTCTGTTCCCACAGTGTATTAGATGGTACTTGCGTTTAGCGGTTAATACATTACTTAGTAGGTAAATCAATTGTAGCCACTTAGTGAAGTTTTGGATTTGTATGATTATCTGTAGTAAGTATTTGGCGTGTTAATACATGAGATATATGAAGGTTAGATGAAATATATAAAGGAATAACGGATTTTTATTCGGAATTCCACGGAACACTCAGGTTCCACATAAACCACATCGATAATCAACTTGTCAAAATCTTCATTTTGAAGCAACTGACCAATTGTATCTCTTGGCAAAGCTAGACTATAGGCGGAGGAAAATGTTAGTCGTTTTTCATCTCGGGAAACTGCAGTTTCTAGAAAACGGGCGATAAAGGCTTTTTTGTGACGAGCTGAATCATTAAGCCGCGGGCGCATAGTTATTACCCTCACTAAGAGTTGGAACCTTACCAAGAGATTGACCTTACTTTGTACGTGCTAGTAGCAGCCAGTTATTACAGGTAAAACGTTTATTACTAGATGTCGTAAGAGAGTATTTTTACCTGACACAATTAGCAGCTAGGCGTACTCTTCAGTAGCTATAGGTATTCGTAGTAGCCCGCTTCGCTAAAACTAGTTAATCTAGTATCTTATGCAACTTGAAGAAAGCATTCCTCGACTTTTAACGGGACAATGCTAGGTAGAGACAGTAAGATACCTGTTTATGATGATATCAAACAGACAAGTACTGGTCAAAAATGTGTTATTATTGTGACATGAAATAGAAATGACAATTTTAAAATTGGGTGTGAAAAGGAGCGGAAGTGGTAACATTATAATCGGTACTATTAAATTTTATAAAAAATTAAGTAAGCTTTAATTTTCTAACAATTTCTAAAAATAAATGATCAAGAATTTAAAGAATCAGCCAAATCAGTCTAGCCGTTCTCAAATGTACAGTTTCAAACAAAATGTGTTTCAATTTATAGGAATGGATTTATTATTAAACTAGCTGTGCCAGCGGTGTCACCCGCGTTTATGGTTAATATTATAAAGACTATTTCCGTCATACATGATTTCTATGTAACTTTAACCATTAAGTCTGCACACGCGACGGAAGCTTAAAAAATGGAGTAACTTCTCCCGTTTTTCCAACATTTCCCTTCACTACTCTGCTCCTATTGATTGTAGCGTGATGAAAAGTATACTATAACCTGCCCAGGAGTATGAAGAATAATTGTACCAAGTTTCGTTAAAATCCGTCGAGTAGTTTTTGTTTCTATAAGGAACATACAGACAGACAGACAGACAAAAATTTTACTGATTGCATTTTTGGCATCAGTATCGATCACTAATCACCCCCTGATAGTTATATTGAAAATATATTTCATGTACAGAATTGACCTCTCTACAGATTTATTATAAGTATAGATAAAAGTAATTATTTCTTTAGATAAAGAATACACCAATAAAACATCACTGTTGACTGGTCCGTTGGTCGAGTGGTCAGAGACCCTGGCCACGAAACCAAGGGTCGCGGGTTCGAATCCCGCTAGGGGCAAATGTTTCGTGTGATGAACATGGACATTTGTACTCGAGTCATGGATGTTTATAAACGTATTTAAGTATGTCTATCCGTTCACCTAGTATCCATAGTACAAGCATCAGCTTAGTTTGGAACTAGGGAATTGGTGTGTCAGTCTGAAAGATTTATTTATTTATTTATTTATCATATAAATTGACACCTCATCAGAACCCAGCATGCAATTTATCTGTAGATCCCTAACGTTATTAAAAGCTCACAACAAAGTAATGAAAAGAAAATAATAAACACAAAAACATGCTATCAATGAAAGCAATAACTGATAACGCAAAGTGAAATTAACAGCTGAAGGATAACAAATAATTATTATTATGACGACGTGGAGTGGATAAGAAATCGAGCGGGAATACAGCATCCTAGGGTTAACGATTCCAATTTTAGTAAAGATTTATATTTTGATCAGCGATATCTTCCATATTCTAATTTTTTGAATTACACCGGAGAAAAAATTAAATAAAGACTCTAGAACAGTTCAAAAGGTTTGTATGATTATACTGAAAAGTGTATTGAAAAGAGTACTACCGACTTTCTTGCCGGATTCTTCCCAATAGATACAACATTCCGAACCGGTGGTAGAATCTTATAGCTTTGGCTTTACCTGTATTTGACGATTTATAAGTGTTTCCTTGAAACCTATTTATATGAAGAATATTTTGACTTTGACTTACTAATGAACTAGGCTTTTCCACAAGACAAACGTAAAACGCTAGTCATGGGTATAAATAAGCAATTTATAAATAGCAACAACGGATTTACCACACTTTTTGTATTTATATAATTTGAACTCTGTAATATTTGGTCCATTCAATCTTCTATCTAAGTAAACAGAAAATTCAAAAACAATCAATCAATTGTTTCCCAAGTAAGTCGTATTTTTTTTCTTCTCTGTTATATGTAAGTACATAGACAACCCTAAAATGTGTAATCTCGGCAAGCGTGAAGCGACCCGCGCTAATCTCTCCCCGGAGGCCAACCGTCATTTCAGTTCAACCGACTTTACATTACTGAGAGAAAATGTTCTCCGAAGGACTGCCCCGCGAACCGACTTGAGTCTTATTTGTGAAACGGTAGAGACGGGTTTTAAATGTGAAATAATTATCATCGAATTTGTATCAAAATATTTAAACAATTTGCTTTCTTAGAGATTGCTAGCGATTGTTTCTTTGAAAATAAAAGATGCTAGATAAATGTTTTTTATTTTACAGAAATTACATCTTTTGGATATGTCAAACAATTATTTGTGTAATCAAATTATCTTCTGTACATATACTTTTCCCCAGGTTTAGATATCTGGTGCCACGCGTATTATTATTTTTTCACATTCAGTTGTCATCAATCTATCCACTCTTTTTCAGTTATTATATTTCGCAGCTTTATATCCTGTTTTCCATGTTACATTTTTATTTGTCCTTTGGGACGTATTTGTTTTGCCAAGTCTGAAATACTTGTACTAAAATGCATGCAAAATGGACAGGATGGATGTTTTTAATCGAACGAAACGACGCCTACGCTAAAAGACCATACATGTAATAAATACAACTATTCAGTTCATTGCGTAAGTTACATAAACACATCAGACTGTGTATTAAAGCCGCCAACATTTGGGCTATAACTCCAGCTACGGCTTCGATGCCATTAAGGCCTAGCGGGGGGTATGAGAAAGAGAAAGCGCGATTATTTGTTTGGCAATTGAGACCAGCCCTTACAGAATGCAATTTTTCTTTGCTATGTAGTCCGGAAATGACTTAATAACATAACATCAATGAAGGTTTCATTTAACCGATAGGAGTTTCTCAAATAACATAATATTTTTTGGATATTGTTCATTTTACTAGAAACGCATTTTACTCCATTAGAAGTATAAAGGGGATGTAAGGGGGCGAACCATCATCATCTCGCCCCAAGCCAACCTCTCCTGCGCGTGGAGCATCCTGCTGACTAACGAACGAGGCTCTGGCAACCGACTGATGGCGGTATAACCATTCAAACCCTTGGCGTAGCCAAATACCACATGCCGATGACGGGCAGCAGCGTCACCGGGCAAAAGCAACGCTCTGCGATCGCCAACCCGCCTGCCCAGCGTGGCGATTATGGGCAAATCCTCCAAATGGATACAGCACAAAGGCCACGGCCCCCAGTTCCCGGCAGTCTCGCTATTCCTGGTCATGGTGGCGACCACGGTAACGGCGGGGCGGGGGGTGCGAAGAA
Source organism: Glyphodes perspectalis (assembly GCA_951394215.1). Taxonomy (NCBI): domain Eukaryota; kingdom Metazoa; phylum Arthropoda; class Insecta; order Lepidoptera; family Crambidae; genus Glyphodes; species Glyphodes perspectalis. The sequence goes on from OX596219.1 coordinate 6,885,524, forward strand.
TCTCCGGGCTACGGTAGGCCACCACCACAAACTGACCCTTGCTACGTACAACGGACGCACTCTACGGCTTGACTCGCATCTGGCACAACTTGAGGTGGAACTTGGGAAGATTAGGTGGCACATTCTGGGGCTAAGTGAAGTCCGAAGAGAGGGGGAGGACACCATAACCCTAGAGTCGGGCCACCTGATGTACTTTCGCGAGGGAGACCAACAATCCCAAGGTGGCGTCGGGTTTCTGGTCAATAAGTCTCTCCTTGACAACGTTGTAGAAATTTCCAGTGTGTCTAACAGGGTAGCGTACCTGATCATCAAGCTCACCGAGAGGTACAGCCTCAAGGTGGTGCAAGTGTACGCACCGACCTCGACACACTCAGATGATGAAGTGGAGGCAATGTTCGATGACATATCGAGGGCCCTCCACTTCACTATAAAGACCCAATACACTGTTGTCATGGGAGACTTCAACGCCAAAGTGGGAGTACAGAATCCCAATGAATCGGTAGTAGGACCCCATGGATTTGGAGCCAGGAATCATAGGGGGCAGATGCTCGTAAACTTCCTCGAACGAGAGGGGCTGTTCTTAATGAACTCATTCTTCAAAAAACAGCCCCAAAGGAAATGGACGTGGCGTAGCCCCGACACTATGACCAAAAACGAGATCGACTTCATTCTGGCGAACGGGCGGCACATATTCAGAGATGTCTCTGTGATCAACAGGTTTAACACCGGCAGCGATCACAGACTTGTCCGAGGCACTCTGAATATCGATTTCAAAGCCGAACGTGTCCGTCTGATGAAGTCCAGACTCCGGCCTACTATGCTCCAAACCATGGCGGGATCTGAAACGTTCCAGTCGAACCTGGAGAACCGTTTTGCTGCCGTGGAAACCACAACTGACGTTAACCAGAACCTTGAGAATGTGGTTCGGGTACTCAGGGAGGAAGGTACGAGATTTTGCAACATGCGGCGTAAAGGTAAGAAGTCAAAACTTTCCGAAGAGACCTTGAGGCTAATGAGGCAACGACGTGAAGACCCACCTACCACTTCGTTGGGCATACGGGCTCTTAACCGGGAGATCAATAAACTTGTGCGACGCGACCTTCGGCGCTCTAATACTCTGGATATCGAAAGAGCTATTGAGCAAAACCGGGGGTCTAAGGTGTTCGTTCAATCTCTCGGGAGAAGTCACCTGACGAAACTGACCACAGCAAGTGGAGAAGTTGTTGCCTCTAAACCGGCGGTCCTTTTGGAGGTAGAAAACTTCTATACCCGACTATATGCATCGCATACATCTCGACCTGTACCCGAAAATGAAGACTCTAGAGCCACATTAACACGCCATTTCACTGAAGACCTGCCGGAAGTCAGCGTTGGCGAAATCAGGATTGCTCTTGGACAGCTTAAAAATGGAAAAGCCCCTGGAGCGGACGGCGTTACAACAGAGCTATTAAAGGTTGGAGGTAAGCCCGTACTGAGGGAACTCCAAAAGCTCTTTAACACTGTCCTGTTTGAAGAAAGAATTCCGGAAGCGTGGAGTAGGAGTGTGGTCGTCCGGTTCTTCAAAAAAGGGGACAAAACCCTATTGAAGAACTATCGACCCATTTCCCTTCTAAGCCATGTCTATAAGCTGTTTTCAAGAGTGATCACGAACCGTCTTGCGCGAAGATTCGACGAGTTTCAACAGCCGGAACAGGCTGGATTTCGGAGCGGATACGGCACTATAGACCACATCCACACAGTGGGGCAGATTATACAGAAGACCGAAGAGTACAATCAGCCCCTGTGTCTAGCATTCGTGGACTATGAGAAGGCCTTTGACTCGGTTGAAATCTGGTCTGTTTTGGACTCTCTGCAGCGATGCCAAGTCGATTGGCGATACATCCAAGTGATGAGATGTCTCTACGAAGCCGCCAATATGTCCGTCCAAGTACAAAATCAGCAAACAAGGCCTATACCATTGCATCGAGGAGTGAGACAAGGGGACGTCATCTCCACGAAATTGTTCATAAATGCAATGGAGGATATGTTCAAGACGCTGAACTGGACAGGACGTGGCATCAACATAAATGGTGAACACATCTCGCACTTGCGATTTGCAGATGACATCGTCATAATGGCAGAGACGCTGCAGGACATACAACAGATGTTGAATGACCTAGCTGACTCTTCTGTACGCATCGGCCTTCGGATGAACTTGGATAAAACCAAGGTCATGTTCAATGAACATGTTCTACTGGAACCGATTGCGGTTCACGGCACCGTCCTCGAAGTTGTTCAAAAATATGTGTACCTCAGGCACACATTGCAGTTGGGTCGAAACAACTTAGAGGACGAGGTGAATAGAAGGGTTCAGTTGGGTTGGGCAGCGTTTGGAAAACTACGTCGAGTCTTCTCATCGTCCATCCCACAGTGCCTAAAGACGAAAGTCTTCAATCAGTGCGTCCTAACTGTTATGACATACGGAACCGAGACCTGGACACTGACGGCACGACTGGTTCACAGATTTAAAGTCACTCAGCGGGCTATGGAAAGAGCTATGCTCGGCGTTTCTCTCAGGGATCGAATCCGCAATGAGGTGATCCGGCAGAGAACCAAAGTTATCGACATAGCTCACAGGATTAGCAAGCTGAAGTGGCAGTGGGCTGGCCATATCAGCCGCAGAGCCGACAACCGTTGGGGTAAACGAGTTCTGGAGTGGAGACCGCGCCTCGGAAAACGTAGTGTAGGACGCCCTCAGGCCAGGTGGAGTGACGATTTGCGCAAGACGGCTGGCAGGAGCTGGATGAGAGTAGCCGAAAATAGATCAGAGTGGCGAACATTTGGAGAGGCCTATGTCCAGCAGTGGACTGCAACAGGCTGATGATGATGATGATGATGAAGTATAAATAATTTTTCAATGTTTTCTACACATCCTAATTTAGCTTACCTTTTCTATAAAATGTTCGATCACTTCGACGAAACTTTGAATACACTAGCTCTGCTAAGTTCACCACGAATAAGGTTAAGTTTCTATTTAGCTAAAAAGGTTTAATTACAAACGTTTATTATACATGGAACCGAGTGGAATGGAGCGGGAGGGGGGAGACTTGGCAAACTTAATTTCATTGTTAGCAGGACAGCAAGGCACGTGGAGCCATTAATTAAATAAAGTTGGAGGCTGCGCAGCCGCCGCGGCTTTTTATTGGGAATACAATCTTGAAAGTCCTTTAATTTTCTTGGAGATGCACGCCTATCTATGTTAGAAGTCTGAAAAACTTAGCACAAGCGAGGAGGATTATCTTGCCTTACTTCTCTCTCCCATATTGGTCTGGGAATTGAAAATAATGTGTTAACTATGGTTTCAACGGTAAATATCGTAATATCCACTGATAATAATTACTAATATATAAAGCTGAAGAGTTTGTTTATTTGGTTAAACGCTCTAATCTCAGGAACTACTGGTCCGAATTTAAAAATAATTTTTGTGTTGTATAGTTCATTTATTGAGGAAGGCTATAGCTAATATAACATTAACCATAATCGGGGATTAAACCACGGACACACCCAGTAGTGATTATGTAGACGACGAGAATTATTATGCTCTTGTGGATAAACATTTTGGAATAGGTAGTAAATAGTTATATCACATTTTTTCGTCGAATAAAATGAAAAATAATTTAATAGTATATCTTAATTTTTCTTTTAACCCAACTCAATTTTAAACACGGTTAAAAGTGGTTCAAGGCACTGACTCTCTCTTGAACTCTTTCTACTTGTTCACCGTACAATATAGCGGGCGTGTTGTTATAATTTATTGATGTAAAAAGGTTTACTGCAAATTGATTAATCTGAAGCTTTGTACATATTCTGTGACTTTTATTAATGCGATATTTTAGAGTTGACGTGATGAGAAAGTGAGGAGATGTCCTCTAGAACTCCTTAACTATAAATTATAATCTCCTCGGCTTTGAAACGTGGGATCTTACTTAACATTATAAACTTTAAAGTTTGAAGATGGATAGCTCTATGTAATGGGTGGGTAATAAATGTTTGTTAGTTCGTCCTTTCTATATACTATAATATAAATATAATCATGGTTCACGATGTATTAATTTTCATATACTATTATGGATTTACTGAAAGGGATGATGATACACCACACAGAAGTAATTTCAAGAAAATTCCAAAATTTATTTAAGAATACGTTATTTATCATATTATTTTTTTATATATACATATAATGCCACATTTAAATATTTCCATACAAATATAAATAATTCTTGCGTTTTGTCTGCTCATAAGTAGTTCATTGATTGGTGTAGTCACCTACCCTAATAAACTCTTCAACTTTGAATAGGTATATGTCTACTTTACAGCTAACAAAAAAATTACACCCACAGCTTATTAACGCTAAAAGAAATTTCTTTGCAGGAGCAATTTAAGATGCTCTTATAAAACCGGAGTGCTCCGTTGAAAAATGACAATATTTCGGCAGCTGTGCTCGGGTATCACCCACATCTGGCGGCTAAGTATAATACACAACTGTATATAATTTATACCCTATTACTTGCTGAAAAAATAACGTCATATCAAGTAGGTATACCATCTGTCGGTAAGTAAATAGCAACCACTTTTGTCGTAACATTACGATGACTTAATTTTTTCAATGAGGGTTGTTTTGAATTAAACGATCCAAGAGATAACGTTAGTTGTCAGACCAAACTGACATGCTGCCAATAAGGAGCCAATAGTTGTACGTAGTATATTATTACTCTGTGCCAATAGTGACAGTGATAAGACCACGAGACTCCCTCGTGCCATCTGGCGGTTTTTGTATTTTTGAAAACCCTCATTGACACATGACGTGATCATCACATATTGTTTAGTTTCTAATAACAACCAAACAGATATTGGTTGACATAAGGATTAACCCTTTAGAGCGACTAACATTTTATAATGCCGAGTCGGAGTTTGCTCAGGTTACCTACTCGTTGATAAATGCGTCCTTCCTGTTATATTATAAACTAGCTGTGCCAGCGGTGTCACCCGCGTTTATGGTTAATATTATAAAGACTATTTCCGTCATACATGATTTCTATGAAACATTAACCATTAAGGCTGCACAAGCGACGGAAGCCTAAAAAATGGAATAACCTCTCCCGTTTTCCCAACATTTCCTTTCACTACTCTGCTGCTATTGATTGTAGCGTGATGAAAAGTATACTATAACCTGCCCAGGAATATGAAGAATAATTGTACCAAGTTTCGTTAAAATCCGTCGAGTAGTTTTTGTTTCTATAAGGAACATACAGACAGACAGACAGACAGACAGGCAGACAAAAATTTTACTGATTGCATTTTTGGCATCACTATCGATCACTAATCACCCCCTGATAGTTATTTTGAAAATATATTTCATGTACAGAATTGACCTCTCTTCAAATTTATTATAAGTAGGTATAGATACGCAAGTAACTTTGTCTGTTTTCACCTTAAGAGAGGTCATATAATACTTTTTATTCTGGTAAATGCCATAGATCTCGTGGGAGCCCCGAAACCAAGTGCCACGCGCATTATAGTTTCCATGCGTCTAATAGCAATGATTTGTTGTTCATTTGTAGAATTCGGTGGTAATACTTTTTTTCTGTTTAAATTGACTATGTAGTTATAAGTGCTTTTTTGAAGCCTATATAAATAAAGAGATTTTGTATTTGAATTTGAATTGAATTTGAATTTAAATTGTATAGTCTTTTACTTTTTATATTTCATATTAATAAAAAATACGAACAGCAGCATTGAGATAAAAATGTTAGAAAATATTACTCATACCCTTTTTAAACTATGATGCATTTTTATAATAAGAAAATACCAGATTGATATTATATTGGAGTAGAAACTCCAATATAAAATCGCGGTGAATATATTAATCTATACTTATAATAAATCTGTAGAGAGGTAAATTCTGTACATGAAATATATTTTCAAAATAACTGATTAGTGATCGATACTGATGCCAAAAATGCAAGCAGTAAAATTTTTGTCTGTCTGTCTGTCTGTCTGTCTGTCTGTCTGTATGTTCCTTATAGAAACAAAAACTACTCGACGGATTTTAACGAAACTTGGTACAATTAATCTTCATACTCCTGGGCAGGTTATAGTATACTTTTCATCACGCTACAATCAATAGGAGCAGAGTAGTGAAGGGAAATGTTGGGAAAACGGGAGAAGTTACTCCATTTTTTAAGCTTCCGTCGCGTGTGCAGCCTTAATGGTTAAAGTTACATAGAAATCATGTATGACGGAAATAGTCTTTCTAATATTAACCATAAACGCGGGTGACACCGCTGGCACAGCTCGTTAAATATAAATAGATAACAACTGGTGGACTGAAAAATTTACTCCTATAGTTTAATAAATATAAACCACCTCTCTGACATTGCAATCTTGAACTATTTGGTATAACTACAGGTAGTTCCATATACGAGTATGGTGTTTGAAAATGTTTAGTAGAAGGTACCTACGCTTATGATGTAAATACGATTAAGACCAAGATTCATTCAAAATCAGGCTCTAACAAGTATTAAATAAAGTCTCTGTTTCAACTTCTTGTCATGTTTTTTCAAAATGTTTTTTTTCCAATAGTTTTTCATGCTATTTCGAGATTTTTTTTCCAAGATTGTATATCAGAAAATTTACTTTCTAATAATATGGTTATAAACATTAAGTTTCAGTACGATTTCATCTTTCATCTATTAAATTATACTAGTTCATAATATTAAATAAATAATATACAGTATTCATCTGTTACCAGTTCAGGCCAAACATCCCATTTCCTCCGTAATTAGGGTCCGCCAAGTAAAATATAAAAGAGCGCACAACTACGCGACATTGAAGAGGTGATAACCTTTTTCACATGTAAAAAGAAACGTAGGTAGGTGGCACAGAACAAATAACAATAATGTTTTGTATCGAGAATGGAAAAAGGAAAATAAACAGGTACCAAAGGCGCGTAGGCTGGGGCGTTTTGTGTAACGTTCCAGACGTAATTCCGGAAAATAAATGGCATGTGTTTATGTTTATTGAACGGTATTTAGTTACTGAACAGTCTTTAGTTTAGAGCTCAATGGTAAGGACACGCGCCTTTTAACTGAGGGCTGCGGGTTCGAACCCGGCCATGTATCTCTGAATTTTTCAAATCTATGTACGTATTTATACCACTAGCTCGGCGGTGAGGGAAAACATCGTGATGAAATATGCACTTTCCAACAGCTACACATCCATGTGTAACTATGATCCAAAAAATTGTCTGGTTCCGCTATCTAAGTGTTACGAAGTTCAGATCAGCAGTCGCTTCAACGTAATTACCAGACTCACTAAATTCTAGATTATGATCTCTAAGCAGACCCTGTCTGAGAACGGACATAACACTAAGATGGATGGTTTCGAAGATTTTTTTATAGTTGAATACTCCAAAAATTAAAGAACTGTTTTATAAATTGATATCAATGTAAAATTTTGGAGCAGGTTTATTACGGTCTTACATTTTTTTAATTGTTTTGTTTTTTCTAATTATAAAGTCGTATTAAGTGACGATTCTTTGAATTGGTATTTCCTGGCAAACTTATGTATTTTTTGTAAAGAAATGCTTAGTATTCGTTTTGTTTTCGCAGTAACAATATGGCTTTGTATAAAAGTAAGTAACGGATGTTTATCAGCTTTAAAAGTTTGTTGAATATGTTTAAAACCACCGTAAATATGTCCTAGTCCTAAGGGAGTCAGCGATGTTTGATTTTTGGTTACCCACCTATTTTTGACTGTGACAGAGTTGCCAGACTGTGAAAGCACGTCTATTACACATGTATCTTTAAAAGTATAATGTACTCTGCATTACAATGCCGACTATGATGTGTTTTCCCTAATTACACGGGAATTAAGCTCAAAGGGCGTATTAGTCGCCCATTCCCTCAAGGGCCCTAGCTAAGATCGACTCTCGAACTAATTTGAGCACCAGTTCCCTCCAAGTCCTCTCAGGGCCTTTTGATCCTTTGAGCAGATTTTACTGGATTTTTTGCGCACAATTTAGGGAGAATTCTACGGACTTTGTTTTTGTGTTACCTCCTGTTATAGAGTCAAATTAACTATTTGCCAAAGCAATGTAACGATATCCTTATTTTTCTACCTAGTTCTTTAATGTATCTATAAAATGATCTACATGTAATATTTTGTTGGAAATAAACGGAAATAAACGTAAGACATAATAATAAATATTAAGGATCCATTGGATAACCCCTAATAATTAATAAAAAAACTGTGTTTAGGGTTCTTGATAAGTTACACACGACAGATATAGACTGTCATCGTTACCTTACTACTTCAACAAGAAGATTAAAAAATGACGTATTGAAAAGATAAAAACTACATCCAAATATCATGTTAATACCACGGTCTAGTAAAAAAAGGAGGACTCCAAGCTGTCATACTATAACGTGAAGCCACGTTTATGCATGTGTGAGTGAGATACATATGGATACCAGTTATCGGATATCTCTCATTTGGAGCGCTTATTATGACCTGAGGAGCTTAAACGTCTAGTTAGTGGCGCGGAGTCCTCCTTTTTACTAGTCCGTGGTTAATACCGATGTTTCTTTGGTCCACTGACGCTACATAGCCAACATAATTTCTATAACTTACTTTGTCTTAAGCGTCTTAATTTGGTTATTTAATTTGGCGAATGAAATAACAAACGCTTCCGCGCTTAACTGGTTTACATCTCATTAAATTCCGGCACGTAAGAACAAGATAATTTGGTGCATACGCAAACGTTTGTGAAACTGTCTCGCGCGTGCACTTAGCCAACAAAATGACTATTGCGTCATTCTCAAAGCTAAGGGCTTGGGTACAGCTGGTGTAGGGCGAAAGATGAAGATATGGAGATAAAGAGCATTAAGAGCAAGGTACATTCCTGCTATATCTATGCTTTATCCATCTATCAAAGAAACAAATAATTTACGGTTACAAATTTATAAAGGCAATTGATAAAAAATATGAAAGGAATTCGTTTGTCTTGGCGGACATATGATAGTAACGATATGTGATGAATAAATTGGTATGATAAGAATAATTTTTTTATCAAGGAGAAGAGGTAGGAAAATACAATATGTCGGAAAATAGAAACAATTCAAACGAAGTTTAAGCTAAAAATGTGATACATGTTTCATTAATCCGGTTAATAAATGAAACAGAAATGTAAATTTTTAAATTTCTTGTGGTCAAACCACACATGCCTGACATGCATGAGTTGAAATTCCTAGAAAAATTCGGACACTTCGTGTTTAGCAATCCGTTCGTAACAGTGTTGTCATATAACACAAAAATTTATTAAAAAACACAATTATTAGATGTTTATCTCAGCATCTTAGTACATTTTTAAATAAATCTTAAAGAAACGTAAGACATGCTAGAAGGAATTATCAAATAAATGGTCTTAATGCTTAGAAAATGTAGTAAAATCTATTTCCTGAGATGTTTGATGTTGTGATTCTTGTTACAGTAAAGGTTTCTTGCTTGTTATTCCTTGACCGAAGCCAGCTTCCGAAAAATTAACGAGTTTGATTTTGAGAATTTAAAATATCCTTTGATGTTCTGTTTGTATTACAGTGCTTTGTGTGCCAAAGTCCTTAGGTACATGTGCTGTAGACCCATTAACGGAAATGGGACCAAATGTCCCATTAGTGTCTTTCCGAAGGACTGCCATATATATTTAGTTTTCACGTAAAAAGGTTTGCGTAAACCGTTCTCGTATAAGGGTGAGTACGCAGGCTTAACCTTTATTAGACATTTATGGATTACGACAGAAAATTACCTAACTTACCAACAAGGTTAATGACTTATCTTTCATATATTTCATGGCTATTTGAGAAGATTTGAACTGATTTCTCTCTTATGGCAAAATAAACCTGGAATGGAGACCCCCCGATACGGATCATTGCATTTTATCTCCTTCGATACAAGGATAAGTTATTAGTTTTGCAAATGATTGTATGTTTCATGTTTAATCATAATACCTTACATAGTTTTCACTAGGAAAGTCGCCAACGATTTGCTCCGTGTTAAAAGTTTTGATTATATTTTATTATATTGAAGTGTGCGAACTACGCGCTCGCACTAAAAGTGGAAGTACTTCCGTCGAGCTAGGTGTTGCTTGCTCGGGGACCCAGGTCCTACTAACGGTCCTACGTCGCGGTGTATTGTATATATACTTTTATAGTGGCGAGAATCTTTGTCAGCGCGATGCATTTGTCGACGACGATCGACGTCATTTGTTTACTGGAGCTATAATCTTGACTATCTTGTCGCGAAGCAACTGCTATCTGATCTTCCCATGTTTAGACAGAGTAATCAGACAATTCGAATAATGATTACATTTTTATAGTTACTGAATATGTAGGTTTCCTTACAATGTTTTTAATTAATGGAATTAACCAAAGTAGTTCTTTCTCAAAAACAAATATTGTACAATGAAATCATCATCATCTTCCTAGTGTTATCTCCCGTGTTTAGTCGGGATCCGTTCAGTACAATTAAACGCCGCTATTGTACATTCAAACATAAATATTTTATCAAACTTTTTTCCACATAAATATTTATGGGGCCTGAAATACCCGCAGATTTAATATTCTATTATTCGAATGGAACACTATCCCATTTTCCTCGTTGTAACATCGGATACATAATAACGGGGGCGAGTGATACACTACGCTGCCTTGACATTCCCCTCTGACGCACTCGACGAGAATGGCGCCCACGGATTCTAACTCACACTAACTATACTGCAGATCAGTGTCTCTCAAATATTGTCCGTACTTTTACACATACTTTCTACTTACCTTTTGTAACTGAAAGTGACGGTTGCCAATGGGTAAGAACGTACGTCTTATCTATAAGTGTGGCGGTTATGTTCAAACTCGAACGATTGATAAATATACTTACTATAACGCTTAAGTTGTACACAATCTTAAACCTTTGTCCACAAGTATACCATTAGTCGCTTTTTACGGCATATTGCAGACAAACATACGAATTAAATGAATCGTTTTTCAGGGAAAACTTGACGAGGAAATATTGTAATATTCACTATGTGTTTGCAACCATACATTTTAATTTGACACTAGCTAAATCCAATCCAATCAGGATCTAGGTCCAAGCATACCATTGGTTAGCCTAGCAGGATAATGTTATCCACCTGTACATAAAAACATTATCACAGCCCCCTAGGGGTTTGCGGTCTATATGTTTGACAACCGTACCATAGACGTTGTGTAGGCGACGATGCATGCGGCGCCTCGGCACATAAGACCAATCTTAGATTTATTCTTCGATAGAGCGCCCGGGCTCGCTAACTAGGGTTATAATAGATGGCTTAAATTATAAACTCGTTGCATGCGATGCGAGTCGTAATTTTCACAAGGTTTTATTTAATATGTGCCTGCCAAGGATACGTTTGATTAATTTTACGGCGTTAAAGAAGAACAGGGACACCTTTGTAGTTGACATTATATATAAATAGATCATTAGCGTAGGCATTACTTTACATAATTTTAATGAGTAATATAAGCAGGCCAGACGCGAAAAGTTTAACTGTTATATTGTCGTTTATTAGCAACATACTTCCGGGGCGTATTCTAGAATTTTATTTTTTGGCTGAATGTGATTAAAGGAGCTAGCGGTTTCTTTGACTCTATACTGGATCCAGATAAGAATCTAAACTATCTATTAAAAGGCATACAAAAAAAGTTAGTTTATTTTTATTTATTAAGGTTCACCAGTGTTTGTTTACGACATACTTAGATAGATTTTTAGATATATTCTTTATTGCACGAAAAGACAGATACATAAATAAGGATACAGACAAATACAATACAATTTAGCCGATCTTAACGCTAGCAGCAATCTCTTCCAGACAACCTTCAGGTAGAGGAAAATAAGCTATCGATAAGAGAGGGGTATGGCCGTGCAGTAAATCATACTAGTTCGATAATAAAAAGGGATACAAAAGAAAGGATGATACAATATTCAAATAATTATACTTATACATACAAACATAAATGCGATTGCGTAATTGTGTAAATATTAGTACTTACTCGGGGTACAGAAGAATGATTTATATTAGATAGTTATGTGTCAGAATGAATGGAGAAACAGCTTTTATTTGAAGGATCCTTATTGTTGGAATGAGAGGTTCCCCTTCTTGTACATGTGTTTACACGTGCCGACATCAAGTTGCACTTATCTCCAAACTTATTTCATTAGGCCTGGTTATATAAATCTTGCATGTAATCATTTACCCAACTTGTAGCATGTACTCGTATGTCGGATGACATACATAATATGTTACACGTTCAGGTTAAGTTTGATGAATATTATAAATGTGAAAGTACGTTATATTAAATAAATATTCAATCTGTTTTAATGGCGAACAGATTTATACAAATATTTATTTCTCTAGGCGCTATCTACTAGACCAGCTATACTCAATGTGTGTTCCGCGGAACTCTGGGGTTTTGAGAAGCACTGTACTAGACTAAGAGTCCTGTAAAGGACCATACAATCCGCAATCTATAAAAACAATGTGTACATGAAGATTGTCTTGAATAGTTCGTGCCAAATAACTTACCAACTTACGTTTATACATACATAACATCACGCCCGTTATCTCCTAAGGTGTAGGCAGAGCTGAAGAGGCAGCAAGCCCCTTAATCACATACATACATACATACATAACATCACGCCCATAATCCCCAAAGGGGTAGCATGCCCTTTCAACCACATTTAGCCAAAAATAATACTAGGCTAGGTTAGACGTAAGATTGCGAAAAAGTAGTGACAAGTGGCTAGCTTGTCGCCTTTTCAATTACATACTCAATCTATAAAAATTTGTCGACTTGCTACATGCTAGCCAAGGAACTCAGTTGGCCCATTCTTTTGGTACCAACATGGGACTGATTTAAAATCTTATAACCAAATAATTTTATCATCGTTTCGACATTCATGAAACTTTTACGCTTAACTAAACATTCAACGACACATTCACCCGATCTACTAACAGGTAATTAGTAAAAGTATGGATTGTATTTATTCAGATTGTAAGACCGGTTCACAGAAGGATTCGCGACATTCTGAACCGATAAGACGCTATTAAATTTTGGTACATGCTCGTAAGCGATTTATGTACAGTGTGTGTTCCGTCCCATCTCGGCTTCCGATGCGAACAGTGAGCACACAGCTCGCGGCTCGCCTAGTGCACTGGCGAGCAAATAAAGTGGACTATAATTATTAAAATTGTTTAAATATTCTATTGTTTTAATATATATTTGATACATTATAAGAAATTGTATGATAATCATCTCAGTCTCTTTATCGACGTGTGGTATTTAAGAACTATATATTTTAGGTATTCAAATTCACACGGTTATTTCATAAGATTTCTAAGGTTCAAGAACAAACGCTAATAAACATTATCTTACTTGAATATTTTTTTCCTATGTAGGTAGTGTATATAAGAGCTTAAAAGGTATAAAAGAGTGTTGGGAATTGAATTCGTAATTGTGTAAGGCATACTTAATTCATTTTCGGTTAAAAAGTGGTTAAAAGCTACTCGCTGTACCGTGGGCTACAATTGGTTTATTGTACATATGTATATTTTACAAGATACCTCCAAAAATACATACATATATACATATATATAACATCACGCCCATAATCCCCGAAGGGGTAGGCTGAGCCAAAGGGGCAGCATGCCCCTTTTCAACCACATTCAGCCAAAAATAAACCCCTTCGAAAATGTTAATAAATAATGATAATAAATATCCGACGACATCAAATACATTGATCTGACTCCGAGCTAAGTAGCTTAAGCACTTGTGTTACGGATATATGAATCAACAGTGGTACTTATTACAAATATATACTTAAATATTGGATATTAACACCCAGACACAGAACAAACACAAGTAAGTATTCATCACACGAGTGTTTGTCCTGGGTGGGGATCGAACCCACAACTCTTGGCGCATGGGGCAGGGTCACTACCGAATGCGCCATCGAGCCAGTCAAATGTTGGTGAACTTATTTTGCTTTCCGGTATATGACGTAAGAGATTATTGTACTATATATAAGATATATAGAATAAAATTATTAGGTTAGGTTGAGACTTAAGTATTTTTTTGCTCTCAAGTGTGGATTTATACAGCGAGCAAACAGGGGAATCCCGTGCTGAGACCTGAAGATCGCTACTACTCCGTCTAGCGAAATCTCAACTTGAGACCAACTTATCGTCTCCCATTAAGCAAGCTATTACAAACTTTAAAGCCTCTGGAATACGGTTTTAGCTCGCTTGGAGAAGAATGGATATAATACGAACTATAATGGGAGTGCTTGAAGATTTCAGTTGTCGAATTATGTCTTATTTTCAATGGATCGTAACGAAAGAGTAGGTATTTGTACGAAATACCCGCAGGTACTTATTTTCGTATTTACAGTTTCGGTTTGTATTATAAATGTTAGCTTTGTACATATGTATCTAATTGGTTTACAATCAATCCACAAATCATTTTAACGACATTAATCATTAAGACGATGTTACTCTTGTGGAGTTGAGCTGTAAGGTCATAGATTCTAACTTTATGTGAGTAAATCTTAGGTATAATGAAAAATATGTATTATAAGGTGAAAATAAGGCATGTAGTACGCATTGCGTAGGTTTAAGTGAAATTGAGAAGTGCCACTTTTATCGTCATGGTATGTTCCATTTTATTGCGTATGGCGTAATTTTGAGCTAACTCTAAGAGCCAGTGAGTTGTATCGGAATTCCTGCATCAGGCTTAGGCTTCTTCTGTGATTCTTTGCTCTATCTAGCTGCGTTGAAGCAAAACTGTTTACCGACTTACCAATATCTAGAACACGTGCTACGACCCCAACTATCGATCATCGAACGACATCAAACAGCTACTAAACTAGCCCGCAGAAGCAAAGAGCACATATTGAAATATTTTCCCCTCCAATAAGTATTCAGTTCGTTGTCAAACAAAATAATACTTGCAAAAACTTTCCCTTAGCTGGTTTTTCAATCTCGGCGCCGGGATCACGCGCGCAGACCCAGCGTGAATGCGGAATAAATCGCCCACAGGAATTCCAATGACGTTTTGGCTTATTTAAGGCTGTTATACTGCTTCACGATAGGCTTGGGTAAAAAAATCGATAAATCGAAATATCGATATATTTTTCAGAAAATCGATATAAGTAGGTATATTTATTTTCGGATTTCAAACCCGATATATTTTTACCCAACTACGGTTTTTTTTTTGTCTTTGTTTGTTCTTGATTGTCCATTCGTATAGATAAAAATATTTAACCGCTTCTTGGGCAAAATATACATAATATCCTACATAAAGATACATTTGATAAGTATCGATACGTTATATATCGATGTATTTTATCCATTTGTCTATCTCTTTATGCCAGTAGTATGAGCGGTGGTAGCTGAATGATAAGGACATGCGCCTCTTAACCGAGGAGTGCGGGTTCAAACCCGGGCACGTACCTCTGGATTTTACAAGTCTATGTACGTATTTATACCACTAGCTCCACGATGAAGGAAAACATTGTGATGAAACCTGCAAATTCAAACAACTTTGGATTTGTAACCATGAGCCAAAAATTGTCTGGTTCCCCTATCTTAGGGTTACGAAGGTCAGATCGGCAGTCGCTTCAATGTAATTACCAGACTCGCTAAATCCTGGATCATGGTCTAAGCGGACCCCGTCTAAACACGGGACATAACGCTAGGAAGATGATGATTTTATGCCAGTAGTGTTTACGTTAATCTCTTGAAGTTATCATCCTTTTAGACTTTTGGCTGCACTCTTGAAATAAGATATTTTACACACGATTTACCATCTAATTCATGGATCCTATCCGTGTAACCCGAGTTTTATTTTTGACTGAAAGTGGTTTAACTAGTTTATCACTCCTTGGACTTAACCTACTCCTTCGGAGATAGCAGGCGTGAGAGTATGTATGTACACTTGACTTTCGGTTGCAAAGTCAAGCAACTCTCACTGCTATCAATAACTAAGGTAACCAAAATTATGTCTAAGACACAATCCTAGAGCCACCCGCATTTGAACCAACACTCTTGGCTTGTTGGTTGTGTATCTTGTAAAGATGACTGACCACGGCTTGATTTTTTTTGCTTCAATGTAGCATAGCTTGCTTATTCTTTAAAAACATGTTTACTTCCACTTTTCCTACACATTATGTTCTCAGTTTTTGTGAAACAGTTAGGTATAATGATATGCACGCTTAACTGCAGTTTTCTATGCAGTGGTATTCAAGCTAAAGTGTTTTTAAAGGCTGCCCGTACAAGTTTATTACGCTTTTTTTGTCGCTTATTTTACGGGTGCTAATATGCAAAATGAAATTGTAATATTTCTGACATTTTCCACGAGATTTAGTAGCATTTTTGCAGCGAGGGATTAAATTTTAGTTTATGTGAGTGCATTTATACAAGATGGTAGCATGGAGGTATTACTTGAAAATTTTAAGAGGATGATAGTTATTTACGGTTTGTTTTAGCTTTATTATTTGTAAGCAAAATATAAATATTGAAACAAATTTTAACAAACAAAATATTGCAAATAGGTACGACTGGAATACTATTTATCAGCAAAATAATCGTGCAACCCAAATAGTAATTTGTTCTTAAGTAATTTTCCTATAAATACATTTAATATATTTATTTACATTACTCAAAGTTTATATGCTTATTTGGGTGTATACTTTGTTTAGATATAAATAATTGTTTATTCATATTGTTTAAAGTTCAAATTAACAATGTGTATATTCGGTGGGTAATCCATGCAAAATTGTAGGTACAACTGTCTCTACTAATTTAAGTTTTATTAGTGTTAACTTATTCCTACGCTTAACTGATATGAAGCTGCAAGAGTGAAGTGAATTAAGTGCCAAAAGTGACAATATTACTCGGCAAGTTTGTCGCCGCAGCAAGACGATGAGAAACGAGTTTGAAACAAAGTAAATAGATGATTATGTTCTCTTAAAAGTTTATTTGCCTGTGGAGTTGTTGCTCCATACAAACATGATATAGTATCCATGATAAAGATAAAGTATATAGATATTAAAGGTTTAGAATAATAAGACAGTACAATATTTAAAGACAGTTTTTTTTGATAAGTGTGGCGAATCGTATGCCGGGGGAGTTAAGCCAGATCTTAAAATCTCAGTTTGCCGTACGGGGGTTAGGGGGGGACCGGGGAAGATGCTCTAAGAGAAACGACCCAGTTGCGGCACCAGGGAGAAGGGACCAGGATTTCCCGGAAGAGGAGAAGCTGAGTGTGAGGTTGCTCGTCTCCCTATCCTCGGCAACCCGTCAAGGGTGCACTGTGTTGCGTTGCGGTGGGTCGCTGAGGGACTTCCTTTCCCTCCGCGTCGACACGGTTCTGCCCTCAATTTGGATCTTTGAATCTTTGAATCTGCACGCACACTTAAAATGGATGAATGGAAATAAGTATAATTTAATTTATTATGTTCATCTTTAACAAAGTGAAGTACACTTTATTATCGTGACCGCCCGACGTGTTTCTTAAATTTTTAGTATTTCTGTAACGCAAACTTCTATACTATTTTTACAAAATACTCGCACCTGTATCTGTTTCATCCATCTCAATTCCGAGTCAAGGAACACCAATAAATCCCCAGCTTTAAAACCCTCGTTCTGGGCTGCAATTAATGTAACAAGCACGTAGTGTAGCGGTAATGTAACAGACTATTAAACTCAACTTAGCGAAATCTTGGTGCTTGGTCAACTAAGTGACGGATAAAGAAAGGAGCAACTGGGAATTTTGCGACGAATAGTTGGGAAACACTCATTAAGTGGTTTTACACTTTGTATGAAGTTTTATAAGTTTCCGGAGTATACAGAGTAGGGTTATCATATTATTATGTATTCCTGTCCTCAGTTGGACGTAGATAATTCTGCTCAGGTTCGTTCCCTGTCTTCGTTTAGCATTGAAAGTAAATCGAGGTCATCTGGATCATAATGCATTACTGGTCTTGATGGGGTTTACCCAAAGATATGTGGTTTAATTACGTAGCAAAGTTGATTTTGGTCTATGTAAGGCGCGGGTTAGATTGAAAATTATAAATATGTAGGTAGTTTATGATGAACTGTCTTATCAAAATATCCGTTTGTCTCGGATTTGGCTGTTTTGGCCGAAGACATTCGGCCTTCGTTAATTCTAAATACGTTGACTCAAGTGCTAAAATATTTTAATCATAATACAAATTTACATAGTTATGTCTATTTCTATAACTGAGTGTTAGTCCAATTAGCTAATACATCATACTTTCGAAGTCTGGAAAATTCCATATAAATATTTCCATGGCGTTCCAGCTTTTCAATATACCTACATGTGTGCGTAACAAACAAATGACAATACCAAAAAGGATTTGCTTAAAAACAGAAAAATTGCTGAATATTCTTGTAAGTTCATCGATGAGAGCATAAAACACCATTTGTCCATTGCAAAGGACGGCGCCCACAAAGGCGGGCCCACCGGAGCAAAGCCCCGTGGGAAATGGCGCGTGAAGATAAGGCGCTACACGGTAATGCAATTTAAAAATAACTTACGGGCATTTTTTCGCTGTTTCGCTTTATTGTCTTGACGTGGTTTTGCCGATGGCGCGTTGGTCTCCGGACTATTTTTAACTCCCCTTGTTGTCCCCTTGTCCCCTTGAGCTGTGAAATGTTGTGACTTCCATCAAGCCGTGAGAGGCTGAGTGTGTAGAGCGAGGTTATGTATGTATAAAAGGGTTCCTAACAATGGGATGCCGAATTATTATAGGTAAACGGGCATTATCAAAATACATTGTTATGACGTGCCAAATAATAATAAAGTAAACAAAATATTCTACATATAAGTGAAGAGTCAAGAGCAGCCAATGTTCAAATCAATCTCATGCTCAATTCTGGGCCCGAAATAAACTTGTTGCTATTATATATATTATTTATTATAATCAGAATGCAACGACTGCAAAGTGGTTTTATTTTACTAATTGTTCTTCAATAAAAATAAACATTTTACCTATCTGCTAGTTATCGATATTATTATCGATGTTAAACACAATATCTAGAAAAACACACACAAATATAATTTTATTAAAAAGTTCCTTAAACAGAATTTTTTTTAGGTATAGTTACTTGGTCGAATGTAATCAAAATTATTGGTTGACTGACATCAAAAACATAACATAGTAGGTTAATGGGAAATGAATGTCTCAAGGGCCCTCTCAGTAACAGGACTTAATGTAGTGGACCAGCCATCGAACCCTTGTCATTATAACCCATAGAATGTGTATATTTATATAGAAATAGTTTTAAGCCATGTCCAATACTCCATCAATTTTCCATAGAGAATGTACAAAAAACAAAAAGCAATCAGAAACTTTCAATTGAATTAGTGCGTAAAAGTAATTAAAAGTTCTGTCAATTTGAGAGCATAGAACGGAATGACGACGCAACTTGGTTGTGGTTTCGTAAATAAAAAAAAAACAGAAGTCTTAAGTGTCGGCTTTTATGCAAAGTTGAGATATTTAACTTTTTTGTTAGCCGTGGGAGTTTTTAATCTGTCTTATGAACGCTTCGGAGGTCAAAGTTGATGAGCTAACGAAAATTGGGAGAAGCCATTAATTTTTAAAGTGTTGCCGATGGAAAGTCTAGTATAAAGTTTATTCCATGGTTCTTTTTATATTATCTCACTAAATACAGAGGAAATATTTGTATGTTTGTAACGAATAAACTCTAAAACTATTGGACTGATTTTAAAAATTCTTTCATTATTAGAATGTTAAATTATCCCTAAGTAACATAAGCAAGATTTTTCCCAATATGTATAAAAAAATTATGTTTACACGTGCGAAGCGGGCACGGAAGCTTATATATAATAAAATAAGGCAATAGGTATCTACTTATTATGGAAAGGCTACTTTACCTCGTTTAAAATGTGTTCGACTACTTAAAACATACTCTCATCCTTAAAACGCAATATATTACGTGACAATGTACTAATGCTTTTTTAGTGCTGCTCAAACTTGACCACGAGGGTCGACGTCGAGATCTGATAAATAATTCCTTAAAACTCGTAAAAGACAAACAGGAGTTATGTTTCCTCGTTTTAGATCGTTGGCATTAATTTTAGAATTATAAAATCCTTCGAAGAATAGTTACTGCATACGTCATAACACGATCACCATCGATTGAAAAATGGGAATTAATTGTCTAGATCATGTTAGCTCGGCGTAAATCTAATTCTTCCTTCATAATATACCACTAGAGTGAGAAATAAAACACAAAGTTAGAAAAAATATTTATATAAATCCATACGACAACCCATTTCAGATTAATATTACATGTTTTTTTATTCACCATTTTGAAATGATTATCTACATAATTATTAACAAGAAGTAGACATCTATATCAGTGTTCTACATACTCTTTAAAAAGGTCATTTAAATGTATATTTACAAAGTCTATAGTAAGTATTAGACAGGCACACTGGTATTAATGATGCTTGTACGTTTCTAGATAGATATAAAATTGAAATCTATTTAGATTGCAAATTAGATAAAATTATTTTGCATAGTATATAAATATATACTTCTTCAAATAAAACCATTAGAATTTTAAATTTGCAAATAAAGCGATAAAAATGATCGTAGATGTAAAAAAATATAAGTGGAGAGAGATATATAAAGAGTTGTTAACATATTATTATATATATATAATAAGTGCGTAATTTATTTATTATTTTTTCATTTATATTTAAATAAAGACAGAAGATCCAGCGCAAGAATACATAGGTGTAATATGATTTTGCTGCAATAAATAAACATGGGTAAGAAATTCAAAAACTGTGTAATGTTTTTTTATGAAAGTAAGAGGAGCTTAGTTTACTTTTATTTATGTATCTATTAAATTTACACATAAATCTTATTGCAGACATGTGATTAGAGTAGATAATTATATAACAGACATAATTATTTAGTCTTCGCTTGTCTAATCTAATGTTTATAAAATGTATAAAAACGGTTTTATATATTGAAGACAACATTTAAGGTTATGCAACATACTATACATTTACAAATTCTAAGATGGTGGAGAAAATAGCTGCGTGTTTTTTACTTTATGTACATTTTATAAGAGTATCGAACACATTGTATAATTAACAGTATTAGCATATATTCTCTAAATACATTTAAAATTTTAAATAAATAAATTCTATAATTATTTTAACAAATTTTAATAAATAAACTTGAGCAAATAAAACCAATAACTACTTATCAAGTCATTATCACAACAAAAGGAATTTATATGAAAGTAGCGTTATATTTAGAGCCTGTATTTAATATTGTTTTCTTAATAAGTGTAAAATCTTCGATAATTGTTAAAATAATTATATATAATCTTTTATCACTTTAAGTGATATGCAGAATTGTCAATATTGGAATATATAAATACGTCTTATTTTATGAAGTATCTAAAATATTGGGTCCTGTGTGTCTTTTTTAAGTGATAACGAATTTTTAAATGAACGAATACATGTCATGTAAAAGTTGAAAAAAAATTATTGATAGAAAAATATGAGTTTAGTACTTAATATTAAGAAAAAGATCACAATCAGTACCTATATATGAAAATGGATATAGTACATTACACAATTAGATTTGATAATTGTACTAAACTAATAACAATAATAATACTGTTGGAAGGAATGATTAGACCACAATATTACATACTTTATCAAAGTTACATAATGTAATTTTGTATCTAGTTTATAACAACAACTATATAATTTTTAGTTATATGAAGCAATATTATCCTCGATATATAATAATTACTATGTTAATAAATGGCTATTGTTTAATGCGAGAGCCTAGAGGTAGATGGTAATAAAGAAGTACAAAAAAGGAGCCTAATTTAATTTTATTAAGATACATAACAAAATGTAAAAAAAAAACTGAATACTGATCTCAGTAGTTGAATAAATGAAATGCATTAACGTGTGACGAGCGCAGGCTATATGGTTTCTTGTTTAAAGTATTGACTATGAAATTACAATGAATTTACAAAGTAATAAATTTGCATTGTGACTAGAAAAACATAACAGTCTTAGCTTTTCTGGTTATTGTAAATAATTACAATCTTTGGTATATTAAATGCGCGTCCGTATTTTAAAGTGAGTAGTTACTTGACTAGACATCCACATATCATGATTTTTTTATTTGTAAATATTTTTAGATATAAAAAAATCACACTTCTATTGTTATATTGAGAAAGTAAAATCAACGTACCTAGTTAATCGTATATTCGTAATATTATGTTTTCATTAATCAAAATAGGTAACTAAATAATTAAAAAAGGTATGTACTTACGAATTATTATTACATGATTACTTAAACTTGTAACGTACAAATAAGTTTGTATATAATGGGCTGACACCGCCTATTTATTGCTATGAGTATTTGGAATGAGTATATACATATTTACATTTTACGAAGCGCATAACTTCCCACTTGTATATTACATAGAACAAGAAGCATTGGATGCTGACGACTACAAAGTATTTACACAGCTAATCAGTAAATCACAGCTCCTGATTGAAAGTTTCGACACCAAAAGTGACTACTTAAGGGATCACTCCATAATAAATAATAATATTGATTAAAATATAACACATACCTAAAAATAGGTTTAGACACTTGGATCTAGGATTAAGGTTCCCACTTAACATTTACATTGAGATCTCAGTTATTATATTATAGCTCAATACTTGTGCTTCCATGTAGGTAAGTAATTTGGTGATGAGGAATCTAATTGTTTACCTACCTACTTGGCTAGTTAGTCCGTGATCATTGATACAAAATATATGAGCTTGCATTTATGATGTTTGAGGTTAAGACATGAATAATTCATCGCGTTTTATAGCTACATACATACAACAGTTGGCGAATAAATTCATAACCAACTCGTTATCAACTCTCATCAGCTGGACCCATCCCGCGCAGCTATACAATTAATTACTTATGTTAGGTCGTATACGTCATATATATATTTTTTAATTATGTTATAGTTTGACCACATCCTCTGTACTGCACATTCAGAACAACAGACGCTATGGGCGCTGAGCCAAATTTGTTGTGTTACCGTATGTGATGTGTTTTTTTTATGTACGCCTACTTATTAATTATGGAGCGTTCCCTCATTGCAGTCTAAAATCTGAAGAGGTAATTTACAACACTTACACTAATTAGAGATCACTTCAGCTTTGGTTTGGTACGTCACTTTCTTTTTGCTGACGTTCCGCTTTATCGACGGGTTCCTGCTTTCGCTGTCTAGGCTGATCTCGCTGACGGACTCGGCGTCCTGGCAGTAGGGCAGTGCGTCAGCGCAGAGGTGTCTGTCGACGCACTGTATGGGATCGTCGTAGGGCGCGTGCATGTGGTCGAGCGCTCGTAAGCGATAAGCGTCGCCGCTGCGGCGGGGGGCGCGCAGCAAGCGACGCTCGCGACATCAGGAGCATCGCGCGCGAGCGCCGCGGCAGGTGCCCGCGCGGGCCTGATGTCACAAGCGGCACATCTCGTGCTGCGACACCGATGAGTACATCATTGTAGACACTGGATACTGGAATGTTGGCACAATATTAATATGAGCTTGAATTTTAACCTAAAGAAGTAGGAATTATATTGTGTGTACACTAATGATTGATAAACTAGGAAAGGTCTTTGTTTATTTCGTTTATATGTATAGACAAATTATTTTCTTTTATTGATAGATAATTTAGTACAATTGAGGTGTATATCCATTACTTAAGTGTAAAATTTTAACCTAATGGGATTTGTAGGAAAGCTACAGGAATAATTTTTGAATATTAGTACCTATTGATATTGCACGAACACTTTAAAGAATTCAATAACTAGATATTAAGATAAATACACACATTTGGAACTTTAGAAATGTATGCATGCAACTGACTATAACACATTTACAAACCCAGTTCCACTGGAAAGCAATAAAAACATGAGCTACAAATCTTTATTCAACCTTTTATTTTTAGAAATTACAGCATATGAAAATATTCTACTGTCACTATTCTATTATGATTTCACAATGGGGTATCTTACTAAAAAAAAATTATAGTCCGTTAGTTAGATTATCAAAAAATATTAATTACGTCTTTTTTCCTTGAAATATGACAAAGGTACAGCGCTTCAAAGATCTGAAATGGGGCGCTTTACGTTACTAGGACGGTAAAATTTTACGCACCTAGTGACGTCACGCGGTACTTTAACGTGCTGTATTTTCGTCGTTTTTAGTTCGTTGAACAAAAGAAAAAATACATATTTTTTTTGTAATCTCAATAGTGGACTATATTTTTTTTTTTGAGTAATATAGCCTTAGCACTTAAAACCCTTTATAGGATTCAAAAACAACAGGACCACACTAAGCGTAAGAAAATAAAAACAAATAAGCTTTCGCCGAATAGGTTCATGCACGTGAACAGATGGGTTATAGCTGAAGATGTGAAGTGTAGCGATAACATAAGAGTCGGAGCGACAAGGGGGTCGTCGGTATGGGGGCCAAGTGCACACACAGAAATCTTTGCAAAGACCGACGTGGATAGTATGTGGGGGGATCCAGGGAGCTCAGACTCTTCCGCGGTTGGTTCCCTCTGGAATCTCCATGCTAGTGGATATACCCCGGCCACTACCATTTTGGCTCGAAGGGGGGGTCTTCTGTTACAGAAGCCCATAAGTTTCCACATAATATTGCCCGTACTGTTAAGTTAAACTGTTGCCCAATTCGTTCCCAAACTTTGGACTATTAAGTAAAAGTTACTTTGTTGAACATGTTTATTGTCATGTCATCAGTCGAACGGTTAATTAACCTCTTAGTTGAATCTATTCAAACCGAAATTACTAAATTGAATATGGTGACATGTTCTCCAATATTTTCCAAAAGACTTTTCATCATGTTTGTTTAATAGATTGAACTTATTATTTTTTTTATATTTTAGAAGTTAGTAATTTTCTTTAAATAAGACGTTCTGTAAAATAACTTTGAATTAATTATTAAGAAATTTTTATGCCCCGCCTTGAAACAATGGCCAATATTTGGATAAATGTTATACGAGTATAGTTTTCAACATTTTGATTTTTTAGCGAAAATGCCAGAAGCTACCCATGGATCCACCCATGACAGGACGCAGGGACACACCGTGAATTAGTGCAGTACATACTTTACACGTACCTCTAATCATATCTCAGACAATCGACAAAGACATTTTACATTCCTCAAAACTCTGAAGACGTCTTCTAATTCGCTTAGAGTGTTAAACTCTTGGAAGATGTAAATTAAGTTTGACAAGGCACTTGGAAAACTTGAGGCGTCGAAGCGACTTATAAAAATTGAGTTGAATCGCTATATGTAGGTTTGTTCACAGGAATTCTGTCTCATTTGCTGAATGCCCATCAGTTCGCTCGACGAGTAATATCGGCGGGTCGTGCGTAACTGAAATAAAAAATCGATGGCGATCTAATTAAGAAGCAAACGGAACCGGCAAATCAAGTTAGAATTCCTCGCTATATTTCTATTTCGTACAAAATAAGAAGGTACTGAATAAAAAGCCTGAGTGGAAAAGTCCAATCGCGAACAGATTATATCTATGTTTAAAAGGTTTCTCTGTTACATAATTATATGGTCTCAAAATAGGAAAGCTATTCTTGGAACTATGAATTCCCGATTGCTATTTTATGATCGTCTCTTTTTGCGTATAATATAAGACAGTTACACGTATTAGTGTAATTTAATATATTCAAAATAGACTTCGTAGGATTACAAACTCGCCAGGTTAAAACTGACGTTGGCTGATACTTAGGTATATGAGCATTTCAAAATTTAGTTTCATAAGGGGATCATAAATACTTGATGATGTTTCGTGTCGTAATCGTTACGTGAATCGAACACAGAAATGGCGCTATTCGATGGCGAAACGAATGATAAAATGCCTGCGCTTGGACTCCGCAAATAGGTACATTGTTTTTTAATTATTTTAATTAAAACTTTTAGATTTATTATCACTTCTTTCGTTATTTAATGAAAAATTTATAAAATAATTTATTTTCGTTTGTACATGGTATTGCACTTCAGTTAATGAGCAATATCAGTACCTCCTTATTTCGTCTGTTGTTTACTATTAACGTAAGTTCTACTTGTGCCTGAGATTTAAACGCAAAATATTGTAATACGTTAAGTTATCAACTCGGATGTGATAATAACGTTAGTGATCAATTTGTAAATGACAATTATTTAATAAACAAATGGAACGATGCGCATATCTTTGTGTAGGTAATTTAAAACAGTTTGTTGGGTATCAACGCATATCACAAAGCTCTCTGCTAACAAGACTTTTGTATATATTACCAACAGAAAGATTTATTTGCGAAACATTACGAATGCTTTTAAATCGATACGAAGGATACCTATCTATTTTTAAGAATTTAAGAATTTTTTATTTTTTATTTAACTTGTTAACACGAATTCAATGGTGATTTAACATTATATTTATCATGTCACGGTAATATCGAACAATATTTGCATTTAAATACACACATAGTTTGTGGGGTCATGTTTGTCATCTTATTTGTTTGAATAGAAATCACTCGGCTAACGCAAACTCAACAGCTAACGTTGAAATCTCGCACCAGTGGGTCCATCACGAACATTTTACGTTTCGTATTGTAATCGAAGCGTCAGGCTTGCAATGTAATCGAACAATGCCAACTGAAGCTACGATAGCGAGATGGAACATTAAATATTCGTGTTTAACCGTCTTACAGTATTGTGTATTGCAGCGTTCTTAACCTTGGATCGTGACCGAAAATCCTAACGCAGACTTTATTATGATAGGTCGCAAATATACCTACTGACATAAATTTTAGGAAAATACGAGCTTCTAGTTAATCCTGTTATTTAATTATCTCTGGAAGATAAATAGAAGACAGATGTTTTTTTATGAGAGCAGACTAGTTACGTAAGTAATCACCGTCGCCGCAATACCAGGGAAATCGCGTG
The DNA here is from genome assembly GCA_951394215.1 of Glyphodes perspectalis. NCBI lineage: Eukaryota > Metazoa > Arthropoda > Insecta > Lepidoptera > Crambidae > Glyphodes > Glyphodes perspectalis. Next base: position 6,912,708 of record OX596219.1, read on the forward strand.
TGTTTCCAGCCCTTAAGAGAGATTTACGCTCTTTTCTTGAAGGTTCCCATGTTACTGGTCTGTTACTGGTCTGGAAATATAGTTGTTAAATAGATCTTCATACATAACATCACACCCATTATCCCCGAAGGGGTAGGCAGAGTCAAAGAGGCAGCATGCCCCTTCAACCACATTCAGCCAAAAATAAAGCGGGGCTGGGTTAGATGGAAAATTGTGAAAAATCAATGACAAGCGGCTAACCTGTCGCCTCCACAATCGCACACCCAATACCCGATATAACATTAGTCGCCTTTTACGACATGCTAGGCAAGAACCACAGTTGGCATATCCATTTTAAGTCCCAGACCAACATGGGACAGTGGGTAGTAGCTAGCTCGTCGCCTACTCAGTCACATACCCAAAAGCTCGTACACCATTATCTTCCAGTGATAATAAAATAATATGCTCCAAATATATCAATATTTAGGGTCGCCAGCCGAAAAGGTTAAGAGCCGCTGTATTGAGTTGCGTCGCGTGCCTTACCTGTGACTGTTTGAACCGAAGCTGCGGCTGGTACTTCCGTCGCAACTTCCGCGGGCAGCACACGCAAAGTATCCTCAAGAAAGCCCTGCAACAATAGAAACGGCCGTTATTGTCGGAATGTGAAACGATGAATGAACTCTAATGGCAGTTTGCTGACGTAAAGGTTTTTGGAGGGAGAGGTTTGCTGAATAGAAACACGTCATCTTTCTGATTTGGTAGGGTGGGTGTTGGGTAGAACCTGTGAAATTGCTTAGCTATTTGAAGCTATTTGACTAAATGCTGAATAAATATTTGTATGCTTTATCATGATTTGTTGAATGACTTAATAAATTGTTAGGTATCCAATATTCGAATGTTGGTCTGGAACTATGTCCCTTGCCTGCCTGTAAATGTAAACAATGGTGCTGGGTAACAGGGTTTGTGATTAGGTACGCAGGTGATATGCTAGAAACTTGTTACTACTTTTTCACAATTTTTCATCTTACTTTCATTTGCGGCTAATTGTGGTTTAGGAAGCCTATACCCTCTTTGACTCTGCTTACACCTTAGATAATTGCGGGCATGATGGTAAGTATGTCAAATGATGAATATCAATATTAAGTATTTAGTTAGTAAGTACACTTAGAAGAGCGCTGGGAGACTTTTTTTTGCCTAATGTCCGATATATATTTTGACTAGACAATCTTTTTAATATTCATGAAATGTGCATTTTGTGAAGTAAGCAATAGCTTTTGTAATATTTTTACAAAAAATGAGCAATTCTTGCGGCAAATTAACAAGAAATAAATTAATATTTAGTGAAATCTTCCTCGCGATCGTCAATAACCGTCAGGCTGTAAGCAAGTATGTGTAGTTGCGTAAGCTAGAGCTCATGCTAATGCCGCTTAGCATATAGAATGGCAGACGCAATGATTGATGAGTGCCGTTATGTACTGAGGTATGTGCTCGCGAGACCGCGGTCGCGAGGTGCGTTTAGTGAGACGCTGTCGGTGGGGAATACGATACATAATAATGTTGTTTGACTGAATAAACGTCTTTATAGACCCCGCGGAAAGGGCTTTTGTAAAGGATCCTAACTAACTAACTTCACGCATATTCTAAGCATAAAATACCGCTTACACAGCTCACATCACGTCTTCTTTAACAGTCCCTCCTTTAACAACCTTCCAGGATACTTTCATCCTTTCATCGTTACATTGTGTATTTGCTTAGTGACAAAGCAATTCATCATCTATTCATCTTCCATTCTTTGCATATGTTCGAATCCCCAGAGCATACCTCTTCTTACGAGTATATTGACTCCAACACTGTCTTTCAGACCGACTCTCTTCCTTATATCATCGCTTCGAACGCAATCTGTAAGCGATACACTGTAAAGGGCAAAGCCTCCGGCAAAAACTCGAACAAATGTAATTTTGTCATGCAGGGGCCTTTGCAATGCATTTGCTACGGGCCGCGCGCTGGCTTAAATTCGGCAAGGGCTACGAGTTACGCCGTAGCGCGATAGCGGGCGTAGACGTTCGTAGCGTTTTTACTAGAGTAAATATAACAGGAAATTTTGTCGAAATATTTTTTATGTTTTGGATAGATATCTATATGTTTCAGATAGATAAAAACCAATAGTTTTAGAATGTTGATTTTTATACTAAATACATATGTACGTTTTAAAATTATTTTTTTTCACCTGTATGTATGTAGTTGTAGTAATGTGGTGACTTACCGTAATACACGTCGTAATTTTTTTTCACACATTATATTTTAAAGTTTTTTTAGCTGACTGTATCAATAATTTGATGGTGTCCGAATCGTCAGTAAAAAATAATTAGGTATATTCAAAAGTGTCAATTCGTAATTTACGTAATTTATTTAATATATAAATTATACCACCCCAATACCGTGGAGGTGCTAAAACAAAACTTTTAAGGATTCATTTGGAATTATCATCAAGGAAGGAAATGAAGTTTTGAGGGTCGCAAAGGACCCATTAGCATTGTAATTCGCTTTTTCCTCTCGATAGGAGGCCGATTCGATTAAGTTGTAATTATGCGCCTGTGAGGTACAGGGCCTGGTGAGAGGAATACAAATTTAGTTTGTTTGTATAATTTATTAGCAGAATACTTAAAATTAGGGTTGTATCTTCTAAAACGTTTTTAAAGCTTGGTTCCCAGAGGGCACTGCAAATATTGTGAGTTGTCAGTTTGTGCGAAAGGCACAGTTTACGCGAAAAGTCGTAAATGACTTTTACGTTAACATGACATGAAAGTTTCGTGGTAAATGGAAATCAACAAAGAGTCGTAAAGTCTTTTACGTTGACATGCATTGGTATATATTTTCATTCAACTAAAAATGTATTTGTATGATACTCAATCGATATAATAAGTTACACAAGTAAATATGCGAATTGACAAACGAATTGAATTGATTTTCAATAACTACGAAAGATTGTGGTTCATGATGTGTAGGTACAATTCATTGTGACAAATGTAGTTTAGTGAAAGAGATTTTTTTCAGGTCCGGAGATTTTCATTCATTTGTTTGGTTCATTAATTTCTTCATTCGTTTCGATTTGTGAAAGGTTAGTTTGTATTTTTGTTTTTTGGCTAAAGATTTTATGAAGGTTCTTTTTAAGTAATTGGCCTGTTGGTCGAGTAGTCAAAGAACCTAGGCACAAAACAAAGGTTCGCGGGTTCGAATTCTGCTAGGGGCAAATGTTTCGTGAGGTGAACATGGACATTTGTACTAAAGTCATGGATTATAAATTCAAGTGTATCTTATCCTTTCATCTATGTAGTAGCCATATGCTTAGTTTAAAACCAGGGAATGTGTGTCAGTCTGAAGAATTTATTATTGTTATTTATTTTGGTCAAGAAAACTTCTAGGTAGGTAGTTCTAGCTTGCAACCCGCTTGATAACTTGAGTGTTGGCTACAGAGCAACGGGTCAGAATCTTTAGAGCTTCGTTACATTTAATTTTATCCCCGCCTCTTTCAACGAGACATACCAACTCGAATTTTCACAATGGCCCATGCAACCCGTAAAGCGACTTTGTAAAATGAAAGCTCCAAAGAAAAATAACAGGATCCTTGTGTCGGGTACAATGTTGTTGGTTTATTGCGAGCTAGCGCTGGATGCCACTTCCCCGGTAGGTCTTTAATCAGGGATGTTTCGATGTAAATATTGGCCGAAAGTGCCGCTTTAGAATTTTGCACGTTATTACAAAAGTAGCTGCATCTGTTTTGGGATGGATGAGCTAAAAGGTGGCAACTTTTTGAAGGTTTTGTGCATTTTTGGAAGGTTTCTACATTACGGTTTTGTGTTGTAAGTATTGCGGAGGTGAAAATGTTAAGTAAATAACAACTCGAAATGCTTTTATGTTGGATGAAATTACGAAATATTACCTAAAATGTTGGTAATTTATTGGTATGTCTACTAATGTCGTTTGATAAGAATAAAATATATTAATCCATGGATAGCATGTGGTCAGATCTGAATCTACTGCCGTTCTTTTCATAATTCATTAGGGGGCCAAGTATTTGAATAAGTAAGGAGGCGTACATAAATTACGCAAGGCATTTTTTTATAATATTTTCCTCCCACCGTAATCTTCCGTCAGATTTTCAAAATATTTAGTTTTATTGTAAGTGCAATGGATATATTTAAAAAAATCCCATTAGCTTTTTAGTACTTTTATTAAAAACTGGTTAAGACTAGATTTTAAAATTGGATAGATCGTAGTATAAAATCACAGTAAAAATAAAATTGTTTAAGCAGGAAAAAATTACGTAATATTTCACGAAAAACTTCGTGAGATTGAGTGGGATTCAGCTCGACCCCCCCCCCCCCCCCCCCCAATACCTCACGTTATTAATGGACGCCCCCTAAGTGCTATTATGATTATTTAAATTATGATGAACGTATTGGGCACAGTTATCGAATGTTTGTTTGCATTAATAAGAATAAAAATTGCGTTCAAAATTTTATAAAACACATGTTTTTGATAGGGATTACTCGTATTTTGAATAGAAGTTATAATAGTCTGTATTATTGCCTTTTGTGTAGGATGCCTAATCTTGTATTGGAAGCACGCGCATCGAATTTATTCGAAGGCGGATGGCAGCGAAAATGCATGCCAATACGCCAACATCAAATGCAGTTTGGCACAATTTCACGGGTACTACGGCTTTGCATCAGAATGGATCAGAATGGAGCTGCACGCATCGTACGGAACGTCAGCTTCATCGGATTTGCCGATGCAGTGGATTGAAGATTTCTAAAAAGCAACAATATCGTTCGCTACACGTGTAAGGGTTTCGATAAAGTGGATATATTTCTTAATTATTTAGCAGAAGGCATTTATATTACCAAAAACAATTTCCGCTTTCCACATTTGAAACTAAACAAATTCTAACTACCTATTTGGCCTGATATAACAAAAATACGACCTCAGCCTCAAAGCCATATTAAGCTCTCGCATTTTTTCATTTTCACATTTATATAACATCTGAAACTCATAATGTAATATTCTATCAAGAAAACTAATGTAAGGAGACAAAAGGAAATTTACATATGAAATATTATTTTATTTGCATATTCTTGGATGATTGAATTAAATTTGTATACGTCGTAGCATATAGTGCAGTTGTTGAAGGACTAAGTTGTTTTCATCTCAGTCGAGACATGTTTGCCGTCAGTTTGTAGAACTCACATGCAAATTAAACACACATGTATCCAAGTCGCGCTAGTCTGCATTTAACTGTGCACTGCGATGGCGCCGTTTTGCTATAATTTATGGTTTAAGTTAGTAACCTTAGTGAAATTCGTAACTAGCTGCTGACTTCAGTAATGCCCCAGACATCTTACATCTTAATGCCTTTTCCGACCACTTGTATTTATCAGCTAGCTTCATCGTACACAATGGCGTTTGTCTGTTGTTTTATGATAGTGGGTTTAATTTTCTCGCTTGTTTTTTTATTTTCAAGAGCTGTTAGTGTCTTAATCTTGCTCTTTTATTTAAGCCAGTGCGTTTATCTAATTATGCCTTGTTATTAAATGAGTTCTCTTGGCGAGAGAAAAAAATTGTGACCTTAATTAAGATTTCAGTTCCAGTTGAACAACGTTTTAGTGAACCACAAATTCAGGTGATGGCCTTGACTTTAAAGGATCATTATGCTGAACAAGTTAAGATTATTTGTAGTTACAGATATATGTAGTAGAAGCCGGATAATCAGTGTCCAAATATTTGTTTAGCACAGCGAAAGTTATGCAGAACAGTACATATAATTCAGAACTTGCCAAAAAAATTTAAGAGGCCCCCTCTAAACTTCAGGTTCTAAAGAAGTAGTTCACAAAGCGCCCATGCCTATCTCTCACGCGAACTCCCGTGATGAAAGGCTCCACAATATAGCTGGGCGGTACAGTGCCGCTGCCGCGTGTGCACTCAGCCTTTGCGGCCGAAACAAAACGCGCACTTGCCGCTTCTGCGCTGTCTCGAGGAAGATATACTGCGTTTTAGTTTTTATTGTCATTCTACATCGTAAGTACGGCACTTATAAGTAATTGACTTGATGAATTGTGTCCATTGAAATTTTCTAATATTTTCTAGTTGATTTTATAGTTGATTAACTAATCAACTCCAAAAAAGGGGAATTTCTCAGTTTGTCGGAAATGTTTCTTGAACGTCTCAAAAAAATGCTAAAGTGTTTCATACGTCTTAAAGTTAAAGAATCATGAGCCCTCCCTAGGATTGCTTTGTCCCTTCCATGTTCTCACGGATGGCGTTTGATTGTTCCGAAGTTCTGGTTCCAGTCATGATAACCCGGGGAATTTCTAATTTAGGATTTTAATGTATCTTTTCCGTCACGATTGTGAATCAAAATCATAAGATCACATTTTATTCTGTCCAGTTTTGTTTTTGAAAAATATACATAACATGCTCAGTGCGTAGTTATTACCTACCTACATAAGAACGCATATCTATTCGCTGAATTCGTTTAACTACCGAACTTCCATGACAGCAATAACGTTGATTACCTTAAACTTATGACGCGCCCCAAAATGTGTGTGGTTATTGCTTAACTTGTCATATTGATACTTATCAAGATTCTGAAGTTGGGAGAAGCTATCGAATACACTCAAGAAGTGGTGTTGTGAACTTCGATATCGGAAAAGGTCAAACGGTTTCGCATGGGGAATTTGATGTCATCAGATTTTGGTAGGTATTGGAGTATAAAATAAGATGGACAGTGTTTGATAATCTGATGATCATTATACATCTACCTATTTCAAATAAACGTGTTGATTTGATTCGTGTACTAAGAGAGTAAGATAATCGAATTTTGATACTTTGCTCCGCTAAAATAATTGTGAATAAGAAATAATTATAAGTTATGGAGATATTTTACTGTGAACTATTATTCAACATTAAAACCATTTTCATTACATAATAAATACCCATTACGTAAATATTAGTAGTTGCAAAGTGTGAAAACTCAAATAATTAAAACATATTGATGCAACGTGTGTAAGTCTCTAAGTGATATTATCATAATAGTAGCATAATTAAATAGCGGTCTAATTATTTTACCCTATTCCCTATTTTCCATTAATAACAAATCTATACTTATAATAAATCTGTAGAGAGGTCAATTCTGTACATGAAATATATTTTCAAAATAACTATCAGGGGGTGATTAGTGATCGATACTGATGCCAAAAATGCAATCAGTAAAATTTTTGTCTGTCTGTCTGTCTGTATGGTCCTTATAGAAACAAAAACTACTCGACGGATAAAATAAAGTTATAGTGGTAGAAGATACTTTAGGGTATTTTTTGCTCGATAATGGTTTGTTTGTATAGGCGACCAATTTAAATGAAAAAGACATACGATCTACACCTATGCGAAATTTTATCCACCATTGGACCTCAAAGGATACCTTTAACCCTGAAAACGAATGGTCCCCAAGGGACTCGTAAAGATGTTTTTGTGAGAAGAAAGATCCGTAAACGTATCTGTTACTATACTCGCGGATATTTTACGGGTCTTTTATTTTATTAATTTCAAATGTTTTTTTAAAGAAGTGACTTTACCCTTACGGGACTAATAATTTCTCCTTACTAACACACCAATTCCCTAGCTCCAAACTAAGCTTATGCTTGTGCTATGGATACTAGGTGAACAGATAGACATACTTAAATACGTTTATAAATATCCATGACTCGAGTACAAAATATGTCCATGTTCATCACACGAAACATTTGCCCCTAGCGGGATTCGAACCCGTGACCCTTGGTTTCGTGGCCAGGTTCTCTGACCACTCGACCAACGGGCCTGTCTACCTTACACTGCACACATTATTTATTATCTCAAAATAATTCCAAATTTCATTAGAAAACTTCTTAGTAGATATTATTTTAACTCTTGTACCAAAACCAAACACAAAAGTTATCTACGCAGCCCAGTGTCATACTAAACCATAAAAAACGTCATGACGTCATATATTGCTGTAAAGTCTTGCGCGCCGACACCAATTCAGTTATAAAATATAGATCCGCATCCGTGTATCCGTTTCCGCGGATCTTGACACCAAATATCCGTATCCGGATCCTTGTCCGCAGATATACATTTTTAACGATCCGGCACATCACTTATCTATATCAGTGGTCTGTAGCCAGTGGTCTGCGGACTTAGTGTAGTCCGCAAGAGTCATTAAAAATGTTATCCGTTATAAAGAATAAAAGGTTATTTTTAAACTGTTACAGTTTAATTCAAACCTTGTAGTTCCTGTTAACAATGGTGAAATGAGAGCCTTCAGTCAGAAAAAGGTTGGGAACCACTGATCGACACAGGCAAACCCGCGAGTAATAGCTAGTTACCCATAAATAGAGTTCAAGGGCGTTCGACACAAACAATACTATTCAAGCAAAAAGCAAAATATGGGTCCCGACGTGACGGGGCGTTTGCTGTGCAAAAATAGCAATAAGTTTTGCCGATTCAGGGTAATTCTATTGTTGGTGGTATAAAAAGTCGGTTTGAATATTTAGTAGTTGGGAGATGGCTTTATTAGCCTTTGTTAATGGAATGTGTATTTTGTTATCAAGAATATTGAGATTTTAATCAGCGGATAGATTATATTGAAGATTTTTTTGCGTTTATGTTATTTATGTAAAAAATGTCATTTTAGCCGGAGATTTAAAAAAATGTGCCAACTATGTTTTTTGTCAAATACATATGTTGTAAAAGGTGACTAGCAGAGTACTGATTAATAGGTTTGTGATGATATGTACGCAACGAGCTAGCCACCTATTACCATATTCTATTTTTTCACAATTTTGTATCTAATCATGTCATCCAAGTCCATTTTCTTAATTTTTTTTGCTGAAGGTTTAAGGAGATTATAGCTCATTTGAATCTTCCTATCCCTTCGGTAATTACAAGCTGTAAGTAGATGCTTGTAACATACGCACTTATTAACAAGCCCGTTGGTCGAGTGGGCAGAGATCCTGGCCACGAAATCAAGGTTCACGGGTTCGAATCCCGCTAGTGGCAAATATTTCATGTGATGCACATCGATATTTGTATACGAGTTATACGTTTATAGACATATTTAAGTATGTCTATCCATTTACCTTCTATAGCACAAGCATACCTGCTTAGTTGGGAACTAGGAAATTGGTGTGCCAGTTTGGAAAATATTAAACTTGTACTAACATTATGTTTACTTCGCCGTAGTTGTTTATCTGTAAATAATACACACATTTAAAATAATAAAAAGAGCTAAGGTATTGTTTAAATTAATTTGTTTTGTTAGCACTGATTAAGACAGTCACTTAAGCTGGCTACTTATAGCATTAATGTTATCTGGAGCGAGCACGGCTCGTGCAAAATACATTAAACCCTAAGAATAGCTCACGACTTGTATGGCGAGATTTATGGTGCGTTCATTTTTGTAGAATTTACATAGAATAATTAAGTAAGTAGGTTATATGATAAGGAGAAATCTATGGCTACTTAAGTAGAAATGGAACGCGCTAATATAGAGATTAAAATAAACATCACAATACTAGGTAATTGTCATTGATATTATACATGTATGTATGTATTTCACTATTGGAAAGCCATATTATCTATCAGCCACCACCAAAGGCTCAATTTTTTCTCAGTATTCTTACAGTAAGTAATGAAATAAATAATATAAATAAATTCTCCAGCCTAACTATACATACATGACTTGAGTATATAATGTCCATGTTCATCACACGAAACATTTGCCCCTTGCAGGATTCTGACCCGCGGCCTGTCGACCCGTTGGTCGATTTGTCAGAGACCCTGGCTACGAAACCAAGTTAATGACAATTAAACATTAGTAGATAGATAAAATAGTTCAAAGTTACTCTTTGGCGTATAGCATAATAAGTACACTCTGCGCTACAAAGTTGCCACTGAAAAAATTACATCAAGCCAACACAGAACGGAAACATCTCACGTACAAAGTCAAGAGCAACGTAATAAAGTAGCAAATCAGAAATTCACTGAAATATCAAAACCGCATCAGACGCGCCACAAGTGTACTAGTGGAATAAAGTCACAAGACACGTAATGGACCAGGAAAGACGTCAGCGCGGAGGCTGAATACAGTATGAGGCAATCAAAGGTACTGGCCATTTGGCCTGGAAGATAAATTCGTACAGGGTAAGGCGTCCGTTTTGTACGTCATATTAATACGAAACGGTAGAGCTACGGAATACTTGATGTAAGGTAAGACTCGCTATCTAATGGTTAAGAGATAGATAGATTATCGTGTAGACATAAAAGGGGTTACTAGGTATGTAAGTGGGTGGCGTATTTTATTTTTTGATCGAACTGGACCTCCCGTGTCGTTACGTTTGTTTGGTTTCATCAATTGAGTATAAAATATAGATAGATACGTTACATCTTCACAAAAGATAGCTTTCATGTTAATAGTATGTAATAATCAACACACATGTTTAAATTTCATGGAAATCGTAATGAAATGAAATGAAATGAAATGAAATGAAATGAAATGAAATAAAATGAAATGAAATGAAATGAAATGAAATGAAATGATCTTTATTTACGTAGGCTCAAGTAAGCACTTATAAATCGTCAGTACATACAAATGGAAATAAAAATTTACCACCGGATTCGGAAAGTAGCTTCTACCGAGAAGAACCGGCAAGAAACTCGATAGTTACTCTTTTCATCGCCAAGTTTACAATAAGTATCAATAACAATTACCATATTCTTAAGCTACTATGCTATACAAATCTAAAAAAGTAAATATGTATAATATTACAAATATTTGTCACTTAAAAAATCTTCTATATTATAATAAGCCTTTCTCATAAGATGATCTTTAATGTGTAATTTAAATCTATGCATAGGCAGTTCAATTATATTGCCTGGTAGTTTGTTAAATAATTTTATACTTAACCCCCTAAATGAACTACTAGTCTTGTGAAGTCTTAGATACGGAACGGCAAGCTTGTGTTTATTTCGGGTGTTAAAATGGTGTCAGATTTTTGAATAAAGTTATGAAAGTTCTTACGTACGTACATAATACAGTCAAAGATGTATTGTGATGGCACGGTTAATATGTCAATTTCTTTGAACATATCTCTTAGCGAATAGTAATAGTAGATATGACAGTTACTTGAACAAATGTAAAACTGCTACCATTTAATCCATAAGTTATGTACATACTATTGGAAATATTTCTACACACGCAAAATAAAATTGCGTTTTGATGCGTCTGCAATGTTAAGTTAAATATACATGTATATCGAACCGGTTTACATAAGAGTAATTTAAGATTAGTCAACATTGATGTTAGAGTAAAAACCATTTAAATAAATATACAATAATTTGCACACTCTTTTTGTAATTTTAATTTAACCCAACACGATTTTTGGCTTAATGTGGTTTGGGAACTTATGCTCTTTGGCCAACCCCTTCGGTGATTGCAGGAGTAATGATATGTATTTTTGTATTTAAATATACATACTTACATACTATTATCAATCTGAAATGATTCGTTTCACGATTAATATGAATTTTTAATCAAATAAACAGTTATAAAAAAGCTCACTATTAGTTGTTTGTTTCGGTACCGCTATTAAACATCTAAGAAATTATATTGTGTAAACAAAGAACATCGATCAAATTACAATGCACATAAAAATGGGAAGCAAATCGCTCGAAACAAAGATCATTAATCAATATCGACGAAAACAGTTGACTCATCGCATTAGGGATAAGAAATTATAATTGCAAAAACATGAATTTTAATAAATTGGATGCTTAAATGTAGCGGTAGAACAGTGAATCGTCATGTTGCCGCAAGTACTTAGAATGATGGTCTAAATTTTGAATATGATTATGATTTATAGGTTTTCAAAGTGTACGCGTGAACTTATACCATTTGTTTATATATATCATAATTTTGTAATGTCCCATGTTGGTCTGGGACTTAAGAAGAGAAGTGGCGACAAGCTAGCCACTACTTTTTCACAATTGTCTATTTAACCCAGCCCAGTTTTATTTTTGGCTGTATGCAGTTAAAGGGTTTTCAGCCCTTTTGACTCTGCCTACCCCTTCGGAGATTACAGGCTGATGATTTTATGTATGTTGTAAAGGTACAAATTCACACAATTCGCTTGTTGGAAGCTATGCGAAAAAAAACCGGACATTTAGTTTAGTTGCTCTAACTTTAGGACTATTTGATTTGCTGGTCTACCGGCGTCAGGAAGCTTCGATACGTTAAGCCTAGTATAATGGTTAAAGCGAATCTTGTCTAGGTCAGGGATCAAGATAGTAAGTTCAAAACGGAGGTTATAAGAATCTTATAATACGCTGATTGCATTTTGATAATTAGAAAGGAGACATAATATTTGATGTCGTCCAATTTCTTAATGAATTTCTTTGTCGTTCATTTTACTATTTTGCCTATAGAGCCACGACAACAAATAGAGAGAAATTCATTTTAGTATATTTTTTTATTAAATAAATATCCCACAACATCACTTTCATTGATCTGACTCCGAGCTAAGTAACTTAAGCACTTGTGTTACGGATATCAGATTCAACAGTGGTATTACAAATATATACTTAAATATTGGATATTAACACCCAGACACAGAACAAACACAAGTATTCATCATACGAATGTTTGTCTGGGGATCGAACCCACAACTCTTGGCGCATAGGGCAGGGTCACTACCGAATGCGCCATCGAGCTTGTTAAATTTGACTATATATGTATATAGAAATATAAAGCGAAATTACTAAAATGAATGACAATGAGCACACTTAGGAATTAAATATGTTTGTTTATTTAGCTACTTCAAATAGTTGTGCTGTTCTAATTTTTGGCAGTCAAGTGACTAAAAGTCACCAGTGCAAAGACACTCCAAGAACAACAGCAGTGCTCTCATACCACTTCTAATAAAATGAATCAGACAAACCCATTGCAAACTGCAAAATTTCGAAGTGTTCACGCACAAAGAAGTATCCAATAGATTGCCAACGTTTTCTTTTGATGATCGTTTAAAATGCGGCGGCAAATTCGTTGAAAAAGCGGTAATTAATCAGTTTCCGCGGCAGTTTCCGCGTCCGTGCGGCGTCGATTTAACGGGACGATTTAATTAATGGCGTAACAAATTGACCGTTTGCATGCGGTCGGTTTGAGGCTCACCTTTCATTCGGTATAATCTCAGGGATGTGATGCCATAAAAATTCGGGTTCGGAGTTAATGTTTAATATACTTAAATATGAGATATATACCTACTTCATATGCTATTGATAATAATAAATAATAATATAATAAATAAATATCAGACTACATCACATACATTGATCTGACTCCGAGGTAAGTAGCTTAAGCACTTGTGTTACGGATATCAGAAACAACAGTGGTATTACAAATATATACTTAAATATTAGATATTAACATCCAAATACAAAACAAACACAAGTATTCATCGTACATATGTTTGTTCTGGGTGGGGATCGAACCCACAACTATTGGCGCATGGGGCAGGGTCACTACCGAATGCGCCATCGAGCTTGTCAAAATCAAAAGGCAGAATTAAAGCAGTAATACAATAGGCTAGTTGACTAAAATATTTTTTTTAATCCGCTAGTCAGATTATCAAAAAATATTGAGTTCGTATTTTTTGCTTTATCAAATGCTCGGAAAATAAGAAAGATACAGCGTTTAAAAGATCTGGAGGGGGGCGCTTTTACATCACTTGTTACTAAAATTCAACAGAACAAGTGACGTCACGCGCACCTTTAACGCGCTGTATCTTCGTCATTTTTGGTTTGCTAAACAAAAGAAAAAATACGTGAGCAATATTTTTTTGTAATCTATATAATGGACTAATTATTTTTTTTTGAGTCAACTTGCCTATTATTAAGTGCAAATAAAATTTAATTGGCTAACATAGAACATTGTGGGAAAGCAGTGACAAGTGGTAGCTCTTTGCGAGCAAGTGTCATATTCACTAACCCAATATTTGGAAATTTATGAAGGACTAAACACGTCAATGTTTAATAATAAATGATAGGAAGCGCTCAGTAAACATAGTACCTAAAACCAAAGTCATAGTAGCCCTACACTTAAAACTATAGGTGACATTTTCTGATGGATGTTATATAATATGACTTTTATTAATAGTCATCCATCTATATATTTTTATTTTTAATAAAATCCAACGAATTTTATGAATTGCTCATTATCAAGCACAGTCTCTTGGACTAATCGGAATATCCATTTTGTACTCGTACTCATAAAACCCGCCCTTCGCAGATAAATATGTGATCAAAAGCATTCATTTATATGCTCTTTCTTTGAGCACGCTCGCAATTTGCACCAAAGTGGGGAAGAAAAAAAAATTGCTTTTGTTTTTCGGTCCATTTGAGGCTTAATGCGTTCGAAATTAAGAGAAATGTACCAAGTTTTATTTGAAAACTGCCACTTTGAGGAAACGGCGCCGTCAGAGTTGAGGTGAGTGCCGAAAACAATTAAATAGCTATTTCACTAAGTGCATGTATAGATATGCGAGTTACGAGGCGAGGCGATTTTGTCGGAGGTAGCGTGGATGTTAATAAGCAACTGTTTGACTGGCTCGATGGCTAATTCGGTAGTGACCCTGCCCCATGCGCCAAGAGTTGTGAGTTCGATCCCCACCCAGGACAAACGTTCGTATGATGAATACTTGTGTTTGTTCTGTGTCTGGGTGTTAATATTGTATACTAATATTTAAGTATATATTTGTAATACCACTGTTGTTTCTGATATCCGTAACAAGTGCTTAAGCTACTTACCTCGGAATCAGATCAGTGTATGTAATATTTATTATTATTATTTAACTGTGAGTTACCAATAAAATACACAATAAGTCACTTATCCGCACATTAGATATATCAGAACAAATCCCTAATTATAAAATATTTGTTATTACATCTCTATCTATCTATATTGGTAGGCAAATTATGCCTTTATTAAGGAACTTTTAATTTTCTCCATAAACGCAAGAGTTGGTTCAAAACTGGTTCGTTATAAAGCTTGTTGTTATTGAGTCAAAAACACTGACATGAAGAAGTAGTACTGGTAGGCTACTTCTATACTATCAATTTGAAAAGTGATGCCTTGTTCAGATCTGCACTAGATTTGTACAAAGCTTTAGAAAAAAAGGTATTTTTATAGTAAGTACCTATCATTAAAATTTCCTAGTCCCAAATTATTATTTTAGGTTTATACAATCCGTTGTTAAAAAAACTTTCTCATCAAGTCTGGGCATTAAGTCCGCTAAATGCCTAATTTTAATGACATAGTCTTTTACGTAATAAGGTTGTATAAATGGTTTAAATAGTAAAATCAAAAGACCTTTGTAAATAGTGGGCCGGTTTCCATTCAAAGCAAGACGCTCCTCAAGTTCCTTCCAAAGTCCTTCGAAACTAGGGCAAATCCGGGGTAGGTACTTTGCACGTGTGGCAACCAACAATAACTTTTAATTAAGAAGAAAGCTTTCGTAAGGCTATTGTTCCAGAACTGCCTGAGGTGACATCGCTCTAGATTAGGAGTTCGGCCGGCTACGTTGTTTTAACCTGTTGCCATTGGTTGATAGATGTAAAGAAATAGTGAATAGTGTCTTATTTAATTGTTTACAAACCAGTTAGATAATATGGGAAATGTCTACATCAGGGATGGCCAACCGGTCGATTGCGACGGCTAGTCGATCGCGGTTAATAATCCTGTCGATTATGGCAAGATAAAAGCATATAAAGTTTATTACACATTAAATTACGAGTATGTACTAATCTTCAGTGTAATATTCATCTTGTATAAATAGCCGGCGTGAAACCGCGGGTACAGCTATTATCTATAATAATATTATAAAGTTGAAGAGTTTGTTTGCTTGAAAGCGATAATCTCAGGCACTATTGGTCCGATAAAAAAATATCAGTGTTAGATAGTCCATTTATCAAGGACATTAACCATAAACGCGGGTGAAACCGCGGGCATAACTATTATCTATACTAATACTATAAAGCTGAACAGTTGGTTTGTTTGATTGCTTAGGAACTACTAGTCCGATTTGAAAAAAAATTCAGTGTTAGATAGCCCATTTATCTATCGGCTTTAAGCTACAGCTAGCTTGATATAATGTTAAATTACTTCTAGTGACTTTTATATTTTTTAAAATACTTATAAAAATTGCACAGAAGAAATTTAAATTTAAAAGAAAGACCCGTAAAAACTATTATAGAAGATTTCTAACTTCTCCCAACTCAACGGTTTTTTTATCAACGACTTTTGTCGTAAGTCAAGTAAGACATGCAGCCGAATGCCCATTTAATTTCTCCCTTAGGGAGTAAAATACTAATTCATCTTGTCATAAAGTATTAACGTACCATTTCTTCCACATGTGTTGGGCGCAGTGTCGTGCAGGCCTGATAATAAATGCATAATAATTCTCAGTTCGAGTTTAATTGTCGAGACCTAAATGTGGATTGGTGCAGACAGGTCGTATTAGGTGTAAAATGCCTAACTTGGTAATGTATATAGGTAGATGTTTTAATGCGAACCGTGACACTTGGGAAGCTTATTAGTAGCTTGTTATACCGTTACTATTACTATGAAACCTAACATTAACGACGGAAAAAAAATAGTTAAAATTATTTTTCTTTGCAGTTAAAGTTTCAATTTTATAAATAAATTATTTTATTTTTCTTGACATATTGTTCTGGAAATAGTTCCTATGTAGCTACTAGGTTTGATTTTCAACCGACTTCAAAAAAGGAGGAGGTTTTTAATTCGACCGTCTATTTTTTTTTATAGAAGTAACGTCCATTGTTTACTGACAGTGTCAACAATTCACGTTTCGAAACATGTTCGGGTAGTTCCAAGTTAAATAAAAAGCAGACACTGCCCAGTCTATATGCTACATTTTGGTATATGTGGATATAATCGTATGATGCTTGGTGCTAATAGAAAAAAACAAAGAATAATATGAAATTAGTTAATAAAAATACATATTTTCATTCATTAATGTAAGTTTAAAGCATTTTTCCAGTCGTCACCGTCTAAAACTCGCAAGAAAATGTCCTAGTTACTTATGTGGTTTCCCAAGCATGGCTCTTTTCTTCAACAAATTTCGCGGGAATTAATACTTTAAAAGATCCATTAAGTATAATAATTCAGTGAGTTGGTTTAATTGCCGTGACCCATATGTGAAGCGGAGTGCGCGACTGGGCCACCATCACAGTGTAACGAGGATAAAAATACATTGATAGCTCATATCTGTTTCAGGGTTATTGTGAAAGGTGCGATTTTTTCTTTTGTTTAGCTATTGGGGGTAAAACACTGCATACGCATTATAAATATGATTGGTTAAAGTTAAGTGAATTAGTGAAGTAACACAATTTTTTGTTAAAATTTACGGATCTAAAATATAGCTAAGGATTTCTGTATTGGATAAATATAATAAAATACAAAAAAAAATCTAAAAAAAAATCAATGTATGTAATGTTGATTCTATTACCCACTGAGTCCTGACTTGAGACGTGCCTGAAGGCAGACAAGACAAACAACAAAGAAGACACAGAGCTAAGCAGACGAAGCCAAGAATATGCAAGGACGGCCCAGGTTGGTTTTCGATTGTGGGGTTGAAGGTATATGGGGGTAGGTACTGCGAGTCATTACACTTTTTTATGGAATGCTCATCCTCATTGCTCATTGCTCACCTTCCACAGGAGCAAGAGTCGTGAGTAATTTAAATATGACTATTCAAAGATATGATATTCAACCACATATAGTAAGTATATAATCCTAACCATTAATGTTGTGTGCAGTTATTTCACGGGCATTGACTCCATTGCGACTTCGTTGTGACTTGTGAAGCGAGTTAATCAAATAAGCGTCTTGCGCATGGAGTTATTTATTTGGGCATTCCAACCTTTGCACGTTTCGTTTATTTTCAACCGTGAGAAAATGTTGGCTTTCTCTTAACGCAATTATGGTTCAGAAAAGGATTTAAGTAGCTTCTATCTCTTTCTAAATATTGGAGGTCGTGTTATATTGAGAATTAAATGAGATATATTTTCTCCATCCAGTAGTGTAATAACGTGATTTGGGGTTCTTTTTACAAATTATTGTCCCATGTTGGTCTGGGACCTAAAAATAACGTGCCAACTGTAGTTCTTGCCTAGCATGTCGTAAAAGGCGACTGTGTGACGGATTTTGAGTGTGTGATTGTGTAGGCGGCAAGCTAGCCCTTCTCACAACTTTTTCCCAATTTACCATTTAACTCAGCCCAGTTTTATTTTTGGCTGAATGTGGGGCATGCTGCTCCTTTGACTCTACCTACCCCTTCGGAGATGAAGGGCGTGATGTTATGTATGTATACAAATTATGGTGATGTATAATAATACTGATGGTGAATTGGATCTTCGTTGATTCTGACCTGTATAACTACATATACAGGTCAGTATTTAACATTACGAATCAGGTCATTATTTGATGTTAATTTATGACATTGAGACAGACATGCCATACTTAAGCTTGAATTATTCAGTTGTAATCTATTTATTTGATTAATAACCACCACCCAATTCGGAATGATATATGGTAGATATTATTATTTCACATCCCAATAGCAAGAAGCTATTTATTATAAGAGCTCCTTATCAACCCTTTCACGTCAACATTTAATATCCATTAAGTCTTAACAAAACAAAAAATGGACCAATCGCGTGCCGGAACGTGGCCGGAAGTGCTTTATTGTTCTACTTTCGACGACACTACAACCTAACCAACCCTGAAACTGGTATTAGTGCAATAGGCTACAGTAAGACATCCCCATTCTAAATCCATCTCATGTTAGTCCGAGATGCAAAAAGAATTTAAGTAGGTACTAATTGTATTTCTTGCCTAGCGTGTTGAAAAAGGCGACTAATGGCCTATAGGATTTGTGATTATGTAGACGAGGAACTGGCCACTTGTCACTACCTATTACACAATTTTCTATTTAGCCCAACTCAATTAATTTTTTTTATTAAATATTATTTAAGGAGCGTATTGGTTTTTGAGCACTACCTAGCCTACCCCTTCGGGGATTGCAGGCGTGATGGTGAATTGTCAAACTTAGCTCAATGTATAAATAACAAATAGCAATATATTATTTTATCAAGGAACACCAGCAGCAATAATATTACTTTATTTAAAACAAAATGCGATTATTTCTATAGAAAACCGTTTATCTTATACGTCGCCAAATTGGTAATATATTTCGTCACGTTTTGTTTCACTGTAAGCTCTTTTTACTGTACGAATAAAGTAGCGAACAATGAAACTACCACTTCTATGTAAATATTTCAAGTTAAATAAAATATTATGTATTTTCCAATTGATAATCTTTGCACTACTTTTTAGGGTTTTCTATAAATCGAGATATTCTGCTTAATTCAAATATCCCTCTCTAGTTTTCTCGTTCAGCGCGTTTCGCTCACAGTTTTTTTTCTATAACACAATAATGTGTTTTACTTATTATTTTGTATGTTTAAATAAAGCCATATGTCTGAGTAGGTATTAATACTCGTAGTTATGTTTTTCTTAAACGCATGTTTTCATAGTTCTCTCAGGAGCGGTGGTAGCTCAATGGTAAGGACACGCGCCTCTTAACCGAGGAGTGCGGGTTCAAACCCCGGCATGTACCTCTAGATTTTAAAAAAATCTATGTACATATTTATACCACTAGCTCGACGGTGAGGGAAAACATCGTGATGAAACCTACAAATTCAAACAACTTTGAATTTGTAACCATGATCCAAAAATTGTCTGGTTCCCCTATCTTAGGGTTACGAAGGTCAGATCGGCAGTCGCTTCAATGTAATTACCAGACTCGCTAAATCCTGGATCATGGTCTAAGCGGACCCTGTCTAAGCACGGGACATAACGCTAGGAGGATGATGATGATGTTTTCATAGTTCTAATCGGCAGAGCAAAAGGTCTGCCAAATTCCATACACTTTTTTGTTTTGTTTACCCAGGGGAATGCGTTACGCACCGTCCTGCCGGGGGGGAATCAGCGGGGTGTGTTGGACTCCCGGGGCCCTCTAGATGATAGGAGGACCCTGCTCCGCCCAAGGTGGTAGTGGGTGGGGTATACCGACTAAACCCCTGGGATATACCTCTACGCCTTTATGTAAGGTGCCCACGGGATCGCGCAACGCTAAACCACAGTGAACAAATTCCATACACCTAACAAGTTAGTGTTACTCTGAACCACCTTGGCTTTCAGTGGCAAATTTCTCGGTATCGAGTGTTCAGTGCTAATATCATAAATGTAAAAGTTTGAGCATTTGTAACTTATGCTGTTTCTGGTTCAATTGCTTTGACGCTCAACGGCTGAAAGGAATAGAATTAGCTGAAATTTGTATTCCTTTCATCTAGTTTAAGCTTATCCATTCTTATTCTATTTGTGCATTGGATAATGATCATCTCACTTACATCTCGGCATGTGCTGGGTTTATCGGGGAATACCTTAACGTTAGTTATTTAATATATGAGACAATTAAGAAATTTATTTTAAAGTTACTATTTGGTGAATAAATTAGTATGAATATGGCTTAAATTTTTTTCTTTTTTCATTTAGGTCATGGATAGGCAAAGCCCAAAGATGAGGAAGCTCCAGCTTTTTCCGTTTGATATAATAAAACTGTGAAAAAGTAGCAAGTGGCTAGCTTGTCACCCACGTAATCATAAACTCAATACCAAATACTATTTAACCGACTTCAAAAAAAAGGAGGAGGTTCTCAATTCGACTGAATTTTTTTTTTTTTTTTTGTATGTATGTTACTCGATATCTCTGAGAATTGTTAACCGTTTTCCAAAATTTTTTTTTTTAATCGAAAGGGTTTACTCCCGAGTTGGTCCCATTGCCACCAAGTCAGGATCTGATGAAGGGATCCCAGGAAAATCGAGGGCAACCCTCAAACTTTATAGGCACGTACAATGTGTTTTAGACATTTTCTAAGATAGTTCAAGTATTTACGCATGGTACTTATCATCTCATGTTGGTAAGCTGATGATGGCAGGTACAAATCCTTAACAATTAGGAATTTGTTTATGATTCTTTAAATATTGATATCTTCGAGAATTGTAAGACGATTTTTAGAGTTCTTTTTTTTATTTAAAAGGGTATATCCTGGAGTTGGTCCTATTGGTACCACATCTGGATCTGATGAAGGAATCTTAGGCAAATCGAGGGAAACCCTCAAGTATTATAGGCGCGTACAATCTATTTTAGTTATTTTCTAAAACAATTCAAGTATTTACGTCTAGTATTCATAATCTCATGTTGCTGAGCTAATGATGGAAGGTGTAACTCCTTAGCGATTAGGAGTTCGTGGATAATTCTTTCAATATTATAGGGCCATATTGAGTGTTATTCTCGAGATAGTCTCAATTTCACCAAGTCTTGGTCTAGTGATGGGATTCCATGAAAACGAGGGCCACTCTTAAATTTTAACGACATTTTAAGTGTTTTATTTATTTTTTCTAAAACGATTCCAGTATTTGCGTCTCGTACTCATCATGTTATGTTGCTTAGCTGATGATGAAAGGTATATATTTGGCTGGCACCGACTCCAAAACTAACTGATTATTGTAAATATTTAAATACGTGTTAAAGATTAATACTTTCATCGAAGCAGTCGAAAGAATTTATTTTATACTTTTTAGTGTTCGGACATTTAAATAGCTATTAAGGCAGTTTTTACTTGTGTTTTTTTATAAACATTTTTTGCGGGGTTTTTTGAAGTCGGTTTTTATTTTTGTGATTTAGTCTCCTTTTCTGCCTCGTTGGTCTAGTGGTAGCATGCGCTGCCTAAGGAGCAAGAGGTCCCGGGTTCAAATCCCGGGTCGGACCAAGAATTTGTGGCTGGTTATTTCAATATTGAAATTACTCAGTAACAGTCCGGAGTCAGAAAGTTGGCGGTATAATCCCCTCCGTGCCTCGGAAAGCACGTTAAGCCGTCGGTCCTGCGCCTGACCTCTCGGTCATGTCGGATTGCCGTCTCACCGGACTATGAGAATGAAGGAATAGAGAGTATACCTGTGTTAGCGCACACACTTGTGCACTATAATATCTCCTGCGCAGATGGCTAATGCTCGTTGAGATTGGCCGCCGTGACCGATATCGGTTAGGAGGACATTAGTCTCCTTTTACGACACGCTAGGCAATAAATACAGTTGGAACATTATTTTAAGCCCCAGACCAACATGAGGCTTATTTTATATAGGTGTTAGTAATAATATATCATCTTCCTAGCGATATATCCCGTGCTTAGACGGGATCCGCTTAGACCATGATCCAGGATTTAGCAAGTCTGGTAATTACATTGAAGCGACTGCCAATCTGACCTTCGTAACCCTAAGATAGGGGATCTAGACAATTTTTGGATCATGGTTACAAATCCAAAGTTGTTTAAATTTTGAGGTTTCATCACGATGTTTTCTTTCCCCTTTGAGCTAGTGGTATAAATACGTACATAGACTTGAAAAATGCAGAGGTACGTGCCCGGGTTTGAACCCGCACTTCTCGGTTAAGAGGTGCGTGACCATTGAGCTACCACCGCTAATGTTAGTGATAATATAATTAGACGCAATCCCGTACACTAAGTCCTCATTGTTCCACTTTCAATGGCACACGTCGGACGACGTTAGCGCTGCGTCGGCGTCGCTTCCTGCACTCCCGCGGCCGGAACGGGAAGTGCCGCCGAGTGCAACTTGCCCATGTGATTTAGAACTTAATAATGTGTAGAGTGTTGTGTATTAACTAGTTATTAGTGCGCTTTTCTGCTTTGACCTCGATTTAGTTATTGTGTTACTTATAACATTGCTATGGCCTTGCAACCTTCATAGCCTTTAGACAAGGGAAGCATATTCTGGTATCTAACGGTTATCTACATAGCCATGTAGGAACATAGTTATTTCTTTTTGTCTTTGCATTCAATAAACCACTTCATGGTTATCAAAAGTTTACCTGTGCAGGATCCTTTATGATGTTTTTTACCAGTAATATTAAAGACTCTGAAATGTATTTATAAATTATCAACGCTATTTTTAAAAATAAGTCTTTGTTAAAAACATGTAGCATGCTAGAGACACTGGTTTATAACAGAATGTGATTTGCAGTTAAGAACATGTTACATGTAGGTAAGAACTATAAGAAAATTTATAATTAATTTAAAGTTTCATTACGTTCCAAAAAAGTGCAAAGTAGAATTAAGGAGTAATACGTTATATTTGAAAAGTTTGTCGCTTTATAATAAACTTAAGACACGATTAGTATTAAAATGTTATGGTTGACCTACATACATAGGCAAGTGAGTGCGACAGTTGAATGTATTATTAGCTCATTATGCATGCGGGGGAGTGTACAGTAATTCTACTTGTATGATATCATTTATTAGCCAGGGTAGCACCGTTAATAATACACTTTGCAGTTATTACAGATCATTTTAGTAGATAATGTTTAACTATGGGTGGCGTGTAACTATGTTAAGTATAAAACAGTAGAATTTAAAATAAGCATACTTATTATACTTGACAAGCTCGATGGCGCATTCGGTAGTGACCCTGCCCCATGCACCAAGAGCTGTGGGTTCGATCCCCACCCAGGACAAACATTCGTGTGATGAATAATTGTGTTTGTTCTGTGTCTGGGTGTTAATATCTAATATTTAAGTATATTTGTAATACCACTGTTGTTTCTGATATCCGTAACACATGTGCTTAAGCTACTTACCTCGGAGTCAGATCAATGTATGTGATGTAGTCTGATTTATTATTATTATTATTATTTATTATCGCCAAGCTTACCTATACCGACAAAACTTACAAGAATGAACAAATAAACAGCATATTTTATCAGGATAGAAAGAGGTATTTGAAATAAATTAGTTTTTGTCTTCTACTTTATAATCAAATCTTTTTTTGCTTACTAAGTGTACCCACTACATGGTAGGTGTTAACTTGCAAATTATTAAAAAAATCGGTTCTCTCTGCCTACCCCGCTAGGGGAATGGCGTGAAGTTTAGTTAGTTAGTTATTTAAAAAATATTGCAGGCCTTAAATAATAATTTCTAATAGTAACAATAACTTCATTATGTTCTTTTCCACTTTTGCCTGTTCTTACTTTTTTGCAATTAAAATAAAAGCAATCAGCTCGACTGTATTAAATATAGACGCAAGGAGGTTTGCTATCTATTCACAAAAAAAGTTTTTCCTATGTCACAGTTGTCATCCGGGCTTTAATAAAACAGAAGCATGGGAACACTCCCGCCAAAATCTCTGCAACTGGCCCGGTCATTAGGTTCCACAAAAACGCGTAAATTCACTTACGAAAGTACATCAGTCCACGCGACGGTATTGTGGCTTGACAAAAAACGTCATTTGTCCGATATATTCCCTGTTCCTGCGGAGAAAACTTCCTCATTCCAAATTCTACTTTATTTGTTGCGTAGTAGAGGTGTTTCGGACATTTCGGGATTGGGGTACAAGCCGTCACGACCCGAGAGGTCGTTGGGTTTTTATTCCCCAGATTACGATTCTCCCACCCTTTAAATGTAAAGTGATTCCATTTTGTACATTTATTTATGGGTAGAGGTAAACGTGACTCCTGCTTGGCGTTGGTTTAATAAGCTTGGGAATGATGACCTCGAATGCCCTTAAACGGTGTTGTTAGCGGAAAATGAACATAGATGTTGGTTCGATATCCTATTTAAATGGTTGGTACTGTAACTACTCTTACTTCTTAGCAATATTATAAACACAAATATGTTGAATTATAGCTGTATATTTGCTACATTTCACATAAAAGCTAATGAAATTTCAAATTAAAAGAGACAAGTTAGCAATTAACCAATGTTTTATATTTATGGTAGGCATTTTATTTTTAGGGTATATTTCCGGAAAAAAAATGACTTATGAAATAATATATAAAGAAAACAAAACAATTTATTAAATAAAAAGCTCATCCACGATAAAAATATGACGGCAGCCGATCCTTAAAAAAATTAAAGGTATACAAGGTTTTGCAATTTTCACTTCACGTGAACTGTCACGCGGGCTGGTTGAATGAAAGCAATAAAATAAAGATGAAACAACATAGCCCACTTCACAGTAATCCTTGCTTCTATAGTTGGAAATTCAAATGACAGAAAGTACTAACACAAAATTGCGTGTAAACAATTTTCTTTTTAGACTCCGGCGGCACAATTAAACAAAGTAATGAGATATCACGGCCGAAATATTGGTAAGTAGATAATTAACATTGATTATATTGGAAGTTAAATTGTTGAATAATATTGGTCGGTTTGGTTGTATTTAATAAAATATCTCTTTTAGTGAAAAATACTGTAATTTTTTATCAACAACGGTACCAAGGTAGTAAATTGCAATGGAATGGAATGGTATTACAAATTTATATAAGGATGGATCTTCCAAAGATTCCTTTATTTGTTCTTGCAATAATACCTAGTATTTTATTATATAATATATAACGTACATACTTATGATCACGCCTAGGCTGTCACACATATTTATTTCCATATAAGTGTAAATTAAAATTACTGGAGACATAAGACATTACGAGCTCTGATCAACTCCAAAATGGAGGATGTTACCAATTCGTGGAAATCTCTTTTCAGAGAATTTCCTCACTGTTGTTACCCCTACACTGTTGTCGAACATATTTAAAAGCGCAAAAGTCGGAAAATCGAGCGCGCGAGTTTTTGCCGATTTGAGACACCGCTTGAATGGACACTGATGCACATTCCGCTTATCTGGATGCGCCGGTGCAGCGCTTAGTGCCGAAACTGTGTTCGCTAATGGCTGCGTAGGTCGGTTTATTCGTTTGGTAGTTTTATAGTGTTGTTTAGACCTTTAGGTGAGTTAACTACTTTTTCTATCAATAATATGAGAGGCTTCAGTAGCTAATAGGATAGACTAATTTAGATGAATGTAACTAACAGTAATGTAAATAATTTATGCACGAGGGCTAATAAGGAGGGGGGGGGGGGGGGGTCTGTTGGTCATTATATGATGTATTACGAAATATGACTCCATTAAATTTGGTACTAATATCTTATTTAAATTACATAAAATTTACCGATCCACGTCATTAATATTTAGATGATTACATTTTTTTTAAGAGGACTATCAATAGTTGGCCGAAGATGCCCTTTACTACCTACTGGGCTGGCGGGGGAGCGGGGAAGCTCTCACCCCTAATAGATGATACAACTACGTGTCATCAAAAGAGTATAAGGTTCAGTCTTCTTCTCAGCGGGGAGCGGAGTCAATTGCACACTAAAGAAAAGAGTTGTAAAATTATGAATGGCTGAAGGTGAAAATTTACCATTCAGAACCAAGCTTTTATTTTAATCTATCACTACCCTTATAACCTGTTTTCTCTGCTATCGTGGCTGTGGCTTTACGGAGCTAACTTCAATAGTGGATGTGCGCAAGACTTGCATTGTGAGTTAAGTAAGTACCTAGATACGTGTAAGTTAATAAAACATCGGAAAGGCCACGTGAACGGTTAACGCAGTGTGATGGCGCACTTACGAAATTACTTTTTAAATATTTAAGTTAAGAGCCAAGAATCGCAACAAAGTACTACTTACAAAGTGCTTGCTTTAACTTAAAAGGCTTTTATTGTAAACAATAGTCAACTGAAATAATGAGGAGCGTGACTTTCAACATTTGAGACTGGACTGATTCCTTAACTGTTATTGATTGTGTATTATATAAGTGGTTTCTTGTATTTGATAAGAGATTTTACATGTTCTATATATGTACCTCTAATGCATGTACGATACACGTCGAATAAATAAATTAAAACTTGACGTACCTAATGACGAACTGTAGCAAATACAAAAATAATGGCAGCATATATGGAAGGAAAGAGTGTTTATGCTTCCTAACCATGTTGAGCATGACTATTTTTATGCAGATTTTTGATGTATATCAGCTCTGGTCTTAGCAAATTAATAATGGAACCTGTCGGTTTTTTAGCAATAGGAAAGGTTATCCACTTCCTCATTTGATCATTTGCGTTAAACTTCTTAAAAGTGATTAACATGGGTAGTTCCCTCAAAAAGAGCAATGAATAATCTACGGCACTAGGTAAATATTTAAGATTTGCTGTTTGTTTGTTTAGGCGACCATTAACGACCGTGGCTGGCGCATCATTGCCCGACACCTGGGAATTGGGTCATGACCCATCATTTGTTGACATTACCTTAATTAGGGATAATAAATCATTTAGAAATACACCACGTTGAACCCACCGAAGGCGAGAAAACGTTTACCTTTAAACGGTAAACGAATCACTGAAATGATAAATACGGTGTATTTTCCATTTTGAGTCCACTATAAAACTGAGTACTTAGTAGTAAATTGCGTTAGATCAAATCATATATGGCGGTTTATTTTTGGCTGAATGTGGTTGAAGGGGTCTGCTGCCCCTTTGACTCTGCCTACCCCTTCGGGGATTATGGGCGGCGTGATGTTATGAATGTATGTTGGTCTGAAACTCAAAAATGAATAAAAATATAACATTTGTTGACAACACATACACTGTCAAAAATTAAACAGACAATAAACAATAGACAAACAGAAATAGAAAAAATTGAAAAGATAGAATTAAAAAAAAAACGGAATATGAGCTACCAACTATGTCCCAGCCTCAGCATTGTGCCGCTACAGCATCGGGTCAACACCGCAGAAGCGCTGGTATTCTGGCGGGACCTAATGTAGGAGTGGCAAAAATGTATACGAACGAATAGGTATACACTTCAACTCGATTATGGCTCAATGTGGTTTCAGGAGTTCATTGCTCTTTGGAATCTACCTATCTCTCCGGGCTTTGCAGGCGAAATGATAATATGTACCTTTATTTTTCATTGATGCTTCCATGCTGGCCTGGGAGAAAAAGAAAAACATAGAATGTGCCAGCCCCATCGCAACCTCGGGGTGCCGTATAAGCCGGCTATGGGAGATAGCCCAGTGCAGACAAACCAGCGCCGTAGGGCACCCGTATGGTAGCGGGTAAACTACCAACGAATGCACTCCCAAAGAGGGTTGGTGTCAGGCAGGCGGCCGGCTGTAAAAGTAAATGCCAAAACCTTTGCAGCATGATAGAAATAACAGATTGGAGGAATGGCGGCAACGGTTGGAGAGTGTTGGCCTAAGAATCAGCAGAACCAAATCTGAGTACCTGTTCTGCGATTTTGGCGGTCTCTCCAGCCCATTTCCCATTACCCTTGCCGGAACGTCCGTACCGGTCTGTTCCGACTTTCGGTACCTCGGGTCTCTCGTGCAAGGTGACGGCGGTATTGACAGGGATGTTAGGCATCGAATCAACTCAGGTTGGATGAAATGGCGGCAGGTCACTGCAACAACATGCGATTCACGGATGTCCTTAAAGATTAAGGGCAAAATCTACAGAACGATAATACGACCTGCCCTACTGTATGGATCGGAGTGTTGGGCCGTGAAGAAGACGGATGAAAGACGAGTGCATGCAGCGGAAATGAGAATGTTAAGGTGGATGTGTGGAGTGACGCGAATGGACAAGATAAGAAATACATATATAAGAGGAAGTATGAAAGTGGCACCAGTGGTAGATAAGATGAGAGGAAACCGTTTATCTTGGTATGGGCATGTGATGAGAAGAGAGGAAGAACACGTGACAAAGAGAGTGATGAGTATGAATGTTAGTGGATGGAGAGGAAGAGGAAGGCCAAATAAGAGATGGATGGATTGTGTGAAAGATGATATGAGAGAAATGGGAGTGGATAGCTTGATGACGGCTGACCGGGACGTATGGAAAATGAAGACATGCTGCGCCGACCCCAGATGAACTGGGAGAAGGGCAAGAGGATGATGATTTTTCATTGATGCTAGAAAGTAAAAAAACAGTGTTAATCAAACAAAACTGATTAATTTTTTTTTTTTTTTTTTTTTTTTTCTTTTATTTATATTGCGATCTATCTTGTCGACATTCAGCAATAGTTCAATTGTTAATTCAGGCTTGTACGATACTTGTCCATTAACAAGTTCGCTTTATTAGTGTCACAGTTTACAGTAGTAGATCCTGTGGGTGTTTTCGTTTGAGCCTTCGTGGTATGTTTGGTATATTCAAGAGGTTCTTTGCAAGTGTGTTGGGGTGTTGATCGATTCTTAGTTTATAAGTTTCCATTCTGTCTTTTATTTCTTGTTTAATTGTTTTGATATTGAGGTCATGGTGCAGTCTATCATTAGTTATGTACCATGGTGCATCCGTTATCATTCGTAGCATTTTAGATTGGAATCTTTGCAGGATCTCGACGTTTGAGTTTGCTGATGTTCCCCAAAGCTGAAGCCCGTAGCACCATATGGGCTTGATTATGACTTTGTAGAGCAATAATTTGTTTGTAAGTGATAGCTTTGACTTTCTGTTTAACATCCAGTACATTTTTCGAACCTGTTGACCCATTGCCAGGCGTTTGGTAAAGATATGTTTCCTCCATGTAAGCTTCCTGTCCAGGTACATTCCTAGATATTTTGCTTCATTGAGTTGTGGGATTTCTACTCCATTTAAAGTGACTGGTGGGCATGTGTTACGTCGAAGAGTGAAGGTTACTTGGACCGATTTCGTTTCATTTGCCTTAATACGCCAATCCCTGAGCCATCTCGCGATGTCATTAAGGCTGTTTTGGAGCTTTTGGGTGGCTTGCTCCGGGATTTCATCTGTTGATAGAACGGCTGTATCGTCAGCGAAGGTGCCTGTTATAGTTACATCTGAGGTTGGCAGGTCTGCAGTATAAATTAGGTACAGGATGGGACCCAAAACACTGCCCTGTGGTACACCTGCGTGGATTTCGTGCAATGATGTTACTTCTTCACCTTCTTTCACGAAAAAGTGTCTGTTTTCCAGGTAAGATCTAATGAACTGATAAAATTGTATTGGGATAAACTTTTTAATTTTATATAGAAGGCCTTCATGCCACACTCGGTCAAAAGCCTGGGATATGTCCAAAAATGCAGCCGTACAGTAATGCTTGCTCTCAAAAACGGCGTGAATTTTGTTGACGAGTCTATGGACTTGTTCGATAGTACCATGCTGGCGCCTGAATCCGAACTGATGGTCGGGAATTAGATCTCGTTCGTTGATGATAGGCGACAATCGGCTTAAAAAAAGTAACTCCATCACTTTTGATGGGATTGGAAGCAAACTGATGGGTCTGTAGGACTTGACATCATCTGGTTTTTTACCAGGTTTAGGAACCATAATGATTTGCGCTACTTTCCATTGCCTTGGCATCATTGATCTTCTTAGAATAGCATTATAAATGTAGGTCAGGAGAAGTATACCTTCTTCAGGCAATTCCACTAAGATTCTCGCGGTTATCAGATCATATCCCGGAGCTTTATTTTGGTCTAATTTTCTAATTGCTTGTTTCACTTCTTGTTTGGTGAAACCTTTTATTGGGAGATCTAATTGATGTGTTTCGTTTAGTAGTTTTGACACTGCTTCATTCTGTTTAGACCCACAGTCAGGATGTGGTTGGAATACATTTTTAAGGTGGTCACCAAATGTTTGTGCTTTATCAGACTCCTTTGTTGCCCAACTGTTGTCTGGTTTCCGTATAGGAGGTCGGGGTGCCATAGGACGTTTAAGTTTCTTTGTCGCCTTCCAGAGTGAATAGTCAGTTGCAGCACTGGGGTCCAAATCAGAGAGATACGCCTGTACAGTCTGGTTTCGATCATCGCTTAGTAATTGTTTCAGTAGCGATGTTAGTGAATTTAACCTAGTTTTGTCGGGAGGATATCGTGTCCTTTGCCACAATTTTCGAGCTTTACGTTTCTCAGTTATCATTTCTCTGATATTTGCTGGGTAATTTTGTCCACAAGGCTTTTTATTCGGCGTTTCTGGTGTAGCAAGCCAAGCAGACTTCTGGATGCAATGATTAAAGTGCTCAACAGCCTCTTCTAAGTCCTGGTCGTTTTTAAGTGGTAATTTCATATTTAGCTTTGTCGATACGCATTCTCTGAAGTAATCCCAGTTTGTTTTTCTGCTATGTAGTTTACACGGTATAGCGACTGACGAAATTTTTCTCTCCAAGAGTATTTCGACCGGAGAATGATCAGACGAGAGTTCAGGGTTAGATTTGCATGAGAAATATGTCCTAGCTATGCCCTTTACCACAAGGAAGTCTATTAGATCAGGTGTCTTTCTTACATCTGTGGGCCAATATGTTGGTTCGCCTGATGAGATGCAATTTAGATTTAAGTTTTCAACAGCCATGAGTAGCTGTCTTCCTTTAGGAGTAACTATCCGTGAACCCCAGTATGTATGTTTTGCATTGTAGTCGCCTCCAGCCATGAATCGGTTTCCCAAAGTAGCAAAGAATCTTTCATACTCTTCCTGCTTAATATTATGTTTTGGCGGGCTGTATACTGCTGCAATCGTGAGTGGTCCAGCCCAGTCATCAATCACTATATTTGTTGCTTGGATCTCTTGTGTGCAATAATTGGTAGTTTCATGGTGTTTGATTCTGTCTTTTATAAGTATAGCGCTTCCCCCATGTGCCGTGCCATCAGGGTGCATCGTGTGGTAGAACTTATAAGAGTTTATTTTAAAATGACTCTTCCTGGTGAAGTGAGTCTCTGACACTAGAAGTATGTCAACTTGGTGTAATTCTAAAAATGCTTTTACCTCTAAGGTATGTTGTGATAGCCCATTGGCATTCCAGATTACAATTTTTAATGAATCGAACTTGCCAGCTTCGTCGTGAGTGTTAAGATAAGGTTTGTCGTCGTGGTGAGTTGTTGCATCATTTGTTTTATCATTATTATTAGCTCACGTATGTCGTTTGTGCCAGGGGCAGTTTCCATAGTGACTTCTTGTTTATTAGTTGTGTTTGATTTTTCTGTAAGTACGTCCTTATATGTTTTTTCGCGTTGATTCATATCATGTTGGGTCGTTCGATTTATGTGATGTGATTCTCTGGATCTTGACGGGTAGCTTTTTTTTGGTTTTTCGGATTTGCCAGGTAATTTAACTTTTTGTAATTCTCTATAAACCTGACATCCCTTATAATTAGCCGGGTGATTTCCGTCGCATAAGATACATTTGACTTGGTCAGATCTGGTCTTTCGAAGACAGTCTACCGACCAATGGTCTCCTGCGCACTTAATGCATTTTGGACTGCGGTGACAATAGCTCTTCGTATGCCCGTATTGTTGGCATTTAGCACATTGAGGTATCTCACGCTTAGGCCGAGGCGGTTCGAAGGTTATTTTACAGTTTAAGAGACTTTTGACCTGGTATATGCTTTTGTTGTTATCCTTAGGCTTTAGTTCGATGATGAACATTGACAATGGCTTTTTAGTGTTTCGTTGTTTGATATTCCACGCATTTACACATTCATGTCCTAGTTCGTATAAGTCTTGTTTAAGTATATTTAAGTCGGTGGATGCATGTAGGTTTTTTAGTACCACTTTGAAGTTCCTTTCTTGTTTAGGCTTATAAGTATAAAATTCAGTGTTTTTCAGTTCAAGCTGCTTGACTATTTCTCTGTATTCTTCAGATGTTTTCGATTGTATTTTAACTTGGTTGTTGTTGAGGACTTTGAGTTCGTAATTATTCTGGACGTGTTCGTTTAGTAGGCTGATAAGGGGCTGTATATTTTCGACTTTGTCCACGAATATAGGCGGAGGCCTAATAGGGTTTTCAGTATGCTCTTCGTTTAATTCATGGCCTGTTTGCTGCGCTTCCGTGTTATCAAGTAGTGCAAATCTATTTGATGTTAGAATTGGCTGGGTTTGGGAGAGCCAGTACTAAGAAAACTACAGAAAACTGATTAATAAAGTTTTTTTTCTTTCTAGCCACAAGATATTTATACAATTTTACTCAGTAATTAACCTTAGATGTACGTATACACACATACACACATACCTACTTACATATTATAAATAAATGCTTCGACACGTTTATTTACTAGAGTGTCTACGATACTGCCACAATACAATACTTAATGCGATGCACTAAATAAATCGAACTATGGGTAAAATTGGGACCTACGGTTAGAAGTGAAATTATTGATATTATTTCGTCCTATACCTTACTAGTTACAGCTTAAAATTTAGATGAAGCTAAGGAACACTATCCCATGGAAACTCACTTAAGGTTTAAAAGCGATCATGTAAGCAACGAACTAACCACTTTTAGCAGCAGTGTTGCTTGCCCAAAATGGGGGGAGGGGGGGAGGGGGGGGGAGGGTCCACTATTTGTTATAGGATGATTACACGAATAAATCCATTTTATTTTTGATTGAATGTGGTTAGCTTATCGCTCTTTGGACTCTGCCTACCCCTTAGGGGATTACGGCCGTGATGGTATGTATACATGGATTAGGAATACCCATAGAGTAATACCAGTGTTGATAGCTGCCAGTGTCGATAAGATTTAAACACATGTTATTCTGATAAACGCTTGAATTTAATTTAACTCGCAAATTCGTTTCGCAACTGTTTCCGTATCTATGGATTGGCGTCTTACTCTAGACAAAGCGGTTTCCCGCGTCCCCTCAAAAGATGCAAGCTACTTCGCGAACAATAGTCCGCCTTCTTACGACGCTGTGGCCGTGGCTACGACAAAAGGCCGGCTTCAGCAGACTGTCTGGCTTTTTGCTGAAAGCTGCCTGGAGGCAGGTAAAAGGCTTATGTTTGTGGCATTGCCCATTTCCTGACAATGGAACAAGTAACAGTATATTTTTGACTGAAAATATTATGAAGTAAAATGTGAGTAGAAACGTCTGTATGAAGGCGACACTGTCATTAATTTGATTCAATGATTTTGATACAAAATGCTACATTTTTTTTACTTAAGTTTGTATGCGTGTCTCTACGTCAGAGGATCAAGATAAAGATCAAGATGTCAATATAATACGCGGTGGAACTGGAATCATCAGATTTTATTAGCCAGAATGTTTTTTTAGGTATCGATTTAAGCTTAACAATTGCTATTGTACAACTAGAGTAGTAAATGAAATACTTAGCTTCTGTTGTATTTCTTCACGTAGACTTCAAAATGAAGCCAAAAGGGAATGACACCACCTTACCATATGCGTAGACGGGAACTTGTGCATAAAAATTGGATGAAAGTATAGTTAAAATTATTCAAGATCAATATGTACCAAATTTCAAAGCGCAATTGAGTAACAGCCGTACGTAGTAAGTAGCCGTAGGACGTACGTACTTATGCAGGTAAATGTCTCCGTATACCAAATTATAGATTCTAGATTATTATTTTGTGAAATTACTTATCAGAATTGGACATGTACTATTTTTAAAAAAGGTATAATATTTCTTAAGCATTCATTAAATATTATTATAACGAAAGATTTTGAATTTAAACTCCAGCTGTAAATTTAAATCCAGCTACAATTCTACGTGACGATTGTGCTAACCCTATTAATTCAGATACATGTATATGTGTAACCGTGATCTAATTTATCTGCTTTCAAGGAGATAATTGGATAGAGCTAAGGGTTACGAAGATTAGATTGTTGTCGCTTATGACCAGACTTGCTAATTCTAGGATTGTGGTATGTACCTCGACTAGAAAGGGTCACAAACACTAAGATAAATTGTTAACCGTCGTAATAGGATAAGTGGCTGTAAACAAACGTTTCTACAACATTATTTTTAATAAGGCTTTTGAATCTCAGAAGGTACGTCGTCCATCTAAAAATTTAATTTCAATTCCATCCATAAACCATTAATTAAGGTGACATGATCTACGTAATAATTATGCCATCTAGAATCACCGAGAGAACCCTCATTTTATAAATGTTGTGATCAACATTGTTATAGATAATATAAATATTATTATATATGCGTAAACATCGACAGCTGAAACATTACCCAGTCTGATATTAATATGTGGAGTACACATTTATACACAAGAAACTTTACACAACATGATGATATTACATTGGGGTATCAACGCCCTTTTATCATCAATATCTCTTGTCATGCATATGCGTGGAAACTTTGAAACAGACATATTATGTTGCAAATTGCCCAAATTTAGCTTGATGTAGGTATGTATATAGCTTGATTTCAATATATCGGTTTGTATGAATTATCATAAGATTATGGCATAGTTTTCGGAACTTTTTTGCTTGAGGCGGACTTTTGACAGTCAAATATAAGACAACAGTCGTATAAATGAAAATGTAGATGTTTTAAAATGTGAATTTTTATCCAAACACTGAAAAAGATTAGCCCTTACCTAGTTACTAAAAATATCTGATTTCTACAATTAATTTCGCTAAACATCCATTAGGATTAAATATTTTAATCTAGAGAACGTTGGAATAATCTGCGTTCATATATGTAATCTGTAATTCGGATCTTTAGGGTGT
Organism: Glyphodes perspectalis; assembly: GCA_951394215.1. Lineage (NCBI taxonomy): Eukaryota > Metazoa > Arthropoda > Insecta > Lepidoptera > Crambidae > Glyphodes > Glyphodes perspectalis. The sequence goes on from OX596219.1 coordinate 6,948,233, forward strand.
GAAGTGACTATTTTGCGCAAGCGGCTACTAGTTTTAGCGCTATCAAGGTGGTCACGGTATTGATTTGTACAGTTTATCGATTTATTTCATTTTTAAAGAGCCGTTTGGTGCTAGCTTCAGACTGCACAGAACGCAAGGCGCGGGTTCAATGCCGCACCAGGACAAATAAATTGTTCATGAAACAGATCTTATCTCGAATCGTAAACGTAATATTGCATTAATATGGTCTTGTACCAAAATGGCAAAAGTTCTCCCGCAATCTGGCATACCAACGCGTCCTTACGGTTTAGGTAAGTAAGCCTCCTCGCGTCGCGTAAACACGGCCTAACTTCCGATTTGCATCGCAAAGTATGTCTACCTACTGAAACATTGGTACTCGCCGAATTGTGATGGACGCTTCCATTCGCACGTAACCCTATCGAGTTGCGGTTCAGAATCGCGATGAAAATGTTCCGGTAACGGTCCGATTGTTGTGCCATTTGGGCTGTTTGCGTCCGCCATCGACAATAATTAAGGTAAACAGCCAATTCGCATTCGATGCTCTAATTGCGAAACAGTTTGGGAAAAACTTGCAAATGTTTTGACGGTTTTAACAAAGTTGTTAAGGAACTTTGGCTGGCGTAATTTTTGGTTTAATAACAATGGTGGTTCGTCCCGTCTAGTTGTTTAAAAATACGCCGAGATTTTTTGGGAAACTATGGATTGTAGGCTCTTCTTATTTTCGGAGTGAGTTGCTACTAGTTAAGGTCTTTGACCGGCATTCTAGATTTAAAGAGTAGTAACTACATAGTTGTCGGATTCTTTGGTAAATAACTTGTATCCCCGAGGATTTTCGGAACTTAAATGTAGGTATGTTCGGTCAGAATAAATTATACCGCTATCTTTTTGAATGTTTTCTAGGGCAGTCACTGACATTATAATTTACATAAAAAAACCTTCAAATGCAAATATTAATCTCATTATTTAATAATGGTTATTGCGACTAAAACTGTAGATACCTTGATATACTAAGAAGCATAAATTGAGACAAATACCACAGAAACAGAAATAAAAATTAAGTAATAGAGGCTATTGGAAAATAATAGTCAAATTATAAATAAGTTTAATGTTGTCAAAATATTTAATAACACTGATTAATCCTGAACCGCATTTGTCTTATGATTATTTAAAAGCAGTACAATATCACGAATTTAAAAGTGACCAATCGGACAATTACCTATATTTATCGCACTAAAATAAGCCTGTCAAAAAAAAAACAATTTTTACCTATTCATTACAACATAAATTGTCCCATGTTGGTCTGGGACTGAAAAAAAAAGAATGTGCAAACTGTGTTTCTTGCCTAGCATGTCGTAAAAGGCGACTAATGGTATATGGGGTTTTGGGTATACGATTGTGCAGGCGACGAGCTAGCCACTTGTCACTACTTTTTACAATTTTTCATCTAACCCAGCCTAGTTTTATTTTTGGCTAAATGTGGTTGGAGGGGCCGGCTGCCCCTTTGACTCTGCCTACTCTTTCGGGGATTGGGCGTGATGTTATGTTATGTTATGTTTAAAACATAAAAAGTGTGCATTTATAATGATGAAGTTTTTAAATAACATATAAAGTAAAGAGTTTCGTTAGTCAAGTCTCACTCCTAAACTGCGCGCCGTTAACGTATAACCAAAAAAAAACGAGATTTTTTTTTGCAAATAAGCCGATTTAGTATCCCTCTCCTATCTAAACGAGGGAATCAAGACAAATGCCAATACCCCCATAACGCCATTAACTCTTAAATACTGCTGGGGGTTAAATATTTTACTTAAATCGTTCTTTGCGGGTGAATCCAATAAGTTAGCGTCGCATCGTGCCGTCGCGAAAGTCCCAATCATCAAGATGAGCTCCGACCAACTTTAAATGGATTATCGAGGCGTCGAGAATCGCTTGGGGCCAACGCTTTCCGACGAGATTATGATTAATAGAATTTGCACGTTAAATTAATCAAGAAAATATTGTTTGTGTAGCCGTTGTGGGGTAAGATTGGGAGTTTAATGAGTTGTATGTTACAGTGCGAGATAACTCAGGAGAAACACAGTACAACAAAAATACCTACCTTAATTTCTAACTACCCTAACTCGTTAAACGCTTTTTCATCACAATCAGATAACAAAGTTCCTTATCAATTGTGTTTTTTTCTTCGTACTGCAATCTTTTCTATTAAGCCTTTTTCATCCGTAGTAAATGTCCGAGTCTGTTCAGTGAATGTGTCGTTTAATATTCTAATGCACTTTTTGACAACTGTCAAAAAGAAAAGAACATTTCACTGAATACGCTGTGAAATTTGAAAACTTTACAAAATTAACATCAACAAAGAGTAACTAACTAGGAGGGAAGTCGCTGCAATTTCCTTTAAATACCGCTTAAAAACGTCGTCGAAGTTTCGAGCGTTCAACTTTTAGTATAACAAACTCTCCAAATATCTTGATCTGGAGAAGCCGAGCTTAGACAACGGTTGCTTATACGATTTGCAAGCCTCTTAAAAATGTAACCTTAAGTTGGAGAAAGGATTAAAGTTATATTTTATATTTCGCCACGTATAGTTCCAGTTCTACGTGATCAGACTCGGTACTCTTTTCGTAACGTGACACGCGAATCGTGTGGAAAATAAATGAAACATTATTTTTACCGGATTACGGTACCTTAAGAAAAGAGTTATGAATTTATGAATGAGGTATGAAGTCAAAGCCTAGAGAGAATTAATACATATATTTGTTTTTTTTTGGAACATGCGATTATTTACGTACGTATGAAGCTAAAGTAAGTTACTTCAACTATACATGCGATTTAGTTATTATGATCCCAGTGATAGACAACCTTTTAAACAAAAAATCAGTACATGGGCGGAAGATTAATAATAAATACATTTTTACATAACCAAAAACAATTGTTAATTTAGGCAGGTTAAGCTATTTATTCTGCAATGAAAAGGTTAATAAGTTGCATATTACAAACTTTTTGTTATTAGTATTTATTACCTATAAGGCACAATTGCTTACATTTCATTGAAAGGCGTTGGCGTAAAGGCAGCTTGCAGCACCGAATAAAAAAGTGTATAGCAGGAAATGAAACTTGAATCGTTTCACGCGGGAAAAACAGTTATTTCGTGAAATAAAAATTTTTTGCACTAATAGTCTGAGTCGGTCAATGCAGCTTTAAATCAAAGGGCGATTAAGTTTTATTTTTAAATCTAATAGTGTTCTTTAAATATCATTATTTGCAGGCGCTTTTATTATCGAGACTTCATCAATGTTGACTGTAAAGGCCAGTTTATTTATATTCATTTAATTTTTATTCGATTTATAAACTATTGTATTGATCAACAAATTAAAGTAGGTACTGTATGGGTGAAATCGAAATTTGTTAGCTGGGCTGAAATAGAGAAAGATCAAAAGAGAGAGAGATAGGGGGTTAAAATTTACTTAAAATCACACCCGTAAGCCGGGAACAGGTAGGTAGAGTCTACGGAGCAGTTATTTCTAGTAATTACTTTTAGCAAAATAAAATATTGTATCGGGATAGATGGCAAATTTTGGCAGTTTAAATGGCTAAGTTCTTCCTCCAAATAATTGCAAACCAATATCACTGCGGCGCCTATTACGACATGCTAGCCCAGGAACACGGTCGACTCATTCTTTGACGGGCTCGATGGCATTCGCTAGAGTTGTGGTATCAAACTCCGCCAATACCCGAACAAATATTCTGTGATGAAAGTAAATATATGAGTATTTTTAATATTCGCGAAACCCCTATTGATTGTGATATCCACGTCTCAACTGATACCCAAGATGCCTAAACTACTTAACTCGAAATCAGATTACGTGATTTCGCCTTGATAATTGTTAATTATTTATTCTTTTTCCAAGTTTCAAACTAACAAGATCATAGGAAAAAGGACCTACGTTATTGTTAAAGCGTTGATGCATGTGGGGCTGAAATTAATAAAGCCGTTTGTGCGTTGTGGGCTCACTGGGGCGTGGGCGGGAGGCGTGACGGTATTCTCCGGCTGACTAATTCCGGTTATGAGGTCCGGTTTAGGGAAAATCCCTTGCTGTAATTGTGTTTAGTAATACAATATCAGACCTTTAGCTGGCCCTCAGATGGTTCGAATAGAGTTATGTTTCGACGGTGTTCATAAAGGAATGGTACCGTTTTATGAGCAACAAGTGGATAACTTTGAGTGGGGTCGTGTTCGCACTTGGGGCAGATTTTGTTTAAGTGACTTATTGCTGCTTAAATTTTTTAAGGAAAAAAAGCTATCAAGATGATAGCTTTTTCTTTTCCATTCGAAACTAATTTCATTGATGCACCTACGTTATATACCGGACACACATATATACATATCATCACGCACGTAATCCCTGAAGGGGTAGGCAGAGTCAAAGGGGCACTGTGATTTTAATTATTTCTAAATACAAATAATGATACCCCGTTACACCCATTGACGGGATTAATTTTTTCAAGCTCAATTTTAGCCCAATGTCACTTCTTTTTACAAGTTCATTTATTTAATTTACAAGAGATAATTTTCAGTATCCAATTTGACATGATTCGTAGCAGTTACAGATTTTCATGATTTAACAATAAATTGTCTGACTTATATATAAACAGCTTCCTCTCTTCCATTTGTAGGTACCCTGGTTAAGATTTGTCGGACCGAATGTTGGTCGTATTATTAAAGCTATATTAATTTTAATTAAAAACACTAATATTCAGGTCGAGCATACCCCGCATAAAGTAAGAGTTAACTAACTTCTATGATTTATGGTTGTGTGTACGCCTGGACGTAGGCGGGACAGCTCACGCCACTTGGCTATTATTTTTAATCTTTGCCCTTGGAAGCGGGAATGGCAAACTTTTTGCGGTAAACAAATATGAATTATGCAGGATATCGGAGTTTTTGTTGGATATTCTTCGGAAAAAACTCGTCCGTTCGGTCTTACTGATGTATTTCTAATGCTGTTGCTAGAGAGTGCTTTGATTGGTAAAAATCATTTTTGTACTGTTTTGTTTTACACTTTTATTACGGGATACCAATTATATAACCTGATTTGCTTTGTTTATTTTATATTTATATGTCATGTGTTTTTAATATCTAATAAGCCAAATTTCTATATTTTTCGTTATGCCCAAGTTTTTCCTTCCCTTCCGTTTATATATTTAGTTTCACCTTATTTCAATATTACATATAAGTACGTCAGTTATCTCATAATTGTGAACAGATATCGTCTAATATCAATATTATTACTACATTTGTTTCACCGTTCGAACCAAATTCTTCGTATCGTAATCTTTCTTTGGATTATGCTTCAAGCGTGCCTTTTGTATGCGTAAGCACATAACACTTACTGTTCGGTGATAGATAAGCGTATGAGCAAACATAATAAAACACCCAGTTTGGAAGTCCCTATTAAAATAATGTTGCACCATAAAAGCTTTTAGTACGCCATGCATGTAATGTTTATTAGCTCATAATGATAACGACAGTTCATACAGCGGGTTCCGCATTGAACAAATATGTTATTGTTTTTTTTATATTGCTGTTGACACTATGCAAATAAGTCTTTAATAATAAATATTTGGGAATTGCAAGAACGGGGCTGTCAAAGAGGCATAAACTTAAAAGTCAAATTAATATTTACAAATAGTTCACCCGGTGAACTTCGTACCGGCTCGTTTTCTAATTTTCCTTTCCATAAGATTTTCCATATACTTTTTGCTCTTAAGCCACCGCTGTATTTAAGCGACTAAAACCAAAAATATACTTATATTCAAATCGAACAAGCCGTTTTTGAGTTTAAGAGTGACTAACGAACTGCAATCCATTTTTATATATATAAAGATGATTACTGTGGTTATAAAGGGGCCTGCTGTCCCTTTAACTCTGCCTACCCCTTCGGGGATTATGGGCGTGATGTTATGTATGTATTACTGTTTTACGATGACATGAAAAGTTTTTAAAGGTTGCTTTCTTAAGAACAAGCGCTTATCATGAACGTAACAAATGCGGATGTAACTGGATATAACGGCACAACCATTGAGCGTACTTCTGGACCCTACTGCCCCCCTTCTTTAGGGTTCGTTTGCAGCAGCCAGCGGAATAGCTGTTAAACAGATTGCTTGGCCAGTGCTGCACAATGGTGAGTCGCGCCAAAGGCGTAATGTCAACACGGAGCTATTTGTCTTTCAAACGTTCGGTTTGATGAAGCTAAATATTGGATCGGACGCATTGTGCGATTGCCAACGCAGTTGATTAATATTGCGCGTAATGTAGGTTCATTTGTTACTCGATACAATGAAAGTAAATAAAACACATACGGACGGATAGACAAACATACACATAAAGTTTCCCTGTAAAGGTTTCAGTTTTACTATTTTTGGTATGGAACTCTAAAACTACATATAAGTTATGTAGTTAACAAATCAATTCTGTATACTTGATCTAAACCATAACGTGTTACACAGTACCTTCCAATACTAATAAATAAATAAATTCTCCGGAGTGACACACCAATTCAAACTAAGGTATAAGCTTGTCGTATGGATACTAGGTGAACGGATAGACAAACTTAAATACGTTTATAAACATCCATGACTCGAGTACAAATGTCCATGTTCATCACATGAAACATTTGCCCCTAGCGGGATTCGAACCCGCGATTTTCGTTTTCGTGGGCCTCTGACCAGTCGACCAACGGGCCTGTCATAACTAATGAAATGACAAATAAAATAAACCATTATTAAAGCTTAAATAAGGTGTACTTCTTTAATATTGTCTTATGCCTCTATAGATCTTATCTAGAACCATACAAATAAAAGAATGGCCGACAATTTTTTTATTATTCTTTAAAGTGCTTCCATAAACATATGATCGGCTACATTTTGGATTTTTGAAAACTTACATATTCATTACTTACGTTTATGTGAAACGGCTTAATCAAACTGAATGCCTTTGTGCTGCGTGAGCTCTATACCGGAGGCAATTATACTTCGCACCTGATACTGCATGGTTTACGTCTTTGCATCTCGTTTATCTGATGGGCTAGTAGAAGACATTACCAATCTTTGACATCTACTTTTTATACATACATAACATTACGCCCATAATTCCCGAAGGGGTAGACAGAGTCAAAGGGGCAGCAAGCTCCTTTAACAACATTCAGCTAAAAATAGAACTTCTTACATCTATACTAATATTATAAAGTTTAGTTTGTTTTTTTGTTTGTTTGCTTGAACGCGCTAATCTCTTGTGTTAGATAGCCCATGTATCTAGAAAGGCTATAGGCTATTTAATATTAAACGCGGGTGAAACCGCAGGCACAGCTAGTCTATCATTATATTATAAAGATGAAAGATTTGATTGTTTGTTTGTTTGTATTGAATGGGCTACAAAGCTACTAGACCGATTTGAAAAAATATTTCACCAATTGAAAGCTACTTTATCAGCGAGTAACATACGCTATATTTTATCCCCGTATTTTTACGGGAACGGGAACTACGCGGGTGAAACCGCGGGGCGCTGCTAGTCTATACTTATAATAAATCTGTAGAGAGGTCAATTCTGTACATGAAATATATTTTCAAAATAACTATTAGGGGGTGATTAGTGATCGATACTGATGCCAAAAATGCAATCAGTAAAATTTTTGTCAGTCTGTCTGTCTGTCTGTATGTTCCTTATAGAAACAAAAACTACTCGACGGATTTTAACGAAACTTGGTACAATTATTCTTCATACTCCTAGGCAGGTTATAGTATACTTTTCATCACGCTACAATCAATAGGAGCAGAGTAGTGAAGGGAAATGTTGGGAAAACGGGAGAAGTTACTCCATTTTTTAAGCTTCCGTCGCGTGTGCAGCCTTAATGGTTAAAGTTACATAGAAATCATGTATGACGGAAATTGTCTTTATAATATTAACCATAAACGCGGGTGACACCGCTGGCACAGCTAGTAATAAATAAAACTGTACCTTTTATCTACGGTTAAAACGCATACGTGTTGAATGAAATGGAAGCGTTTAGAAATGACAATTTAGGTACCTAAAATTTTCTTTTAATATTTTATGCTTCCCAGTGACTTACACACAAAAAGTGGATTTATTTGCATCTACATCGGCCATATCATAATTTCAAAATAAAGCGACTATTATTTGACTTTTATAACACTTAGGCACTGTAACTACTACAAATAGGACATTGCTTTTTACATGTATAATTGTTTCATCCGATGCACGCAAACCTGCAAGCCAATACACCCCGCATGAAAAGAGCCTGTTCTCACAATTATGCTAATATTATTTGTTTGGAAATTATTTTTTCTTTTTCTAACTTAGATAATATAATTTATGATATATTAGTATAAAATTGGTTTCGTATGAGAAGCGACACTGACATTTTAAATTGGAATTGGAAAATTGTGGAAAATTTATTTTGAACGAACCGTTTTCAGAATTGTTATTTATTTGATTTCTTCCTCACATATTGTAATTTCGAATTATTTCCAATATTTATTCACTTATTTCTTTGTATTGTTTGTTTCTTTGCGATGCAACAGAAGATAGTTCACCATATTTTTGGCATTGATAAATAATTTGTCCGATGTTGGTCTGGGACTTAAATGAAAATAATGTGCCAACGGTGTTTCTTGCCTAGCATGTCGTAAAAGGCGACTAATGGTAGATGGGGTTTTGGGTGTGTGATTGTGTAGGCGACGAGCTTGCCACTTGTCACTATTTTTCACAATTTTCCATCTAACCCAGCCCAGTTTTGTTTTTGGCTGAATGTGGTTAAAGGGGCCTGTTGCCCCTTCGACTTTGCCTACCCCTTTAGGGATTATGCGCGTGATGTTATGTTTGTTGTTGTGTTAAATAAATATCTGTCGACATCACATACATAGATCTGACTACGAAAGCACTTGTGTTACGGATATCAGAATCAACAATGGTATTACAAATATAGAGATATACAGAACAAACAAGTATTCATTATACGAATGTTTGTCCTGAATGGGGATCGAACCCACAACTCTTGGTGCATGGGGCAGGGTCACTACCGAATGCGCCATCGAGCCAGTCTAAGAATGGCTGTGACGCTTTAGAGGCTGTAGGTTTGTTTAGTTACCCCGGAAAAGTGTTCCTCTCAACAAATTGTTCAAGTAATCCAGTTGCTAAGAGTTAGTGCTAAAATGTTTTTAAAAAATATAGAGAATAACGGTTTTAGCTCACTGAAAACCAATATAGCATATAGGTACCTATATATTATTTGAGGACGAAACCCACCAAATCCGTACACGTCCTTCCTATATTATTTGACAGGAGATGTCAATTTAGTGGCACGGAGGCCGTCACGCTGGTTGCAGTAAATCATTTATTCTCATTAGAGGTCCAAAGGCCGGTAAATCATTTTCTTGGCACGCGTGTTTTTCCTGTCACGTTGATACCGGGTTTGATATATGAACGGTTCATCAGTGTTGCTTTGCTAGGAACATTTAAAGTTACTACATAATCAACGTCAAAATATAGATAGTTTACTTTTAGGTGCCACTTATATTCATCAAAATGGCTATAAATTATATCAAAAACTAAATGTAGGTTTCATCTGTATAATATTAGGAATGTAATATATATAATTTTGCTATAAAAATACTAGTATGATATTTAAATATGATTCGATTCACTAATTAATTCCTTAGATGAAAATATATGATAGTACCTACTTACAATCAGAATCTAACTTTGTTTTCCATGCGAAAGAAATACACTATTGTAAACTCATATTGTTAGTATATATTAACAGCCGACATTTTTGACAAGTAAATATTATCAACATAAGAGTTACCTACGTATATTATATAGAATTATTTATAGACTGTTACCCCCAAATTGTTGAGCTAAAATTTATCTCCCGTATTTCGAATAGCAGAGAATCAAACGCAAAAACATACAAATATTACACAACGTGTAAAATAAAAATAGGTGTAAAGTTACAGAAAATGTACAAATATTTAGCAACTGGTATCACAACGCCAGGTAATGATTGAGGAATATTGTCTCTCCTAACATTTTCCAGGCTCATCCATCTAACCAAAGCCTAAGTAATTGAAGACTGCCGTCGAGCTAATCGCCTTTTAAACGTACTTTATCCACTTAGTGGAAGTGGGCTTAGATTTAAAGGGTTAAGAGTTTTATAAGACTACTTTTTCCGTTTTTTTGGAGCTAGATTACACAATATCTTATTTTAAATTGATGTTATTTATTTATATTTATCCACCATAGAGCGGTGGTAGCTTAGTGGTGAAACCACGCGGCTTATATCCGGATGGTGCTAATTCAGACCCGGGCACGTATGTGACTTGTAGATTTGTCAAATTTAACTATGTAATTATATAAAGTCAACGGTGAGGCAATCGTAATGAAAAAATTCAGATTGTCTGGTGCCCCTATTTAAGGATTTCGAAGGTCAGTTAGTCGCTGCACCAGAAAGCTATCCTGGATCATGGTCTAAGCGAACCCCGACTGAGCAGAAAACAACGCTAGGGATCGATAATGTCTGAACATGCAGGTTTCTTCAAGATGTTTCCGTCACCACTGTATTATTTGAACTAACCCTTTACCTGATAATGCCTTAAAATAAAAACAAACCATAATGAAAAAAACCAACAATTTCATAAGGTTGGTAATGAATTGTAATGGGGCAATTATTTTGACACATTTATCTCGCAATACAGTTCTGGACGGATACAAGTCTGAATAAATTACCGTAATTGATTAGCCGACGAAACTGAGCCCATTAGCAGGGTGTCCATGATCTTGAAGTTATCTGAACTCTCCAGGATTTTTCCCTGAGAGCATATAACGGGGAATAAAATGCGTTATTTAAAAGGAGTAATTGTTGTGACTGACTGTGTTTGTTATGATTTAATTACAAATATAAAAATCTTTTCTGAAATCATAAATGAGACAAATACCATTATTTTTATTTTTAAAGTGATCTTCAATATATCGAAATGAAGCATCGTTAATTTTCTAGCCAACAAGAAATCCCGATTTGCTTTTTCGTAAAATTGGTTACTCTATCCATTATCGTGATATTCCACTGACCCAAATACTCCTTCGAAATTATTTACCGGGTAAATTTAAATAGGCACAAAGAAAGGGGTAATCTTAGGATTTCACTTCTAAAGGAATTTTCGTAGAATTTTTCATCCGATACAAAGACTGGTCTCTGCGAAAATGTTTGAAAGTAATGGTTAATAAAATGCCGTATTCGCATTTCTTTTAATTCTACACTTATACATTATTCACTTGAAATTCAGTTTGATACGCTTTTAATAGAATTATTAAAGGTCCGAGCATAGTGGCCGGTCTAGGTCTTGTTCTAGGTCTAGCTTTAGTATTTAGAGCTGAAACTAATACGTCACTGATATTTGGGGCGCAAGTAAAGAATGGTAATTTAGATTTAGTTATGGTAGTATAGATCTTCCGAAAATTCTATTAAAAAATATATTGTCTCAAAAATTTTACACATCTTTATTCTGAAACTTTACTTGGTGGGGTTTTAATTATATACTAAGTCTATTAATGTTTTTTGAAAGCTATTAATTGTATCACCTATTTTGAAAAAAAAAACATCATTACAATTTGCAAGCGTTGCATCCCTAATGTTTGTATTAAGATTCCACCTCTAATAGATCTATTTACACTGTTTTCTACATTCCTAGGAGCGCAATAAAGTAAAAACTCGTAACAAACTTTGCGAGACGAGAACAAAATATTTGCTCACCTCACCTGGACTGCCTTTGTCCCTAACTACAAAGACAGTTCCAAGTCGCATTAGCACTTTGTGTCTGACATTGACTGGTGTTGATTGAATGAATGTTGCCGTAAAACATATGTGAAAGTGTTTATTTGTTATGATATCGTCGGTTGATATCATAACATATTGGTGGACTAACATTTAACGCACGACATAGCAAGGCAAGTGCTTATTTAACCGACTTAAAAAAAAGGAGGAGGTTCTCAATTCGACTGAATTTTTTTGCTACTCTGGTAACCTTCATGGCAGTACCCTGTACTCTGTGGGTGCTGTCATTATGAAATATACTTTAATTCTAGTTTTAATAGAACAAGAACAATTCAATTTGGTAATACAATCAACAACACTATTTGGCATGTTTAGATACGGCTGATCAATCAAGGCTATCTTACTTATATTTTCCAAATCATCATCGAAAGGATCATCATCTGGGCTTCGTGGCCTTGAAAGCTACTATAAGTCGTCCATAATAAAAATAATTTTGTCGGCTAAATAAAAGCATTAAAACCATTGTGCGAGTAAAAACAAGTGAATGACCTCATTTGTCTTGCTATGCGGCGCTAAGTATTGTATATTCTGTTGCCGCAAACTACTAGATTGCGTGGACGAATTATTAATGGGAGAATAGAGTCTTAGCGCACAATAGATAGAGTTTTTAATAGTTGTGAGGCAAAAGTATTGTAAGACTGTTCATCAAGTACTGCAACAACAAGAGAGCTTTTTCAGAACTTAATGTCCCCTTTTGTTATAAATTCATCAGTCATTAATCTTGTCAGGTACAAATTGTACTCTCTCTCGAAATAGTAATTTTTTTTTTAACTTACGTACTAAGTATTTGTGACTCTTTTCATAGACGCTGCAACATGGTTGCCATTGCTATTATATAGAAGTAACCGCTAATTAGTTGTAGGTATTATTAGTATATTCATTTATCTTATGGTCAAAATTGTAATAGTTAGATAAAATAACAGATTATCACTTAAATAACAGATTATTGAAAGCAAATGTCATAGCATCATTCGGTATTTCACCTAGAAGATGGCATTTAAAACTATCCATAGCTTAGTATGTTGGGCTGTTTATTTTTGCCTGATTTTCAAATAACCTGCTCTGAGTAGATATTAAATAATCTCATCTCCGGGATTAATATCTTAGAGCGAACCTCACAAAAAACGATGGACAGGTCAATAAAGAACTGATCCGAGTCTTTAAAAAAAATGCTCCTAGGTTAAAATGAAATATACATTTTTGTAAAAAAGAAATGAAGTGTTTATAAAGTAAACTAATATCAGACGAGTGAACATTTCAGAGGCTACCGTCAAAAAAGCGCAGCGGTAATGCAATGCATGGAAATATGAAATGCGGGTTGCAGTTAAAATTAAAAAAGCAATTGAATAGAGAATGGACACGAGCACTCCCGCCATAAAAGCTTTTATATCTTTGTAATCGTGTAGCGTTAACAACGTTGACCAGGGAACGGACGCGGGTAAACCAAGATTTTGCAAATAAATTGACAAGCGAGAATAGCGGTGAAGTTAAAGTGTTCTGAATATTTATATGTAGACTTTCATATGATAATTCATGTGTACGTGAGGTAATTCATATAAAACGGTTTGTCATATATTTTGAACCACAATAACCTAGGATTATAACTTTCACTATTGGTATCGTATGATTTCATAGTACCACTACGCACAATATAATGACAGGTACACTAAACAAACATTTTACACAATAATGATAAATTAGAATACGGGCTTAACTGACCGAAGCAGAATGTGCAATTTAGTAATAGGTTGATTAATCTATACCTATAATAAATCTGTAGAGAGGTCAATTCTGTACATGAAATATATTTTCAAAATAACTATCAGGGGGTGATTAGTGATCGATACTGATGCCAAAAATTTTTGATCTGAAAATTTTTGTCTGTCTGTCTGTCTGTATGTTCCTTATAGAAACAAAAACTACTCGACGGATTTTAACGAAACTTGGTACAATTATTTTTCATACTCCTGGGCAGGTTATAGTATACTTTTCATCACGCTACAATCAATAGGAGCAGAGTAGTGAAGGGAAATGTTGGGAAAACGGGTGAAGTTACTCCATTTTTTAAGCTTCCGTCACGTGTGCAGCCTTAATGGTTAAAGTTACATAAAAATCATGTATGACGGAAATAGTCTTTATAATATTAACCATAAACGCGGGTGACACCGCTGGCACAGCTAGTAAATAATAAATGTTGAAGAGGCGAGTGAGCTGTGTAAGGATCGTGCCATATGGCGTTCGGTTCTCTCCGCCTACCCCGCTAGGGAAGTGGCGTGAAGTTTAGTTAGTTAATTAGTTAATAAATAATAATGGTTTGACATCAAAAATGTGCATTTAACTATAAAAAAATTGGGTCACTATCCGCTTACCGCACCGGTATGCAGGTTAATTGCATTTTAAACATTGAATAAATTCATTTTATTATAATTGTTTCACGCAGACGGCGCACTCACACAGCCGTGTGCTGACAATAAAGTTACCTCCACACTACACGTTTTAATTCCAATTCAGGCGCGGATTGTAACTCTGCATTGTATACAAATGACGTTTCAGTATTCGCTCCCTTCACCTATTGGAATTTTGAAACTCAATTCCTGAGCAAATTGGCTGCAACGAAAGCTTTTACCGTGTGGATAATTATATCACTTCAATAAGCGCTTTGATAAATTAGGGCTCTTGGTATTTCTAAACACATTATGGACCGTTTGAGAGCGGGGTAAGGTGTTCCTGGGTATTGTTTGAACTCTATATGATTTATCTATTTAGTAATATGAAGTACATTTATTTATTCTAGTAATGCTATATTTAGTAATAAAGTGCAATAAAATAATAAACCACCTGTGGCAATAAAACATTTGAATTTGAATTTGAATTTATTATTAATAGTAAATCAGTATGTACTGTAACCATACAACATTTATCGTCTAATAGGTTATATTACGCCTCGATTTAGCAAAAATAACTTTATTAATCACTTCCTTATAGTCTAAAATTCTTGTTTTGATATAATTAAAGTGGTAGGTTGGCTTATATATCTCTTTTAAGTAAATAACAATAACACTGCAGGTACTATCAGGGATTCAAAATAAGTGTTTTAAATGGTTTCCTTGAAAATCAGTTAAATCGTTATGAAAGAATTGAGTTTGTGGCAGAATACAATAAGTTCGGCTTAATGAAAGCCTTTTTACCTTATTGTGGTAGGTAAGTAAAGGTAAAACCTTTTAGCGTGGTAATTTAGCGTGACAGATGGTTTTTATGCATGATACCTATATATTTATGATAAAGTACATAAAACCAGATATATTCATCAACACAGTAGTATTAGCGTATGTGATGATGATACGATGTTTACGTCATTACAAAAAATGGCAAGTAAGTAATACTTTGTGTGTATACTCACCTTCTAAAGTCTCTGCTCCAACACGCATATATGACAGGGTTCATGGAAGAGTTAACCCAGCCCAGCCATGTTACAACAACGTTGACTATCTCCTCGTGAGCGATGCACCGCGCGCAGATCCCCGACAGCAGGTTTACCACGAAGAACGGCAACCAACACACTATGAACACCCCCATCACTATACCCAAGGTCTTTGCCGCCTTTTTCTCCTTCGCAAACTTCGCTAATTTCCGCGATAGCGAAAAGTTTTTAGGTAAATGTTTGTTATGCGTCACATTCGTCAGACGCGTGGAAGACCGCGATAGTCCATTGTTTTGGAGAGCCGTCAGAGGCTCCTGATCGGCCTCCTCGGGAGTGCACACGCCGTGGCACGCGTCACTCCTCTGCCGAACTGTCCCACCTCTATGGATACGTAAAGTTAATTCCAACTCACCACTCGGTCTCATCACTTGCTTAGTGCCTATCTTCAGCGACCTTGTCTGTATTGTCGCTGCACGATAAATACGGTAGTACGTGAACACCATCACAAACAAAGGCAAATAAAACGATATTGTCGATGAGAATATAATGTACTCTAAGTTTTCCGTGAACGGACACTTGTAATCTGGCACTTCTTCTGTGCGCACGGCGCGCCACCACGCGATTGCGGGAAACGATATGGCGCCGGAACACACCCACACAGCCGCGATGAGGAAGGCGGCTTTACGTCCGCTCATTCGCATGGGATATGTGATAGGATCCGTGATGGCCCAGTAACGGTCTAGGGAAATCACGCATAAGTTCAGGATAGATGCTGTGCTGAAGAGTACATCCAGCGACCGCCAGACATCACACCAGTCGACACCAAAGAACCACGTGTGTTTTAATACTTCGTACAGCGCTGAGAATGGCATGACTACAAGACCGACGAGGCAATCTGCCACTGCCAGCGACGTGACGAAGTAGTTGGTCGATGTGTGCAAATATCTCTCCCTTACAACAGCTAGAATGACGAGCATGTTTCCGAATACCGTGGTCAGTGAGAACAAAAGAAGGAATGTGACTAGCAGCGCGCGATCTCTGAGAAGTTGGATGTACTCGTTCCACGGTTCTTCCGTATAGTCAGTGAGGTTATAGATGGTGTTGTTAAGGGTGATGTTGTACTCGCTGGCGTTGGAAGGGTCCAGCACGTACTCCCTCCCTTTGTAAAAGATTATGTCCAGTTGGCTTCTTGCCGTCACTATATTCGGTGCGGTCGCGTTCATATTTTTCCGATGGTTATTCGCTCACTAGCGCCATGGTGAGTGTTTATGTTTTCCTTGTTTCGCCCGCAGCCATTTTGAGATTACATTCTTGGCAGGCATTGTATTCTCGTATTCCAATTTCTGGCACATGGTTCGTTGGCATATTTTTTCTGTAGCCCGCAGATATGCTTAGCGGCGTTCTGTAACAAAATGAAGACGGTTAAACATGTTTTGTTTGGTGAGAAATTAGATTTGTAAGCCCTTGTAAATTACTGCTCTGAACATATGTGACAAATAAGGGATTTGTCGTGGAGATGGTGGGTTTTTTATTGGACTGATAAGGTATGCATTATTTCACTGTGTACCATTTCATGCGCATAAATATTCATATTTTTAAGAGAAATTAAAATTTACTTCTACTCTTGCTTTATTTTAAATAAGTAAAATGAAATATTTAGCGTTTAAAAGTCTTCAGACTTGCTGAATTGTTAGAACTTGATGTGAGAAGTTTGAAGTTTTTTGGAAATTTACGCAAACCACTTACGTAACATATATTAATGTCACCATCTTACGAGTTAATTAGACTAAACAATCTTATCGTGCATTCTAAAATTCTAATACAAAACTGCCGTCGATTGATTAAGAACCAACATCCACATTCCAAACAGTTTAATAGCTAAACTTTGATCCCGTATCGTCTTGCCTGTCACCGGCAGAGCGTCATCATAGACAGGTGTCCTTGCCGGTACATAAATAGCCGGGCGGGCAAACGAGATCAAACGAAATGTGTTCCATGGGCCGTGAGCGCTCTTGCGCTTGACGGCACTTCGGGCCGGCTCTATACCGCGCATCCAAACTTTACAACAACATGGATCTTTGGCAAATTAAAACGCGGTTTGAAGGCGGATAATTGGCGAGTTATATACGTGTGAAGTCGTCCTCAGCTATACAAGTTAGGAGTATTTCTTAGAGTTAAAATCCAAGGCTTTGGATTAACAAAATCTGTGTAAGGATTTATACGACTTGTTTGCTAGTAAGGTTCGGATAGCTGAGGATCAAATGTAACCATTATACCAATTGCTTCCTTGCCCTGTCTTAGGATCAATTAATGCTGTTGCTAATATTGTTCAATTAAGGGCTATGGCTTAAGTAGACTCTGACAAGAAACCAGGCAAACACTACTATACTACTAATTTAACCCTAAAATATCCATACATACAAAGGGAACTCTTAAAATCCAATATTATTTTAAATTTATTTAGGATCTAAATTGTTAATTTGTACATTTCATTATTTATATCGCCATTGTTTTTGTGTCTCAAAAACGTTTCATAATTTTCATTATGTTCAAAATTAATTCGCGTTCAACTTTACAAGGATGTGACCTAGAGAAGCGTTTACTTAAATAGAGCCTATTCATTCTACGTAATTCATAAACAATTTGTCAAGTCAGGCGTGTGCCCGCTTCAACGCATTACCACAATATTCATCATAGCCCCGCGATTTAGCAACCTAAGATTAAAGCGTCTGAAGAACTCAATCAATTTTCATCTCGCATAATTACAGGCCTGCAAATGGAGGTAGTAGCGATGGAACTAGAAACTGAAAGTCACCACATTAGAATATGCAGGATATACCATATGCTATTAAAGGTTTACGGGCACTGAACAATGTAAGGCCATTTGAAACACATTTGTGTCGTGTTAAAATATTTTTGTATCTGATCAGTTTACATATCTTGTTAATATTTAATTAACACATTATCTATACATTTTAGTAAACTGTGTAAATAATATTTATAACATACTAACTGACCCGGCGCACTTCGTTACGCCCCGTTCTCGGATTTTCAATACCCTTTATTTTTTATTTACTGCGAATCTTTTTATTTTTTATTACATAAGAACCTTCATTTGACAATAACAAATACAACTAAAAAAGAATTAGCGAAATCCGTAAAGCCGTTCTCATGTTATAGCTTTGAAGTGGACCACCCTTATCACTTAGGGGTATGACAAATACATAACAACCTATCCTCAGCCGTTTCGGAGGAGTATGGCAACGAACACTGTGATACGAAATATTTATATATAATATATAAAGATTAAAACATACTAAAGTTACCTAAATAGTTTAATATCTAAGTGTTGTATGGGATTTTAACATAAAGTTTGCAGAAATTAGAATTCCGATTGAAATTACCTTCATCCATACGGCTCACAAATGGATAGAGGAACTCACTTCTCTATTAATTATTTAAAGGAGGGGTGGTAGCTCAATGGTAAGGACACGCGCATCTTAACCGAGGAGCGCGGGTTCTAACCCGGGTACGAACCTCTGGATTTTTCAAGTCGATGTACGTATTTATACCACTAGCTCGACGGTGTAGGAAAACATCGTGTTGAAACCTGCAAATTCAAACAACTTTGGATTTGTAATCATGATCAAAAAAAATTGTCTGGTTCCCCTATCTTAGGGTTACCAAGGTTAGATCGCTAAACCCTGGATCATGGTTTAAGCGGACCCCGTCTAAACACGGGACATAACACTAGGAAGATGATTAAATATCTGTAAACCATATTCAAGCTATTCAAGCTTCTGGCGACCTGAATGCTGGAAGCTTCCTCGGCCAACGCCTCAGCCTGGCAATTCAAAGGGGCAACGCTGCCAGTATTCTGGGTACCTTGATCGGCGAGGCGGACAACTACCCTTTTTCGTAAATATTTATTTCTTTTTAATACACTTATGTAAACCATTATATTTTGAGAGAGCTACAACATGTGTAGTAATATAGAAGTCACCACATGTGGGTACCTACTATATACAATATATAAGTATATATATAAAAATACATGTGTCATCGAAGGTCACGTCGTAGCAAAAGTTGCAAGCAAAGAGATCGATAAGTGCACGCCCTTTGACATTACGTCAAGAATATTGCTTCTGTAGGTCATAATAAGTAACTAAATGGTAGTAGGGTAGTGTGAAAACACTACTAGTAAATGTAAAAAAAAAAAATTTACAAATTTCAAATTAAATCCGGTGAAGCATTTTTTTTCGAGAATGTATCCATTTTCTTCGCAGGTACAAGTAAAAAAAAAACCACAAAAAATTATTCAAATATTTCTGATAGGACTAAATGAACCTACCTACACAGTGTCTCAGAAATTATTTCTAAATATATTTCTGTAAAAAGGCGAGGGTTAAGTTAAATATATTTAAAATTTTCTTAAATATCTGGAGCGCGATACCGCATAACTGCTACCCCAAAGATATCGTTCCATATTGTGTAATTTCTAACTTTGAAATGAATGCTAATATTTGTTATGCAACGATTAAATTGGCTCGGTGGCGTATTCGGTAGTGACCCTGTCCTATGCGCCAAGAGTTGAGTTCGATACACAGAATAAGTAAACATTGTTTTTGTTCCAAATCTAGGCGTTAATTAATATCTAAGGTTATGACACCACTAATTGTTTGTGATATCCGTAACGCAAGCTACTCCGTGCTTAAGCTACTTAATCCGAAATCAGATCAATGTAAGTCATGTTGTCTGATATTTATTATTTATTATTGGAATCGACGTTAACTGCTTAAATAAATAAGACGTCATAATGACATGACACATGTCTGTACTCGTAATAAAATTTGCAGTTGATCGAATGAAGATTCTCACGTCTTATTACGTAGTAATATGTTCACAGTTTGTGTCAGCTGAGCTTTTTAACTGTCTATTATACGAGGACAAAAATTGTCTACTATGTAATTTTATGTGTCAGAAATGGTCTGAAAACTGCAGTATATTTTGGTATATTTAATAACGAAGCGCTATTTCTTGTTAGTAAATAATTTTGACAGTATAGATACGATAAATTTGGTAGTAATGACTGAATGCATTCAACAAGCAGCAACAGATATATTGAAAGGACGTGTTTGAAACTGTTGATACTAATGTAATGAAAATAAAAATAAAAATATATTTATCGCCAGAACAAAATTACACTAGAGGTGAGTCACACCTCCATACAAGGAGTGCTCCATACAATTGCCTATCCTATGGACAGTATGGTGAATTTCCATATGAGTTAGCATCTACTTAAAATACTGCAAAATACACAAAGTTTATTATAAAAGGCTGGTATTATCGCATTACAAAGCAAAAGTAGGCATTTATTCTTATTCTTCTTTTACTTCGCCAAAGGGTTATTTTGTTTGTGACGTCACTCAAACTGGTTCAGTTAAGATTGAGTGGGAACAAACAGTCTGACAAAGATAGATTGATTACACGTCACTTAGGCGCCTAAGGTATGTTTTGTTACAATATGCCACACTGAGCACGATAGGGCGAGAAACGGTTTGTTTCTTCGGCTTGTCAACTTATACACATATGTACCTATATTTGAACATACATACACAGGCAACGTTCCTGCAGTCAGTGAAAAAAACGTATTTATTAGTGTGGACTTTACGAGTAAAATTTTTGTAAAAATTAAACGGAAGAAAATGCGAATCAAGTCAATGTAATGTCTCATATGTTATAAAATAAGTGATGCTATACCAAGTATTTTAGTTACTTAGTATATAAGTTAAGAATGAATTAGAAGCGGCTCTAAATGGGTCGTGTATTAAAATATACAGAAAGTGCTGTTCACTAGTTTTCTTTACTTCGACTTAGCTTGACATGTTCCCGCCTGTTTAAATACTTATTAGACAATAAAAACTTCTTACAATGTCTACGCAATCAATACATACAAAACAAATTATCTATACTAATGTTATAAAGAGGAAAGATTTGTATTTTTGTGTGTGTGTATGTTTGTAATGAATAAACTCAAAAACTACTGTGCCGATTTCAAAAATTCTTTCACTATTGGAAAGCTACATTATCCGGAAGTAACATAGGTTATATTTTATCCCAATATTCCTACAGGAACGAGAACTATGCGGGTGAAACCGCGGGGCGCTGCTAGTTATGTATACAAAATATTTTTAATCTTTTGACACACTAGGATGTGTCAAAAGATTGACGTGGTAAAGAGCCTATTACATTAGTCACCTAAGCGATAGGGACGATAGGGGTGCTTGTAAATAATCACACGCAAACATTAATCTTGATACAGATGTTGTTTATCAACTTAACATTCCGACCAAAAACGAAATGTCATTGCTGAAATGTTAATTTGATTAATATTTATTGGTGAAATTTAATCTACGATCCAGATATTAAATTAATAGGGACGTGTAACCATGATATGATTTGTCTGGTCTAGCCGTCGCTTCAAATAACCTGACTTACTTCATTCTAAATAAGTGGACCAAGATATAACTCTAGGAAGATGATTATAGTGATTTCAGTTATTCAATGTTCATCATCTCTTTAGCGTTATGTCTCGTGCTTAGACTGGACCCGTTTAGACTATGATCCAGGATTCAGCGAGTCTAATAATGACATTGAAGTGACTGCCGATCTAACCTTCGTAGACTTTAGATAGGGGAACCAGACAACTTTTGCATCATCGTTACAAATCCTAAATTGTTTGAATTTGCATGTTTCATCATGACGTTTTCCACTTACCGTCGAGCTAGTGGTATAAATACGTACATAGATTTGAAAAATCCAGGGGTGCGTGCTCGGATTTGAACTCGAACCTCTCGGTTATGTGGCGCGGGTTCTTACAATTGAGCTTCCACCACTCTATCAATTTGAATTCTTCGATGCTGTTAGAAACTTATCAGCATAATAACTGTCTTCTTAAAATGTAGTTACCTACCTTATTTTTGTTTTGTATTTCTAAAAAAAAAATATAATTTCCTAATATTGTTCGTAGTTTAATGAATCCCGAGCTATTAACATTTAAATAAATTTATATGTTAAAATAAAAATAAACAACAACTAAATTAAAAGCGTGAGTGGGTTTTATTACTCAATACAACGAAAAATTATGTTAACCTTACCTCAATTATTGTAACTGATATTATAATAATTAACTAATAGGCAGACAAATGCCTACGAAGCGCCTAAGCAAAATGTAACAAGATTATGCTTCAAACTTCAAATCAAAATAGAAGTTCAAAGGTCAAAATATAAAATAAACAAAAAAGCCAACAGAAATACCGTTGACATTTTACTTCTTAAATTTTTTGCTTCAAAACTGTGGTACAAGCATCGAAGCCTCACAGCCAAAAATTAAGCCAGTGAAATTTGCTTAAAAAATATTGAGTTTTCGATCTAATAACGTCCCTGAAGGCATATTATAACTGGCAAATTGTCAATTACAAGTTTTCACGATGTTCTCGGATTTTTTCTCGTCGAAATCCGAGAGAGGACGTCGCAAAGCCGTGTTAATAAAGTTTGTACTGCCAACTTTGCGAGGAACTCTATGTATTATAATTTTACTTCCATGACGTTCGACAAGTAATCTCCATGCGTAATACTTTATATTCCTACATTATATATTCCTACATTATAAATTTGTCCCATGTTGGTCTGGGACTTGGCCCATGTTGATCTGGGACAAAAAAAAAAAGAATGTGCCAACTGTGGTTCTTGCCTAGCATGTCGTAAAAGGCGTCTAATGGTTTACGGGCATTTGGGTATGTGATTGAGTAGGCGACGAGCTAGCCACTTGTCACTCCTTTTTCACAGCTTTCCATCCAACCCAGCCCACTGTATTATCTTGGTCTGGGACTTAAAAAGAATATGCCAACTGTGGTTCTTGCCTAGCATGTCGTAAAAGGCGACTAATGGTATATCGGGTTTTGGGTGTGTGATTGTGTAGACGACAGGTTAGCCGCTTGTCACTGCTTTTACACAATTTTTCATCTAACCCAGCCCGGCTTTATTTATGGCTGAATGTGGTTGAAGGGGCATGCTGCCCCTTTGACTGCCTACCCCTTGGGGGTTTATAGGCGTGATGTTTAGTTAGTTAGTTAGTATAAATGTGAATTTGTCCCATGTTGGTCCGGGAATTTAAAAAAAATCTGCCAACTGTGCTTAAGTTCAGCATGTCGTAAAAGGCGACTAATGCTATATGGGGTTTTGGGTATGTGATTGTGTTGGCGACAAGCTAGCCTCTTGTCACAAATTTTTCACAATTTTCCGTCTAACCCAGCTCAGTTTTATATGTAGCTGTATGTGGTTAAGGGAGCCTGCTGCCCCTTTGACTCTGCCTACTTCTTCGGGGATTATGGGCATGATGTTATGTTATGTTGTCATAAATGTGAAAGTTTAGATGAAGGTAATTGAGTTTGGGATGTTCATCAATGAACAAAAAAATAACGGCTGCGACGTGGATAAAGCTGCGGGTTAAGGCTACAAATTTAACATATTCCTTCAATCACGGCAAATAGTGTTTGTTTAGAAAATTATCCTACAAAATTTTACCGTGTAAATCAGTGTATACTTTTCCATTAATGTTAGAAAGCCTTATTCAAGTGATTACAAACTTTCGCGTACAATGTACTATTAACGGAATCACATAAATATACATATAGTATGTGTATATAGCTTAGAGGTTGTGGCGATACTATTGGTCCAAAGACATATCTGTAGTCTAGCTTATTTACAAACAATAACTCCTTATACGGCCATAATAAGCATCTAGAAACCTAGAACTTAATATTAGTTAAGAATAAGTAATATTATGTTCTAGGTAACGTTAAACCAATATCGACTGATTAATTTAATTAAGTTGGTATCCAAGCCCTAACAGAATAAAAACCTACATTCTGTATAAGTCGGGAATCAGAAAAAGTATAAGCCATCAGACAACTGATTACTTAGTTAAATACTATTTGGAACACACAGATATACCTATACATAGTATTTATGAAATATTACACATTCATTTTCATTATTAACAGCCAGCAGTTCAGCTTATATTGTATTAACATTAAACAGAATCCAGTTTTTCTATCAGCTTCATTGAACTCGGCAAATACTGATCACCCAATTCAGTTAACATAAAAGCTTAGTACCCACTCACGAAGAAGCAAAAAATGCGATAGATCGATATCGTACTCCCCTTATATTATGTAGATGCCATTATTCTGGCCAATTCTATATACCTACCTATATGTGTAGATATTCGGAATCGACATCGGCATTGTCGGAAAATAATCTACATACGTAATAAGTTCCTTGTATAATAATGAGCTCTGTAGTCATAGATGTTACCGTTTCGACAATAAAGTGAAAAGCGTAGTAGTTTTGGTACCGTAACCATATAAGTTATTTGTTTGGAAGCAATACTCATCATTATTTCTATGCTTGTGTGGAAATATTTTCATCTTTTGTTTTTCAGAGTGCGTCGTGATTGTGCCAACGCGATTTACGGAGCCGAATCAAAATGAAAATGTCATGTCGCAGCGTAGATTTATTTTTAATTTGTTTTTTTTCTGTTATTGCAGCTTTTATATTGTGTTTTTATCTGTCGCATTTATATAAAACAACATAAGCTATAAGTCGTCAATGTTGTGAAGATATTTAGTAGGTAAAATTATACGTTTTGAATTGCTTTGTATGTAAAGGTGTTATTGTCATATTGAACATAAAAATACTTTTACTTAAACTTCCTAAAGTATTTTTGTATTGTTCATAGCCATGGTTGGAATATAATTGGCTAGTTTAGACTTCATATTGAAAAAGGAAAAAGGAACCAGTTAGTTTAATTATGTAAATGGGCGCAAAGTTTCCTGTAGCTACCAACTGTCAAATGCTTTTTAGTACCTTCTTTATTGTATATGTGTCGATAAAGGAGCAGCAGAAATAGATATCGGGAAATTATTACAATGGATAAATCTTATTGTATTACGATAACATATTAGCACTCTGTGTTTATACTAAGACTCCCTTCCTTTAAATATTATTTAATATGACCGCTTATTGACCAGAATCCTTACTAACATTATAAATGCGAAAGTTTATTAGATTACGACTGCACGACTTAAAATATATATTTTTGTATAATCTAACTGACGGGCTAAATAGAATTATAGTTTTTTAATGCAGTCATCATCCTTATTACCATCAAATTTGGTAGTTTGAACTCTGAGAATGTTCATAGAAAATTTATTTTATCCCGGAAAAATTGATGCATTCTACAAAACACTATAGATTATCTGCAGCAAACCGAATTTCAACCTGGCGGAGCCGTGGCTAAAAGTTGGTGTCAATATAGATAATTACGACATGCTAGGCAAGAAAACAGTTGGCATATTATTATTTTTAAGTCCCAGACCAACATGGGGCAATGGGCTTTATCAAATAAAATACTTATTAGGCTTAAATGAATTATTCTTTTATTTGCTCAAATAGACTGTCTAATTAATTACGGATGAGCGCAGTCTTTGTCACGGCCACCTCAAAGGCGTAATCGCAGGTCCTTTCCTCGTAGTTTCTTTGATTCGGACCCAGTTGGACGTCTGGCCGTTGCACTTTCACTCACAAAGGGTTTCTCGTAAATTTGATTTTCGTTCAGTATTATGTGGATAAGTTAATATTGATTAGCTTTGCGGGTTCCATTTAAGTTACATACAAATGTAATAAAAGTCTTAGTTGTTCGCGATTGTTGTTTTGGGTTTTTTATTTTAGAGGTGATGTAATGTCTAGTTATCGTCTTATTAATTATGAATTATTTATCACAAAAGTTGTACTTCTTACGTGTAAGATCGTTAAAACAAAGAATATAAAAGAGTACCTTTAGAAAAGAGTTGTGTAGCTAAACACTTATTATAAATTACTTTGCTTGTATCATGTTATCATCTAACCCAGTCCATTGTCACATGTTGGTCTGGGACTTAAAAAGAATGTGCCAAATGTGTTTCTTGACTAGCATGTCGTAAAAGGCGACTAATAGTATATGAGGTTTTGGTGTGTGATTGTGTAGGCGACAAGGTAGCCAGTCACAACTTTTCATAATTTCATTTTTCATCTAACCCAGCCCAGTTTTATTTTTGGCTGAATGTGGTTAAAGGGGCCTGCTGCTCCTTTGACTCTGCCTACCCCTTCGGGGATTATGGACTTGATGATATGTATGTATGTAAGTTGTATCATGTTAGTTAGTAGATAACCCACATAAATCGAATCTTCAATTTAAGAAAATGAACATATTATATTAGGTATATTCTTTAACGGCTGCAATCATCCATCTTTAACTACTTTGGGAAAAAAATCGTTTGGCCGAAATGGTTAATTTGGTTTTTAAAATTAAATTTTGACTACCACTTTTCACAATCCTTCAAAAATTTCATAATCAGCTTTAAAAGTTAAAATAAAAAACATATTATAATTCACTCTCCAAACATTCAACTCAAATATAAAGTGTATTATTAAATTTAAAGTTTAATAAAAAAGGTTGATACCTAATGGTAAACGGATTAATTATAATACAGCACCTAAGTTTAAGCATTCCAACCTCTTCGCTCCCAGTTTAAGCAACCGGACGTGTGGCAACCCTGGTCGCGGTCCCAAGTGATTAATGTTCACTAGCGCACGTACGCGGTCCGATAGACCGGCCGTAATTAATACAAGTCACGATTAGATTCCCTGTCTTGTGAGATAGAGTTGAACAAGGTTATGTGGGAGTTTGATCGTGGGGATTACGTTTTTGTCCCGCGGTGATATGTATTGGGCGGAACTTGGTGTAGGTTGCATGCGATCTTTAATTGTGACGTATACGACGAGGCAACTTCGGATAACTGTGTTTAAAGTGTGACTTTCTATACCGAGTTCTAATTCTGACAGTTGCAGTTGTAAAAATGCATATTTTTTACTAGAATTAGTAATGGCTAGAGGGGTTTGAATTCCTGCTATTTTAAACAGGTGGTAAAGTTTGGCTTAGAATTCAATACTGCTTACATCTTAATAGTAAGTGTCAATTTACGGAAGCAATGTGTATTCAAAACATTAACTTTAGCTTTATTTTTGACCCAGCCCAGTTTTTTTTAGGCTAAATGTGGTTAAGGGGCTTGGTTTCTTTCGTCTCTGCCTACCCCTTCGGGGATTGCGGGCGTGATGTTATGTGTGTCTGTATGTTAAATTTAGCTATATGCACGTGTTAATCATTAAAGCGATTCGTATCCAAAATCTTATTTTCTTTTTCAATGTTTAAATAGTATTTCGTATCATCTTCATATGATTATCGAAGTTATTACAAATAAAATCATATGAAAAGCATTTTATTTTACAATAGTTGATAAATAGAACAATAAGTTAGTTAGTTAGTATGTAGATATGAAAATGATCATGAATGGTGAAGAGGCGAGTGAGGTGTGTAAGGATCGTGCCATATGGCGTTCGGTTCTCTCTGCTTACCCCGCAAGGGAAGTGGCGTGAAGTTTAGTTAGTTAGTTTTAGTTAGTTGGGATTCTGGTCGAAATATAAGTACCTAATTAGATATGCATGTCTTTTAGTATTCTTCAAAAACACCAGTGATATAAAATATTATTATACGTGCTAGCCCTGCTTGCCTCATTTGTTACTTGCTAAAACAACACGAGTGCTTAGAAATTGTTTGCGTTTTATTAAAAATTATAAAAATTAAGTCGAATTGAAAACCTTCTCCTTTTTTTTAGGTTGGTTAAAAATACAAAGTAACTGCCGGATGGGTTACAAAATTTCAAGTGGTGTATCTTTTAAAACATATTGAAGCAGTTTGTTATAGTTGCATTAATAAATTACGGCCACCTTAAGTTGTTACAAACAAGCAAGTTATTAATCTTAAACTACATCATTGTTTTCTCAAAAAAGATGGGATAGTTTATTGAAAACATGTTCCAATAATATTACATCGGAATAATATAGGGACTTATTCAAAGTTGAAAAATCTACACGTGTATGTACACTATACAGGATCCTTTGTAAAACATTAATAACGTCGAAGGAGTAGATTACTGACATTATAAACAACAACGTTTGTTCTACGACTTTTTCTAAATCGACCAAAAAAACGGCTTTCCATACTAAATGACCAAACTACTGATTATTGTATGAAAATTCAATTTTTTTTGTCCATTTGAGAAAAATCGTAGAACAAATGTTGTTGTTTATAATATTACTGATACTATCTATATATCAACTCCTGCGAGGTTATTAATGTTTTACAAATGACCCTGTTTATGTATACACAAATAATAAATATCCGACAACATCACATAGGTACATTGACCTGACTCCGAAGTAAGTAGCTTAATCACTTGTGTTATGGATATCAGAATCAACAGTGGTATCACAAATATATACTTAAATATTGGATATTAACACCCAGACACAGAACAAACACAAGTATTCATCGTACGAATGTTTGTCCTGTGTGGGGATCAAACCCACAATTCTTGACGCGTGTTGCCCCTCATGCGTCAAGAATTGTGTGTCACTACCGAATGCACCATCGAGCTTATCAAATGTAATATTAGTATGATAGCATACAACGTTGTGCCCACACCAATTCGATCGATAGGGAGGTATCTATAATTATTGGCTTGTACTATAAATAGGTTTTCCGCGAACCAGTGGACTTCGCCTCACCCCAAGTTAAAGGGTAGAGGGCACATATGAAGGTAAAGGCCAAAACACGTGATAATGCAACATTTTTTAAGCATATTTATTTATTATCCTCTTGGAGTACGTAGAAAATGTTCAAGTAAATAAATCGGATGATATTTATAAATAGACTAAGCGAGAAAAATAAATATTGTATTAGGTACTCGTATTTATGAATGGATTTAACTAAAATAAGAAAACATAAGCAAATAGAATTATGTTTGAACTGCGAATAAAAATAAGATGCGGACTTTTGTTCATGATGTTTATTCATCAAACATTTATTTGGATGAATAATAAATAATGACTTGAAAAACATCATTATCGATTAAGGTCGGATGCAAAATGAATATCTAGGATAGGCCGGCCGTTATACCCCGTTTTATCTCGCTAGAAAGATATAAAACAAAACCTCGAACATGCCGCCTTTTGTACGTTTAAACTATGTATGTTTAAACTATCTATAAGTATTTTAAATTAATGTAAGATTGTCGATGTATTTATTAAGTTCACAATAATTGAATCATACTAGTTTTCTGTTACAAGTGAATAAAGCAATAAAACAAAGCGTCAAAGCGATTTCCTTGGGTAATAGCCGTCGTGTGACCTGTGACAGACAATAATTGCCGATACGTGTCTAGCTCCCTCGAAAAATAATAACTTATAACCGACCGATGCCAGCTAACATGAGAAACTTTTCATGAGATATTGTCAATATTAGCTTAGGACCTTTCTATCTTACTCTCTAATATTTTTTCGGGAAACGGTATGAAGACAAGAGAAAATCGGAAAAGGTATTACTTTCGAATCTAGTCATCGGTAATGGAAGAGGGTATTTAAATTATGTGATTGATATTGATTAAAAAAACAAAGCAAATACTTAATTTTAGTAAATTCTTATTAAATAATACATTTAAACGACAACAAACAAAAGAAAATCGTCAGTTCGATTTGACAGGTAAGAATCTTTATTAAAAAAATATAAAATATCTGGCCAGCTTGTAAGAGCCGTGTCTACAAGAGACTTCCTTAGGTGATCTTGGTGATCGCCAGTAGCGCGTCAGTAATAGATGACTGAACGCAAGGAATTTTGTAAATGTCCTCTACCGCTCACGTCATGGGGAAGACGACTGTTCGGACTAATACAACAGGTACGCAGAGTTCGAGATTGAAAATTCTACTCAGACAATTTGTAGGTACAATATTTGGTGATATCTCACTACCTCGATAATGTAACACAAACTTTCACATTAAAAAGTCCGTTTCTTTGCATTTAAATACCTACTTAGAAAATTTTATTTGAAATTAAATTTTCCAAGTACGTATTTAGATGTTGAAATTCAAAGACGGTGTTTTAACGTAAAGTCAGACATAGTTAGCACTCGATCAACTACAGATTTTACAATACGTCGCTTATAATAATGTAGCAAGTAGTAGCTATTGCTACTTAACTTAAATACGGACTAGTAAAAAGAAGGACTCCGCGCCACTAATTAGATGAGCCACCTGCGGAGGTCCAACTTGACACGCAATAGGTTGCGTAAATCCGGAGGGCTAATTTTAATGTGTGACGCCTACGTCACACATTCAAATTAGCCCTCCAAATAACAGATTTCCTATATCTGGTGGACTTAAATAACATTCAAAATAAGACCTTATGATAATCCGTAGTTAGGTACGCTGTATTACACGGTAAGCGACTAATACTCGATAATAATATCCATAACAATCGTTATGCTCTCAAGCAATAAAATATTTGTTCACCTAATTACGGCAATAAGAATTCCGGCTAAGCAATCCCGGATCAAATTATGCCGCGGTCGTCTTTGCCTGGGAGAATTTGTGGCGGACGCTTGTTAGGGTAATTCCGTGACATACATCACCGCCCTCTGACAGCTCTGTCACTGTCTGTCCTCAATGACGAGATTGTATTACGGGGATTAGGAGCCATTTTTGCGTTTTAAACTGAGGTTTTATGTTACAAAACACCCTTGGAGCAGCAAGTAATGGTCATAACGAATGTAGTTCATATTTTATTTGGGTAGTTATTCGGTAAATTGCATGTACACGTTATATATTATGCCATTTTGGGTTATAATAAAGCTTAAATTAAACATTAAGTATGCAAAATGTTTGCATAAATATAGTATTCTACCTTTATCTAATTTCACCATGGCTCATAGTCTATGTAATTGATATGTGTTAATCATCAGATAGATGATGGATGGATTGTGTGAAAGATGATATGAGAGAAATGGGAGTGGATAGCTTGATGACGGCTGACCGGGACGTATGGAAAAGGAAGACATGCTGCGCCGACCCCAGATGAACTGGGAGAAGGGCAAGAGGATGATGATGATGATGTGTTCGTCATCACTTAAACGTGTTGGATAGTCGATCAAATGGTGCTGTGAGAATAGTTAATAAATATAATCTTTAATAACTTATCTGACTTCTTTTATATCTAAGTATGTATGTATGCCAGCACCAGCCATTGTTATACATTTCAGCAATATATCTTTGCCATCTTCCTCGTAATTCCTAGCTAGTTAAAACAGCTTATTAAGTATCACAAACTGCTTGAATACGAGCAAAAAATACTAGCTTACTTGACCTGGGGCAGCATATGAGTGAATGTTATGAGGGCAGCACCACAAGCGGAAACTAGTGATAAATAAAACCTCCCCGACATATAACAAATGTGTTCTGCTACCGACACAAAGCGGGTCGAGAATGAAATAAAGCAACAATAAACGTCACAAAGTCGAGCTGAGCGAAGCGAGCGAGGGGAGCGAACATTATGCAAAGTACAAAATCCCATTTACCACGTGCTACGTACGCGCCAAACAAGTAATAGACTTGTTTATAGGCGCGACAACTCACGGTGAGACAATGATTGTTTTCTACCTACAATCTTTATAAAGTGGCTCACTCACTCAGCTTTCAAGCCACATAAGTAGGTATATACAGTGTGCACCACACACACACACACACACACACAGAGAGACCACACGTCTCTGTAGTACAAGCTTCGTTCTTGTCTCTCGGCAAATTCTTCGAATATGATATCATGTATAGTGCATACTTTTTACATGTTAGGTGAGATCCGATTTTACGATTTAATTGTTATAGCTATGAGAAAATTATTTTGAAGAGCTCTTTATAAAATTAATTATAGTATACATACTTACATACATAACATCAACCCATATTCCCCGAAGGGGTCGGCAGAGTCACAGTAATAACAGGCTCTTATATCCACACTATAAGTACTAAAAGATTAAAATTGCCTCTCTATAACGTCATCTTTTATGTAGTTTTGTATAGTGTACATATATAAAAAACACCATATAACCGTCAGATACTAGTAAAAAAGAATTATCAAAATTGGACTACTCAGTAAAAAGTTATGCGTGGTCATACATCTATACTTATAATAAATCTGTAGAGAGGTCATCTATACTTATAATAAATCTGTAGAGAGGTCAATTCTGTACATGAAATATATTTTCAAAATAACTATCAGGGGGTGATTAGTGATCGATACTGATGCCAAAAATGCAATCAGTAAAATTTTTGTCTGTTTGTCTGTCTGTATGTTCCTTATAGAAACAAAAACTACTCGACGGATTTAAACGAAACTTGGTACAATTATTCTTCATACTCCTAGGCAGGTTATAGTATACTTTTCATCACGCTACAATCAATAGGAGCAGAGTACTTACTTACTTACTTAACATCACGCCTATAATCCCCGAAGGGGTAGGCAGAGTCAAAGGGGCAGCATGCCCTTCAACCACATTCAGCCATAAATAAAGCCGGGCTGGGTTAGATAAAAAATTGTGACAAAGCAGTGACAAGTGGCTAACCGGTCGCCTACACAATCACACACCCAAAACCCGATATACCATTAGTCGCCTTTTACGACATGCTAGGGAAGAACCACAGTTGGCATATTCTTTTTAAGTCCCAGACCAACACGGGACAGTGGGCTGGGTTGGATGGAAAGCTGTGAAAAAGGAGTGACAAGTGGCTAGCTCGTCGCCTACTTAGACACATACCCAAAAGCCCGTAAACCGTTAGTCGCCTTTTACGACATGCTAGGCAAGAACCACAGTTGGCACATTCTTTTTTTTTTGTCCCAGATCAACATGGGCCAAGTCCCAGACCAACATGGGACTAGGAGCAGAGTAGTGAAGGGAAATGTTGGGAAAACGGGAGAAGTTACTCCATTTTTTAAGCTTCCGTCGCGTGTGCAGCCTTAATGGTTAAAGTTACATAGAAATCATGTATGACAGAAATAGTCTTTATAATATTAACCATAAACGCGGGTGACACCGCTGGCACAGCTAGTAAAAAATAAAAAATATACGTGTCGACTTGAAAACTTTAAAGAAATGTGATGTAATTTCGCAGCCAGTAACTACTTTGATACTTATGTTTCCATCCTGAAATAGTAGTACCAACTGATTTAAAATCTTTAACGTAGGTTGTTTTTGTACAAAAAAAAAATAATTTATAAAGATTTTCATCATCTGATAGTCTAAATAAATTTTAATAAGATCAGAGAAATTCATTATTTGATGTTACTGTGCTGAAGAAAAGAAAAGTTGTGCAGGTTATAATTTTCAATTTCCAATTTACCTACTCACTTTTATTTTGGTAAATATATATAACGGCAGAAGTTTTCTTTACTTGTATTCTAAAATACCCATTAAGGCAGAAACTTAATAAAGTATTTATAAAAAGTAAAGTTATAATGTTTATACCCTGATTTAGCACAAAAGTTCGTGAGAACATTTTTCGCGGAAAAGAAAGAAATTTAGAGCTGTGTTTCATAAATAATTCACAAAACAATGTGACAACTAATAAATATTTGTGAGAAGGACAAACAGAAAGTCTTTTATTGCCTTACTCGTAACTCCGTTACGTCACAATTCGGCAAGTGTTAGAGCATTAAAAAGTTATCACATAAAATTCCATTTTATGGAGGTCGATTCAAAGCGAGTTACTAAATAACTTGGGTTCGTGATTCACTGGAATACTAACTATCGTTACAATAAGATTTTATTATAATGAGCTCCTTTATAGTACTAAAGGCGATGAATAAGAATACTACTAGTTTGATGGCAAGTGGTCTTAGTAATATATGGAAAACAACACCATATATGTCACATACATTATGCATTGCTATTCTTGCAAGCGTCTTAACAAAGGTTAACCATTTTTGGCACCGTTTGTTCCTTAAATTTACATGAAATGATTGTTAAATATTGTTACAAAAGACTAACTGTAACATAAATATATCAAAGTCCATTCTGCACTCATCATCTTGCTAATAAGTGCTAAGCGCCAGGGTTACCAACGTGACTTGTGTTTACCTTGGTAAACCTAGCACTAGCCGGTAGTACATATAATAACGAACTAAGACTTGAAATATCATATACAAATACGAGTAGATATTATCACGCCCGTAATCCCTGTGAAATATATATAAATGCCTAGTTTATATACTAGTTTGAATCCCAAAACAATTGTTATAGAGACTTAGACGTGGAGTAATAATTTGCGAAAGAGCCTCAGTGAAGCGCGTCCCCTAAGCCAATGAGTTGGGAACTCGTCGATTTAATTGCTGATCGTGAGGCGATAGCGCCCTCGATGAGCTCGGCGGCCCAAATGTGGCCGAATGTATTGACTTGCGATATTGATTTGTCCCACAAATGGAACCGTCTGGCTCGATTAATTAGATATCGATTTTTGGATCTTATGCAAATTAATCATTTTCTGCGTTTAATTCAAAATTCAAAGTATTAAGAAATGCCTTTTCCAATCAATACCACTTCTTCTACCAACATATATTTTTCTTGTTTGTATCAGCGCTGTATAATGTGTCTTTTGGCTTGATGTATTGTATGGCAAGATAAAAAGGGAAACCAAATAGCTATGTTCACTAGACAATAGACCACTAGTCGGCCATTAGTGGGTATAGGCATACTAGCTGGCCCGCGAAATCTCAATGTGTATCTACGTCATTTTGATAAATAGCGAGTCTTATATATGAAAACCTCGTGCCGCGTCGTTTGTGGTGAAAATTTCCTGAGAATACACTTAACTTATTCATATATAAAGGAGCTTGAAAACAGGCCTTCGGGATTCATTTTATCTCATTACAACTGCAATATTCTTATCGCTCAGAAACACTCCTCTAACAGGCTTACTAACTATCCTCTGGTTAGTTACTTCCTCTAAAATTTTCTTACAAGTGACAGTTTATATATTAAACTTATTTAAGTATGAATTAGTATTCGACAAGCTCGATGGCGCATTCGCCAAGACCCTGCCTCATGCGCCAAGAGTTGTGGGTTCGATCTTCACCCAGGACAAATATTAGTATGATGAATACTTGTGTTTGTTCTGTGTCTGGGTGTAAATATCCAATATTTAGTATACCTATATTTGTAATACCACTGTTGATTCTGATATCCGTAACACAAGTACTTGAGCTACTTACCTCGGAGTCAGATCAATGTATGTGTTGTAGTGTGATATTTATTTGTCTGTTATTATTATATTTATCGGCGGCGCCGCCAGAGGGCGGGTCCCACAGACACACCGATGACGTCAGCGAGGAAAGTTAGACAGTTTTTTTGTTGACGGGCGAATATTTTTCTTCGGGAAAAATGGGTTCTCTGTTTGAAAGGCATTTATCAAATTGAGACTGAAAAATATTAGGCAGTTACAAAGTCGTGCTCTGGCAAAAAGGAGTTTGCTTTTTGAATACGTTTATCCAGCTGTTACATGGGTAAGTAAGCTATATGTGTTAAATAATGTAAAGTAGTAGGTTGTTTTATATTAATGAACAGAATACGTTGCGTTAGGTAGATCTTGTACCCCCCCCGCCGTGGTCCTCGGTTTGTCGTACCGGGGGGGCTTAGTAGGCCCTGTCATGGCAGGGCTGAAGCGAAGAAGGACCCCGAGGTGAGCCGCGACTGCACGACTTGCATCCGGGCAGTTGCGGCGGTCCGGCCGTATACAGGCCCCTTGCGACCGGACCAGGGTTGCCGAGGAAGAGGAGGAGCTGAGTGTTGTCGTTGCTCGCCTCCCTATCCTCGGCAACCCGACAGGGGCGCGCTGGGTCGCGTCGTGGTGGGTCGCAGAGACGACAGGGCTCTGCCCTCAATTTGGGTCGCCGGGCGGAAGGCGGCCCCTTTGGCGAGACGCTCTCCGCGTGCCCCTCTGGCTCAGCAGAAGGCACAGCGTGAGAGTGGGCCCACGACGCCGGTCACGGGGATGATCGGCGTCTGAATCCTGGGCGGAGTGGTTGAGACATGCTGGGTGGTCTGGCATGTCTCGACGCGCGCGTGTGCTCGGTGCTGTGCAGCCCACGACACAGTCGTGGGATGCACAGCACCGAGCACATCGACCGCCGCCGCGCGAGGTGGGCCGCGTAGCGCGGCAAGCGCACTACCGGAGGAGCTGTCGTATAGTCCCGACAGTGGGGATACAGGCTCCTCCGGAACTGCGCCGCTAGAGGCCACCTTGGGGTTTAGTCTGTTCGAGTCCGACACACCGCCCTCTGGATCCCCGTCCGGAGGGTGACGGCTCGTGGTAGTTCCCCAAGTAACAAAAAAAAAAAAAAAAAGGTAGATCTTGTACACGTAATAACAGCTATCAACCTAGTCTTTTAATTAATAACTTTTACTTTTGTTCGTATTTTCCAATCAACCGTCGATATAAGCGTTATGTCCTGATTTTGCAAATCCGATTAAGTATTATATTAAAGGGACTTCCATCTGAATGAGCTTCGCAACTTAGAAAGGGGAACTATGAATGTGCAAGCTATAAATACGTATCAAACTCAAAAATTCCGAAAAACGTGCTCGTTTAAAGTAAAACCTTTCGCATATTACTTACATGTTTGTTTATTCTACCATCATCTTAAAATGTAGATCAAAACTGATGTTAACATAACACGAACTATGCCTTACTATTAAGGAATAGTAATGCAAATATTCATCATACATTACATCTCATCATCATATTCACATACTAATAGTTTCCGAAGCCGAGTTACTCAGTTGATTGGAACCCGAAAACAACTTGACAAGCCAAACTGCGTGGTCTCGTTCGAGAGTTGTGAGCGCATGAATATTAACTGCTGACATCGCAACTTGTCATTGAACAGCTGAGCGTATTCATCCATCGGCATCGTTAAACGTATCATCATGATATCTGACAGTGTCATCGTTAATATTATACGTATACCTATGCGAAAGTAACTTATGTCTGAAACCTTCATAATTACAACAGAGAAAGTCCACTAACTGTTTAAAATTGTTACTTTATTTCCCAACGATATATGTCGCGGGCTTCAAGCCAGAGGAGCGTTTAAAAAAACCGTTTTTTTTTCATAAAGTCATTCGGTAATTATTAAAAAAAAAGAATTAAACAAATTACTCGTAGATGTATGACCGAGAGTCGGATATTCTTTTCGTATCTTATAAATAAAAAAAAAAGGTT
The DNA here is from genome assembly GCA_951394215.1 of Glyphodes perspectalis. NCBI lineage: Eukaryota > Metazoa > Arthropoda > Insecta > Lepidoptera > Crambidae > Glyphodes > Glyphodes perspectalis. Next base: position 6,985,820 of record OX596219.1, read on the forward strand.
ACACAAGTCCGGCAGTCGCTCGAACCAGACAAATTTGGTCATTTTTGTTTGGTTCTTCTTTTCTTAGACTTCTAATAATAAATTGTGTTATTTGAATGTTAAATGGAAAATATCGTAGGGATAACGATGTTCACCAGTCATTGGCCTATCACTGCTCAATTTTTGCAAATGGATTGTAAGATCTAAACGGAAACTCTCCTACATGCTACACAAAGTGGAATATGAAACTTACTAATGTCACATTCGTGCGGTACGGGGACCCGTATACCACATGAATATGGATCAGCTGATACAGCTCCTAATCGCAAGTTGAGATTGTTATACTACCAAGTTCTCCCCTCCAGCGGAGTGCGTTGATTTATGGCTTGGAACGTATGCAGCTTTTTGTTCAAAGGCTTTTCAGAAGTTCAAATTGGATACGTGTTCCGTATAAGTAATAACTCTTTCATATTCATCATATCATATCAGACAGACAGACAGAGGGTAGTACTAGGGACAAATGCATTTATCTAAAAAATAAATTTCAGTGGGGTGGGATGGAAAATTATGAAAAACCTTCATATAACCCGGTCAACACATCAGTTTAATATTGGACTAATAATGTCCAACGGTTTTCTTACCATATTCTTAGCGGTATGTCCCGTTCTTAGCCGGCGTCAAGAAACGGGACAGCCTAGGAAGATTAGACTGCAGGTACTTCAATGTAATTACCAGACTTGCTCAATTCAGGATCAATTCTAAATTTAGCGGGTACATTCTTCTTGTTACTTTGAAGCAATTGCCACCTGACTTTCGTGAACTTTAGACAGTGGAAAGGGACCATTCAGATTCTTAGGGAGTGGGTGTTCTCACGAAGAAAATGAAATAAGTTTGTATAAGATACCTAGTTATCAGAAAAGTAAGCTAAACGTTTACTTATTAAAATATAAAGTATCTCGAAGACTTCACCAACACCTAATAATCTTAAATAACCAATACCTAATAAATTCTACAAATAAACCTTTTAAGTCTCTCACTAATTTACACCAATATTTTTTCGGGGCCCTTCAAAACTCTTAAGTGGGTGACAAATTATTTTATTCAGTTCGACTCCCGAAAACTTTTATGAATGTGAAATCAAGTCGCCAGTGGTTCCTCGAGGAAGTTTTAAAACTGTATTGTCCCTGGCAAGTCTAACTTCACAGCTCTCGGCGAATTCTGGAATTAATTTAGTCCAGAATTACTTATAGTGGTGAAGAGTACCTAAGTGTGCTAAATTAGTACCTAAATATTGCACAATCGTAATATAAGCTAGTGGTCAATGAGAAATAATAAGCAAAATTAAGGTAGGTATTTATGGATAACGCTTAAAATATTATTATATAAAAAAATTTAAAGGACACATAAAATTGTTCCACCAATGAAGCTAATTTTCTAATTCCATGTCTAGTACCATGGAAACTGGATATATAAGGTTATATGGAAACTGGATATTATATACGGTCTATAGGACAGGTTTGAACAGGTTTTATAAGCGTACACAAATTCCCATCATATAATAATATACCTATTGGGTTTTGAGTATGTGATAGTGTAGACGACGAGCTAACTACTTGTCACTACTTTTTCACAATTTTTCATCTAACCCGGGCTGGGTTTTAAGTTTTTTTTTTAGGTTTTAGTTTTATTTTTACTTGAATGTGGTTACATGAACTTGCTGCCCCTTTGATTTTGTATACCTCTTCGGGGATAAGAGGCATGATGTTACAAAAAAAATCTACTTTTAATGCAATGCGATAATAAAAGATAGCAGTAAAGTCTAAGTGGACATCTTAAAATGTTTTAAATAAGACGTATTATTCTACTTTAACGGATAACGGTGAACCTGTAGAAAATTGTGAAAAACTATCCCCGTCCAATTAGTTACACATTAAAACTAAGAACATCCGTTTTCCAATATCCTTACGGAACTCTAAAAGTACTGGCTCATTTAATTTATCGCTTTCCGACATTGCAGGAATGAACTTGAATGGAATTTAATCCCAAGTCGACTGTTTCCTAGCTCTCATAACTCATCCGAGAAATAAATCGTTACTCTAATTCTATTGTAAAAACGGTCACAGAAGAATAGTCGCCGGGAATTTTACTTTGAGTTCAATTTAAAACAATTAATTCGCGTTATTGGGCCATTAACAAGGATCCAATTGTCTCAAATTAAAGTTCCGTGATCCGTGCATTTAAAAAGCGTATAAAACGCCAAATCGATTAGGTGTTAAGATAAATAGTGATGCCAATAGGCAGGCAATCAGTCTATCGATAATACGCCTTCTGTTTATATTAGGTTCATGATATAAAACTTTAGCCGGTGTTACGTGGAAATAGGTGAACTAATGCGCAATAAAGTACGAATAAATCAATTCTTACATCATCATAACATCACGCTCGTAATCCCCGAAGGGGTAAGCAGAGTCAAAGGGGCAGCAGTCCCCTTTAACCACATTCAGCCAAAAATAAAACTGGGCAGGGTTAGATGGGAAATTGTGAAAAAGTAGTGACAAGTGGCTAGCTCGTCGCCTACACAATCACATACCCAAAACCCTATATACCATTAGTCGCCTTTTACGACATGCTAGGCAAGAAACACAGTTGGCAAATTCTTTTATAATCCCAAACCAACACAGGACTAAATTCCAATTCAATTCTTACATGCTGCAGAAAATCGTAATTTATATTTAACTAACTACATCTCACTGGCTCGATAGCGCCTGCCCCATGCGCCGAGAGTTGTAGTTCAATTCCCACTCAGGACAAACATTCGTATGACGAATGCTTTTATTTGTTATGTGTCTGTGTGTAAATATCCAATATTTAAGTATATATTTGTAATACCACTGTTGTTTCTGATATCCGTAACACAAGTGCTTAAGCTACTTACCTCTGAGTCCGATCAATGTATGTGATGTAGTCTGATATTATTATTATATCTGAATAACCAGAGTTCAAGGTCATAGGTCAAAATATATTACATTTCAGGTCTCTCTCTGAATAAACGGTACAGACTACTTATTTATAAAAGATTACCTATGCATTTATAAGTAATCGGATTAAGTATTATGTCTAGCTCATTTTTGGTTTGCCAAACTGAGACAGAATGCAAAATGAATGTCGCTACTTAGACGCACTTTCCACTTCCGACTAGCAACAAAGTTATTATGAAATCATAAAGTTAATTAGACGTTGCATATTAATCAAGTCCAACCTTTAAAATATATTTAGAATTTTCCCTGAAAGTAATTTAAATAAGTTTTATACCTCCAAATAAGTATTCGCGACGGTCGCTCTGCGGGAATAAAAAGAGTTCAGAAAAAGAGAGTAATTAGAATGTAAATTTAGTAAATAACGGAGTACAAATACGGCCTAGGTAAATTTGGAGGCAAACCTGCGGTCTGGACTAGCATAAATTGATGTTAGCCGACGCTAAAACTGACGAAATTAAAATTATAATGTTGATCTATTTGATTTAAAGATGTAAGTTGGAATCAGTTTTATTATTTTTATTAAAATATTCAGAACAGGCGAAGTTTTTTTTTTTTTTTTTTTTACTTGAGGAATGCATTTACGCACCATCCAAATAGAATCCTGGGTGGACCCATAAGGGTGAGTCGGGCTTGAAACCGGTAGCAAACTCCGGAGACCCTACCGACTAAACCTCAAGGCTGTCGTTCTTCGGGCGCTAACGCAAAACCATCGGGATCCCCACTGTCGGGATTCATCTCGAAAAGTCTACGCAGCGTGCGCTGCCGCCTGGCGGCCCATCTCGAGGGAGTGGTATTCTCCCCCAGAACACCTAGGGTGGTGTTTCACGACCACATAGACAGCTGTGTACCCTATCCTGACGGACCGGGTGTAACACCTGCAGTCGGCTTCTCCGGGGACGATAGAGGGCCAGAGGACCACCTCCCCTAACCCCCACGACCCCAAAGGCCCTTTTAGTCGCCTCCTACGACAGGCAGGGATACCTCAGGAGTATTCGGAGCCCCCCCTGCAGGGCGCAGGGCGAAGTTGAGTTAACCATCCTAACCTTTTTAAACCTTAACATGACTTCATCTCAAAGATTAAGTATGCGATGAAAGAAATGTCTCTTAAAACGTTCACTTTGTGATCTTTATAGGGGCTGTGAAGATAAATTCCATTTCGAATACTATTTCTCCACGTTAGTTAATCCTCATTTGCTCACTCTTATAGTAAAAACTCTTTGTTTCATTATTTTGATTACTTAGTAAGAACAGAATGCTCTGCTAAAATACATACATGTGTTAGTTTATTTGTGATGGGGTCCAAAAACACGTAAGACCACGAAACGCTTTGATCAGAGGAAGTGCACCAAAAGTTTTGTGGGTCGGGGACTTCATTTGGCTCTCTGTGAATGTTTGCTTTGCCGTTTCGAGAGATTGCTTTCCGCTTTGTGCAGTTGAAGACTGCAACACTGCACTCTCGTGTTTGGTTTGGCCTCAGTGTTAGGTGAGATAGTGTAACAACGTACTTAAGTAGCACATGCATTATTTACGTAGTGCTGTAAAACCAACTTGTTTGGTTTCGCCGGTTAATTATTGTTTTATTGTTGTGTTGTGACGACAGTTTCTTAGTTGACAATATTTCTGTGAGATCGTTTTTAAGTATGTTGTGTATTTTTGTGCCATGTGTCGGTATGTAAATATTCGTAATTTGGAAATCAATAAATTAATCATCCATAACTAATATTATTCTATTTGTAGTAAGAAATCAGAATGCGAAGGAGAAAAGCAGATGATAAAATTACAAATATTTTTCTTCTTATATCTATATTTTCAGAGAAAAAAAAACAAAATTTGTACACATTTTTTTAAAGGTTTAAAAAAATCGGGACTTTTCATTGACAAGGCGAATGATGTGTCACGTTTGGCTGACGAATGACTTATTTTAAATACGTTTTTCGAAACATGCATCCAATTAGTTAACAAAATCAATGTATTTATTGGAGTCCTTTTTACATTCAATTATTAAATGCTGAACCCTTGTTGTAGATAAATACTAAGTATTTACTAAACTACTTTATTATTGACTAAAGATATTATGATCTCTTTTATGACAATATTCGGAATGAACCCAATTTCATTTGTACAATTACTTGGTTTATTTAACAGAAATATGCCATTATCGTTCCTGAAAGGAAATCTAATATCTCACAACGTTCTATTTCGGTCAATTACAGATACAATAGAAGTTTATCGCTGTCTAATGGTCAGACGATGATGAATGTCAGACTGTCAACTGTCTACGAATGACAAAACGTTTGCCATAGTTAAATTAAACGTTAAGTTTGACAAAGAGCCACCACAAACAGATTAATACTGCGAATAGCAAACTAGCCAGCTATCTTTTAATGGTGTGCTTCATCGATGCTAAGCTAAACGAGATAGATATGTTTTATGCGAGGCCATCGTTAGTTTTGTTTTATTTTTTAGTCTTATTAAGCTCTGATCGAAAATGGCTTATTGGAGCGAGGTAATCTTTGATAATCAATTACTGCCTAGTAAAGACTTACGTTTCTTTTTCTGCTCTTTTTCGTAATTATATTTCTGAAGCATATGAAGTAAGACGTAGAAAAAAAAATTATCTCTATGAGAAAGGGAGAAAGCCCAGAACAACTACTAGAAAAGTTTAAGAGTACTACACTGGTTATAACGATTCCTACTTAAAAATTTAAATCTTAGAATTGAATCTGGTAAAAAAAAAAGTATCGCTTAATTTTCTTTCTACGTAACGTTTGGAAATGTATTGCTACCAACACCATAATTAACGTGGACTGAATCATTAGAGAAACTCCAAGCACAGCTTTTTTGATCGGCTACTCAGCACAGTTTGTCAGTTATGAATGAGTAAACAGTGAGTCAGCACCCGCTGATGTGTGTTCAGTGGTAGGGCGGATCCTTGATTATGCATCTAGAGACCCGAAATGTGCACCGTCATGGTCCTTAGTGACAGGATAGACGATAAATTGATCATTTCTCATGGAACTCTCGTTCATGTGAATGAATCTGGATTCAGAGTTTTATGATGTCATCTTTAGGTCTCATTCTGTTTGACAGGCTGATTGGTTGTGTAGTCTGGAGACTCGAGCCAGGAAACCAAAGGCCGCGGGTTTGAAATGGACCCATTATCCATAGCATAAGCATACAAGGTTAGCTTGTGTAGAAATAGCGAGTAAGTCTGTAGAAAAAAAAATACGGAAAAACCAACCTAACATATTTTTTGTATTTTCTGACAAGTCCGAATGTCATTAACGTCGATTAACGTTTACAACAAATCAAACGTCGATTAACCTCTGTGATCGGTCGTCTATTGATTTTACAACTATCTTATTAAGATTGTAACTTTACTTCAATCGTAATAGGAGCAGCTTCGTTCAGAAGTATAAGATTAACTATGTAATTACAATCTAGAACGTGTTGTTGACGAATGACCGGATTGAAAGACGACCTACTTAGCTGCGAGTTCCATGGGCGGGTTTATTGCGGGTTTTCTCTGATGGTGTTCTGTCACCGGACGATAGAGGCGCTAATTAATCTTGCCGCGGCTTCAGGAATATTCATGCTGCCGCTAAAAACGGAAGAAATTACTGAAAGCCCAGTTATATATGGTTAAGTATTTCACTAAGACATGGGTGTTGTCTTGGTATATTTAATATTTATAAATAACTACGTAATATTTACTCAGAAAAACTTCTTCAGAGCATTGTAGAAATTTCTGGCGTTAAAATGAAAATTTGGAGCCACCTATTAAGACCACCAGATTTATGCAAACATGTTATTGTGTTTTGTAATGAGTGTCAATATAGCCATGCCAATAGATGTTAGATTAGGATTCCCAGTAGTTCATTGCGTCTTAATATGTGCATATTGATGATCGTTAGGCTTTCACATCTAATTACGAGCCGTTAACACTGTTTACGAAGTTCGAGCGCGTGATATGTGTCTAATCGCATTTGTGTTATTGTTTCCAACTAATATTGTGTCAATTTACCCTTCGGAAGGTTCATCAGGTGAACATTAATTAAAATGACGTATTTCAGTTTAGCTTTATGGAAGTTTACTATCCAAAACAATGTATCTACTTTGATGATATTCTATAGCCTATTGCCATCGAGTTCATTAGATACATTGGGGATTTTACTAAGTTATGTACAGACATTTGCTAACAGATCAAACTTAAAAAATACGTATGCATCAAATTATCTGATTCAGCATAGTCAAAGGAGAGCAGAGTCGGTGAAACAAGTAATAAGATAATATAATAGAGCTCTACTTTATGACCCAACGGTCGACAAATATTAAATTTTCCATAACGTTGTATTTATTTTAATAAATAATGTCGTTCTTCATATAAAATAAACAAGAAATACGGCTAGTATCCGTAGTGAAGGCAGTAAATTAACATTCTTTTGTAGGCCGCGTCGCCAACCATCCCCCTTTACTAGGGCAGGGCTGACGAATGACCCCCACACTGATCGATGTCTATATTTTCGCATTTCTTAGAAAGCCTCGCGTCGACGTGGAATTCTGCTGTTGTATACATTTCTTATGAAGTTATTATAGACAATTATGAAGCATTTGTTGCTGTTCTTCAAAACATCGTGACATACCATTGTTTTCAAATTAGATTTAGTAGTCAGTTTATTTAGATTAGGCTTTACTTCGAACTCTGCTGGCGGTGATTCTAGATGCGTTTTCATAAGTAAACTAGCGGCCTGCCCCGGATTCGTACAGGTGTTTTCGCCAGTAAAGAAAATTGTTTTTTCTAGATAAAACCTAATATTGCTTAGTTATGCACTAGGGTGTATTTACAAATTATAGTATACATAAATCTTTCTCGATCTTCACCGCAGACTAAACTGAAAACCGCATTAACATCGGATAAAATATTTTTGAGATTAGCTTATTGAATTGAAGCCAATTGAATAAAGCGGAGCTAATTTATTATAATTCAGATTTTTTAGCTTGCCAAGTGGAAGTACTTCCGCCGAGCAAGCAACACCTAGCTCGGCAGAAGTACTTTTACTTTATGTACGAGTGCGTATGCTCGCACATAAGATTACAGTAAAATAATCAGTATCAGATGTTAAAATAGAAGATTTCTTGATTCTCACGCTCGACAAGAAAGTAGAGAGAATCTTAAGCACATAGTTATTTGTTTGAAATCCTTATATAAATTCAATCAACGACAGACCCGTTGGTCAGAGACCCTGGCCACAAAACCGAGGGTCGCGGGTTCTAATCTCGCTAGGGGCAAATGTTTCGTGTGATGAACGTGGACATTTGTACTCATTTGTTTATAATTTTTGTGTGTTATGTGCATGTAATGTCAAATATGTGTGTTTGTTGTTTTAAAGAATAAACATCTATCTTTATTTATTTAAAATTATATTTTGTGGTTTATATTAAAGCATTCATATACTTATTCATTAAGAGAGATTGAGCGGTGGTAGCTCAATGGTAAGGACACGCGCCTCTTAGCCGAGGAGTGCGGGTTCAAAACCGGGCATGTACCTTTACATTTTTCAAATCTATGTACATATTTATACCACTAGCTCGACGCTGAGGTAAAACATCGTGATGAAACCTGCAAATTCAAAACAACTTTTGAATTTGTTAGCATGATCCATGTAATGGCTGGTTCCCCTATCTTAGGGTTACGAAGGTCAGATCGGCAGTCGCTTCAATGTAATTACCAGACTCGCTAAATCCTGGATCATGGTCTAAGCGGACCCCGTCCAAGCACGGGACATAACGCTAGGAAGATGATGATATATACATTAAGAAATGAAACCCTTACTAGTCTTGATATCGATTTTGAAAGTTTTGGTGTTATAGAACTTTCCGAATCAACAGTTACACAATACCTGGCCGGGTCTTGTTTCGTAACTGATATACAAAATGTATAACGGAAATTAGATAATCAAAGTCAAATATTATGTATACATATACACAGGTTTCAAAGAAACACTTTTAACAAACAACCGTCAAATTCAGATAAAGCTATATGATTCAACCACCGGTTCGGAATGTTGGTTCTACCGAGAAAAATCCGGCAAGAAACTCGGTAGATATATTACAGTAAGTATGTAAGTACTCGTACGTTTAACCTTCATTATATAAGTTATTGAGGTTCCTGTAAAAGGATAGAGAATCTTAATAAAAACGAAACAAAATTGAGCAAGTGAAGCCACGTGTGCTTGATAGATCGCTTAGAGGCAATCGGTGCGCTCGGTCGCCTCTCGATTTCGTTCCATTTTGGGCGTCTTTAAAAAAACTAGGGGACCGTAACCTCAAGTGCCTCTATGTGAGTAACAATTAAGTAGCTGTAATTAAATTAAATAGTTATAGGTATAGGTATATCCCCGAAGGTGTAGGCGGAGTCAAAGGAGCAACAAGCCCCTTTAACCACATACAGCCAAAAAAACTGGGCTGGGTTAGATGGAAAATTGTGAAAAAGTAGTGACAAGTGACTAAATCGTCGCCGACACAAACCTGATAGACTATTACTCGCATTTTACGACATGCTAGGCAAGGATACATTTAGCTCCTTATTTTTAAGTCCCTGACCAACATGAGACATAGATAGTCTTTATATAAGTATCAAGTAATAGCTGTAATGAAATGACCCGTGTTAATTACTTATATTTAACCAAAACGTCTCACGCTAGTACGAGATTTAAAAATATTATACCAATTGTGTTCCTTACCTAGCATGTCGTAAAAGGCCACAAATTGAGTATTGGGTATGTAATTACATACCTAATACTCAATTTATCGCCTTTTAATCATTATTATAATTTCTTGTGCTATTAATCAGCGTCCACTGTGACCAAAGTATAAGTTTATCTTTATAATCTGATATGCTATTTCAATAAAAATAATGTTGGTCTAGGACTTAAAAAATAATGTGCCAACTGTGTTTCTTACCTAGCATGTCGCAAAACGACTAATATATGGGGTTTTGGGTGTATAATTGTGTAGGCGACGAGATAGCCACTTGTCACTACTTTTTCACAATTTTCGATGTAACCCAGCCCAGTTTTATTTTTAGCTGAATGTGGTTAAAGGGCCTGCTAGCCTTTTGCTCTTCTTACCCCTTCGGGGATTATGGGCGTGATGTTATGTAGGTATGTATGTATATAATGCATAATAAATACACTGGAGCTTCAATTGAATAAAATGGATAGGTACTTTGAATAAAATACTTCCTATCTGTATTTCTACTTACGTTCTTTTCTAGCACTAAAGAAAGAGAAAAGAAACCCTCTGGGATTTAGCAGCAAGTTACGTATGGCGACCTCGCCACAAGATAGTCAAGATTATAGCTCCAGTAATACGTAAACAAATGACGTCGACCGAACATTAGAGAAACGCCATGCAATCCTGCATCGCGCTGACGAAATTATTCTCGCCACTAAATATCTTTATAATACACTGCGACGGTTAGTCGGGCCTTGGACCCCGAGTAAGCAACACCTAGCTCGGCGGAAGTACTTCCACTTTTAGTGCGAGCGCGTAGTTCGCACATACGGAACTTTCAAATCATGATAACTCTTACTTGGCCATCTTTTTGTAAAGTGTCACGGTTCCTTAGTTCTCAATATTGGAGCCAGTCCATAATTGATAGATGACGGTATTAAAGAGAACGTACAAATTAATCATCCTTATATTTGTAAGTGACTCTCATCTTATTTTCTACGAATGTACTGTAGAGTACGAGATATCGATTAGCTTGGAAATGGGTTAAAATTACATACATAACATCACGCCCATAATCCCCGAAGGGGTAGGCAGAGTCAAAGGGGCAGCTGATCCTTCTAACCACATTCAGCCAAAAATAAAACTAAAGAAGAAGCAACTACGATTTGATGCCGATAGCCGATAAAGCATGGTTGATATTATTTTTTTACTAATTATCGTTTTTGTTTTGTATTCGAATTTTGTTTTAGTTTTCTTTTGTTTTCATAAATAATACATAAGTAAGAGAAATATCGATAATTTTCTTTTTAAAATCTATTCATTCGTACATGATTTTTTTAACGGGCTACTTGGTCGAGTGGTCAGTGACAGCCATTAAATCAAAGAATATGGATTCAAGTCCCGCTTAAAGTAAGTTTGTGTAATGAACATGGTTTCTAAAAACTTATTGATACATAGTATACCTAACACTAAATGCTAAGTTAGCTAAGGAATTGAATTTGAAACTGAGACTAGCAGTAACCTAGATATTTAAAGAAATTCATTTTAAAAATACATTACGTACTGACTTTTATATTACGTACATCCTTAAAGAGCATCAAAGGATTCAATCAACATTTATTTCCCCGCAGACAAAGTCATGGGCATGTTTGGTTTTAATTGAAAAACCTTTTTGTAACAACCCTGTTTTAATGCTCGCAAACTTTCAGGCCACACCCGGCTTATATCGGAGCACCTCGAATTCCAAGGAAAGTTAGAGTCTGTTTACATTTCCCGTTCCGAAACCGATTGAAGTGGTTCAATAAATGTACGAGTTGATTATAAGGAATAATATTGTGTTTGTTGCATTAGCGGGGACTGGGATGTTTCGTATGTAATCAACAGAGGATTAGTAGTACGAAAAATGGACCGGTTTTGGTTATAAATGGATATGGGGATTTGGCTTTTTTTTGTTTGATGCTATTGATGCTAAGTTTTATTGGTAGATAGTAAGATTTTTAAAATAAATCACGTGATGTGATGAAGCTCGGAATGTCCAAAGGAGTAAAAAGGGTGCCAGAAGCCGAGGCTCATTGACTTAAAAAAATATTCATCCGTTAAGAGTGGTAGGTATATTTGGTTACAATGTATTCTGATGTTGACGGCAGATAATATTAGCATTTAATAAAAAAATATTTACTTACAATAACACAAATAGATTCTTTGCAATAAGTTGTAAAATCTGGTGATAATTTTTTTTGTATAATTAAGTAGTGAGTCATATATGCATAGCGCAATATGACGTCACCACGTGCTAATTCCATTCGTGCAATGTTGAATGCAATTTAAAATATTAATTCTAATATTTTTGTGTAAGTTACAAAACCCAAAACTACTGAACAATTTTCGCGGTTTAGACTGCCTAAACGGCGCAGGCTTCGACCTTGTACTTTTACAAATATTAAACGCTTACGGAGGGACACCTCGCCAATCGTTTCGTTTCACAATCTGTGACACATCTCCGATATTCCGCTAGAGCTCATTCATTTTCCACTTGGAATTATTCCATGCTGTATTATTGGAACTTATGGCACCTTTTCGGAGTTAAATTTGGGACATTTTTAGGATAACAGCGATCGGATTTTTTTTTATTCATTTTTGTGTCATGCCAGTGGCAAATATTTTGAGCAATTTGTACTCGAGTCATGAGTGTATATAAACTATATAAGTATATTTATCGGTTATATCGTATCTATAGTACAAGCATGCATGCTTAGTTTAGAACTTGATATGATAATTGGTATGTCAGTCTGGAGGGTTTCATATTAATTATTTTTATCATATTGGATATTGAAAGTAGCCGAGCATATAAGCGATTGGCCATATAGCCATTAGTCTCTATTTTTTTTAGCCAAATGTGCTGTTTACTTTGTCTACCCCTTCGGGAATTGTGAATGCAATTATTTGCATGTGGTTACTATTTATTGTAAGGCTTATTTGAACCAAACGGTTTTATAATTGTACATTAAATATATACAACTGAAACTGATTTATCTCTTTAACGATTCAGAAAAATAAGTGTTTTTTTTTTAAATTCAATACAATAATTTTATGAGTTCGTAAGTTTTATCTAAATTATGAGACTGTTATACTTTCAGGGCAAAGAAAAATTAAGATAGACTGTAAAAAACTTTTAATGATTACAATTCAGACTCGGAGCCATTCCAGCAATTAACGAACGACTGAAGTTATTCTAGATAGCTATTGGTATAAATCAAATTATTTATTATTCTGGGAAAAGATGGCTATTCGGGGTCGGCCTTAAGGTTTTCTGTAACCTAAATGTCATGGGTTGCTATCGACATGTATTAAAAATAGACTTCTTTGAGGATCAATATTGGTGCGTTCGATAGCAAACAACCTTTATTTCTTAGGATATAAGAACAAATTTGTTAAGTTACTTCTGTTCCGGACTATATAATAATATAAAAGATAAAATACCTATACGTTTAAAGATTTGAAATAATAGACTTAGGTTTTAATGCGTAGTACAATATCCGACGACATCACATCACATACATTGATCTGACTCCGAGATGAGTAGCTAAAGCACTTGTGTTTCGGATATCAGAATCAACAGTGGTATTACAAATATATACATAAATATTAGATATTAACACCCAGACACAGAACAAACACAAATATTCATCACACGAATGTTTGTCCTGGGTAGGAATCTACAACTCTTGGCGCATGGGGCAGGGTCACTACCGAATGCGCCATCGAGCCAGTCAAACATTAAACACAAGGTTGGAAGAAGTGTACTTAACTTATATTTTTGTACCATATTTCTCTCTTTATTATGCGCCTAAAAATAGCCTCGTAGAAGGTGAAAACTATTCATTTGCTTATAATAAAAGTTTTCGTAGAGACCCGACCACTCCAACGGTCCCTTAATTTGAATAGAATTGGGCACAAAGCTAACAAGCCAAAAAGGATGACTGTATCCTCCAATACGTACGGCATTCACAATGGAACCAAGTTCGAATGTTGTTAAAAACTGGATAAGTAAAAGTCGAATAAGTAGACCAAGTTTCCTTACCGCTACATATTTTCATTTTTAGTTTTCTCTAACATGGTTCAAATCTGTGACTTTTAATTTCATGGCCTAGTGGCTTATACACCTAACAAATACTGTGAAATAATTATTGTAGAGATGATATTCTAAAAACAAAGTAATTTAAAATCGAATTGGTCGAAGAGGTAGATTTAGGCGACGAGCTAGCCACTTATCACTACTTTTTTACAATTTTCCATCTTACCCAGCGCAGTTTTGTTTTTGGCTTAATGTGGCCTGTTGCCCCATTGACTCTGCCTACCCCTTTGAGGATTATGGGTGCGATGTTATTTATTTATTTTATTTATAGATCTAAAAAATAAAGATATATTGAGCCGACTCGATAAAACCTCATAACAAACTTGAACACCAATATCTGGTTTCTTAATATGCCAACGATACCTTAATGAATACTTATAGCTCACTGTAATCTGTAGTTTACGATATTGTAAGCAATTTCAACATATTAATGACTGGTTTTGATCGCGGCAATTTATTCTGGAGTGGATTAGGGTTGGGCTGTAGCTAATGCTAATGTATCGATAAGTAGATTAAATTTATCTTATATTATATTAGCAGCACCCTGCGGTGTCACCCGCATAGTTCTCGCTCCTGTAGGAATATGGGGATAAAATATAGCCTATGTTAATTCCGGATAATGTAGCTTTCCAATAGTAAAAGAATTTTTGAAATCGGCACAGTAGTTTTTGAGTTTATTCATTACAAACATACACACACACACAAATACAAAAATACTAATCTTTCCTCTTTATAATATTAGTATAGATAATAACAATAAAAACTATCGACTGCTATATGCTACAAGGAGCTTATGTCTATGGACATTTGCAACACCATCACAATTGCGGTTTTGATAGTGAAACTGCCTTCGTAAACCTTTCTGGAGAGCCTTTTGCTTTACTAAGTTTTGGGAAAAAAAAGTGGCAAGGAGTTAATTCCACAGCCTGAGTATACTTGGGAGAAAATACTCCTTAAACGTTTGCTCTAATTTTCCCAATGCGATGGCCGACCGAATGTACATACATACATTGTTTTCTATTTGCTGCTGGCAGTATTTACTATAGGTTTATTATATCTCTATAATATACTTGTTAAACAACTTTAAATTTTGTTACAAACACTAATCGCTATAAACTAGTCAGAAGAAAAATCTTTTAATGGTCAGATTAAATCATCTAAATCTTAACTACAGCAAATTTCAGCTCAAATTTTATTACTCAACGGGATCCAAAAGTTATTAGATGAAATATGAGCGATCAGCAATAGTAGTGGCTGAACATATTTTGCTCTTATATTCTTAGAAATAGAGACCAAAATTATATAAAGCTATTTTTGTTGTTGACCGTTTATTGTGTATTAAAGATTTAAACTGCTTAGGTTTACTATCATTTCATGGACAATCTTTAAGTTTGCTAATAATGCTACTTTCTGGAGATGGTTAGAGGAGTTTCTAAAATATACCAGTGTTTGTGGTTTTTCGCAGTTGCAATTGGACAAAACGGTGATTGTTTTTAAATAGATGTGATAATATTATCTGATTTTATAGATATGTTGGTATAGTACCTAAGTTAACAAGCCACAACATGAAGTGTATTATTGAACGTATGTTTGGTTGGTTAAATAATGTTCTTGATACAAAATTAACATCATCAATCGTCAGTTTTTTTTTGTGTTGATTGTTGATATTGCTTTAACATTTGGTATTTGCAAGCATAAATATTAGATATACATTTCGCAGCGTTACCGAGAGCTGGATATTAACATACTTACATGCAAATTTTAGTGAAATTGCATATGGCAATCTACATATAAAAAAAAAATATTTTTTTGATTAACTACTGTTAATTGGCATGCACACCATTTAGGAGTGGCTGAGCGAATAGTAATAGTAAAATAGGATGATTTTTTATATATATTTTTTTTTATGTTGTCAGTGTTGCCTAGAAATATAAGTAATTGGGAAAACTTGATTGGTAACTCTGAACAGAACAACATCTAGGCAGTAAATTATAAATATATGTTTATTAAGAACTTCTCGGACTCTACTTAGATCCCATAAAATGATGAAACTGTTCTTCATTTAGATTAAAATATTTTTTATGTGACTACTTAAAATCTGCTACTTAAACGATTATTTCTATCGATATATTCGTGCTAATTCACCTCACTAGCAGAAGTAGTGTTTATTAGCGGCGTCGGTGATTGTGACTGTCTCAAATAGGGTGATTACCCCTAGTAGGTGTGTATTCTACACAACTAAATTGTGCCCTGAATCACGCCCCTCAACCGCTCGTTATCGGTTTGAGGTAGCATTCTAGCTATTTACTAACTAGCTTAGATTAACGCGTAATAACATATGAAATATCAATTCAGCGCGCTATGAAATCATCAAACTTGAATGATGTTCGATTTTTTTAGATATATAGGTGATGTAGATAGATATCCACATCATCGTGGGAGAAGCCTATCTACATAGTTATTTCATATATGTAGTAGCTATGATGCCGAAGCATTTAGCTTGTAGACGCAGTATGACTGTGCGAGTATTATTATTTAATTGGTAGTAATACGTGAATATTATTTTATGAAGGCAATTACATACATACGTACATATATACCGTCATACCCAAAATCCCCGAGGCAGTAGACATGGTTCGACGAGCAATAAGCTCTCCCACAATTTAATAGAAATAAGTAAATACATTCTTTAAACTGATACACCAATTCCATAGTTTCAAACTAAGCATAGGTGCTTGTGATTTGGATATTTTGTAACATACAGACAGACATACTTAAATACGTTTATAAACATATCCATGTCAATTTCCATGTTTATCATCACACGTCATCATCATCACACGAAATATTTGCTCTTAGCGGGATTTGAATCAGGGTAATAGAGACCCTGGCCACTTGACGTACCTGAAACAGTAAACAGTTGAACAGTAAAAAGGAAAATCAGTTAAATACTTATATTACTGTTCAAGAAATATAATTGATAACTTACAACTACATTAAATGCTCAATAATCTTAGCACCGAATCCTTGTTCATGCACCTTAGGATGCTCAGGTGGAGAAACTGCATATTTGCGAAGCTCTCAGACCCTTCTCGGATACGGTCTCTGCGACCCGTCAATCATTGTAGGGTATCCATATAAATGGATGGTAAATTGGACTTTATTAAATCACTACATAGGTTGATCAGATAAGCTTGTACGTCGAAATAATACAGCCTATAATTACAAAAACATGAACATAAATTATCAAAATTGAAAAATTGTCATAAACTTGTAAAAAAAATTCTTAAAAAATAATATCGGAATTTGTTGGAGACTTGTATTGCTAGTGCAAGAGGTAACCCTATACTGCGGTCGGATTTAAGTGGTCCGGTCGTTATAAATCAACAACCGACTCTTTTGTACCGGTTTCTTGTTTGCGTTCCGATTATGGGACATTTTGTGACGTTTAGGGATTATTTTGACGGGGTTTCTCAATGTGGCAAGCCGTATTGAAATTAACGTTAACATATTATTTTAGCAAGGTTGAAAATATAAACCAATTCCATGTGCACTTTTAAGACTTATTACCATGTGTACTTGTTACTGTGACAAATCGAGTGAACTATTTGTAAGTACGCATGTTTCACTCAGTGAAGAGGTTGCGTTTTACATTTAATCTCGTAGTTTTTCACAATATCTTTTTATAATAATAATAATAACCAAGCAGTTTGTAAGAAATTACAATATTTTTGTGTTACGCACACGAAATTTATTAATAGAGCAATATAATGCACTACTATTTGTAGCATAAGTTCGTAGCATACATGCGTAGCAAGCAAATAGATGCTGCTACGTGTATTTGCTACGCTGCTACAACGTCTAAAAGGGTTTGTAAAGTCTATAAAAAGCAAGAGTTGTTTGTAAATACATAATTTGCTTAAGATTTTAGCAGTTTAGAGAACTTTATTTCAAAGTTAAATATTGCGATTTCTTGTTACACATATAATCTTAACATCTTTGCAATAATAGTAATTTTTCATTTGTAATTACTTACCATCATCATGTCGTCGAGACCATATCCAAATTAAAATTAAATATGAATCACCCATCAAATGTATTTTTTATCGATTACAATATATTAACATATTTAATTTATACATACATAGTTATGTGACTACATTTAATGACTTAAATTAATACCAATCTGTTTTGCAGTCACCCGAATGAACATGACTGGATTAATTCAATTGAACAACGAATCTGATATAGTTATTAATTCAAGGGATATAATTTTCAATGGATTCGTGTCATTCAATTGAATTGCGTAGGCCGGGGCGTCGCATTTGATACTTCGAAATATGATAAAAATTTAGTTTCATGTCTTCTTATGATATAAATGAGAAGTAGTATTTGTTATTTTTATTTTGTATATTAAAATAACTATGTGATTTTGTATTCCGAAAATTCTACTGCAAGTTAATAAATACTACGCTATGTTATTTAAATTTAGCTTTGCGTTGTATTATTATAAACATTTTAATACATATTATATGTGAGAATTTCATTAAACCTCTGTATCATTGAGCAACCTGCAATGGTGTAAAATAGTGACAAATGTATAAGATTTTTGTAAAAAATAAGTTATTGTGATAGAAATTAATTGACAGTGCAACATTATAAATTACTTTGTTGGATCTCACTAAGACATGAAACGTTTGTGGCGCAAAAAAGTTACGTTACGGACTCATAAACAAATATCCAAGGTAACATTCGTAGCAAAATGTATTGTTGTGGAAGCGCTTGTACGATTATAGTTATCCATCGTAACATCAACGGCAACATTTGTAGCAAAATCTATTATCATGAGAGTACTACGAAACGGACACTTATCTATAATAACAGTCTCTAACATTTGTTGCAGAATCTAATATAGTGAAAGTATTGTGAAACAATGGATACTTATCTATCATAATAGTCGAATCGTCGTCGTAGAATCGAATAATGTGAAAGCTGGAACGATGGATACTTAACCATCGTGATAGTCTCTGCAATATTTGTTTCAAAATCTATCATTGTGAAAGGACTACGATGGATGACTGTCCATTGTAATATCTTCTGCTAGATTTGTTGCAGAATCTAATATTGCGAAAGTATTATGGAACAATGGATACTTATCCATCGTAATAGCCTCTATTACATTTGTAGTAGAATCTATAATTAAGAAACCACAATGGAATAATGGATGTTTCATGATAGCCTCTGTAATATTTGTTGCAGAATTTAATAATGTGAAAGTCTTATGGGACGATGGATACTTGACAATTGTAATAGCCTTTACTAGAATTGTTACGGAATCTATTATTATGAAAGCATTATTAGAACGATGGATACATATCCATTGTAATAGGCTCTGCTAAATTTGTTACAGAATTTATTATTGCAAAAGCACTATAGAACGATGGATACTTGTCCATCGTAATAGCCTTTACTAGAATTGTTACGGAATCTATTATTATGAAAGCATTATAGAACGATGGATACATATCCATCGTAATAGGCTCTGCTAAATTTGTTACAGAATTTATTATTGCGAAAGCACTATAGAACGATGGATACATATCCATCGTAATAGGCTCTGCTAAATTTGTTACAGAATTTATTATTGCGAAAGCACTATAGAACGATGGATACTTGTTCATCGTAATAACCTCTACTAGATTTGTTACAGAATCCATTATTGTGAAAGAATTATAGAACGATGGTCACTTGTCGATCATAATAGTCTCCACTATATTTGTAGCAGA
The DNA here is from genome assembly GCA_951394215.1 of Glyphodes perspectalis. Classification (NCBI taxonomy): domain Eukaryota; kingdom Metazoa; phylum Arthropoda; class Insecta; order Lepidoptera; family Crambidae; genus Glyphodes; species Glyphodes perspectalis. Next base: position 7,005,493 of record OX596219.1, read on the forward strand.
ATATTTTAAAAGTATTGTGTTACGATGGACAATATCAATCATTCCATACAAGTGTTTCAGTTACAGCTGCATATGTAACAGGCTAGACAGCACGAATGCTTTGTCTGTTATGAGATGCACATAAATAAAACTCAATACACGAGGTTGGAGTATAATTCACCGGGAGAAGAGAATTGGCACGGTGCTGCGATCAATTTACATAATAAATATTAGATCCGCACCAGTTTATAGCGCAGATTGTTCGCCACCTGACGGAGTTTTGGGACGAAGTTTTAATTTAATGAAATAAATTCACTGTGGACATACAAGGATATTGAAAAGTTTGCGCTTTATTCCAAATATATAATGATGTGTTTACACTGATGTATATATTTTCTAATATATAGTATATACAAAACTTTATAAATTATTATAGGTATCAAAATAAGCCAATATTTTATATTAACTATGTTTAGACTTTCAAATTTGGGATTATAGCTGTTCTACGTTAATTTATTAATTTGCATTTTCTGGGTCGTGTTTTTAATTCGAATAACAAGAGGCAGCAAACCGGTAAGCGTTCATCGCCAGCCATGGACAACTGCTGAATTGCTGATCCGTCGCCGGTCTTTATAGTCATGGGCCTGTCACTGTCAATACAGTAATACGGGTGTTGTTGTCTTATGCCAATTTTCTGGAGTTATGTACATACATAACATCACACTTATAATCCCCGAAAGGTAGAGTCAAAGAAATCCCCTTTAACCACATTCAGACAAAAATAAAACGGGGCTGGGTTAGATGGAACATGTGTAAAAGTAGTGACAAGTGGCTAGCTTGTCGCCTACACAATCACTTATTTAGTAAATTATAAACGTCGACAATATATATGTCCATTATACAATACGGACTACTATTTTTTTTTTTAAATAAACAAAGTGTAGGTTCGCCTTTTCAAATTTCAAAATGGAATTGTGATATTTTGTAACTGTCATATTGGACTATTAAGAAAAATAATCTTAAGTTTTGTTGTGGCCACCTTAGATTAGAGAACAATCTCTAATCTGAGGTGGCCACCATGAATACATATATCAAATTTACATTAGTCGGTCTGTCAAAGCGTTCAAAGGTTGCTGTGTAAACTCCTGATTTCATTTAGATGGTTTGTTTTAGAGATCTGTTGATGAAAATGCTTTGTAATGCAAATTCGAGTGTATTCCAATAAAATGCAAATTTTTCGATGTTTTCATGACGATCCACCAAATTTATGAACCCAATCTTTTTAATCGTTTTCATAAAGGATTGTTTTGTTTCTTTGCGGCATAACAAAGCATGGTGACAAATAACTTTTTTACCGATTGCGCCGGAGATGGTAATATTTTTATTTATGACAGGCCCGTTGGTCGAGTAGACAGAGACCCTGATCTAAAAACCTAGGGTCGCGGGTACGATCCCGGTAGGTGCCAATATTTTATGTTATTAAAACGGACATTTGTACTCGAGTCATGGCTGTTTATAAAAACCTATTTAAGGAAGTCTATCCACCCAGTATCCATAGCCCAAGCCTATAAGCTTAGTTTGGAACTGGAGAATTGATGTAGGTACTTACATTTTAACAATCCAAAAAAAAAAATACAAGTAGAAATAAAATTCCACGAATTCAGCAAAAACTGATACGCCCTCTTAGTCCTCTTTTTATTTTGTTTTGAAAGCAAAATTCAAGATTTACCCAACACTCCGCTCTTTGACATTGCCTTATTGAAATTTTTATGAATACGAAAATTCCATTATACGACCAAAGTCCGCCTCCAAATGTATCCTGAAGGAGGCTACATTATTCCAAGTGGAAAATTTCCATTGAAAAAAAGACAGTGTCGCGGTCCATCGCAAAACACCAATAAAACCGTTTATTGACGGAAACGAATGTAAGGAATAAAAAGGGAAATTCCATTGGCACCACCTCGGTGCTCCTATTCTTGTGAAAATAAGACAGTCATAAAAGTAAATTTATCGTCAGTAGTAAATAAAGACTAACATATTGCGCTTTCGGGCTGTAAAAAGATATCACGGCTCACATAGATACGCGGTGTCGTTAAATTTAACACCGATATATCGTTTCAACTTGACTGTATTACTTGCCGAGTAAACATCGATCGGCCAACATTGATAGCGATTGGATTTTCCCGTTACTTTCGAATGTGAACCGTCCTTAAAGGCAGTTCCACATTACCGAATGCAGGGGTATTCTTTACACTAAATCAACATTTAAAATCAAATTTCAAGCTTATCTTGAAGTCTACAAAAGAAATAGTATGTTGCGTGTTAGGGTTAAAACAATGGGACAACCCCTGTATCGTGTGTGCCTTTTTGAACGGATAGTGGTGTGAAATTATCGTTGTTATTTTGTAGTATTTTTTTGTACAATTGTAATGCTGCAAACCTTATGAGAATGTATGTAAATCTGTCTAGCTTTACCGTACCTAATTTTTAATATCTATTTGTATTTGTATTTTTTAAGTGCTTCTCTAATTTTACCGTCAGGCCACCACTGAAAATCAGCGTCGTAGTGTCCGCTATTGGCACCATGACATAATGCGGAGTAGATGCTTTTTTAGCACAATTTAGATTTTTTTATTATTTTATTTTATTACTGAGTCTGTTATCTCTTTTTGTGTGCTAAATAAATATTTTTCTTTCAAATACAAATTACTTACGTTATGCAAATTTTATTTTTGTTCATGTCACGTGTTAACGACCTAAAATATTATGGGGGCAAAGCTAGTAGTATATAATCAAGATTTTTTAAATATCAAATACGATTAATAATTTACGACATAAGTGTCTTTAATCACACCCACACATAACACGTCTACGGCGAAGCAAATATCGCAATAATATCAATCACATAGTTCCAAACTAAGAATTTATCTTCTGTTAGATATAATATCTATAAACATCTATAATGGCTGGTCATATGAATACATACGTACATGTGAAAATATTACCTTCGCATAAATTCAAATTGTGCATTAAAACGCTTTTAATGAGTAAGGGCTACTCACAGAGGCTACTATATTTAAAGAATTTTTAAATGATAAGCATATATGTTTAACTTCATAATGAAGTGTTTACCTGCAGTGTTGTTACCCAGTAAGTGTAGATTATTAATTACGAAATTGTTAATTTTGCCACATATAAGAGTAACTTTATCGAGTTTCTTGCCGGTTTCTTCTCCATAGAGTCTACCTTCCGAACCGGTGGTAATGTTTTCTTTTCTGTTCATATTGACTATTTATAAGTGCTTTTTTGAAGCCTATTTACTTATATAAAGAGATGTTGAATTTAAAATGTCATAGCTCCAGTCATCTTCCTAGCGTTAGGTATTTCCTGTGTTTAGACGTGGTCCACTTAGACCATGATCCAGGATTTAGCGAGTCTGGTAATTACATTGAAGCGACTGTCGGTACAATGCATCCAAATTTGTTTGAAATTGCAGGTTTCATCACGATGTTTTCCCTCACCGTCGAGCTAGTGGTATAATTACAGACATAGATTTGAAAATTCAGAGGTACGTGCTCGGGTTTGAACCCGCGCTCCCCAGTAATGAGGCGCGTGTCCTTACCATTGAGCTACCACAGCTTTAAATGTCATTACTCCAATAATTGTACAAATTACTGTGTTCATCGCTCGACAATTTGCTCTTAGACCGATTATACACCGCAGCATTTGGTTTCGTGGTTTCCGTTTCTATTAGACAATACCAAATAAGTTAGAATTGAAGCTTTCAAAGACTGTTGAGTCATTTTACCTTGTCACAGTCGACAGGCCCGTTAGTCGAGTGGTCAGAGACCCTGGCCAAGAAACCGAGAGTCGCGCGTTCGAATCCCTCTAGCGGCAATTTTTTCGTGTGATAAGCAAGGATATTTGTAATCGAGTCATATATATGTTTAAAAACGTATTAAGTATGTCTATCCGTTCACCTAGTAACTATAGGACAAGCTTGTTAGCTTAGTTCGGAACTAGGGAATTGATATGTCAGTCTGGAGAACTTATTTATTTAGAGAATCAAAAAATATATGTACGAAAACGAAACTTTAACTAAACGCGTATACCTAAGGAAGATACTTAGTTTCAATAAATATACATAACTTTCACATACCAAATACTACACTATATATACACAGTTAGCCTTTTTCGATATGCTATGCTAGGAACACAGTTGAAATGTTTCATGTAATACTAGACCAACATGGATGTTACGTTTAGAAATAGCTTATCGCGCTGAGCCCTATACCACAAAATGTGCTTAACAAGGCTTGAATAAACTGAGGCTAACCACACCACTAAAGGATTGCCAATAAAAGTGGCACAACAAAATTCATTGTAAAAGTTTATAAACGAAAAATATTTATGAATATGTGTTGGGAACTCGACTCCCGGGTGAAATAGTTTGTAAAATATTTTTCCGTACAAACTTTTTGTTAACTCAAACGATTTTGATGCGAATGCGGTGGTGACTACAAGTGCGCCACAAAATGTTGCAAATGACATTTTTGTGTGTACAGCCAGATGGTTTCATGAATAGCTAAATACAAGTATATGTAATAGTAGCCGTTGCTGACTATTTAAATAGGAAATTGCGAATTAAATTGTATTTGGTATAATTTTATCCTTTAAAAGTCTTACGTTATCTATACAAATATAAAAAAAAATCAGTCGAATTGAGAACCTCCTCCTTTTTTTTGAAGTCGGTTAATAAAGAGAAAAGATTTTTAGTTTTGTATTTTTGTGTGTGTGTATGTTTGTAATGAATAAACTCAAACACTACTGTGCCGATTTCAAAAACTCTTTCACCATTAGTAAGGTACATTATCCGGAAGTAACTTAGGCTATATTTTATCCCCATATTCCTACAGGAACGGGAACTATGCGGGTGAAACCGCGGGGCGCTGCTATTTACTTATAACAAAAATTAAGATGTAGATGTACATTATATCTATCCTAAAAAGCTATACCCAAATTCAGTTGTTGAGTGCAACATCTTAGCAATATAAATCTAGTATTACACTATTTTTTTTATCAGAAGACCAGTTTCCCTAGTTTCTCCGATCATCACAAGCTAATTTCTTTTTTACCTCACTTAGTAACGAAAAGGTGTATCTCACCTGCTCGCTGATATGAAGTTTTCCTTCCCTCTTCCGCAACCGTATACGGCCCCACAATGTCTATTTTCGGATTTCATGGCTCACGAAGGCTTATGAAATAATTAAACTAAGCCATTAAAAGTCTTATTTAGCCTCCGAAATTCGCTGCTTGGTAAAACATGGAACTAATTTGCCCGACGGCACTATAAATTACTCATGTACGTATTTATTCCAAAAATAAGCTTACCTGCGAGCATCTGCTTACACATTAAAGAGGATTCAAGTAGGAGTTCAAAGTAAAATTAATATTTCGTTAATAAGACTTCCGAATCTAGCGCGGGATAAGTATGCCTTGTTGGTGGACGGTGTGATTATAGTAAAAAATCTGATAAATAAGGGCTATAATATGTTTACCGTATGTTATCAAAAATTCCAGAACATTTACAGTTCCCTTATATCGCCAGTGAAATGTTATTATATTACAGAAGTACATTAGTATGACTCACCTTGCTAATATTATAAATACTAAACTAACATTGTCTGACCTATTCGTCTTTACGTCTAAACTACGGACAGGGTCACAGACAATATGATAATAATATGAATATATTCTTTGACTGTTATAGTCTTGAAATACACTTAAACAATAATTATTATAATTCCTAAATTCCAATTTATAATAAACTGGCTTCTGTCCGCGGCTTTGCTCGCGTGGTACGTCGATAAATCATAGCCTATATGTTATTAGGGTGTATAAGCTACATTACTTTAAAGTTTCATTAAAATCCATTCTGTAGTTTTTGCGTGAAGAAGTAACAAACATACTCATACACTCACAAACTTTCTCCTTTATAATATTAGTGTGATTAATAATAAAACCTTTGTAACAAAGTATACGGTAGCTCAAATCAGCGTGAATATCGGGCGAATCAACCACCGCCAGTGCTCATCAAATACTAGGCGCTCCAGCCTGCCGTGTGTAATTAGATTCAGCTGTACATTACGTATTGCACGCCGATTCGCGTCCACAAATAAACGGCCGCGCAGGGCTGATACTGCGCGCCCGTTTTTAATGTTTACACTTACTTAGGTACATACATAAATGCAATCCTCGATGGCGTACGCAGAATCTAAGAGGCGATAATCTCTTAGTATTCAGTCAAAAAAAAAATGGTAGTTACTGAGTTAGATGGAAAATTGTAAAAAATTATTATCAAGTATCTAGCTCGTCGCCGACATAATCCAAAATAGATGCCCAATACATACAAAACTAATGCTCATTAGTCGACATTTACGACATGCTAGGTAAAAAGTAGAGTTGGATTGGAGCGAATACTACGCGCTCCAACGTGCAGTGTGTAATAAGATTAGCTGTACATTACGTATTGCACGCCGATTCGCGTCCGCAAAACGGCCGAGCAGGGCTGGTACCTCGCGCCCAGTTTTAATGTCTAGGTTATATACACTTACATACAATACATACCCATAGTCACTCCTGTAATCCCCGAAGTGGTAAGCAGAGTCTAAGGAGTGATAAGCTCCTTAATCCAAATTTAGTTTTTAACTTATCGTCTACATATTACTTACCCTACTTCGTCACAAACCCAACCTCCAATACAACATTGCACTGACTTAGTATGTTTCATTATCTATATTTTTTTTAGTTTAGTTAATTTGTGGTTTTGGATACATTCGAATGAATGGGAAATCTATTAATTTTGCATGAAGAACTAATATATGTCAATGGACCACTTAATACGATACTTAGTATTAATTATACGTAATATTAAAAATAAACGACAAGTAGGTACAGTAGTGAAGATATGGGCAAGGAAAATCTAATGTGCACGAACATTTTTTAGTTTGGTTAATTTGTGGTTTTGGATACATTCGAATGAATGGGAAATCTATTATTTTTGCATGAAGAACTAATATATGTCAATGGACCACTTAATACGATACTTAGTATTAATTATACGTAATATTAAAAATAAACGACAAGTAGGTACAGTAGTGAAGATATGGGCAAGGAAAATCTAATGTTCGTACTGGTATCTCTTAAATCGCATAGGCTACCAGTGCTGAGTGATTTTATCCTATAGCTTGGAGACTTTGCATTTTCAACACGTTCTATATTGTATAACTACGAACAAAGTCAGTAATTACTCTCGCAAAACCCCGTTCCGGTCCATTACCGCTCTAAACATTGTTGGACTATCAGCCCTAATGTTAGAGTGAGATGTGTCGATCGGGCTATTGTTAACTCCTCTTTGTTCCGCCATTGATGGATTCACGTAATTTTAAAGGCTTACCGTCCGCTCATATCGGAGTTAATGAAATAAAAAATCCGATTGCGGCCTTCCGTAGTGAATGCGCATTTTGTGCGGATTTTTAACAAGGATTTCGGGGTGGATTTTATTACGATGCAAAAGTTACGCCATTTAATGGAATAAATTCGAACTTTCATTGAAATTGAGATTTTTTTTTTTATTTTACATCCATAACATCATGCCCGTAATCCCCAAAGGGGTAGCAGGCTCCTTTAACCAGATTCAACTAAAAACAAAACTGGGCTGAGTTAAATGCAAAATTGTGAAAAAGGATTGACAAATGGTTAGCTTGTCGCCTACACAATCACACACTCAAAACCCATAAAATAGTGGCCGTTGCTGACTATTTAAATAGGAAATTACGTGAAAAAGGATTGACAAGTGGCTAGCTCGTCGCCAACACAATCACATACTTACTCAAAACCCCGTATACCTTTAGTCGCCTTTTACGACATGCTTGGCAAGATACACAGTTGGCACATTATTTTTAAGTCCCAGACCAACATGGACAAAGGGCTGGGTTAGGTGGAAAATTGTGAAAATTAAATTTTATTACACAAACCTTTGTACTATCAATGAATAAAATTATTTTTTTACTTTTGTAATAAGATATTTCTTATGCATACTTAAGGTTGCTTGTAAAATATAAATGGTTTGTTTGACGAAAATGTATGAAGAATAGCCCACTGCGAGTTGCAAAATATCTTACAAGAATTATGGAAAATCCCTGTACATTTTTCCACACTTTTCCCTGTGGCATTTTTTCCATGTCCTTGTGACGGCTGGCAAATGCAACCGCGTCGGAGGAACATGATTGATGGTGGCTGACGGGTAAGTGAAATATGCGTCTTTGTTATAATAACACTCGATAATGGCATACAAATAGGACCCTTTCAAGCGTGGCAACCATTTTGAAATAAATTTTAGTCGATATTATTTCGTAACATATATTAACTTAATGTCATGAAAATGATTTTTATTGATATTTTCTACTGTTTGTATGTAGTTTGATGTAGGTAATAAAAATAGTTTGTTGGGAATATTATCCAAAAGTTCTAATAATAATTTGGTTAATACATATACCGGCTGGCGGGTCAGTTTAATATAAAATAATGATTCATTGTATTTTCATTATTATTATAAAGAACAGTCGTAAATTACATGAAGTTCATTTTATTTTGTATAAGTAATTGAAATGAATTAGTGAACTTTCTTCTTAGGATAACAATTATCTCATCAAAGTGCACAAAGATGATTTACTTTAATGCAAAGCAAAGATAATCCTCCCCAAACAATGAACAATTGAAGAGAGTTCACCAGGAAGTTACGATCCCAAAGCCATATAAACTTACACGTGATAGTACCTATCAACAAATCATGACATACATCTCAAGTTAAGGAACAATAATCTATTAGAGTTAAACGGGTGAGTTGTCTCGTAGGCCCTAACAATATCAATAGTCGGTACACGTGGCAGAGTGAGGTATACTGCTAATATATTAGTTACTACCGTTTACCTCGAACTATTTCAACAACAATGAATTGGGGCTGGAACTTCATGCCATACACTATCCCGAATTGGATACGCCCTCACCGACTAGTTTCCACATAAATAAGCTTATAAAATAAATTAAGTCCAGTCCGAACAACTAGTGATTGTAAAAATCCTTGTATATATAAAATTCCAATATTAATATGAGATTGCACCAAATCACCATCATAATAGCGAATTCGAATATGTTTTATTGTAAATGGAAATCGGTAAAGATATTCGATTGTTTCAAGCATTTATATTGTTTTTATGAACATATTGTTCATGTATATGGATTTCGTTTAATTTCTTTAATACTATTTAGCAGACAAATTAGAAGTAAGTACATAGAACTCGACTTCCTTCCATATTTAATGACTTATAAGATTTATATCGCAGGTATGTAGCCTAGCTTTTAAATCTTATATTCACATATACCTACATTACCTTACCGTAAGAATCTTATCGCTAGTAGTTGAGTACTTAATAATAGATGTCGGAAAACCGAGCGAATAATATTTAAATAGTACTGGGTTATAATTACTTGACCATTTGCCAAGACTACTTTAGTACGAAGTTAGATAACAGTAATTTATGTAATCTTAGATTCTATTACATTACCTATTCATAAACATGGATATACGAAACATGCAAATTATGGCCATATAGGTCAATACCACTGAATGACTTAATATAAGATTGCATATATTTATTTTTAAATATTATTTGTTTCATTTAATGGTGTCTATATAATATTAATAAAAACACTATAATCAAGTTCTACGTCTTACTTAATCGGTAATAATTTTGATGATCACAATCATTTTATGGCAAATCAAATTTGTTAATGTTCGGCTTCTGACTAACAATATTAAATGAAGAGTAATATGATCGTGTTTATTGTTCTTAAATTGCCAAAATTCGGTAATTAATGATAAGCATTCATTAACAAATTAATTTGTTTAATGAAGTAATTATTATCATTTATCATTTATAATAGTAATTATAATAGTTTATCATTTCTTAGTTAGTATCGGAGATAATGAAAACAAAATCATTTTGTTTTACCGAGTACAAAATATGTTAAGCGTCACGTTTAGATAGACATAACACTTTATACGTACTATGCGTACTACGCGCTCGCACTAAAAGTGGAAGTACTTCCGCCGAGCTAGGTGTTGCTTGCTCGGGGACCTAGGTCAAACTAACCATCTTGGTGTATTGTATATATATTTAGCTGCAACAAAACTTCGTCAGCGCGATGTAGGTTTGTATGGCGTTTCTGCATGTTCATCAGCATGATCGACGTCATTGGTTGACATATTTATTGGAGCTATAATCTTGACTATCTTGTGGCGTGGTCGCCACAGTGCATCGTGCATCGGTCTCTTAATCAATTCGGTATTGTTTAACGACTGGAAAAATATAAAGGTACTTTCTGTGGGACTAATAGTTCTCAGAATAAAAAAATCTCCAAATAAGTAGGAAAAAAACGATCTAACGACTACTAAAGCCTTAATTTAGTTTACGATTCAAAGTAAATTGACACATATTGTTTGTACCTATCTAGCCAAGTAATTAATGTGAATAAGTTTCATTTGAGCAAATGTCGCACATAGGTACCTACCTACTTATTGTTATTATTATTTTTTTTAATCCTCCAGACTGACTTAACAATTTCCTAGTTCCAAACTAAGCTTAATGCTTGTACTATGGATACTAGGCGCACGGATAGAAATACTTAAAGACGTTTATAAACATCCATGACTCGAATACAAATGTAAATGTTCATCACACGAAACATTTACCCCTAGCGGGATTCAAACTCATCTCATTGTAAATGAACTTGTTTTTATGAGATTAAATGTTTAAACCTAAACCCGCGACCCTTGGTTCGTGGCCAGGGTCTCTGACCACTCGACCAACGGGCCAGTCAATATGTATTATGAAGTAACTGTCTACTTTATTTACTACTACTTTACCTACTTTCGTTCTGAAAACGATATTATCTTTCTGTGATAAATTACAGACATTGATATATTTTCTGATATAACTTGTTAGATATATCAATCGCCTAATATATTGAAAAAGAATTCCCCTTAAATATTGATCCCAAACTAGATACGAAACATTTATTAATGTAACAATAAACGTAAGGAATTAGGTATCTGAAGAATTGATTCCACTAAATAAACGAATTGTCATCTATAGTCAAAGATATAGAGTATAGTTTCTTAACCCTATTTTTTGCATTAATCACTACATACTGGTATCATAAACTCTAGAACTATTGCACGGATTTTCATGCGGTTTTCACCAATAGATAGAGTGATTCTTGTGTATATTAGCTGAAATATAATCATATTTATTAGAAGTTTTAAAAAAAAGCCACGCGGGCGGAGCCGCAGGCAAAAGCTAGTTGTGTTAATAAATTTAAAATATCATATGTTTTTATTGGAGCTCCTTCAGAAAAATGTTTAAATAGAGTCAATTTAAACGGATGCTTAGTCAAAAAGTATGTATTAAACTCTTCTACTGTCCCTCTGAAAGTCAAAAACGCCCACTTTGCGGGCGTTATCCCTACGTTCAAAATCTAAGCTATAAAGTTTATGCTACACATAATAGCTTAGCTTCATTTCATATCACAAGCAGCTTAGTATATGGTAGAGGAATCCCGAGAAGTGCATAATTATGCGAATTACAAACTTATAATCCAGGCTTTTGTGCAGCAAAAATGTTCGGAATGTGTCGGTGAATGTGAATTCAAATATTTTTTTGTACTTTGATTTACAATTAAAGCTAAATAAATAGATAAAACGTGTTGGTGTATTTGATACTAGCTATGCCCACGTGTTCACCCGGGTTTATGGTTAATGTTATATATCCTATACGATAAGGCTAGCCTTCCCTGATAAATGAGCTATCTAACACTGAAATTATTATTCAAATCGGACCAGCAGTTCCTGAGATTAGCGCGTTCAAGCCAGCAATCAAACAAATAAACTCTTCGTATCACTCTTCTGCTTTCTAATATTAGTATAGATATCGTTCCATGTAATTTTATTAAATTAGTTAGTTACGTATTAGATAAATCGTTATTGATATTATGATGTTTAAATTTCATGTCTTATCGAGACCAAAGAGTTTATTAGAAGGAACCTAAAGTTAATCCTACTAATATTATAAATGCGAACGTTTGTATGTATGTATGTTTGTTACTCTTTCACAAAAAAACTACTGAATGGATTTTAATGAAACTTTAGAATAATATAGCACATACACCTGATTAACATATAGGCTATGTTTCGTCGATGTACCACGCGATCGAAGCCGCGGGCAGAAGCTAGTGTATAATATTATTATTGTTATATTATATAATCTATTTATTTGAAAAGTTTTACAAATTAACATTTTCCAATCTAGTTCTAATGATCGCTACAGTAAAGCCCGCCAAATCTCATCCAATATTCGTCTTTCTATATAATAACTTAAGTTAGTTATGAATCTGCCCGATTCATTTCACAAATCCAATCAGGGCGAACTGGCCATAAAAGTAGGAAACGTACAGTGAATCAAAGTAGAACATGTGGGGGATTCAGATCAATCTAGCGCGGAGTCTGGATTAGCTGGCTAAACCGGGAAATGATTTTAAATCGAATGGACATCGGACGAGGTTTCAAATGAGTAGGTACTCATTTGAAATCTCGTCCGATTAACGTGATAGATTTTTTGGCCCGTTCGGAATTTAAATATGTAATATGGCTTTATGAAAATTAGAAAAAGACGTTGATTCATATTTTACAATAGGGACAAAATAAAAAATAAACCAACTAAACCACTACAATGAAATATTTTAAATGCGATTTTTTTAAATTCGTAGGACTCTAGGTGATTTAATTTAATGTTAAAACACTCAATCAATACTATCGTCAATCATCTGAGCGTATAAGTTTGGCAACCAAAATTTTAATGTCGTCAATATCAAAATTAAATAAAAATTCTAAAGAAATTACTGTTTTTGGCGAATTAGAAATAATACTTATGGTACTTGACGCGATATGCATTATGCTTTGATTAAATCAAAATTTTATTTAAACTAAGGCATACCGCATATGCTTGACGTCTCGTCAGTATTATTTCTAGTAATAATGCAACGTGAAAGTTTAAAATTATATAATATTTATTATTATTAGTTTTTTTAAAGTGAATTATGTAACTTGGCTAATTTAGGATATATAAATTAATAACAAAAGATTGATTGAATGTTATTTAATAAATTAACAATCACATTAATTGTAATCATCAGCCTTCAAACCCTTTAATTAATTTACTACGTTCAAAATTCACGATCTAATTAAGGAATATTAAATACTTAATAGCAACCGTGAAATTATGTCATAATTTTCCAAACGATAACGTTCTCCAATTCAGCTCATTCCTTCAAATATTGTGTTCAGATGATAAAAATAACAATAGCCATTGTTAACCAGAACAGTTTATTTTGGATAATGATCGAATTGAAAAGATTCTCTTTTTCATCTTAGAAATAGACCGAGACACCAATTTTTCATTTGAACAAATGATGTAATTCACTGTGAGAAACTGTCAGCGACTGTTTTAATGACCCTGCGCCTACCTATTGTGTCCGATTTACAGAATCATATTTTATTTTATTAATACTAATACTTTATTCGCTTAGACCACAATCACTACTACTGAATACTATAGTATAATAGTATATTAATACTGAAGGCTTCGTTTAATTTTTGTTAAAGTTCAAGAGATCTTTCCTGATTTTTTTCAGTTCCCTTCCTTATTCTTAGGGTATATCGATCAATGATGACATTAACTTTATCATTTTCATTTTAATGAATATTAAGCAATGTCGTGAAAGTTTTGACTTCTTTTAATGGTACCTACCTTAGAGTCTTCTCTGCCTTGATGTTCAAGTTGTAGCATGCGCCGCCTTAGGACCAAGAGGTTTAAGACGTTCAAATCCCGGGTCAGGCCAAAAAATTGTGACGGGGTATTTGGGTATTGAAATTACTCAGTAATAAGCCCGGAGTCAGGAATTTGGCGGTTTAATCGCACCCGTACCTCGGAAAGCAGGTTAAGCCGTTGGTCTGCGCCTGACCTCTCTCCGGTCATGTCGGATTGCCGTCCCACCGGACTATGAGAGTGAAGGAACAGAGTGTCTGTGTACCTGTGTTTGCGCAGACACTTGTGCACTATAATATCTTCTGCGTATCGGGCAAATCCTCGTTGAGATTGGCCGCCGGAATCAAAATCGGATAAGAAGGATATTATTATTACTAAACAGTCTTACCTAAATCAAATCACATAGAGATAAATAAAATAAAAACAATTTATTTTTGTGGTTCCTTATGTAGGTACATACCTACATAAGGAACCACAAAAAAATATTTGATCGCATGCGATAAATATTTGGTTATGACATCATAACCAAATATTTATCGCATGCGATCAAATATTGACTACCCTACTACACCTGTAAGCCAACGAGCTTAATGGAACTATACGGTACGACCCATATTCCCATGGGTGAGAAGGTAAGGACAATGTACTGTTACAAGAATATAATTTATTGTTCGCTTGCCTGTATTGTCATTGTCTTTTTATCTAATGATGAAATGTATTTATTTATTAAATAATTACGCATGTAGTATCTGATTATTGATTGGTGCGGTTTGGTTTAACTTAAGAAACAAAGTGTAGACGGCAGAAAGAGACGGAGCATGTGTGGGAGCGAGATAGCAAGTGTCCACAGCGAGAGACAAGGACAGCCTCTAGAGGGAGCGAGATAGCAAGTGTCCACAGCGAGAGACGAGGACAGCCTCTAGAGGGAGCGAGACAACAAGCGTCCACGGCGAGGGACGAAGACAGCCTCAAGTTAGAGCGAGACGAAGTGGGAATTTCCCAAGTGTGTTTTTACTCGTTTCGCTAGTCGCGAGTTGTGCACCAAATTTGTAAATAAAAATAGGCCAGGTTTTAGCAATAAATGAGTTCAGTTCAGTACAGTTCCGGCTTTCATTTCTTCAGTGCAACGAACCCTGCCCTAGTCTACACAAAGTTATGATGTCTTATCTATCTACGCTATGATGACTGCTTGATTAATATTATTCTAAGTGGCAACATTTTTGGCTTTTATTTTCAGGTTTACTGTTTTTCTGTAATAATAATAATAATACTTGCCGTATAATGAGAACATTTTTTGCAAACGGATATAGAGACACCGAATCATTTATCAACCAATGATACCCCTAACTAACCCCCCTTAGGCCCGTGCATTTCAGTAATCCAGTATCTGCATCTTATTGAGAGAAGGTACTAATCCATACAAATAATAATACTATTGTTTAATTATGTTATACAAGTAATACAAACTTTTGTTCATACATAAGGTTGTATTTTATTTTTTGTTTAATGACGGGCTTATCGTTTGATTAAACTGGTATGCAGGTAGACGATAAGTCCAACATTCACCAAGCCAATAAATTATCAAGAAGCCTCATTTGTTTTGCTAAGTAACGTAGGAAGGAATCCATCTTTCACGGACCCAAAGGCGCAGTGCAGTTGTTCCGTTAAGTAATTCTTACGAAATAGTGACTGCTTGAAGCCATGTGGCGTCAATGAATGCGGTATGAAATCCTATTTGTACGTGTATATGTTTTATTTTGGCGTGCACCCATATCGTTTGGACAAACATTGATTATAGTAGATACCTACTTGTAATTGGGTCAGCGACTCAGCGTGCTATGAGTTTCTAGATGAGAATAAATTTTGGGATCACCCCAAAATATTTTTATGTCTGTTTCACAAATTGAGTTTTACCAATTTATATGTATCATATAAGTATCAGATTACATCACATAGATTAAACTTTCGTGTTATGGATATCTGATTTAATAGTGTTCTCACAAATAATAATAAATACACAGCAATTCTCTAGTTCCAAAGTAAGCATATGCTTGTGCATAAATATCCATGTTCATCACACGAAACATATGCCCCTAGCGGGATTCAAATCCGCAACCCTTAATTTCGCGACCAGGTTTTTTGACTACTTGACCAACGGGCCTGTCTAGGTGTTAATCTCTAATATTTAAATATATATATTAACACCCAGACACAAAACAAATACAGGTATGCATCACAAAAATGTTTGTCCTGGGTGAGGATAGAACTCACAACTCTTAGCACATAGGACAGGGTCGCTACCGAATCCGCCATCGAGCCAGTTATCAAAATCGGTCCAGTGATTTAAGATATAGATAAACTGTTGTAGAATTGCTGCCAACGAACGGCGGCTCAAAGGTTTTAGTTACATTAAAAGAATACGCAATGGCTACCCAGTCCAATGCTTTTGTGACTCCGTAACCAACAAACGGTATAATGAGTCTCCTGAGGCCTGGATGGATGCTAAGGACCAAATAGGGCCGGCCTAACTAACTGCCCCGATGGGACCGATCTCATTACGAGCCTTCGTACGGTGCGTTAGTATTCGTTACTGAGTATTGTGCCCAATCGAGGCGTTAGACTTAGAATTGGACCTAAGTTAAGTCTAAGTGCTCTAGGGCGAAATTCAGGGCTTTTTGTGGAATACATAAAGAAATATATGCTTTGTATCCTTGTAGAGTTGTGATCATGTAAAATATATTTTTATATTTGATAAATAGGAAAGTGTATTTTAATATACTTTAAATTTTTTTTTTCATTTATACCTACCATGAATCTCATATTTAAATATTACTCACAGATTGCATCTGTGCTATAGATAGTAATTTCATTATTAAATCAAAAACTCGAAAAACCTTAACAAGTTACTTCACTATAAGACATGCTCTCTAAAAGCTCGCACTTTAAAGGCACAAGTTCATCAAAATTCATGACTTCACATGTGGGACACCAGTGTCTGAATATTTTATCGAAGATGATAGATTACTGACTAACTTTGGGCGGTAAATTTCTACATTAAACGTGGTAGCTGTTTGGCGAAACAGAGCCTTGAAGTGATGACCGTTTAGTCAAACGGTCATCACTTCAAGGCTCTGTTCAAAGGAGTCCCTCAAAGGAGTCCCTTTATCATAGCTAAGCACCTGTGTGGTGTGCAAACAAAGACACCAAAATAATCTTCGTAAAAATATATGTAAATCCCTCCTAATATAATAGATGAGACATTAACGCGTGACGCTATGTTATGTTTAGGTGTAAATCACACAACCGTTTGTAATGAAGTTTGCTAAACCGTAAGTTTACAGAGAACTGTAAATAATCCACCCGACGTGCGATAGAATGTAATGTGTGTGTAATGGACTACAGGCAGAACTGTGAGCACAAGCTGGTAAATAACGCACGCTTCTCCCTTATTTTGCGTCTATAAAAACGTTATATTACACCTGGGCCGTGCTGAGGAGGCTAGGAAAATTAAATATTTAATTTTCCTAGTCCTTTCCTATTTAATTAGTCGATTTTTTTATCGTGAGTCGCTTAGCTCCCTAGCACTACCTTGTTTGAATTAGAATTTGTGTTCGTTGTGATCTATTATTTTTAAGGTTTAAACAATAATAAATTGGATCCTTATGAAATATATTTTTTTTAAACCGTATTCGTCTACTAGTTAGAGACCATAAAAATGGCCAATAGCCTAGATGCAGTTAGTTAGTAAGATAGTTAGTCTTAATCGGTCGCTCGGGAGCATTGTACTAAAAAAGACAAATTTTACTTTATAGACTAATGTACTGCCCTGTGAAGAAGTTACCTTGCAATGAAATTGCCGGTCATTTCATTGTTTTTACAAATAAAGATTTGGCGTCAGTAAAGATAATATTTTTTATTAAAAGAGCCGTAACTTGAATCATCTGGCTATATCTAAAAGTTAGTTTTGTAAGGTTCAATTCTAAATGAGATCGTTTATTATTAAAAATGACGATACGATTTCAATGTTAATGTTTCCACGCAAATATTATCATATTCTTCTTAATATTATAAAAAGTTACAGCGACTACCTAAAAAAGAAAATATATTAGAAACTTGAAATATAATCACTATCATAAGCTTATTTCACACGCACTTTTGTACATTTTTAGACTTTTATGTGTATGTATGTATGTTTCTGAATATGTAGTATTGATTAGCGGTAATCCCTAAGCGCAATATAAAGATTTCTAGAGTTCATGAAAATCGCTCAGTAAAGATGAATTGAAAATTTTAATAGGAAATTTGCTGTTACAAAGCTTTCGCTGTAATATTTACGTTTACTCTCAACATTTCACTCGGCACGGGACACTCTTTGTTAAAAAGGCACAATAAAACTCGTATATTTTCATGCACATCAGCAGAAATACTAAAAAGCTACTGCCAATCCCACGCAAATCAGATAAAGCCTGAACGCAGACGAAAAGGAAAGTGTCCCTATTTTCTTATTTTCCCTGAGCCAAGAAAAGTATTTTCCCTTGTGTTCTGAGGATAAACATTAGGGCAAAAAGGATTTACAAGGCACAAATCGCCACGTAGTAAGGCGACTGTGGCGGTAGTTGCAATTGATTCCCCGGGGGCGTATGCCTCTTAGTAACAAGGTGGAGCGACGAAATAAGCGGGATACACCTTGATACATTGTAACTTTTACGCGAAGTATTCAATCACTCTCTTTTAGTTAGCGGTTATTCGTTCGCCGTATACTTGGGTAACAAATTCTTATAAAGATACTTGTATCTCTTATACGATCTTTACTTTCTTACTTATAAATGCGAAAGTATATCTGTTACGTTTTCATGCTTGAACCACTTAATTAACCTAGTTTGATAAAATGTGGTATATCCAGAGTTTGGGTTGAAAATAGATATTAGGCTTAAAGCCTTACTATCTTCAAATAAATATATTTTTTTAAAACAAACATCAACCAATTTTTTTGTAAAATTAAATTTGACCTATCGTAATTAGGTTATCTTAGAAATTAGTCCCGTATTGAAACAAATGGAGTGAAAGTTCTTTTCAACAATGTCTGATTTCCTCTTGGCACTCATGCTTTATGTTTGAAATTCAGAATGAATAACTAGACTAAGGCCGTTAGGCTAGTTAGAAAGTAGCACTGTTAGTGTAAACAGTCGTATATTCAAACATTTACCAAAAATTATAAGGTATATAGGCGTACGTTATTTATAATGAAACAAAGTGTTAAAATAAATGTCATCTATGTTCTTATTGCATTTTAAACCGTAAAGTATTTGAAATGTAAGTTACATTAAGACACATATATTTATTACATAAAATCGGCCAAGGTATTATCCAAGCGGTGGTAGCTCAATGGTAAGGACACGCGCCTCTTAAGCAAGGAGTGCGGGTTCAAACCCGGGCACGTACCTCTGGTTTTTTCAAATCTATATACGTATTTATACCACTAGCTAGACGGTGAAGGAAAACACCGTGATGAAACCTGCAAATACAAACAACTTTGAATTTGTAACCATGATCTAAAAATTGTCTGGTTCCCCTATCTTAGGGTTACGAAGGTCAGATCGGCAGTCGATCCAATGTAATTACCAGACTCGCTAAATCCTGGATCATGGTCTAAGCGGACCCCGTCTAAAACACGGGACATAACGCTAGGAAAATGATGCTATGCGATATACCTATTTATAGACTACAGATACATTTTTATTATGTTCAATTCTTAATAGGTATCACTACAAAGGGCAAATAAAATGTTTTCAAACGATATTACAATCACTTCATAATGTTTCGTGAGTAGAATTTAATATATTATTTTAAGATCTATCAAAGTACCATATAAATAGGTACCTAATACGGACGAACAATCCGACATTAACTACGTCTGAGAATGTATAACTAAATGAGTATTTAATGTATGTATGTATATTAGTTCCCTCTAACTTCGTGGCCTTTCTGACTACGAAACAACCACCGGTGTTCAAATAATCGCTGGCGCCGAGAGACTTGGCGCGGTAACTGACCGGCACGACATGCAACTTACTACATTGACCGTTTGTTATGCGAACTTGGCTTCAGCTTTACACGAGTTGAGTCGTAGGCGTTTTAAGTTAGCTGCAGTCCTCTGCGGTTATTTAAAACAAAAGGTTGTTACAATAGTCTTCGGTTTTAGAATAGGTATTTGTAAAAAAATTAACATTAGGTACTTATAATTATTATAAAGAGCAAAGATTTGTTTGTCTGTTTGAATTAAATAGGCTGAGAAACTATTGGACCGATTTGAAAAATTCTTTCGCCAATGGAAAGTTACCATATCAGGGAGTAGCATAGGCTATATTTTATCCTCTTATTCCCACGGGCACGGGAATTACGCGGGTGAAACCGCGGGGCGCTGCTGTTTGTCATATACAGAGTAAAACTAAAGAAATACTTAGTAACCAAACATAATATTTGTTAGTCAATAAAATATTCTCCATTAGATACAGATTCAGGTATTCTTATATATATATTAGCAATATATTTATTTAAGCTATCCAATTCTATATTTATATTACAAATATTTCGATAGAAGCAATATACCACAAATGTGAACACGAACAAGAAATAAAATTCTCAAACTGTTCTTCCAAATGTTCGTTCATACTCAACCCGCAGTGTAAAAATAGTTTACCATCCATCGACCACAGAGTGGGGTGAAGACCTCACAATTTATTAACACATCCGCAACAAACTGCAACTACAACAGACAGTGAGTTGCGAACTTGAGCGAAGTTGCAGGCAACTTTACCTTATCTGCAGCGGCGGTTTGTGTGAAACTTTAGTTAAAAAAACTTTTCATGAAACCAGAAGAAAAAAAGCATGGGCTAATAAGAGCGGCTCCGTTTTGATTCGAGCTATCATTATTACGTCATTTTTGTAGAGCGAATAATTAACGTTTCGATGACGAGTAGGCGCATAAATTATCACGTAAAATGTATTAATAGTTCTCTTGCAGTTGTATGATATAATATTTATTTCGTATATTACTGTCCGTATCAATTTACTGCATTCAAATGCAGTACATTAAAACTCAACTCTAATTACGTCATGTTACAGAAATATTATATGAACAAGTGGTAGGGGTCTTAAATAAAGATATTAAAAGTAGACCAAGCATCTACCTACTTAGAAAAGAGATAAATCTCGAAAATAAATGTAATGTAAATTAAACATTCCGGTAAAAAAGTTTTAAAATTTAGTCATTTTTCACTTTTTATCACGACTAAAATTCCCGACATGAACTAGATAGTTATCAATTCTTTTGATCGCTTTTATTAACTAATCTTGAAATTGGCCTGAGTTAGATGGAGAACTATGAAAAGCAGAAAAATAAAGAATACTTTCATGAAGATTTACTTCGTGTCAGTATTAAATATCACATATAAGAGATATAGACACGATAAGTTCGATTTTAACAAAAATAATAACTTCGACGAAGCGATGTAAAAACAAACAAGCGACAGATATCAGACAGCTCTCGTATTTTCCAATTGCAAATAAAAGGTAGCAGTGTTTACAGAGGGAATAAATATGCAAACTAAAATATTTCAAGTCTGCAATGTTGATAGCCGACAGGCTGCTGGGAGATTTAAGTTCAATATGCCAACTGCAAGCGTTATTGGTAAAGAGTTAGATAAGGGCACGGACTAGTAAAAAAGAAGGACTCCACGCTGTCATACTAAAGCGTGAAGCCACGTTTAAGCATGTGTGAGTGAGATACTTATGGATATCAGATATCGGATATCTGTCATTTGGAGCGCTTATTATGTCAATGTGTGACGTAAGTTGTGTGTCAAGCTGGAGCACCTGAGGAGCTTCAATGTCTAGTTACTGGCGCGGATTCCTTCTTTTCTTACTAATCCGTGTAAAAGGGCATATATATTTTTTTAAATAAATATCAGACAACATCACATACATTGATCTGACCCTGAACTATGTAGCTTAAACACTTGTGCTACAGGTATTAGATTCAACAGTGATATAACAAACATATACTTAAATTTTAGATATTAACACCTAGCCAAATAAAAAATACAAGTATTTATCACACGAATATTTGTCCTAGGTGGGAATCGAATTCAGAACACGTGGCGCACACAATAGGGACGCTACCGAATGCGCCATCGAGACAGTCATATATGTTCCGACTAAAGATGGGTATGAACATAAACTTATAGATAAACTGACCCGTTGGTCGAGTGGTCAGAGACCCTGGCCACGAAACCGAGGGTTTATGTAGAGGGTTACATAAATCAAATATGGAAGTCAAATATTGTTTCGATCTCATGACAGCAAGGCAGAAAAAGATTCAAACAAAACTTTTCGAACCGGTGCGCCTGGCCTGTGTCAGTACAAAGATGTCCTCGAACACACAATTCAATAGAAAAGCCCGCATTCGCAGAAACAAGGTACAAAACGTGCTTAAGACGCTTTCAATTTAAATAAGCGCCTTCGCCAAAGAGACGTCGCCAGAGAACCTGAAAAAAGTGTATGGAAACTAGTGCTGGAATTGTGTAGTCGATAGATATTTTAAGGATTAGGTAGAGCTGATACGTTAGATGTTATCGATATTTTTATCGGTCGCACGATGACCTGTTATGTGCTTGTTGACTTGAGTGGAATATTGATGAATTGTACTTGGAATCTATTAATATTTTAACATCTAAAATAATAAAACTAGATGCTAAATTCTAATATAAACAAACAAAATGTTATTAGATTAAATAGGTATTTTGGGGATCTTACTTTTTCTTACTAACGATTTTTTTTTTTTTTGTTTTTTGGAAAATACATAGTGGTTTTGGTAAATATACAACTATGTGAATGTAATAATTGTTAGATATTCATCTATTAGCACATTGATTAAATTTTTCATAATTCTAACTTTTCTCTGTGTATTTGATATCGTAAGATAAATATGTAGACTTACTCGTATTTATGCGTTAACGTTGCTGCTTAAGCAGGTAACCTTTTTGGACTTTATCAACACCATGTCTTAAATTAAAAAAAAAGAAATATCGACAATGCCCATTCGTTCAACACTATTGGAAACCTCATGCAGGTAAATGTACCAGACTAAGTAACAACTGCCATTTCAGTAAAATCTGAGCACAACCTCTAGAAAAGAAACTCTATTACACTAGCGGTGAATTAAGAATTGCCCCAGCTTTATTCATTAATTGGAAGGTCGTGTCGTTCTTAATAATCTCGTATTATTTCATTGTGATTTTTGTAAAAAGGAGATTTGAGTTATGTACCGGGAATTGTGTGTAAGAGCTATAAATATATTTATTAAGATGCTTTTTTTTGCAACTAGAAGATATTTTTTTTAATGGTGTCATACAACCTCCCCATTGCCAAAACGTTATTAATATCTACAGTGTCATGATTTATTTATGTATGACACTCTTTACTGATCTAAATATGAATACTATGCTAGATTTCTTTACGATAGATACATTTAAACTCCGTTTGTTATTTTTATTTAATATAATAAACCCAATATTTATCATGAATATTGCCCGTTCAGATATGGTTCAATAACTTAAGATCTTTTTGTTTACCTGTATCATGTCTATTAGTTAGTTTATTATATATAGCTTGTATTGTAATTTCAGAATCCCCTCGTGAAATCTTATATACTAATTAATATATAAAGCTGAAGAATTTGTTTGTTTGCTTAAACTAGGTAATCTCAAAAACTACTAGTCCGAACAGAAAAAATATTTTTGTGTTGTATATAGTTCATTTATCGAGGAAGGCTACTAGCTATATTACATTAACCATTAAAGCGGGAAAAATCGCGGGCCCAGCTAGTACCTAATATAAGTCGCATTGCGCACGTTAGCAATTTTGTTGGTATAATAATACAATATCCGCTCAGAGAGTGGATAGGAAGCGCCGCGGAACTCGACGCCGCGCCAAAAGTATCTGTTTACGTTTTCAAAATTAGATTAAATATTTTGTGTATCCTAAATTAAGCCCCTAAATTTTAATAATATTTTATTTTAAGACTCCTGTTAGCTCTTGATAATTTGAGTAAAAACAACATAAGTGATGATCGTGTTTTAACAGTTACCGATTAGGTAGCTCATCAAATTTGACTCTCTTTATAATATTACTGATTTTTTTTCAATATTCTATGTTTGAACTATTATGGTAGGTATTATAAACACACACCTAAAATAGTATATAGAGCATAGATCAAAATCTAATTAAACATATAAACGCGCCACGTAATGAACACTTATTATTTAGTCATCAGGGTGCTTAGCCAAATGCGCGCCAGCGATTCCATAACGAACTTCGCTTTCGCTCGTATCGCGCCACAGACTTATTCGGGTGGACAAATCGGGAACTAACTCCGAGTTCCGCACTGAGTTCTTAGTAAACAAGTTTATGGCGCGATGCGAGCGATACCGCAGTTCGTTATGGAATCGCTGGCGCGCATTTGGCCAAGCACCCTGATGTGTCAAATGTGAAATATCTTTACAATAAGAACTTTAGAAAATATTGAAAACAATACATTACTTAAATTGATCCGATCGTTTATAGAATTAGATCCTTTCGCGTTCCGATTTAATACATTGCAATATCCAATTGAAAAATCAGTGAAAACTAGTCGGTTGTAATTTCCCATTCGCTATCCAAATTGATCTTCCAATGTTATTTCACCAAAACGTGACAAAGACTCGTTATGTGTGTGACATGCCGAGCTGTCCCTACTCTTACCAAATACATGTACGGTCCAATGAAGAAGAAGCTTATAAATTTGCTCTTATGGCTTCAGGAATAAAGGTCAAAACTGGTTACTACTTTTCTAGCCGACAGCAACAATTCATATATCAAGTTGCCTTAAATGGCATTCCTGTGCAATTGAACATGAAAGCTATTGTCAACGTATGCTACGAGCAATGTCCAATTTTCAAGTAAAAAACACTGGATTGTTACTGTTCAATTTCTGTATAAAGCGATTCGTTTCTATTTATCAATGAATACCCACAATTTAACATTCCTTAATACTGCCATATTAAAGGATGTTGAATAAAAAGAAGATAAAATACATAACTAGATGGTTAAAGGTATTTAAAAACTCTAGGACCGTACTTAAATTGCCGGCTTAGTAAAATACTAAACCGCAAGATGGCTAGATTGCAAGTTGGCTACATGCTTAATATCCACTTTGCAAAATGAAAAGGTTTTATCAAAGAATTATATAATGATCAAGTTAAAGCGGTAGTAGTAAGAATACACGCTTATACGAGGGCTACTTATTTGATGCAAAAAAATATCCGTCTCTCGGTCATACGCCTAAAAGTAATTTGTTAAATCTTTTAAAAATAATTAACCTTAAAGGTATGTACATAAAAAAATAGAGACTGGGTATCGATCTAAAAAAAATGTTTTTTTTTTATACGCCGCTACGGCATAAGTCTCTTGATGTGGATTGAACCTATTTCAAATTTAAGTATCTACATATTTCGACGTGAGAAAATTTCACTTAATATGGATGTGAAAATTTCTAAATAATAATAATTAACTGATTTGCTCGGTTCCCCTATCTAAGGCTACGAAGATCATATGTCAATGATTTCACTGCTTGATTAAGCAAGTTTGGTATTTTTTCAATCTAGGGATTACGCCGATTAGGGACCAGATAAAACGTTAGGAAATTATGACAATGTGTATAGTCCAGGTAGCTAAGTATTCACCTATGCAACTAAGCTAAGATTATTTTCACCACAATCCTTAAACTAAAATATAATAAAAGTCCATGGACCTATAGAAAGTTTACGACATTTTATTTTCTGCCACTATGCACAATGACTGTCTAGCCTCTTAAAGTTTTACAGCCGGGTCACTGCACCGCCACTTGAGGTGATGAAAATCTGAAACGACTATCTGATAGGAAACTTGCCGACAACCCTTTTATTGGACTCCGTTCAATTCTCACATTTCGTCGAGAAATTGAAAAAAAAAAGTTTTTCTGTGTGAGTTGGTAAGTAAACTTACGATCTAAAAAGGTTATACTTATTTATTTTATTATTTTTCTCTCAAAACATTTCACAAGTAATTTATTTTTTATTTATTTAGTTAATTTATTTAACATCAAGGTTTTGTTGTTTTGTTACACTTTTGTATACTCTAACAATGTTCAAATTGTCATGGTACGGGAAACGCAAAAGGCTACTTTTCACTACTGTACTGTTCTTGCATCATAGAAAATCTTTTACCTAGTCTCGTCCTACTGACATGCATCAATTAAATGCAAAAATAAAAATAAAAAAAGACAAACGCTAATAGATAAACTGGTCATGATAAATAAAGATGTATCAACTAGAATCAATAAGAACAGCCTCTACATTACAAAGTAGATAAAAAAAAAATAAGGATAAATAAGCCTTTCGAGAACGAACCGAGACATATCAGCACTTAAGGTCAATAACTCAGAGGTATTTGATCGTTCGTTCCTCCGATAAAGACTGCAATTTGAGCGACACACACGTCATAGACGCGGTCTCGCCAAGTTTGTCACAATATGGAACGCATTTATTCCGTGTGCCCCTGTCGTTCGATCGTCAAGAAGATATACGTCATCATACGTCACGTAAAAAATCGCTTTGTTACCTTTTTTGGAGCGTGTCCCCATTTATATATATGGGCTAGACATAGTTTCCTAACCTTTTTTGAAGTACCGCCCCCCTTTATAAGAAAAATACATCCAACCAGGGGAGGTTGAGAAGGTATGAGGCAGTG
Organism: Glyphodes perspectalis; assembly: GCA_951394215.1. Lineage (NCBI taxonomy): Eukaryota > Metazoa > Arthropoda > Insecta > Lepidoptera > Crambidae > Glyphodes > Glyphodes perspectalis. The sequence continues at coordinate 7,032,240 of OX596219.1, forward strand.
AAAACGTTTTTCGAAACAGCGTTGTTCGCGCCTACGTCATTCGAGTCCGTGAGCTTTCGAATCTATGAGGCAGTGGACAAAAAAAATCGCAACAGCGGCGTTCGAAACTACGTAGGGGACCCGTTTTTTATACTGACTAATCGGGATGCCTGATATGGTCTCTTTTCGGACACTGTCAGATCTGCTCACTATACCAGCACACGCATCCTTGCGGCCCTTATCTAGGAAGAGAGACCCCTTGTTCTAAGATATCCTTCGGAGTTTTTGATTGTACAGTCAGTTAGTGTCAACAAAATTGTCAGCACGGAAAATAGCAGGCTAACACGAACAATTATTGCGCTTTCCATTAGACATAATCCAACAGCGTCACAAAACACGTTTGTCGAACGCCACAATATCTATGTATTATTAAAAAACATTTTATTATAAACAAACATAACTAAGTACTTATAACATAATTGGACAGGTTATAGCTTTAATACAAACGATTTGTGTAAGCCCTCGTAAGCTGCGGCGATCTGAATGACATACCGTATATTGTCCGCGCGAGATAAAATGATATTACAATGTAATTACGAATGTGAGTCAGTTGGATTTGAAGCGTCATTCAATGGAGAGATATTGCGATTCCATTAAATAATTTCCATGTCATTGACCTTTTATTGAAAATGTCAGGATAAAAAAATGACTATAGTTCTGTTGTAGTTGTAAATTGCTTGTAGAATTCAGTGCATAAATAGATAAATGAGATCCTAAAAGAGATTATAGCCTTTTGTCAAAAATTCATACTAGAATATAAAAACATGAAAATTTGGAAATGGGTCTTACATACAAATAAGTAAATATTGCGGGACGCATAATAAAGCGTCTGTAGCAGGCAATGTAAAAAAAAATCATACAATTTTCTTATTCATTAAATTTAAAAAAAACCTTGTGCATGTGAGACAACGAAATCCAACCGAGATAAGCGCGCAGATAAATCAGCTCTTTAAAGTGACAAACGCGGGTCAGCCGCGGTGGGGCAGCGCTCAATTGAACAAATTTGATTCCATCATGGGTATAATGCTTAAGGGTCATACCGCAGAGTTATACGATTGATTTAAAATGTAGAATAACCAATGTATATAGATCCTGGACACAAAATTCATTGAAGCATCTTTGAATGTATATTCTAAGTAGTTTTTTTTTCTCTAACGGGATACTGACTTGTTGATTTCATCTTTAAATTATTAGTAAAATGGCAAGGTGACATCACAGTCTGCAAATACAATGTGATTTTTGTTTTCCATAGAAAAAAATCATATTTTCAACCAAAGGTTTCTGTTAAATAAACCTTATCAAAACAATAACTCTGTAAACTTACCTGACTGAAGTATTATTGAATAGGACAGGCTTTATAGCTATAAAACCACCTTTTTTGTATTTTATGTGTAAAACATTTTCTTTTAAAAACGTCGACATAATTGTCAGCTCAGCCAGTAAAATCTTGACACTCAATTTATCGCGCGTGTCTCCGAAGAGATTGCTTTCAGTACAATAAATTACAGTTGTCCAAAACCTTATTCAAATTTGATTCAATGTGGCCCCTTGACCTTGACCTTGGCTGATAGATATCGGTACATCGCTTATTTTTGGATAAGAATCTCAGTCATTTTAACTTCCATTTGTTTCAAGGAGGAGGAAGTTTTCATTAATCAAGGAGGGTTCGTTTATAAGGAAATTCGGAGCAATTCTCATAATTTCGAGGGTGTGGCGGTGTGAATGGGATCGTTAATTTATCGGAAAGCGTTTTGTAACAAGGAATTTTGTTTATTGGTTCTGATACTGTGTGTGTGTGTGTGTATACTTCAATTTTAGCGCTAATGTTCTTAGAAATCGGACAGATTTTAATCGTTTTTGTCTAAAATAAGAAAATTTGATATCCGGTTCTCTCTGTCTACTCCGCTAGGGAAGTGGCGTGAAATTTAGTTTGTGAGTTAATATCCGGTTTTCAATTACGAAAGAGTATTTTATAATAATAACATAGCAGACGTCAACTACACACTTATTTCGTGACTTATTGTAAAGCTAATAAAAAAAAAACATAATGTACAACTTTTTACTAAAAATATTCATAAGTTTAGATTTTACATTTCATATTTTTTCTTAAGAATTTTTACTTACTTATGTAAATTTCTGAAGAAGAAATATACTTACTTATTCTTCGAATACTATACTGCTTTCTATCGACCTATCTAACGTAGAAATATGTTTTCTAAGTATATCATAACGCGTGGCTCCTATCTCTGATACATATCGATCTTCGTTTAAAATTCTCGACTATTGCCTTGAAGAAATAATGTTCCCGGGATGCTTCGTACTGGATTGCACTTTTGTTGCAAATGGGTAGTCCGTAATATGGTAATATATTTTGCTACTCCACTCGGGCGGGGAATCCGTACACGTTTGTGATTTACTGGCTCTCGCATTAATTGTGGATGTCTTTCTGCGGATATTTTGGTTGTATTTCTTGCATGCTTGCAGCTTTTACAAATAATAGAGAATGGTGAGCAAAAACTAGTGAACGCTGCAACGCTTTGGTTTTTCTAGTAGCATTGAATTGGAGACTTAAAACTTGCATATTGTGTTTCACCTACATGGAGCTGGAAGTAATATGTACCACATAATGCACAACGCGTTTAGGTCGTTAGTATTGTAAAAGCAACTTTAACAACTAGACGTATGGTTTGTATTGTAAGACTGACTGTGAATGGCGACTATTTAACATTTTCTGCTACTAACTCTCAGGCCATAAAATTACAGATAACATTTACGACTCTTTTAGAGGTTTAAAAAAAAGCAAAAAAAATATGACAACGTCTTGTTGATATAAAAATACATGTTATTGTAATCAAGCTACGAGTATTTCGGTTGTAAGTTATCTTTCGACTATAAATAATTCATCATCTTTCTAGCGTTATGTCCCGCGCTTGGACGGGGTCCGCTTAGACCATAATCCAGGATGTATCGAGTCTGGTAATTACATTGAAGTGACTGCCGATCTGACCTTCGTAACCCTAAGATAAGGGAACCAGACAATTTTTGGATCATGGTTACAAATTCGAAGTTGTTTTGAATTTGCAGGTTTCATCACGATGTTTTCCCTCACCGTCGAGCTAGTGGTATAAATATGTACATAGATTTGAAAAATTTAGAGGTATATGCCCGGGTTTGAACCCGCACTCCTCGGTTAAGAGACGCGTGTCCTTACCATTGAGCTACCACCGCTCTTTTTCGACTATAAATATTAGGAAACTTTAAAACTTCAGTCAATGCTAGAATAAATTATAAATAAACGGTTAATACTGAAACTTAATTAGGTCTGTTGCCAACAGGCCAGTTAAGAATACTAATTGAATGCTGATGAAGCGATTAAAACTAACTTTCTTACCTCAACCCTTTGAACTTTAATCAAACCAAAAATAGATTCCAATTCATCCTTACTGACGTCATTCCGACGACTATCAAATGACGAAAGTAACATTTCTCAGAACCGCCATTACATAACTTTCTCGATAATGGACGTAGAGAACACGAAAGTTGGTAATAGATTAGAAGACTTGAAAATACTTTTGTCCATAAGGCTTAGTTCTTTTCAAGGTTTCGAATTGCGTAATGAAATGTACGAAGGTTATGTATCTGTGAACATGCACTTATTTGACTTATAACTCAAAAGGGGGTCATTGCTCTCAATAATGAATTAATCAATCAATTTGTTAGCGTATTAATATGAGTGTTACTTATATTAATACGCTAACAAATTGATTCGATTTTCCGCCAACTTTATCGATTGTTATGATAAGTATAATTTAGGATGTGTTGTGAGCAAATCTCTCAACAAAATACTCAAGTATACTATCGTTCTCGCTAAAGATATATATTGTACAAGATACCTACTCATATTCAGAAAACTGCGATAGAAAAGCGTAACTTACTTCTCAATTAATCTTCGTTTAGTGTGTAAAACAGAAGGAGTCACCAAATCATTTTATCAAAGTGATAAACTGAGCGCGCAACTGAAAATGCAAATGCGATGTGAAAACGTAACATGAATGAATGAAGCAATTAGCCAAAGTACGTGGGAAGAGTTTCAAATGTCAAATGTCTTTTCAAGTACACGCAAAACCGCCCACGTCAGACCACGTGTACTGGCTGACACGTACCTATCATTCAATAGGCTCAACGAATGAAATCTGAACATAGGAAGTACTGTGTTGGTCTGTGACTTAAAAAGAATGTAGCGACTGTGTTCCTCGTCTAGAATATTGTAAAAGGCATCTGCAAATAGAAAGTAGAAGTCCCGTGTTGGTTTTGGACTTAAAAAGAATGTACCAACCGTATTCCTTACCTAGCGTATCGTAAAAGGCGACTAATGGTATATCTATACTAATATTATAACGAGGAAAGATTTGATTGTTTCTTTGTTTGCATTGAATAGGCACCGAAACTACTGGACCGTTTTGAAAAAGTCTTTCACCAATAGAAAGCTACTTTACCAGCGAGTAACAAAGGTTATATTGTATTCCCGTATTCCCATGGGAACGGGAGCTACGCGGGTGAAACCGCGGGAGGCTGCTATCCTTTATAAAAGAGTTACGAATAAAATGTAATAACCGGACTCGCAAATCCAAGATCATCGTCCAAGGAGACTCAGAATGCGATATAAAGCTGAGAAGATAATAATTGTCACCACTTTTTCACAATTTCCCATCTTGCCACCCCAGCTTTTTTCTGGCTGAATGTGGTTAAAGGGGCCTGCTGCCTCTGACTCTGCCTGCCCCTTCGGGGATTGTAGGCGTGATGTTATGTATGTATGTAAGATAATAAAATGGATTACATTTACTTCTGATTAAGTTTAAAATTCAGATAGTTAATAAAACTCAAAAGTGCAGTGTTTTGTTCAGTAGGTATTCAGTACAATTTTAGCACGGTAATAACGCCCACTAGTCTCCACGTGGAAAATCATAGCGAGCTAAAGTAAGACCTTAATCTCAACTCTGTATCAAAGTGTATATTTGTGGCATATAAAAGGTGATGAGATGTCAGCTTATTCCTAGATGTGATTATGAAAATGTCAGTTAATTGCTGAAAGGCCCGTAATAATTAAATGCCAAGATTTCTAGGCATTTTATTTATAAAAGCAATTAATTGTTATATTGAACAGCATCAAGCTTTATTATTACCCATATAAAGCTTACGCAGGTAACTGGCTAGTTTAGAAATATACAATGTAAAACGAGAACAAAACAATCAAAGTTAAGGTCATGTCTCCAAATTCACAGCTACATTTAACACTAAATAATCCTGTCGTGCTCCCAGTGGAAAGAAAACAATTTTCCAAGTGTTTCCTTCTGACACTTAACGAACAATAACCCAGACATCTTTACAACCTACTCTTGTAACAGCGAACTTTATTGTAGTGAAGCGTGAGCATGCAATTTTTGAATTGCAAAATTCCATGCTATGTAATTTGAAAGAATGTGGTTTGAAAGAATATGGGTATTCGTTAACAATTCAATCCGCGCCGGTATATTTACAAAAAAAAACATTATTTGCCATTCGGAACATTTAGTTTGGTCCCGTGTTGGTCTGGGACTTAAAAAAAATGTGCCAACTGTGTTTCTTGCCTGGCATGTCGTAAAATTCGACTAATCGTATATCGGGTTTTGAGTATGTGATTGTATAGGCGACAGGCTAGCTACTCGTTCTTACGTTTTCACAATTTTCCATCTAACCCAGTCGAGTTTTATTTTTGGCTGAATGTGGTTAAAGGGGCCTGTTCTCCCTTTAACTCTGCCTCTTCGGGGATTATGGGCGTGATGTTATGTTTTGTGTGTTTGTTAGTTCGAAAATAATTCAATATGGATATGCAGTTTTCATTGGGGATCATGTTTTGAGCAATTAGTTTCAGTACACTATGGTTCATAAATTGTATTTTGTATAGTACAATTCAATAACCATCGTGATTGCAAGATGTATGTATTAAATGAATGATGCCATAAAATTATATGATCTTTAAATTTCTAATTTGTTATTTCACAAAATTGTACTTTGCACGTCAAATTGCAATATATGAATAAAACAAGGATAGGAAAATGCGCGGCATATTTTTTATGAATAGATATTATTTTTATCAATAAAAATAATATCTATTCATAAAAAATATAACATAAATTTTTGATAAAAAAAACAAGGATGTTTTTCCTTGTTTTTATTACATTACAATATTATCAAACGAATGCCGATTGAAATTTCTGGATCACCTCCCGCGCCCTGGAGAAAATTAATATTTGTAACGATTCCCGATATTCTACATATAAGTATGAAATGAATTTTTGGCATTCCGCGTCATAGTGAATAATATTCTGTGTTTCTTGCCTAGCATGTCGTAAAATTCGACTAATGGTATATCAGGTTTTGGGTACGTGATTGTGTAGGCGACAAGCTAGCCACTTGTCACTGCTTTTTAACAATTTTCCATCTAACCTAGCCCGGTTTTATTTTTGGCTGATTGGTTAAAGGGGCCTGCTGTCCATTTGATTCTGCCTACCCCTTCGGGGACTATGGGCGTGATTTTATGTATGTTATATACTGAATATATTCACACATGGTTCATTTTTGCGTTAGCTAATTTTCTTTACTTTCGACACAAAAGTTAATCAGCTGATTGGCTATCTTACCACACCGAAACAGATTGAGGTGCAATCTGTTCCATATCATCTACTCTTTTAAACGAAAGCTGTTCTGCCCTCCTAATTGCAAACGCAGTACTTGCAAAATGGCGGTTTCGAGATAAACGCGAGAATCGTATTTTTTAATGTCTAAACAATAAGATTAAGTTATATAACATTTATAGTGTACCTAAAAAGTAAGAAAAAAATCAAGCTATCTATTGACATATTTTTTTTTTTACTTTAACTGTGACATCTAAATAAAATGTGGAATACTGCATTTTCATCTACCATTTTGGGATTGTGGGCATTACAGTATCACTAAGGCCATATGCAGTATCTGTGTTTATTACTGCAAAATTACCTAGCACGTGTTCAATACTGCGTTTCGAGTTAGCAATTATTGTACTATTTTCATTGATGGTACTAGTTACAAGTGTTGGCTTCAGATATTTAAGCAGCTAAGAAACGAAATAAAATAAAGTTTTGGTAGGTAAATGAAATAAAACAAAAAGTATTACTAGAAACATACTTTTATATTTCTTTATTAGACTTGGTATCACAAATCATTATTAATGGAATTCTTCCGAATTTATTATTGTAATCAGTCTATAAAATTCACTTTAGGAACATTTTTTTATTATTCTACCTTCCCTCACCTCTCTGTTGAACCTTACATATCCTACTGAACAATATTTGTTCTTCGACTTTGCTAGCTTCTGCTAAATAAAAAATGAATCGTGAAAAGCCGTAGAGCAAGCTTTAGTCAGTTGGATGTGTAAGGCACATGGTCAAAATTATTGTCATTGAATAAATTGAACATTAAATAGACAAATTATAAGCACTGCAGCGTGGCTTATAGACTACTGGCCCATGTCCAAAATGGAGGGTCATATGAACCACCAGGTGACGTATATAGGACGATATAAAAGCATAAAATAATAAGATTCCGCACTATGCCTTCACTTGTAAGCTGTCCAACTGAGTGCTGGTGAGAATTCAAAAGTGCCGGTAGAGTGAGTACATTTTGGTCATATAATTTTGTACGGCATTTTGACCATCGATAGATCCATGAAAAATAATATGAAAGCGGGCAGTGCCGTAAAAAAATGGTGCGCCACAAAGTCGGTAATTTTTTTTGATTCTTTAACAATTTCCAGGGTAAATTTGGTCATTTGAAGAATCAAAAGACCAAATTGATGCCGTACAGATGCCGTACAGAAGTACGGCATCAGTTTCATACTGTTTCAATACAGCTTCTAATCCATTATTCCGCAACGCCGTTCAAAAATCATGCGACAACGGGAAAAAATCAAGGGAAGAAAGAAAAGAAGAAGAAGAAAAGGGGGTTGCACCCCCTTTTTCCGTGGTCCGGGGGGTGATTTGAAACAACATGAAATAAATTTATTTTGAAAGTACTTTATGCATAGATAATATTTTTTTACATGCCGTACATTTTCTTTGGTCCAAAGGTTTGTAGGGGAAAAAAACTCAAGGAAAAATCCATATAACGAAATTTAAGGTGAAATTCATGACGATATTTTTTTATACGGCAACCAAAAAGTAAACAAAACTGTTGATACTGGGATTTACAGTTTCTATTCTTGTATATTATATACAAACCCTTTCACTTCAGTTAGACGTACATACATACAAACATAACATCACGCCCATGATCCTCGAAGGGTTAGGCAGAGTGAAAGGGGCAGCATGCCCCTTCAACCACGTTTAGCCGAAAATAAAGCTGGGCTGGGTTAGATGGAAAATTGTAAAAAAGCAGTGACAAGCGGCTAACCTGTCGCCTACACAATCACACACCCGAAATCCGATATACCATTAGTCGCCTTTGACGACATGCTAGGCAAGAACCTCAGTTGGCACATTCTTTTTAAGTCCCAGACCAGCATGGGACACTTGGCTGGGTTGGGTGAAAAGCTGTGAAAAAGGAGTGACAAGTGGCTAGCTCGTCGCCTACTCAGTCACATACCATCTTATCTTTTATCATATTATCAATTGTTCTCTTCAAAAATATTAATAATATTAATACCGTACAGTATGAGATGGCCATAAAGTACTACACCCTTAAAATGGTAGCTTCATTTTCATCAGCCTAAAAGATATGGTCTACATTAAAATGTACAGCATAATTTTTTCCTAATTTATTTATATTAATACTATTTAAAACAGGGGAAAAATGTAGAAAATTGCTATATTTTATTAATCTATGAATATTAAAACTTTTGCAATAATTTTAAAAATTTCAGTTTTTGTATTTCTCTATAATTTTTGAAATCAAAAACAATTTACCGACTGTGGCGCACCATTTTTTTACGGCACTGCGCGCGTTTATATTATTTTTCATGGATCTATCGATGGTCGAAATGCCGTACAAAAATATATGACCAAAATGTAGTCACTCTACCGGCACTTTTGAATTCTCACCAGCACCCAGTTGGACAGCTTACAAGTGACGGCATAGTGCTGATTCTTATTATTTTATGCTCTTATATCGTCCTATATACGTCACCTGGTGGTTCATATGACCCATCCATTTTGGACATGGACACGTGCTCCGTCCGCGAATGACGTTTACGCACTGATTTGCTAGCGTGAAACGCAGCACTGTACCTTGCGGCTTCGATGTCTGCGTAGGTAGCATAGTGTGTGCTAGGTAACCTTGCTTCTCTAAAATACAGTAATGTTTTAAACTGCGTTTAGTCTTAGCAGCGCAATAGTAGCTTTTTGTTATACTCCATACACTCAAATGCAGTACTGTGGAATACTGCGTTTGGTGTTAGTTTCTATTCCTGACAAAAAATATTATGCTAAATGAAGCTACAGTAAACGTATCAAGTACTGCACAACCTCTTAGTACATGCTTCATGCTGCAGATCTTTTTAGCATAAGCAATACTTTTGTGCAAGTACTGCGTTTTGCGTTAAATAAAAAACATAGTTATAATTAAAAATAATATGGAAATTATTTTTTTATATACAGCTTAAGTCTATGAGATGTCATTTTTGCAAAAAAGTGAAAATCCCAAAAGTGTCGATTACTGCAAATGCAATTAGCACGGCAGCGTTGTATTGAGTATAGTAGAAATATTCACAGAAACGTAGCGTACAGATTACAATCCAGCGGCATTTTTTGTTGGACCTAGAACATGACGCTGGATGTAGCTAAAATTGTGCTGGACCCTGCTGGACTGCTTGTTCCGGAATGCTGGAATACTAATGGTTTACGGCGTAAACCATTAGTATTCCATGGGTATGTGTCTGAGTAGGCGACGAGCTAGCCACTTGTCACACCTTTTTCACAGATTTACATCCAACCCAGCCCACTATCTCGTGTTGGTCTGGGACTTAAAAAGAATATGCCAACTGTGGTTCTTGCCTAGCATGTCGTAAAAGGCGACTAATGGTATATCGGGTTTTGGGTGTGTGATTGTGTAGGTGATAGGTTAGCTGCTTGTCACTGCTTTTTCACAATTTTCCATCTAACCCAGCCCGGCTTTATTATAAAATTTATCGCTGAATGTGGTTGAAGGGGCATGCTGCCCCTTTGACTCTGCCTACCCATTCGGGGATGTTATGTATGTATGGAATACGCAATCAAATCTTTTGTAAGGATTGAAATAGGTGACATTGAACCAGCACCTGTTACTGGACTCAGCACAGCTAAAATTGTGCTGGGCCCAGCTGGATTACTGGATCTAGAATTGCAATCCTTAATAGTGCTATTGTAAATGTGTGTAGCTTGAAACTACGAAAGCTGGCTATGCTTTCACGCATTATCCATATTTCTAGGCAACACGTGTAAACCTACACGAGGGATTAACTATACATACCCGTAACATTAATATTCAATATTGGTGTCAAGGTAAATAAATCGTTAATGAACCAGTAGGTATTTATTATTATATAGTGGTGTATCTTCCGGAATTTTTAATTGAGAAAAATAAAAAACAATAATTAATAAAGACAAAAAAAATAACCAACTAAACTCCACGTCACTTCTTCAGCGGGGTATGTAAAAAAAAATACTTAATCTTATTACATGCAAAATCAATCACAAACCAAGCCCACAGAAAATTCAACATTTACCTACGACATGCTAGGCAAGGAACACAGTTAATAAATAATAAATATCCGACGACATCACATACATTGACCTGACTCCGAGCTAAGTAGCTAAAGCACTTGTGTTACGGATATCAGAATCAACAGTGGTATTATAAATATATACTTAAATATTAGATATTAACCACCCAGACACAGAACAAACACAAGTAATCATCACAAAAATGTTTACCCTGGGAGGAGATCGTACCTACCCACAACTCTTGGCGCACAGTAGGAACATTATTTTTAAGTCCCAGACCAACATATTATTTTAGACCAATAATTAGTTAAAGGGTGTAATTGGTCGTTATATCACTACTTACTCATTCTTGTAGATATATATAGATCCATAAGTTTGTTGCAAAGCTCGCTCGAGAACTGCTAGGCTGATTTCGTTTCTTATCTTTATTTTATTTTAATATACGTCAAAGGAGATACGCCAAAATTCCCCGCGCGGCACGGCACAAATGGTTAATATTTATGTATAAAATAAATGTTTTTACAACTTATTCCTTTTGAACATTAACAAAATAGTAAATAATGTTCTCAATAAATTGCAAACAAAGAAAATAAAATAACAACACTCCTGTTTCGTAGTTAAGCAACATTTTGACTACGGAATACGTATATTCAAGAAGCGTGTTTTAGTTTGAAATATACTCGAGATAATTGGTAAATGGTTGAATCGCGTCTGCCAGCGAACCCTGTTAATGAACGAAATACGAAATGTCTGTACAATAATAGTGACTTTAAGCTCCTTTAGTTTCCTACAATCTTATTCTTCACCCCCATTCATATACAAGGTCTTATATTCTTTTTATAAAAGTTTTTGTTAAGCATCTTCGGTATATTTGCGGGCTTACAGAATAAAAACAATTGTTGGTGTGTTAAATATATTATTATTATTTTCATTATTGTGTATCTATCACGAGATATTATCTTTTAAAAAAACTTTAGCGTTATTTCAGTCAGTGGTAGATAAATATAAATAATAATATCTAGAAATTATTTTCAAACTTACACATAATAGCACTGCGTGGGCATCCAACGAAAGTGATCTGAAATAAAAAAAGAAAAATTATAAATCTTAACAATAAATGGGAATAAAATGTCTACACGAAAAAATACGAGTGAGATTTACTATTTTGAATTAAAATGGCAATTACAGTAACTGAAGACGCCACACTTCACGTCTTCAAGAACAATAACATCACAAGTGGGACTGTTAGTGGCAGGGTTTCTCAAACTTGTTGTTACATGAACCCCAATCATATTTTCAAGACGGGTGAACCTATTCTCAATAGGAGATTAGGGAAGAAAAGAACATGAGATTGCTTTTTCGGATTGATAATAAAACCTAACATTAAGGCTTTTATTGAAAGGTAATAATAACAGCGTAGACGTTTTTTTACGCAAATAAAAATATTGTAATATTCTCCCTCCGGCGACTATTGTATTGACATTATGCTAAAATTTGGATTTTGATCAATATCAATATACTTCTGTGTTTTGTGTGTCTGTCTTGTCCATGATCCAAATTGTCTGGTTACGTAGGTCAAATCGGCAGTCGTTCAAAATCCAATTACCAGCCTCGCTATAGCCTGGATCGTGGTCTAAGAGGACCCCGAATACACACTGGACATAACGCTACGAAGATGATGATGATCAATCTTTTGTCAAAAAATAAACCTTACTTTTTCTTCTTCTCTTTGTTAAGACTTCTTATGATAAACTAGCAAAGCTCGGGATTTAAATGTTCTATTTTGATAAACTGTGTTTTATGGTAACAACGAACCCTATTTGTAATAGACCACTACAAAGGGAGATTATTTAACAAATAAATCCAAATTAATTCCTCGTTTATAAAACGAATGAGGCTACTTTAATTTTGTGTGTGAACCTTTGTTATTTTGAACCGCTAAGAGTAATGATTAAACAATTTTAATTAGTTTACTGAAGTTGCAAATTGTTGTCAAAAACACGTTTCACGTCCTAAATTAGAACAGACTGAGGACCCTTTGTATTGTCAGATGTAGGTATTTATAAATAGGACCTAAATGGTATTTAGGAGTTCAATTTACTTTATGAAACGCCTAACGTGAATTTAAAAGATGTCGTAAACCTATGAAACCAGAATATCACTTATTACATCTAGATCATAGCTAGTGGTAGTTCAATTATGTGAAAAATTGGAAATTTCTGTGACAATTCTACTAAAATAAAAAAATTCAGAAAGAATCGCTGTAAAAAAAACAATATAATTAAGTGACGATTAAATTTTTTCTTCTAAATCTGAATCTAACTAAGATTCAGATTTAGAAGATAGCAGTAAAAATACACTACTGGTAAACTTTATGAATACCATATTTTATTAAATTTTTTTTTTACTAAATTGAAAATTGAAACCCTTTTAAATTGATAGTAGGATTAATAAGTGGCATAAAAGAGTCCGATATTTGAAAAGAGCTGTGATTTAAAAAAATCCAGTCCAATTTTTATCCTCAAATAAAGACGTGAAACATTCAATGAAAATAAAGAATAGCTCGCATTTCGCGCAGGTTGAAATAGCAGAATTCAGTTAGCAAACGTAAAGGGCTGACTAATAAAAATATTGTGTTCGGCACGAGAGTAACGGTGGCATCCGGGAGACGTTAAGGGCCGCACTTAAATCCTGTCTAAAATTGGCGTCCATAAATTCCTGTTAATGTTGGCAGAAAGAGCAAGCACGATAGATGAGCGGTGTGGAATCACGGTTTAGAGTGAAAATCGTATTGAATTATTGTAGTGGAGTGACAAATTATATATCATATAAATGAAAAGTCACAGAAAGTCTACTAGCATTACCTTCACATAAGTTCAAATTGTGCATTAAAGCGTTTTTAATGAGTAAGAGCTACTATAAGATTGGAGACTTCCTAAATGATAAGCATATTATGTTTAATTTCATAATGAAGTGTTCACCTGCAGTGTTGTTACCTAGTAAGTGTAGATTATTAAGTACGAAATTGAAAATTTTTAGCATTTAAGAGAGTAACTATCGAGTTTCTTGCCGGTTTCTTCTCGATAGAGTCTACCTCTCAAACCGGTGGTAATTTTTTTTTCTGTTTAAATTGGCTATTTATAAGTGCTTTTTTGAAGCCTATATATATAAAGAGATTTTGAATTTCAATTTGAATTTGAATGAAATGATAAAATTATGAATAAGTATGGTTTCGGTCCAGACAATGTTGATTATTGTCGCGCAGTTGCGCCAAAATTACTATTTTTTTTTTTACTTTAATGCTTAATACTAATCGTACTGGCCACATGGTTTTTAAGTAGGGATGGCATCCTTTTTTTTAATAAGAACCTTTAAAAAGTTTTCTAAAGCCGACATAACGAAAATTTATGACGTAGAAAAAAAAATGCCTAAATCATAACAGTGAAAACTCCAATTTCCATTCAGAACGGTTTCAATAATATCTGTGCTCCATAATTCTCATTGACGGATGGCTTAGCGGCTGCGTTACACGGCACGGAACCATTTCATTATGTGCCCTTTTTCCGAAAACTGTCTTTTTTAGTCAACCATTTTTTTTTACGAAGATAAATGATGGCTTTAATTTATGTTTTTGTTAGAGACGGTTTTGGGAAATTATTAAACAAGCGCGGTAAGGCAATAAGTACCCGTTAAACCATTATGCATTGTTATTTTAGGGCAGGGATAGCAAATTATTAGCATTCGTGTTATGTTTGGCCAGAGAAAAAAAACGACAGATCCTCCTTACCTGGTGATATCATAATTTGATACAACCCTTCCGTTAAAAAATTTTCCCTGATTAAGAAAACAGCATAATACGTCAGTATCTGAAATTATGATAAATATTCCCCACTAGCTTTTACTCGCGGCTCCGCCCGCCTCGAATTATGTCTGTCACAGAAACTTTATAGTCCTTATTCCGTTTTTACTTCCTTAGAGGGCAACATTTTCAAAAACTTTGAATGTCATATTTATTATTACCTAATCAAATACCTAAAAATTTAGTTTCATCCCTCTAGTTAAAAAAATTACGAACTTTCCATTCACATTGTTATCCTCTATTTCAACCACTTTAAGTTTTTTTCGCGTCAAAAAGTAGTCTATGTCCTTTTTCAAAGTCTACTCTATTTCTATACCAAATTTCATTAAAATCGGTTAAGTGGTTTCAGTATGAAAGCGTTAGAGAGAGACAGACAGACAGGGCTTCTTTCGCTCTCATAATATAAAGTAGGGATAATAGGGATTTAACCACCAAACCAAACAAAAGAATATCTTACTCATCATGAGAATACACAGTTGTACTAATACTACCTTCAAAAATACATTCTACAATCGTTTTATTCACGGTTACATATGAAAAAGGCGGGGTAAATGAAAAATTCTATAAAATTTTTGCTCATTGGACGAAAATATGCTTAAAATTATTTTTTTTATCTTTTATCTCGCCGTTCCTATTTGTCGTATTCTCCGCATGTAATGCGAAACGCAAAAATTTACAAATTTATGTAAAAAATACACCAGTAATTATTAACAGAAAAGAGACGAAAACGGCCCGTTAAAAATACCTATATACACATTTGACATATTTAATTTAAATGAAGGCCTTTCCTATATATATAGTCAATATATAAATATCTGAAGGTCGTTTATTAACAAGATGTTTTAGGATTTTGATAACATCTGAAAAAAAAACTACAATAAACTATTTGCAAATCTCAAAATAAAAAACCGATCTATTATATAGAAACAAAACTTTATCGGCGCTTTCAGCGCTGTTTCCGAAAATATGCCAGCCGTCGGTGATCGGTAGCCAATGAAATGGCCGTTACAGCCGCCATGTTGCTTTGTTTGTGTTTTCCCGCTCGAATTTCGGACGATTGGGATAAAATTGTCGAAGAGAAAGCTAGAATTCCTTTTTTTTTCATAAGTCCTGCCCATACATCGTTTAGCTTTCATGAATTCCTGTTCCGATTCCATTTTTATTTAGACACTGATAGGGAGATGTAGTACTGGAGAATATAAAGCTTTGTTAGACGTATTTATTACTCAGTAACTGCGAACGTTACCGACTGTACCTACGTATTTTGACCAGTTGTAGAGTTTGCGTGTCATTTAAATAAATATATGACTTATATGTGTATGTGAAGTCTCAGATACATATAAAAATTTCACAACTAACAAGTCTATCTCAAACTAAACCAATATTTTATTTTTTATTTTTCCTCATATTAGTACAATAATATATAAAGAAATAGTTACGATACAAATATCATTTTAATAAAATCTATCTAAGAAATCTTACGATATTGTCATCTTTTTCACAAAGTGTGCGCATGATAAAACTCCGCATTGAGACCTTTGCAAATATGAGAAATAAATCCCAATTGATTGGTGTGCACGGTCTGGCGCATTTATTTATTTTATTGACGTGTTCCTCGAGAGGCGACGTGACGTGGCTTCAGAGGTTCACTGCGAAACCATTATTCAGGGGAAAACATCGAGTCACCGGCGCCCTATTAAGATATGCTTTAACGATATTCTTGGCCGCGCAGCGTTGTTGCCAGACGCATCCGAGGTTTGTAGCGAACTAAATGCGGGAATATTGTGGGCACCTATTAAGGAAAATAGAACTTCAGAGAGAATTAATTGTGCTTTTGCTTAAGTTTACGTTCAAAACTGTTAAAAACGTTTCTTTTGTAAAACTCAATTACTATTTGTGTTACCACATGATGATTTGGCTAATGCGTTATAGTTATTTTAACCTAGCATACCGTAGAAAATATTAGTTTTCTTAAAATATACCTATTCCTTAAAACATTACTTATTTTTTAGTTATGAAAATACATTTATCGGATCATAATTTTCCCACGTTCATGTAATTTATTTGTATTCTATCCAAATAACATTCAAAGATAGATTATCTAAAAGTTTGATATTGTATATACAGTTTATATTTAGTAAGTATGTTTCACAGAACCACCAATGTATGAATCAGATTCGCTCTTGGCGGCTTTGCTTACTTAGTTTTGTACTCATAAGGGACTTGTGGGAGTTTATCACGAAAAGCCTTTAGGCATACTAATGGAATTCCCCTAAAACTACCTACGTAAAGGTCTCTACGCATACTTATTTAATCTCCTTTATTGTAACAGTATTTTTCAGGAATTCATTTTACTTGACCTGAGCAACATTAATAATGAATTCAATAAATAATGTAGAATTACTCGTGCGAAGAGGATTTAGACTTAATTCTTGAAATAGATTGTGTTTTGTGTGTTTCGAAAAAGATAAGTATCTACTTCTGACCTATAATCAAATTACAAAGTCGTGATATCTTTTTAAGTATGTAAGTAATAATTGCTTTAAAGCTACCATAATCGTTATATGCCTATTTACTACATTGGTCCCATAAAGGTGTTTGAATACCCAAATTATCTTAGTTACCCTTCATATTCAAATCTGCATCATGTTTTTTCAAGACACTGTTTGAGTATCTGACTGATATGGTCCTTTTCATTACTATTATATTAAAGAATAACTCCTAAGATTGATAATTTAATATGCTTTCTAAAACATGGGAAAAACATGGACATGATTTTTGCAACTAATAAATTTTATTCTTAAAGGAGATGTTGAAGAGATCATTCTTAGCCTTCAGTAATGGAAGGATTACACTAGTTGTTTTGGTTCTTAGTTAAAGGAAATTCGAGTTACTTTTGCAAACCTCACTTGAGGACGCCAAATGCACAAAAACCACTTCGCAAGCGTTCGGGCATTGAAAATAACTTACACCTTGCGGCGCTAAATGGCCCATTAGTTGGCCATTACATCTGCTTTACAGATAGCCGACACAAAGAAGTACCAGCATTCCCAGTAGTAGTCGGAGAACTTCGTAATTAAAAGTTAGTAAGTAAGTACGTTTTACAGAAATGTGAAATGAGACGGTAAATTAGCAACGTGTGCAAGTTTTCAGAACTTTAGCTAGTTATTACTTCAAAAGACGCGAATGTACACGTTGTGACTGTGATGGCGGAGAGAAAACTTGGAAAAATTGTTATTACCCGTTTCAAGTATTTAGACTTAAATGCTTAGGTGCATTTAGGTCAATAAATAAAGCCAAATGATAAATATTGGAAGAGTGAACAAATTTCTAATCACAAAAGGTAATATGTTGTTTTATATCGTAACGTCAAATACAATATATGTATATACACATTTGTTCAACAGATTCTTAAAGGGGTAAATATATTTTGTAAGCAATATTTCTCCTTTGTTCATAAAAAAGTGATAGGTATTGTTTATTCGTGAAACGTTAAATAAATGTTGTTACCCTCGCCACGTTTTACTTTATTTTCCAAAAACTTTCTCGTTTCTCGTCTCTCTTCAGATCGTTTTCTTTTTATTTAAAGGTTTTATTAACAACATAATGTCAACCTTAACTATCTATGGTAAGCGTATATATTTTTATACATTACTACTTCCAAAATTACGCAATTTTCTATGATTAGGATATTATATTACCATTATTAGCTTGTAAGATTAAATTAGAGAAAATAATTTACTACTAAAACAACTTTATCATTGTAATTGCGAAACATGTATTAATGAAAATAGAATTTTCAATGAAAATGTTTGTTTATGTTCTAGATTGAGGTAGCATGTTAATTATAGAGGCTAGAATAGTTTTAAGTTATCATATTAAATGAAATTAATTCGCTAAATAATTATAATATGTGATTATGATTATTCAAGAGTAGGCACACAACGAGCGTAACTCTCAAAGGAAACGGTGATTTGCAGAACAAGTAAATCAAAAATTTGTATTGTTTCCAACAGGTATTCGAAAGGTCCTTATATTGGAGGCAAACGCCAAAAGAACTTATCGAAAGCATCTTTTTTAATACCCTCAGGCACTCCGCCCTCTTAGAAGTTTCACGCCCTTGCGCTCCTACCGAAAAATCGGGGGCACGGTAAAGTTTCTGGTCAAGATCACATTTAATGGAAAAAATATTTGTGCATATTTATTATTTTATCTCAAATCCAGACATAAAATGTTGAAATCAGCCAGTTTCTGAAAAACATCTTGTTGATAATTGTTAGCAGTTGATAAATAGGTATTGAAATGTAACAAACCTCTTTGTATTTTACTTTCGTCAGATTTAACTGATTTGCTTATTAAAGCTATTGGCGGAAGATCTGCCGCATTGTATGTGCCTTTTCTTTTGCATATCCTTTAATTTCATTTATCTCTAATTGTGTAATACACATAGCAATTGCGTAAATACTTGAAAGTCAATGTCTTAGAAATGTTTTATGGCCTTAACCTTATAATATTTTTATACGGATATTTCGTTAACATGCTTGACACGAGCCGTTAATACCTAATTGGATATACATATTAATGCTGATTATTAGCATTCAGTATTTATATGTTTGGAACGACCAATTCTTAAAATTTAACTGTCCTTCCTAGTGTTATGTCCCGTAAATAGCCTGAGTCCCCTTAGACCATGATCCAGGGTTATGATAAGAACTGCGTGTTCTCCAAACCATTGGGCTACCATCGCACTTTTACCAATACTTAAAATGAATACAAAATAGTTAACATATAGTGTTCTTGGCTAAGATTTATCAAGAACATTCGGTGGAATCACCTTTTACCTGCTACAATAGTCGACGGACAATCTATTTTTTTTTAGAAATGTGTACTGAAATCTTATTTAGGCACTTACCTTCGTGGGACAAATAAAATAAAAGGTGGGCTAACGCCTTAAGAACGTTGGGTCCAAACGAATAATTCGTGTCTGGATTTATGTCTAACGGTTTTTTGAGACGTACATTTTAAACCACTAAATTGAAAAGGCGTGTAGTTAAGATCCAAGTCTTGGACGGTTTGTTTGATTTTTCGAGCTTAGCTGATTTGTACTGGGCTCTTATGGTTAAAATGCTTACAGCAATCTGAAAATGTCTAATGACAGTTTACAGTATGGTAATTATTTTATTTTAATTGGGCTGTCTCAAATATCTTAGCCCGCTGTTGAAACAAAACAAAAAAGTCAAGTAGCGCCAAGTTTTTCACGATTTAGATAAGTGACACAATTTACATGATCATTAATACTTTAAACCCCATTGGCCAGTGTATTGATATGATTCATATTTTTATTACGTATGGTGAATTATATTTTATAGACTTTAAATTGTAATATTGTAATGAAATGCACATAAGTATTAAATTTTTTAAATGAATTTAAACAATAACAGTTAACTCCATCAAATCACGATGTTATTTAGTAAAATTTGATTTGCAAATTGTTTAGACCTTTATGGTAATTGATGTGAAAATAATTATTCTATAACCGTCCCGTACAACGGAATATTAGAGTCGTTGAATATGGATACATTCTGATGAAATGGAATAGTGGCCCAAAATAAGGCAACCCTTTACAAACACAAGCTGAATAAAAAGGAACGACTAAACTAAAAATGTATTGACCTTTTTGATTTTACTATTTTTGGGATTCTTATTTCTAATTCAATTAGAATATTTTATAACAAATTGCAATAGCCGTGCACTTTTTCTAATTAAAATAAATAAATAATTTGCTATCGAGGTCACATCTCACGTATACATTGTCAAAGTTATTTTTAATAACAATAATCAACCAGTTATCTAATAAACATGCCATAGATATTACATAAAACCAAAAAACAAAATTGAATGTTATATCTATCTATAAGCGTAATATAATTAAATTTATGTGTAATGTATAGAGCTAGCCTTTGAACTAAACAAAATTGAAAAGTACATTGGAATAATAATGATCGTGAATGTTCCATTTTGTTCAGGGTAAGGCTTACAAACACTAGATAACAACTCTTCAACAACCGATCTCAAAAATTTTAGGGTCATGGGTAAAGCTCACCCTAACTAAAAGCCCTAAGGAGGAAGGAGAGACTGTGTTAGTCGTTAAAGATTTGCAAATTGCTCAGACCTTTATGGAAATCGGTGCGAAATTAACAAGATAACCGAGTCTCGGTTTATTAGTTTGTAGGTTACATTTGATGAATAGGAGACTGCTTCTAGAAATGTGAAGATATTACCATCTATAACATGTCTATTAATATAAATAGCTTGGTATTTCAACCTTGCCCTTTCTTATGTCTCGTGGGAGCTTGTCTATCCTCAGAAACTGAATTTTCTTGCATAAATTTTATTCTTTATGGTAGCAAAACATTTAATATTTTTTTATGTGATGCATTTGAATTTATTAATGCAGAGTGTATATATATTTTTTTCATTATAAAATCCACCGGGATGAATAAATTCTTATCGAAATTCGCTTCAAAGAAAAACACGAATCCATTTATTAAATTTTAAATAAAACATATTTAAATTCACCTTACTATTTTAGTGGTATTTTATTTATACATGATTTATTCGTGTTTCACATATGAATGAAATCAATATATCAGCCAAGAATTGAAGTAAGTTTAAATAAATAAAATTTTTCTTTTGCTAAAATTTAAAGAACAAACCGACGAAACGGGATCAGGCAGCGGGAATTCGTTTAATTTGGATCCCGTTGGTTTTTTCAAATCCCCAGATTATCCAAGGGTCACCTATTAGAAATCCCGTAATCTAGGGATTGTAAAAAGGTGCGGGTCGAAATATCTACGAGCCCTGCGCGTCGGTCATTAGCTTAGCGTTTGACAAAATGATCTCGCGCTGGGATAAATATTTCTTTTGTGATTCATGTCGTACGAACTGTATGTTTTTTGCCCACATTCTGCCAAAATCATATCACGTAGGAGTAAATATTTGTTTGTGATTCAAACCGTGCTGACAGTTATTTTTTTTGGGTTTTTAATCATGGTTATGAAAATTCAATAAGTTCAATGCTATTATCTAATTAGAAAAAATAAGAATCATAGTGAAATTTCTTTCAATTTTGCAATGTCTTTTTATGGTCTTTCAGCATCACAGAAAAATGGAACGATATTTAGAAATATTCCTGATGACAATGTGCAATGTAAACATGCAATTCTCTTTTGTAAACACGTCCCAAATAAGACTTTATTTTTTATATTTTTACTACTTAGGTAACATGACATAATATGTTAATATCTTTACAGATAGGTATTTACATTTTATTGTATGTTTTTTACCAACAGTAGGTAATCAATGTCTCTTTATATTTCATGTCTTTATTTTATACCATCTAAATTGAAAATGAAACATTTTTTTTATAATTATGTTACTAAATGTATCTAGATTTAAACAAATCAGTTTTCCAAAATTCCATGTAAGCAAAACGGTATTCGTTGAATGGTCCGATCTTTCGCATTTGACCTCTATTTTTATCGCAAAAGGGTACAATACGCGGTTGTAAATCTGTTTGATAATGTTTTTATCTTGAAGGGATCCTTCCCAGAGGAACCACTGACCGTAACTTGACCCTAGGGTTGTCAAACTAACTCATTACAACAGTATTATAGTTACTTTATTTGGGATCTTTCTATTTATTACTATTTTTTAAATGAGTATATAATATACATATATTTAACATCACACCCATAATCCCCGAAGGAGTAGGCAGAGTCAATAGGGCTGCAAGCCTCTTTAACCACATTAGGCTAAAAATAAAACTGGGCTGACTTAGATGGAAAATTGCGAAAAAGTAGTGAAAGGTGGCTAGCTTGCCACCTACACAACCACGTATCCAAAACCCAATATACCATTGTCGCTTTTTATGACATGCTTGGCAAGGAACAGAATCGGCGCATTCTTTTTTTTTAATCCAGACCAACATGAGATGAAATGGAAATGAGTATACGAAATACTATTGACAAGCTCGATGGCGCATTTGGTAGTGACCTTGTCCCATGCGCCAAGAGTTGTGGGTTCGATCCCCACACAGGATAAACATTCGTGTGATGAATACTTGTGTTTGTTCTGTGTTTGGGTGTTAATATCCAATATTTAAGTATATATTTGTAATACCACTGTTGTTTCTGATATCCGTAACACAAGTGCTTAAGCTACTTACTTCGGAGTCAGATCAATGTTTGTGATGTCGCTAAATATTTATTATTATTTATTTATTTATTTATTATTGCTGGTATCCGTATCAAATAATATACTCGTATATATAAAGCTTTTTATAAATACACGGAAACGTACAAATCACTTTGAAAACAAAATACGCAATCAAGAAAAAAAGAATGGTTATAATATTATTAGTTAAAAAAGGGTGGCAACCCCACTTGACCCTTATTTCCTTTATAGCAACTCCATCAATATTTTGACCGATCGGGAACTGAGTGTGACTGGTTCATTGTCTACACTTGTTTAACAAATATTTTTGTTACGTCTAACAAATCACTTCTAATCGGGTATTAAGTTGTATTTCAGCAGGGCTTTTGAAAATTTTTTATTCTAAGATTTGGTTTTTATTTTTTACTGTTAAAAATTGTAGTAATAAGTTATTAGTTTGATAAAATAGGTATTTTTTCTTCTGTCTGATTTTAAATATGGAAATATACAGATATTTTAATATTTATAACGCGTCACCCTGTTTGTCCTTGATGGACTACAAAACTACTTAACCGATCTTAATCACATTTGCACACCGTGTGCAGTTTGATCCAACTTGAAAGATAGGATAGCTTACATGTCAATTTATTTAACCCGATTATGTGTCATTGACTGTTAGGCGGAACGAAGTTCGCCGGGTCAGCTAGTATGTATGTAAAATGTGCACGTGTTTACGTGAATATCCACACTATCACGTCCACAAACTCCGAAGTAAATTCAGGTAGGTAGTAGCTAAAATTAAATAAAATTAAAACTATTAGGTGGAATAATGATATGAAAATCATTATTCCACCAAGCTCATCTTATTAATATTATAAACGCGAAAGTTTGTATGGATGTGTGGATGTTTGTTACTCTTTCACGCAAAAAGTACTGCATGGATTTTAAGTAAACTTTACAATAGTATAACTTTTGCATTAGAATAAACATAAGCTATGTTACATCGATGTACCACGCGAGCAAAGCCGCGGGCAGCAGCTAGTTATTAATAAAAGCACAAGCAATGTTACGAGTAGCTTAGATTTTGTGTAAAATTGTGTTTATTTTGTATGTAAACCTTCTTCAATTATGTAAACTTGATTTATCTACACATAAACCTAGATATAATCAGTGCACACAAACTTTTGATTCTTGTCTTATAAGTACTAGATATTTTAGTGACACTCATTAACCACTTTTAATGCTTAAATTAGGACCTAGATCACAAAATAGCAGACGATATGCAAGAAAAGCAAGCAGCGACTAGATTAAAAAACTTTTCAATAGACAGAAAAGTTTTGGAACTGAAGAAATTACATTGTTGCGATAGACGAACCGTGTCTATGGATTTTGAAAGTTAGTGATAAAAGGGCTAATGGATGAGAGTGCTATTTATAAAAGTTAAATCGGGTTTCTATAGTTGCCTACGAACTTATAATCTAAAGATAACTACTCTTTTTTTTTTATAATTCTCTTGTCTAAAGTAAATTTACGTCTATTATTTTCTGATGAAAGAATTATTATGCTAAAGTGCTTAAACTCGTTAAAATTAAAGAACAATCCAATTTATACAGTTTTAAAAGCTGAGGCAATTGGGCATGACTTAAAATACATGAAAGGTTAATTGCAAGTCGATGGCCTTTTTTATACAGGGATACATACAACGTATAAAAACGAATTTACAAGTATTTAAGCTACTTAAGCTTAAGCTACTTACCTCGGAGTCAGATCAATGTATGTGATGTAGTCTGATATTTAATTGATTTATTGTTTATTTATTTATTAAGAAAGGTACACCAACAGTATACATATCAACATTCAACATTATTGTAAACTTATAACTTATATATAAATGAGATGTTTAAATGACACGCCTTAATAATAATAATAAGTACGCAAATGCTAAATTACTTACACTTACGCACAATTATTTATTTATTATTAATTATTATTTAAATTAGACTCTAGGAAAGTGGCGTTCAAAGTTCAAGTTTTAGTTAGTTAGTTAGATTCTATAATCACTTGGCCGGAAGCCCGGAAGTGACTATGGATAGAAATAGCTATGACCAAACATCGAGATCAAAAAAAATATAATAAAAACTACAAGTAGATATCTAGTTAGTATCAATACCTATCTAGTGACACTCAACGGTGACTCGAAATGTTCCCAATATAATTGATGTATTAATTTAATAAATCTAAAAAAGATACCTAAATATAAAAGTCTAACAGGCAATTTTATTTGTTCTTTGACCTTTTCATGTATAAGGGGCACAAGATGCTAATAATACATAATGTAAATTTTCTTGAAATAGGTACAGGCTCAGATTACAGATTCTGTAATCTGAGGGTACAGGTATCTTGTACATTTGGTTATGATTTTTATTTAGAAAATACTAAGCCTTCTTCAGGCCTACATGCCATCAAATTAGTCCCATTAAGTTTTTACAATCTTGGAAATCCGAGGGAACATAAATACAGATCTTATATAAATATTTTAAAGGAATAAAATATGTAACAACACAAATTCAAGCTAATTTGGGTGTAGTAATATTTTCTCCTGCTGATAAGAGATGTATGCGAGGTTTGAAGGATACTTGTTTAGACTAAATCATTATCCTGGTTACTTCATGAAAGATTTCTATGTGAATTATTATTAAACATGCTTTTTAGAATAAAGAAATATTAGTAATAAATTCACTGAATTGTGGTCCTGAGTTAGGAGATTCTTGATATAAGTATAGATAATACTTGTATTATATTTAAAAGGAGACTCCAGTCATTTGTCATGTCATAATAGTGTGTCATCATCATCTTCCTAGCGTTATGTCCCGTGCTTAGACGGGGTCCGCTTAGACCATGATCCAGGATTAAGCGAGTCTGGTAATTAAATTGAAGCGACTGCCGATCTGACCTTCGTAACCCTAAGATAGGGGAACCAGACAATTTTTGGAACATGGTTACAAATCCAAAGTGGTTTGAATTTGCAGGTTTCATCACGATGTTTTCCCTCACCGTCGAGCTAGTGGTATAAATACGTACATAGATTTGAAAAATCCAAAGGTACATGCCCGGGTTTGAACCCGCACTCCTCGATTAAGAGGCGCATGTCCTTACCATTGAGCTACCACCGCTCATTATTATGTCATAATAGTGTGTAAAAGGTACTAAATGAAGATTTTTTCTAATTCATTCATTTGACCCTAAACTTTCTTGATGGTGGGAACCACTAAACTTCTGCTAAAACGGGGAAACGTTTGTATAACAGGTTTTTTCCAGTATCCATTTTTATCCACATGCTAGAAACAGGATAAGGAAGCACCTTTCGACATTTAATTAACAGCTTAAGGGTGCTCCGCAGCATAAAAGCCAAAAACTAGCTACTGCACCTTATCATCTTTAAGCATGCCTGCTGCTATTCAGGATCCATTGAAGCAATTTAATATCTTACCTTCATAACCCTAGATATCTGAATCAAACTACTTGGATCATTATTACACATGCGTACAAATGGTTTAAATGAGTAGGTTGGATCACACCCCACACCAGAGCCGCATGTCCTAACCATTGAGCTACCGCATAGTATAGACATGAACCTTTCTAGTTTGATATTTCATTTAAAAAGGTGGCATATTTAATGGAAGGTGACTCCAAAGTGTAGGAATACGTCCGGTCCAGTGAAAACACAGTTAGCTTTGAAGAGAGTGTAGGAAAGGCCCGTTTAAACGGGTTTATTTTACATAATTATGAAGTTAAAGAAGGCCATTTTTAGAAACCTTTATTTAACTTGACCTGATAAGTTAATTAGTATTAAGTCAAAAGTGGCTGTGGTGTCATTGAACCGCTATAACAGTGGAGTTTAAAAATGGTGATACTATAATTAAATATTGCATATGTGTTGCATTTGTAACAAGCATTTGATTTAACTATTGATTAAATATTTTTAAACGTTTTAGGTACACAATACTTGAAGATTCTATAGATATCGATTCATCGTAGATAGCAGAAAATTCCAGCATCGACTATTTCGTAGTTTGGATGTCTAAAATCAATAAAGACATCAATTCTGTTCAATATTTTTTCTCATTAAAAATAATGGCAATAAACAAATTATAGAACGTCGCTTACGATACTGGACTCTGAAGCCGTCCGAACGTAAATTTAATCTGACCTAAAAAAAATTGTTGCTAAGTAAAAAAACCTGGTAAGTTTCTGTAACTTTTGATATTGTCTGCGCCGAATTAGTCACTCATATTGTATGTATCCCCTTAGGGAACTTCTTAATTAGAACATAATCTCGTTGACATTTAATTCACAAAAAGGTTACCGTAAAATTGTAGTACTTCTCGTACAAATTACACCGTTTTAACAAAAGCATTGTAGCCACCCACGTTTTGATATTAAGGCAGATACAGACTGTATACCAAAAAGTTGTTTCAGAAGCATAATCTTACTTACTTAGAATTAATGTCACTAATTTGAATGTGATGGGCACTTCAAAGCGAAGTACACGTTTGTAACTATGGATTTTCAAAAAACCCAAGTAAACGAAACAACTCGCAAATTGTTTTTTGGTGTCAGCTAATCTCTCAAAGTTTCCCGATTTTTGAATTACCTATATGAATAAATAATTTGTTTGGAACAATCTTGCGGAAACAATAAAAGCAAAGTTACAACACTTAAAAGCCTTAGCAGAAATAAAAAAAACCAGCAAAATGTTTATCTCAATATCTTCACAGAGTAACGGCAAATATTATCTCCTACACAATTCAAGTTGAGTGTTCTCTGTCGACCGTTTCATTTAAGCTGCGTAGATCTCATTCAAACTCATAATTCCATTCTCTGCAACCACGGCAGTTAAGTCTTAACTTCCGTAGTGGAGTAATATAGACTGAAGCATGACATAGAGCCTCTCTTTACTAAAAAGAAAGAAAGAAAAATATTTATTTAGAACCCAAAAACAAGTTACAGATTCAAAATAAATCTTAAATGTACTTGGCGAATACTGATGAATATTTCTGTGTAAATAGTGACATAATTGTCAGGCACACACTTGTGTTGTATAATGAGTTTCACACTTGTGTATTTTTTAATACTGTCAAAGGCGACAAACAATCATACGGCCTACGTGATAGCCTAAGGGCATTTATATCAAAAGTGCGTTTCGGACACAAATACACTTAAAATTCTCCTTCCCGAACCTTGCTTCAAAGTTCTTCAAGAAGGGCGAGCAAGTGAACCCAAGTCTTGTCTCTGAGGAAAACATCAGTGGCTTATTCCATAAGCTGAAAATACTTAGTGCTCTGTAACATAATGGTATTTTCATGAAATATCATAGTGTATTGTTATCGTTTTAACATAACATGAAGATGCTCCAAAAAAATTCTAGTTGGTATCATTAGGTTTGTCGTTAAAATAAGCGCTTCAATTTTTTTTTCTAAATTACAGTCTAATAAATATAAACCGAATTCAAATCAACAAGCTACATTTATACGAGTAAACATATATTAGTTCCAGCGTAAATAGAGTTAGACGCCGCGCCATTGATAGAACGGTCCAGTAATATATCAGGGGACTTATACCGAGTTTATCTTAATGGAATCAAGCAAGGCAGAGTGCCAAGGCCTACGCGTTTCACTTTTAATTGATAGCGTTTTGTGAACTGGATTCGCGGGGTGTTCTATTTGTGCTACAATAAGTATTTAAGGGATGTTGGTTTTCACTGATTACCGTTCCAGGTAAGTTCAAAAAGAAGATTTATGATTAATAATATCAACTATGTCCATTCGCTCTCTTTTATTTTCATGTACTTGTTTACCATTAATTACTTTCAATAAATTTTAAAATGTTTCTCTAGTATTCATCTTTACAATAATTGGACCCATTTTTTTTTATTCAAATTTAATTAACATGTAAACTGTCTAACTGAAATGTTTACACAAGAAAGTGTTTGTAGTAAGAAAATAATACAACTATTTTTTATTTATGACTATTGCACAAAGGTGTCAGAAATTGTCTTCACTAAAATGTTCACAGAAAAAAAATCGCCAAATATGCTCGGTTCAAGGGAATGATGTAATAAAGAACTTTGTGTGTCAAATTCGAATTCCGCGTGGATGGACTTGCGTGCGAAAAAGAGATAATAAAATCAAGCACTTTTCTATTCATTTTTCACAGTCTTTGGCATCAAAAGAAAAATAAATGTTGGTACGTCATTCAGAAGGCGTAAGGGGGTGCGAGGAAATGTCAACCTTCGCAGGTGAACAGATATGGGACGATTAGGTAAACAGATGTACACTTTTGTGAATCTGCTTGAAATATTTTCCAGACTCGATGATTGCTCTAGTTTATTTGAGAAAATATGTTTTTTCAATTTGATAGATTAGTCTCTAAGTTACGTAAATGACACATAAAAAAGACGTTAACTATTTTGTTGTCTACTCCTTTATACTCACAGTAGTCACAGTCAAATTAGTGGCCAGTATTAAATATGAGCCAATATTTAAAAAGTTGGTTTGCTTTCATTATTTTTTAAAATTAAGACACGACTCTAGATACCTACATGGCTGCTCAATATCCATAATAAGTATTATACTAGTCTGTGTTTCAGAGAAAACATATATTTCAGTTCCAGGCTATTCCCTTAATAGGGTTGCATCGGTTCTGCACCTGTCCCGGACAGAAGTGAAAGAAAGTGATAGCCAATTGGTATTTCATGTAGGGTAGACCGAGGCGATTCGGATCACAGGGCGAATTGGATCAAAATAAGAAATTTGTTGATATTAGAAACAAATATTTTGAGCGGAACGCAGCTAAGGGCCCGCAACGGCCCCCCCTCTCGCCCTGCATCGCCCGGCATAGGCATTGCTTCGATCCCGCGTGATTTGTCGGTGTCGGCGCAGCTCGCCAATAACTCGGGTGTTTGCTTAGGTGCGATTTTGGTGCGTATCTAAGGTAAGTACTTGATACGTCTTTGTATTCTGTTAAGGATTCATGTTAATATTTTAAAGTTGTTTGTTTATTTTGTTCATAAGGATGTCTACATTAGAAAACCAATTGTTTTTAGGCGTTATCTTAGAGGTCTTCTCTTTGAAATATATTTTTTTTAAATCTTGTATATGGGGCTAATCGGATCAAGTCACTGGGGGCGAATGGGATCTCACTTTTGAACTGATTTCTAGACCGTTTATGGATATTTATAAAGTATTTATATTGTTGTAGATGGTTCGCATTTACAAGAGAAAGACTAATGCCGGAGAATGGTCCCAAGAAAAGATGTTAGAGGCTGCAAATCATGTCTTGGCCAAAAAAATAACTACGTTGGGCAGCTGAAATTTATGACGTACCTTATACAAACTTACAAAGAAGAGTATCTTTAAACAGAGGCGTCATTAAGCGAAGGGGTGGACAGTTATCACTCGACGAGGATATTGAAAAAAGTTAGCTGACCGGCTCTTGCATTTATCAAGTCGTGGCTTCGGAATCACACCCAAGTCAGTTCGTAAGTACGCCTTTAAATTTGCAGAACGCCAAAACATACGACACAAATTTAACAGAAATACAGGAATGGCTGGCGAAGATTGGTTCCATCGTTTTATGCAAAGAAATAAACAATTAACTATTCGAAAGCCGGAAGGTCTGTCTAGAGCAAGGATAAATGGAATGAAAAAAGAAAAAGTGTCAGAATTCTATAAAACTTTGGCTATGGTGGTGGTGGTGGCTATGGTGGTGGTGGCCAGGCTATATGTTAAGTAATTTTAAGTGTTTCTTAATATGTTATGTTTGATCCGACTCGCCCCTAATATTGGGGCGATTCGGATATTTCTGTTTTTTTGTTTTCTTATCTCTAATTTAAAGAATTTATAAATAATTTAAGTTTTGAAATGTTTAATTAAGACGTGAGTAGTTACTGTTTACTATTTTGTCAATAAAATGACTTAAACAGAAGCTTTAATATATTTTTTTTGAACCTAAAAAAAAAGTGATCCGAATCGCCTCGGTCTACCCTACCTTTAACTTCGGCCTTGGAGAAAAGCATTGAAATCGAGCGATTCAATTATCGGCCGTAACGCAAAAAAATTAAAAGACAATTTTTTTTCTTTATTATTCATGGTGTTACTACTTACACATTATATAAATAAAATATTAATATAACAGTTCTTCTATAAATAATGCTATAATTATTACGCTAAACAATAATACCTATTCCATAACATTGACAATGAAAAATTTACTTAATTAATTTACATGAATGTACCTTTGTAAAGTATGAATATAAATACAACAAAACACCAATCACAATAAAGTCTGCTAAGACTAAATGTAACAATAATAGGAATATCCTAGCTTTAAAAATGCCCATGTGTCTAATAAACTACATACCTCCCAAATTCAAATTCTAAATAAAAAAAAATATACAAAAAATGCTTATTTGCTCAAACTACACATGTGGCCAGCAGCGTCGGGAAGAACAAAATAAAACAAAAGAATAATGTTAACCTCTTCATGTAGCCCCATGAGGTCGCCAGTCCGTCTGACCGCCAACTTCACTCTGCACTCGCGCTACGTCTACTCCACTTAAGAATCCATTTTTTACTGTCACAAGCACAACCTCAGATGTTTTATTCCGCTGCTTGCGTTCGATTTATTTGAAAATCACCCCGTTTTTCTGGTTCTTTCTTAAGGTTCAAAAATGTCAGTGACTTTGAGTTGACTTCCAGTATTTTTCTGAGAGCATTCAATTCAGAGTCATTGAGAGTTGATCAATTATTTATTCCTTAATTATATATTATAATATAATATACATTTGAAATAGTAAAGAAACATTCTTAAACGCTTTCATTTATAAGGGGTGTGAGCGTATGTAATGGGTAAGAGTAATACGCGTTAAGGGTATTGTTGCAAACATAAATAAATATCAGACTACATCACATACATTGATCTGACTATGAAGTAAATAGCTTAAGCACTTGTGTTACAGATGTCAGACAACAGTGGTTTACAAATATATACTTAAATAAAAATATTCAATAATGTCATTCAGACGCAGAACAAACACAAGTATTCATCATACGAATGTTTGTCCTGGGTGGGGATCGAACCTACAACTCTTGGCGCATGGGGAAAAGTCACTACCGAATGAGCCAGTCAATGAGATGTACTTGTGGATTTTTTTTTAGAATATTGCCGCCACTGTAAATCTATTTTTAAGTAAAATTTAATGTTATTTTCTCTGGCTGTCCTAAATAAATAAAGATTTGTCCGCTTTCTCGACGATGAAGGACAAACTTAGTTATCAAAAACAATTATAGAGCCATTATCCGATTTGTTTCCTTCTCCTTCGTATTAGTAATATAGAATAATTTCAATTTTAATAAATAAACTTCAATTCATTAATAGAGCCGCTAAATCTAGCTAAAATACGGGAGTCTGGCAATATTCATAATTAAAAATCAAAATGGGGATTAAACAAATGTATACCCAGAGAAGTCACATTATCATACAATGTTGGAATCAAAGTTTGAACTTGCGAATACAGATTTATTGCCAGAACTTTCAAGAATCATCGAAGACAACTTATAACCGGGTGATATCCAAAGCCGTTCCATTCATAATGGAATTCCGTTTATGGATACCAAAGCCTTGATCAACTTATGAATTTTCCTTTAAATATAGGTGGTTAAAATATACAGGATTAGTTTTAGTTTAAGCGAAACCTTTTACTTACAGGTTTACCTTTTTTTTTAGGGAACCAATTTAAACGATTTTAGAAATTGAGCAATTTTTTTTTTGTTTTCACACAAAGTAGCCATAAATTGAATTTTTTTTATATAGAAAGTAAAAAAAAAACTTATTTTAAAAATTCCGTTAAATTAGTTCCCTAATTTAATGTGCTAAATATAAGTAGGCAAGTCATCATCCCTGATTCTGTATATATTTAAATATTCTGTGGTACAAAAGTAATTCTAATATAAACCAATTTTAACTGTATATTCGTAAGATATGATCTTCAGTTGTAGCTGTTGACCATCATAGACCAAAACACAGAAAAAAAAACTATTTCAGTTGCCTCAGCACAACTAAAGTGCATTGGTAAAGATAACTGTTTTTCGAAAAAAGGGCCTGTTTTTTATATAATATACACCAATTTTGTATATTTGAAATCTATATAACACTAATTTATGAAAACATATCCAAATAAAGAGATCACAATTCTCATATGCCTACCTCCAGAATTATGACGAAATTCTTAGTAATAAAGAATTTCATCACAATCACGATGAAAGACCCTGCGAACGTCGGGTTGTGTTATATTAAAGTTATTTTGTCCATAGAAAAATATTCTCAACATAACTCCAGCTAAATGTACAAGGGTGATAGCGTTGGCAAGACGCGTGCTCAATCACTTAAGACGATTTTTTTTCTTTTTTTGTAATATTCAATTTACTAATATCAATGTAAGCTAAAGTATTTAAGATATTATTATATATATTTTAAAAAGTACTTTTGTAAAATCTTTTACTCCATATAAGTATCTTTATATCGAATACATATATGTAGATGTATAATTATAAACATTTAAGTATTTAATATAAATAATATTGTAGAGAAAAGACGCAATTTAAAGCTAGCTTCACAACACGGCTGTCTCTTCTGAGGTGCTAGGTGAAATTTGGTTTCTAGATTTTTTTATCATTCAATGTATTTACACCTGCTCGGCGCTGAAAGAAAATATAATGAGAAAAACTGCATATTATAATTTAACTTGATAACTAAGCTAATGATAGTTCCAATGTTATAAGCTGGCTTGCTATATCCAGGATCATGGTCCAAGCTCTAGCTAAGAACGCTATAAAGATGATGAAAGAATCTTACTGTTTCATATTTATATGGGTTGATATATCTAATGCATATATTGCATAAAATATATCGGAGCGGAATTTTCCGTAACATTGGTATGGCTATATTCAGCCAAGATTTCATTGATAAAAAATGGGTCACCACTGCTTTCCTCGTGCCTTGATGTTAAGTACAAAAACGAGATCCGCTGATATTGGCGCTGCGCCAAAGTCCAAAACGGATTTCGTTGATACTGCGATTAAATTTTGCTGCTGGTTTTTTTTTAAAGGTGCAGGTTAAATTTTGCTATAAACTGTCTAGATTATGCATACGGTTTTCCTCTATTTTGCAATTTTAAATTGCAAGATATACACTTTAAGAAAAAAATCGATAAGTCCGAAAAATATGCACCCAGTGTGCAATTTGATAATTTCTCACCTATCCCCCCAAATATATTTTTAAATTCGAGGCAGTTTGACTGCCTCGTTGGTCTAGTGGTAGCATGCGCCGCCTAAGGACCAAGAGGTCCCGGGTACAAATCTCGGGTCGAGCCAATAATATTTGGCTGGGTATTTCAATATCCAAATTACTCAGTAACAGCCCGGAGTCAGGAAGTTGGCGGTTTAATCACCCCCGTGCCTCGGAAAGCACGTTAAGCCGTTGGTCCTGCGCCTATCCTCTATCGGTCATGTCGAATTGCCGTCTCACCGGACTATGAGAGCGAAGGAATAGAGAGTGCACCTGTGTTAGCGCACACACTTGTGCACTATAATATCTCCTGCGCAGATGGCTTATCCTCGTTGAGATTGGCCGCCGTAACCGATATCGGTTAGGAGGACATTATTATTATTATTTTAAAATTCAAGCAACCTTTACTATTCAAAAGGAGTTTCATGTTCATACTAAAATTAAATAAGAAATTGTCGCCACATCCTGCATATATGCACATTACACATTCTAGCCGAACAAATTTCTCAATGTTTAACTCCTAAATTTAAGTGCTCTCTACGGAATAGAAACACATATTAAAGGCTCTTACCTAAACCATAATTGCTTTTACAAAACCCGTACTCCTTAAATCCTGAATGCCTCTCCGTGGACTACTTGATGGAAGATCTATTGTAGCAATTATTAACAAATAATGACCTCTTTCTTAGCCAATAATTGGTTTTGACCGACGCCCGTTAAAGCGAATTCCTAATAAATCCAAAATTGTTTGTTGCTCTCTTGTGTCTTAACTACTCATCTCATCATTCAGAGATCAATATTCTAATCTATATATATATAGATGTACGTAAGTTAAGTTATTATGATAAGGTATAGCAAGCTAAAATAAATAATATACAAAGGAACTGCAAGTCAAGATCTAGAGTGAAGTTAGACTAGCTGTCTACAAAATGATGCGAACAAGATTATGCTTTTACGACATGAAACAGCGAAAATGAATCTAAGTTAATACTCGCATTGTGTAGATTTACCTACTCTGTACATTTTCAAAGTTGTTTGATCATAACATTTACTGAGGCTATTATGGTTTGGTTTTTATATCTAATGCGGCAGGAACACAAAGCTCAAAGGGATAAAAATCAGTGTGTAAAGTAAAAATGTTACATAAAATTATTCAATTTACTCTACACGAAATACACGCGCCTCACTTACTCATCGGAATTGTTTATATTTATTCTTTTTATTAGGCCGACTTTCAACGAAATGAAATGCGTAAATACTATTGGGGTGTTAATTTGAAGCCTCGCCATTTTACCCTCAGTATCAGGTCAGTGCTCAACAATATTAATTTTCGTGTTATCTTTACTCTATATTTGTGTCGGGCCAACGTTTGCTAGGGCAAATGTTTGTACAACCCGGTTAAACCGTCTTTTGGCTAGTCCAGGCTTCGTAGAGACTTCTCCTAAAGGATAGGGGATTAATTAAACGTCTATCTACCCTCGAATCGATACTTTGAGTTGTTCGTGTGCCAAGCACAGACGAGAATCGCGTCGCATCTCCCTGGTAATCAATTAATGATCCTGTCATTTTGACTCGGACGGATTTTCAATGTTACGATGAAAGTCAGGTTATGACTGGAACGTTGAAACATTAAAGTACAATAAAATAATAAAAAAAAAACTGAAGTCTACATATACTCATCAAACAATTATAATTTGTAACAGATTTCTCACAGAATATTATGGTCTCTTCATCCAAAAAATCTAATTCATCAAATCTAATAAATCAATAGCTTGATTTCTAAGGCCGGCGTTACTTCTGAGTAGCCTTTACCTGAATACATTTTATTTTAAAATTTAATTAGTCAATGTGCAGAACAATATCATGTAAATGATTACACTACATACAAATAACATACATAGTAAATAATAAAGTATAAAGAAGCAATTATGTCATAATAAGAATGTCGTCACTTCAAACACGTGATTCCATACGACCTTGCAGGCGAACCTGCCAGTTCACGATTCTTAGGTTAAACAGACAATCGATAGCATTCCAAAGTTGCTTAAGAATGGCCCGTGATTCCTTAAAAATAAAGCTACGCTCGTAAAAGTACGGTGTTATTATTTGGTAAAATTTATAAGTCTTCTAGCAAGTGGCGTGAAGTTTAGTTAGTTAGTCTATACATCAACTTTGGAAGTTTGGATAAAGAACAATACATTTTCGGTGTTAAAGTTTTAAAAAAGGCTCGTTTACGTATAAGATTTCATACGGCTCTACCATAAATATCTACTTCTGATTAATTTATTTCTTTTTGTGCTGTCGTTAGACTTCAACCAGCAAGCCAGGAATAGAAGTAATTTATTTTTAAATATATTTTCTTTCAATGTAAAAAAATGAACTAAAGCTCAATTATCACTCAAGGACGAGGATTTATTGTTTGCTTAAAGATAAGATCTTGCACATCTTAGCAGATTTTCAATTGAAAAGCAGCGTTAATACAACGAGTTAAGCGATCAACCAAACTTAATTTCGGAAAACGAGAAACGTACAATGAGGTACATGCATCGTAAAAATATAACAAAAAATATCTCAAAAGAAAAGAAACTCTCGTAAAAGCGACTTAGAACAACCTTTCACGGTAACGGCTGAAAAACTTTTAGTACTCACATGCAGCCATACATTTCACTCCAAAATATGTTCGCGCTCGCTCGTAAAAGCCTTGCATTAAATAATTTTACATTCCCACACCGCGTAATAGATGGCTCTATAAAGTAATACGGAAACTGTGACGTTAATTCGGCTGTGACAAACGCGAGGTGAATATGCCTTCAGAAAAGCGGAGACGTTTTGTGCCTTGCGGTGGAGATATTTTTAAAGCCGCCATTATTTCAGGAGGATGGGCTTTGTATGCATTTTCTGTAACCTCATGATATTGAAAGGGTGGCGATGGGTTGGTTATATTTGGATATTCGTGTCTCATCCGGAATAAACGTAACGTATTTATAAGTGCAAATGTTGAGATAATATTAATTTGTTATGAAACAGCCTTGATTTGAAATTGGGAAAAGCCGCAGGTTTTGCCCTTTCAAAGCCATTAATTTACTAAAATGTTCATCATAATATTTTTGAGTAATTAAAGAATAACATATAATATTTTTACAATAATTTTGTTGAAATTAATCCGTAATTGAGCAAGCGAGTTATTCAATAAGGTAATTTAAATTAGATGTTTTCATGTTTACGATACGTTACAACATCAGTTAGAATTTTATCGTCACAATAAAATTGTACTTGTATCAATTCAGCCACACCTGCAAAAAAAGCAAGTAAACAAATGAGACGAATAAAAGTAATAGCCACCGAACACCGTACCGGTAATTTGGTCCTGACAAACATTTGGGATTACGAAGTGGATGAACCGCCTCGCACGAGAGGCGGTTTGTTACTTTAAAGGAGGTTCTTTATGCGCAGTGTATTTTTAGAAACCTGGTATCGCTTTAAAAGTGAAAAAGATACACTTTTTAATGTATTTAAATTTACTATTTTAAATAAGAGTGCGGTTTTTTTAATAAGTCAGCGAACACTGTCTGGTAAAATGGTCTTGACAAACATTCGGAATTACGAGGTGGATGAACCGCCTCTTAGGAGAGGCGGTTTCTTACTTTAAATAAGGCTCTTTAAGCGCAGTGTATTTTTAGAAACGTAGTGTAAAAGATACATTTATTATGGTATTTAAATCACTTCGCCTTGCACGGCCGCAAATGGTGTATTGGGTTTGTAATTACGTAGCCGACGAGCTAGCCACTGGTCACTCTTTTTTCACAATTTT
Organism: Glyphodes perspectalis; assembly: GCA_951394215.1. Lineage (NCBI taxonomy): Eukaryota > Metazoa > Arthropoda > Insecta > Lepidoptera > Crambidae > Glyphodes > Glyphodes perspectalis. The sequence continues at coordinate 7,070,281 of OX596219.1, forward strand.
CTATCTAACACAACTCAATTCAATTTTTGACTGAATGTCTCTCGAATGACAAAATGTATTCTCAAATATCTAAACAAATAAAGAATTAGTGCAAAGTCATACACTTTCCAATTTCATCTTAGCCAATATAGGTAAATTTCAGTTTTATACCGTCGAAAGCCCTAAAACAATTATCACGGCTATTACCTAGTTCAAAACGCGAAACAATAACCCGTAAGTTGCACGGGTAACTTTTAAATAATACAGAAAGAGCACGTAACCCAATTACGTATTTAAATGTTTCCTTTTCAGCGTCTGTTGGCTCAAAAGAGGCTCGGGTCGCAAGCTAGTCCGTGCGGAAACGAAGCGGGTGGCTTGCCTCGAATTGCCAGCCGTCGCAAGAGACTGACGCTCTTATACGCATAATACTCGCACTTGTGCCCGTTAAAATGGAGAGAAAGTGTGCTGGATTTTGTACATGCCTATATTAGCACAGCCTGTACACTGAAAGGTATGAATGAGAGATACCTGAAGGGGCTAAACGCGATGTACTGTAATATAATAGAGTGCAACACAGAGGCTTAAAGTTTCGAGTAGGTATGTCAGTTATTATCTGCGGATATTAAATACATTTCTTTTTCATAATTTTATGGCATGGCATGGCATTGAACAATTACAATCAATAAAAAGTCTTTCAAAATATTATTTTAAATGTTATTGTTGATTCTTGTATTCCATGAGGATTATTGAATAAAACTTTATAGGATATTAAATAATAAAAATGACAACACAATGTCAAACAAGAAAAGGCCAAAAATTGCGACGACCTATCCTATCTGATTTGTGAGTTAATCCAACGACAGAAGAGACATTCAGAGACCAGCTTTCTTAGTAAGGTGGCTTGCGCTATCTAAGCCTCTATCAAACACCTCTAATGATACGTACGTATGTTTGTACTAGTGATGTGCCGGATCGTTAAAAATGTATATCCGCGGATCCGGGTCCGAATACGGATATTTGGTGTCCAAACCCGCTTATACGTATATATTACGGATACGGATACAGAACTTTATTTTCTTACTCAATCGGTGACGGCGCGTGAGAGTACTATTGGTAAGTATGGTAACTATCGTAGTGATACATTGTCGTAGTGATACATGTTTTCAATATAAAAGTGCCAATTATTTGAGTTTAAGAAATAAAAAATAATCTGACTAGAATTTAATAGTTTTTTAATTCTACCTATATACAGCATTTTATCCTAACAAATTGAAATCTATTAAGGTAAAAAATCCGCGAGAAAAGTAACAGATACGGATACGAATCTTTTTTCTTACTTTTTTATCCGAAAATACGGATTCGGATATCTGGAACATCACTAGTTTGTTCATATAAAAACGCAAGCCCTTGCGATCCTACCGAGACAGAGAATAAGTATGCAATTTGTACGGATATGCAGTAAATTTGCTGAATTAAGTCTCCTCCTCTGGTGTAAGTATTTCTCGGAAGGGCTTATTTATTGAAAAAACACAATAAACCATTTACTTTTAACACTCGCTTCGATCCCCAACGAACATTATGTACGACTTGATATAAATATTAACATAACCTGTTTATCATAATTTCTTACCGGTTTCTTCTAGGTTTAATGACTTTGAGAATCGGTGGAAGATTCGCATCGATTTAGTGCATTTTTGAAGCCTATATAAATATATAAAAAAATAAATTTCAATTCGAATTATTAAATCCAGTTAAACTTGGCTAAATGTCAGTCACATTGACAGAAATATATACAGCCTGGTTAAGTAAGCTAGGATTAAAGAACATAGTGTACACTAAGTATTAATAGAAACATACATACCTATCATATATACACACATATGGCACACCTAAGTATCATATGAAAAAAGGTAAAAAGATAATGGAAACATTAAAAAGATATTTTATCCGTCGAAGCATGAAAATGAAAACTGTCCTTCATCCTGTGGTCTCTAACATTATTTATACAAAGCAATGCAAAATAAACAAATTACCATCCAGCATCTACTTTTTTTAAAACTTTTTTCACATTTAACCCCGGGAAACCACAAAAGTAAATATGCAAATCTACTCGGGGTAACTCAGTTCAGGGTGAAATCTAATTGCATTCAGTTTGAACCAGTTGAAATGCTCTATTGTTTATGCGAAATGAAACCATAGATGTAAAAAGATGAGGAGCAACGATATTACAGGGATAGGATTCAAAACTGCTTATACCTATTAACAACTGGTCTAGTAATTAGCAAAATATTATTTGTACATTATTGTTATAGTTATGGCTTATTCGTATTTTTTTGTTATTATGCTGGTATATCTAATTGCTCCCATGTAGGTCTACGACTTTAAAATAATATGCCAACTGTGTTCCCTGCCTAGCATGTCATAAAAGGCGACTTGTGGTATATCAGGTTTTGGGTATGTGATAGTCTAGGCGACGAGCTAGACACTTGTCATTACTTTTTCATAATTTTTTATCCAAAAATTTTTATCTAAAAATTAAACTGGGAGGCAGTTTAATTTTTGTCTGAATGTGGTTAAAGGGGCATGCCGTTCATTTGACTCTGCCTACCCCTTCGGGGATTACGGGCGTGATGTTATAATAAGTATGTTATATTTACTTGCTGTCATTTGAATAATTTATCAATGACACAGTTCTATCTATATTTTTACTAGGGAAGATTTAAATATTTGCAAAATATGTGTTTTATACACAACACAAACATTAAACATATAACGATACATTTGAAAAAAAATATAACATTTTAGACCCTTTTGGAAAATGTATCTATTAAATACTAATTTAAAAATATAACCTTATAGCTTTATTAAAGTGGTAAATCATATTTGTAAATTAAATTAAATTCCACCATATGATAATTAAGCTATTTGAAATCGAATCGTAAATGTTATCACTAAGCTGAATAAGAAATATATATACAAAGCAATTGAAAACTTGCATACGCAGAATATTTTTTTCTTAACAGCATGATCGTATGTGTTATTGGATTATTGTCAAAAAATTTTAGCGGTCTACAAAGATATTTTGTAACTAATATTATTATGCAAGAGTAATATCTGTGCAAGAGCCGCAAATGTCATCATAAATTATGTAATCGAGTACTCGGTGGTCTGAAATTGTTTGTGTATCGTATCATGTAATCGGTAAGTACTTCTATAGCTAGTTGCCATGCCATCACAGGTACCTTCATTATTTATAGCGATAACACTTGACTAAATCATAAGATAATTGCTCTCTAGGGCCGCTAAGACGCCCCCGGCAGTAATTTCGCAAAGTAAAAATTTTTTATCGCACAAAGACTATCTGCTAAAGCTACCTTCAATTCTTTCGTTTAATGTTAACTGAGAACTAAATCGTAGTTAATTTTCATTTTGTTTATATTCCTCGAATTTTCCTTTTTTCGTCGAATTTTCGCTTTGCCTAAAAACGGTTTATTCTGAAAAGTGTAGGAGTTCATTCATCTTGTAATTCACATGTAGGGTCTCATTATGCGAGTTTGTAGCAACTTTTCTAAGCAATCGTATGATTTTAAATGCTGAAACTTGCGAATGAGCGTTTATACATTCAGGTAAATATATTTTCTATTCGGTATATCACGATTTTTGTTTATTTGTTATGCATTATTCGTTATGCACGTATTTTTTTCCGTTAATATCTGAATTTTGTTCGTTTTATGGTTTTATATGCCATTTATGTTTTTCAACCCATAAAAAATAACAATACCTATTTTTTGTAGATAGCGGGTAGTTCCTACTATAGCCTAACTCCATAGACCTGACTGACTTAAGTATAAGCAACATTTTCTTTAGTCAGCTTTTGTCCAATATACAACTAATCCTATAAGCACCTGTTATTAAAAAAACGTAATTTTCAGAGTGCAAATAAAGTTCATTCATGTCATTCATTCACTTCCACTTACACATGAAATTTACCTTTGTATCATAAATACTGTTGTCCGACTATAAGTATAAGCAGTTGTGTCAGGCGGACAGTTGGATGGGCATCGAAGGCATAACAAAACGGTTCGATTGTCACCCCAAAAATCTAAAAATAGTGACTGTCTTTGCTTGACAAATCGGTCGACGGCAAATGATAAATTATAAAAACGCGCTTTTTCCTTCCTTCCTTACTTCCATAGGATTGGAAACATGACCCCAAGTGTGAACAGATAACCCCTACTTCCTAACTTAGTAGGCGCCGTCAGCTCGCCAAACAAACACATAAATCCACGTCGAACAAATACGGAAGCTATTGTTGTTATTTAGGTCACAATACGATGAATTTCAGTTACATATTTTTTCTTATCTATTATATATCTCTATTATATCGGGCACGTTTCTATCGATATTTCAAATCTAAATTCGAATTAATAACACCTGCCTAACAGTGAGGGAGAACATGATGAAATAGTTATGAAAGACAAAAAAAGTTTCTCCAATGTAATTACTAGACATGCCAAATCTTAGATCATAGTCTAAGCAGACCCAGACTAAGCACAGGACATTATGCTAGGAAGATTATCCTTATCTTAACTTATCTATATTCTGTTTCAAATTAACGCTTAACTTTTTTAACAGACGCGCGTCAAAACCTACACATTACTTGCCTACGCCCATAGAATAGTTGAAAAGACGACCTCAAAAAAGGGCGCCATTCACACTTTTCATCTAGGGCGCCATAGAGACTTTTCGCCTAAGGTGAAATGGAACTTCGCCGTATCGAGTTGGTCGGCATTGCCTCTTTATGGGTTCCTATCTCCATTGAACTGTAGAAGCAACTTATTATAATCCATTAAGTATGATAAAATCATGTACAAGTAACTTAAAGACATAATTTGTTCAAAGCAGTACATTATTTAAGACACAAAATTATTATAATTCTTTAATTCCTTTTATAATCTTTGAAAATCAACATAACCAATTGTGATAATAATATAAATATTAAAGTTTTTGAGATTTGTGGCTCAACCGAATTAAAATATTAAATGAAATTGAAGAAACGTTGACACGCCTGGTAATTGGTGAATTAGGATTTTGTAATGGTACGTCACGTCATAGCCAAATACTACATAGTTACACCTGCTTAAAGAATAAAGCCGTAAAATAATAGCATTATTAACACAGCCATGTTTCGTTTGTTGAGTGAAAATGCCTGGAACCTAACTACCTATGTATATAAGTATATATATGTTTGTAGTACTGATTAATTCCTATATGTGTACTAATAGCTTACTAATCGATTCCAGACAACTATTGAAATGGATAACTTAACAATAGCCCCGATTTGACCCAATGCTATTGGGAGAGATTAAGTACGAAAAAGGCCCATCAAACAGATCAAATCAATATTTATGACTGCTATGACTGCTGCTAGATAGCCCATAAAAATGTTTTACGTGGCACACGCTAACGTTATTGTCACTGATGTGCTATAGTACATGTAAACAATATCCGTGTATGGACATCAGCCTCGTATTATTATTAGTATCTCGGCATAATATGAATAGAACAGAATAGAATAGAAAAATCTCTATTTGACACTCACACAAGGAATACAGATAGATAAAAAAAATATATGATACAAAAATAAAGTGTGCCAAAACGGCGCCCGCTCAGCTCAAGTCGTGAGCTACGTGTTTTCTTTTTAAATTTAAAATTCTCCAGACTGATCCACCAATTCTCTAGTTCCAAACTAAGCTTATGCTTGTGCTATAGATACTAGGTGGACGGATAGACATACTTAAATTCGTTAATAAACATCCATGACTCGAGTACAAATGTCCATGTTCATCACGCGAAACATTGCCCTGGCCACAAAACCAAGGGTTTTGTGGCCAGGGTCTCTGACCACTCGACCAACGGGCCTGTCAAAGTTTTCATATATTACCTAATTTAATTTCTTTGAGACTCTTGATTGGATGAATTTTACTAATTCATACATATATATCACCACGCCTGTGATCCCAAAGGTTAGGCAGAATCAAAGGGGCAGCAAGCCCCTTTAACCACATTCAGCCAAAATCAAAACTGGGCTGGGGTAAATGGTAAATTGTGAAAAAGGAGTGACAAGTGGTTGTCGGGTTTTGCCTATGTGACTGTGTAGGAGAATCTTAACTAAATAATGTTTAACAATATCATAAATGCGAAAGCAAATCTATCCATCTGTGAGAACTTCATGTCTAAACCACATAACTGACTGCAATTGCATGTAGTAAGTCCTAAAGAAGGAAGGCTTCTCTTTTTATCCCAGAAATTTGATATTTCCCACACGACGACAGAGTTACCAATAGATTGAATTTCATACGGAAGGAGTACCTACAAGCTAAAAATAATGAAAGCTTCTAAAAGATAAAACCCAAAATGCAAAATAATAATAGCCCAATTCTAATTAATGAGTTAGTATTAATAAATAAATATCAGCCTACATCACATACATTGATCTAACTCTGAGGTAAGTAGCTTGAGCACTTATGTTACAGATATCAGATATCAGAATCAACAGTGGTATTACAAATATATACTTAAATATTGGATATTACAGAATAAGTACAAGTATTCATCACACGAAATTAAATAATTCCATTACTCACATTGGCATCTAATCCAATCTTTTCAAGAAATTCACTGATAAAATGGACACAGTAAATGTCCGCATTCCCTGCCATTTGAGCTTAGGATCTCATTTAACGCTACCTCTATCAGCGGAGGCAGTCACGGAATTTATTTACGTGAGGGCCCAAAAACTTTTCCACAGCAATTATTTTCAATCAACCCTTACGCTCTATAGGGAGCTCCTAATAGCTTCGGTGGCTACCAAACCGCATCGGAGGAGCGGGGACGAACGAAATTAAAAAATAACCCACAAAACATTTGAAAGTTAACAAGACTGGTTGTTAAAATTTCTGAGATAAGTCAGTTTTTTGGTTTTTAGTTTTATACTAAGAAATTATTTTAGTAAAATGGTATCCCGGCCTTTTTTTTCCAGTCAAAACTGCGGCTGTAAATGCTTTTTTTTTACATTAACAGCAATCTATTTCGATATGTCATTTTCCATTTAAAGTTATGGTACTCGAGGCGTTAAAAAATTTCAGATAAAAATAATTGAAATAGTAAAAAGTGAGAACCAAAGCTCGTTTTGACAAAATATAGGCTATAAAAGGTATTTCATTAACCTAAAGTTTAAGATCTTAGCGGAATTTCAATGTATAAGAAATGTTAACAGTGAACATTAAATTTCCTTATCAAAACTTAAAGTAATTATTTATATCATGTCCCTTGGCTACCATAACAACATGCAACATCGAAATATCAGTCATGGATCTTGACACATGTGGTCTTTAAATATTTATGCCTGACTGATAGATTCCTTGAAGTGACTAATTATTTTCTTTCTTCAATATCACCACAATCCATAATTGACACTATCGGTAAAATTCTAAATCAACACTAGGCAAGGAAAACAAGAAACACGCCATCACCACAACAAACTCGCCAAATAAACTCGTTAGCAGAACACGGATATAGAAGAAATCGGTTCACTGAACCAATTTGGCTCAACGTGTTACAAGCTGAACCGTATTGCAGCGCCACAAAATCGCGGTCCTCGAGGCCTCTCCACCAATTGTATCTTTGATCAAAGAAAGGGCGGCTGTTACGGGCGACGGGAGCGCGGCGAATGCGGAACTATGTCGTTACCTAGTAATAGGGTTATTGTGTTGCATTCCTCGACGAGACGACACTTTTTCCTGAGCCAAACTTTGGGTGTTTGAATTGTGAGTGTAGACAAGGTTTATCGTTCAATGTTTCTCAATAGAATCAGTCCAGATGTGTCTCAAGATTGTGACATTGGAGTCGCGTAATTTAGAAGCAATTATGGTTGGTTTTCACAATGCTCATCATACTTATTTATCCCCGCAGGTTTTTCATATACACTTTAGAGCGTTAGTTTGGGGAATTACGGCTTTTAATGTATAAAATCCAGGTTTAATAAATCATTTCCCAGGATACGTAATCGCAGCCTATGCGATTGTATTTACGGAATTGATTTGATTTAATATATTATTGATAAATATTGAGCCAACCAGGGTTCGCACGGTGAGCACAAAACAATATGAAACTATATGTATATATACATAGGTACATATAAACCGGCCTCTTGAATCACTATCTATTGGTGAAAACCTTATCAACATCCCTTACGTAGATCAAAAGGTCTAAGCAAACACACAAAACTTTCTATTGACAACCGTATTTACGACTCTATTTTTAAAATGAGTTGCAATGCAAGTTGTATGGGAGATTTAATCTATAAATATCTAACCCTTATCGCAGAATGTCTAATTTAGCTGAAAAATGCTAAAACCTTCTTCGGCTGACAAGAAAATAGAACTGACTGGTGAATAAGTATTCCCGGCGAGCTTCAAGCTACGTTTATTTATCTCGTAAAAATAAACACTTCACAACTCTTATCTCGAGAAAAATATAAGTAATTTGTATTGTAGAAATGTTTTCTAGGACATTATTTTCTGTTACGTAGCCACTTGGGGCATAGTCTTCGCAAATAACTGGACGTTCAAGCCATTATTTGACCACACTAAAGATACACGTATAATGGTTATTTATACAACTCTTCCATGGTTTCAATTTGTCTATATTCTGAACCGAGAGAGCTTTTAAAGTATTGCTGTGCTAGAAATGTATTATGTGGACGCACAACGATTTTCCGTCTAATAAAAAATATTAGTCCATAAGAAACATTGGTAATGCAATAAAAAAATCGTAGATAAGCAGGTCAGTTTCTTTACCAAAGTACAGTAAAATACTAACACACACAAATCTTTACGAGTTTTTCTCTAAAAAGATTTTTTAATTACCTATATCTATTAGTTTCAAGGTATAACTTTAAAGATCTGTGTATTTTTTTCTTTGAAACAAGATCTAAGCTAATAATAACCCAATGGCTAAAAAATATTGTAAGTAGTTACCTAATCAATGATTTACTACCCACGTACTAATTCATTGAAGTGACATTCGACACAATCGAACGAAAATATTTCTCGTCTAAATACAGTGAATGTGAGCTTAAACTGATAAGTGATCCTTGAATATCCTATTCAACAACATACATAAGCAATGCGATCAAGTAATAAATTCCCTGTCATTTATTTTTCACCATCTCACCCTTGGCGACATTGTGTCAACATGAAACATATTCAAATAACCGCAAGTTTCTCCCCCCTACGGCATCGTATCTGTCCGCGCGGACACAATATTTCATTCACTTTAATATTAGAGGTTTCATATCGACATAGAGTATAGAAGAACTGTCGATAGTTTAACGTAAGAATTCAAAACTATTAACTTGTTCCGGGACTTAACAAAAAGTACCAGCTACATATGTTCCTTGCCTACTTAACATGTCGTAAAAGTAGTGTCTTGATTTGTGGTGGGTTTGTGATTGTGTATGCAAGGAGTGATCCAATTGTTGGTAACTTCTTTCTCGAATTCTGCCTACCTTATCGGGTAATGCGAAATTTATAGTATATGTGCATTCAGAACAATATATACATGAAATGTTTAATTAAATTATAGCTGTTACAAATGTCCAACCTTAGAACCAATAGTTTTATTAATACACGCAGACTTATATGGATAACAATTTTATTTCCTAAAAATTGGGACTCAGTAAATCATTGCCGACCATGCGAAGCAGGCACAGATTAATATACATACTTAAAATTACAAACACTTAAAATTCAGACCCTCAAAATTTCGAACACTTAAATTTCCGTCACTTAAAAGTTCAAACCTTCAGTAAAAGGACAAAACACAACTGGCACACCTAACACAGTTCGCATTAATCAAGCCACTCCACTCGCACGTAGCGGACGGAACAAAGTTATGTGTAAAATCCTCATTCACACAAAATTCCGACATTATCTCGGCGACGCGTCGTGTTACCTACATGAATCCGCAAAAGTCGTTTCCAAACTTTTAACGTTACTCATCGCCGACACGACTTGTATTTGATTTCGTGTGAAGTCAAACATTTTCGAGCGCGGTGGAGTTTTCTCAGCGATTAACACGGTGCCTGGAATTTCCGATACCGTGATGTGGATCCCGTAATCCCTCGGGATTACAGGGTTAAATGTGTTCGATTATGGGTGTCTTTGGATTTCGTTTAAAATATCAAAGCATTTAGACGTCATTTACTTAATACTCCAAACGTTACGCAGTTTACCGATTTTCTATATCTAACCAATGTTATGAGTAGGTACCTATTAGAAGGATCAATCAATACTTTGCGATACTACATGTTTTGACTATAATAAATAACATTTGAACAGTTTTTTATTTTATTTTAATTGACATCAGAAAGAATTTCTTACTCAACTCTTCATATGTATATTACCTATCAACAACTTATCAAACATTTTCACAAGCAGGCAAAGAAAAATTCAGATGCTATCAATGTAGAACTAGAATAACTTACTAAAAGCTACAAAATCTACGGTGAACACGCAGCTTTAATTAATCATTCAATATTTTTTTCTAAGAAATACTTAATAAAGGATTACAATTAGGTTCATAATTATCGGGCTTTCAACCCTAATGCGATGACTTTGCATAGGCTACAGCAAGCATAAAGCCGCTAGTAATTAAATTTTATTAGTACGTCTTTTATGGGTTTCACGCGGCCTTTCCCACAGCGTAATGGAGGTTTTTCTACGTATTATTTTATATCCTACAGAACTGATGACAGATGTATGGCCGGATAGTGTACTTAATTGAAAGTTTACGCCAATGAACTTGTACTTCCAATAGTAGATAATATTCTTCACTAACCGACTTCGAAGAAGGAGGAGGTTCTCAATTCGTCTGTATGTATAATTTTCATTTTTTTTATGTATGTTCACCGATATTTCCGTCAATTATAGACGGATTTCAATTTTTTTTTTCATTGTTGGATAGAGTTCACTTCTGGGGTAGTCTCATGAAAAGGAAACCAGGATCTGATGATGGCATCCTTGAGAAATCGATGGGAACCTTCGAAAATCGTAGGGGCGACTAGTGCGTTTGCAATTTTTTTCATGAAGTATTTTAAAGTACCACAATTTAATGAAAGTCTGAAGTCGATCTGATCATGGAGCCAAAAGACAGTCGAGGGAATTCTTCAACAAGTTACAGTAGTTATTTATCTAAATAGACGTTACGTTATTGTCCTGGTCGGAGTTTGTTTGAACAATGATTCTACTGTTGTCCCATATCGGTTTAAACGAATGTGCGTGTAGGGTAAAACTAGCCTTAGTTAATTTGTTTTAGTAAGTTTGTATGTATTTACTACTTTCGGTCAATCACTAACGGGGTATGTACGTACAGTAGTTATTTTATGGTTATAATGATATCTACATTTATTTTTTTTGCGTAATATACATATAATTTTCTGACTCAGTGTCAGATGAAGTCGATTTGATTAAATCCTGAGGCTTAATCATTCAATACATACTATCTGCAGGCAATGCATTTACTACATAAATTTTTCGAAAGTCCTTTGTTAACATGTCTGCCTCCATTGACTCCCAGAAATATTAGCTTCAAATTCGAATGAATAGCAACAACTGTAGTTAATAATTTATAATAATACGCCTATTATATTGCCTAGGTTTCTAATAAATAAATAAAATGAATAAATATAAATAAGCCACGACGACTTCGAAATACGTTTTAAAGCCTCTACACAGCGGTGATGGTCACTCGATTCAGTCTTGTTCCCTGTAGCAAAAAGACAATTACAAGTTTGTTTTGTTATTTATCTTCTCAAAGCCTTAGAGAAATCAGGCAAGTTTCCAATCTCCACCAACAAACCTAAACAATAGTTAAAGTTAAGCCCTAACTAAATGTGCGCTATATTCTTGTTTTACAGCCCAGTAAAACTTACTAGGATATTGGAGCAGGGCTTTCTTTTGGGAGACTTATTAATTATCTTCAGTTTAGTGGCCTTCTATAGAGCCAATCATCATCATCTTCATAGCGTTACGTCCCGTACTTAGACGGGGTGCGCTTAGACCATGATCCAGGGTTTAGCGGGTCTGGTAATTACGTTGAAGCGACTGCCAATCTGATCTTTGTAAGCCTAAGATAGGGTAACCAGACAATTTTTGGGTCATGGTTACTTGCCATTGAGCTACCACCGCTCCTTCTATAGACCTAGTAGTCATCTAATAATATGACCGCTTCAATACAAAAATTAGATGCCCTTGCGTCCGTCCGTTTCGAATTATAGGAAATTAAAATGTAAGTGTGTATTTGTATAAAAAAAATATAAACGGCGCATAATATAATTTAAAAAAAAAATTGTCTATATAACCTATTAATTACCGAAACTGCCGTCCGATTTTAACTAACTTTTTTGCTGGCTAACTCGTATCACAAGAAATAATTGAGCTACTTTTATTTTAGAAAATAACAATTTATATATATACCACTTAAAAAATAAATTTATCGCGGACTTAGTCGCGGACAACAGCTACTCGTATAATAAAGGACAGAAAGGGGTAAATAACAAAAAAATGCCCGATCGTATATGACATACTCATAGTTACCTGTGTATATAGCCACATATACCACAATAGCCGCTTTTCATCACGAGGATCACCTGCTCGCAACCATTCTTCGGATAAAAAAACTTCTTTCACAGCGAAACTACGTTCCGTTTCCACTCGACTAGCTTCCAATTTCTTTGAAGCATATGTTTATTGGATGCGTGTGGTACAAAGGGTGAAATTACCCCCGCGAGCGCGTAATTAACCAGCCCTTGTTTTACAATGTTTAATTTAGCATAATCAGCGGCGAAGAGCTGCGGTAGCTTAATGGCAAGGATATGCGCCTCATACCAGAGAGATGTGGGTTTAACCCCGGGCACGTAACTCTGGATTATTCCAGCTTGACGTTGAGGGAAAAGATCGTGATGATGAATCCGCATTATCATGATGCAATCTGTCTGGTTTCCCTACTAGGAAGGTCAGATGGGCAATCGCTTCAATGTAATAACCCTATAGTTTTTTGAGACTCATCATATCCTGGAAGACGGTATAAGCGAACCACGATTAAACACGGGACGATTAAACCCTAAGGTGAATCAGCGCTTATGTAGCAATCTTGAATTCCTGAGACATGACCTAACCAACATGAGCTCTCAAAGCTCGGAACTAATGCTGCTTTTTTATTATTAAAAGATGAATACGAAATCGATATTATATTAAAATCACATTAAAGAGAGATTCTTGAGTTATTAACCTGATCGAGCAAATGAAGATTCATGATCAAAGAAAAGTGAAAAGAGAACAGGGTGCTAGCGGCCAATTTTCCTTAGTTACATCAGGAGTTCCAGGAGATACGCCTAGTAATTAGTTTGATATTACGTAGGAAAAGCCTTAAAAAGTCTTCTCAAATTGGTTTGCTTTGTTTTTGTTAAACAAATTTTGAATAATTATAAAAATGCAGTATATATAAAATGTAAAAATCAAATCCATTGATAATATTATATATGAAATCTTTTGAAAACAAATTCGGGTTTTTTATAATCACGCTACGTCTGGGATTCTACCTAACCTATATTGTTCAAGAAATAAAAGAGAAATATAAACGCTATTGTAGCAATTGAAGAGCTGTTGTGAAAATTAACAGCTTTATCACGTAATTCGTCTAGACTACGGTCTATAAAAATGCATCGTTAAATTTGAATTCATTGCGAACGGTTAAACGTATCTTACAATGTTTGAGCTATAATTAACACTTTGGGGCGAGAATTTAGATATTAATTAGTTTCAAATTAAATAGGGATTTAAAGTGACGTCTTTTTGTGTTGGACTTCAATTTTTCTGTTCTGAGCAGGCCTAAAATACAAATAAAAAAATATCTTTTTTAGTTAATCATGTTCCAGTTGTCAAAATAACAGTTGGTTCTATTGGCTTACCTAACCATTCCAATCTTCTGTATTTTTGATAAATGGGCTAATATAAACAAAATTGTTCACGTCTATAATTTAAAAATATATCTATCATCTGGTTCGTCAGTAAAATAAAGAATAAGCCTCTCACTAGGTACCTGAATTAGTCCTCTAATTTATCGATTGTAAAGGCTTGTTTATTATAGTAAAAAATTGCAATATTTTTTTACTATTCAAAAAAAATTGCAATATTTTTTTCCTATTGAAAAAGAGGCCTTAAGTTCAATATGATAAATAGCGACTTCGCGGCTATAGCATAAAAAATCTACGTAGGATTTGCGTTTTATTTCATAAAAATACGAAAATTTATAGGTGGTGTCAACTACCAAAGAATCTTTACAAAACTTAGAAAATACATATATACGAAATTCATACGTAAATATTCAATACCAGTTCTGTAAGTTCAAATAGTTATTGCCATTTCCACCCAAAGTGGCCATAAATATCGTCGCATGCCGAATGGTTCGATGTTCAGTGTATTTAGATTATTTAAGAGCTATGCTCACAACCCATTAGTAGGAGCGGCTATGATAAATATTTTTGGCAACTAGTGTTTTGAATTAATTTAATTTGGAAGTGGCGCTTTTATTTTAATTTATTTATTTTATTTATTTAATTTTGGCACGGTAACAAAATACAAATCGAAGACTCCTTATATTAACTTACATATAATTACATAGAACTAAATTTGCATTTCAATAACAACCGAGCACAACATTTGAATAATATATTAAGTTTAGTTCATCAAACTTATTTTGAATAACTTAATAATCTAGCGTGTCACTACCTACTTGGTAGAAAGAAGCACACCGACATCCTGCGAACATTTAATACTTTTATGAAAGATCTATAGTTTTGATGGAATACATCAAGGTCCTTGCACAATAGGTTAAATTTTCTACAAAATCGAATGACTGGGCTATTGTGTGATACATTATTTCTAGCCAAAGGCACATGAAAGAGATGCTGTCTACGATTAGATTTGGACGAAAATCTCAGTGAAATATGAGACAAGATATCAGAATCAAGGGCAGAATTCATGATTTTGTGTAACGTTGAGAGGTCACTCAGTTGCCGCCGCATGTGAAGTGAATCCAGTTTGAACCGTTTGAGTCCATCATCATATGTTGCCAGGACATTACCAAGACCAATCTTAAAGCTCAGCCTGCGAACAAAGCGTTTCTCAGGGTGACCATATGGTGCTACAATATTCAAGAATATTTCTCACTAGAGCAATGTACAGAATGATTAAGCTTTCGCTTTTTCTAAATGATTTAGTGACCCGATATATAAAACCTAAGGTTCTCCTAGCTCTTAATATGATAGAATCATAGTGTGTTCTGAAGGAGAGTTTCGAGTCAAACCAGACTCCTAGGTCGCGTACTACATTGACATGCTCCAGCGGGACACTCGAGATTTTGTATGGATACCTGGATACATTTCTCTTTTTTGTGAATTTAATTACTTGACATTTTTTAATATTTAAGGACATGTTATTAATAGAGCACCAGCCAACAAGAATATCAATATCAGACTGTAGTTCCTTGCAGTCTGCATGCTTTTGTATGACCTTAAAAAGTTTTATATCGTCAGCAAAAGCCAAACAGTTACATTTAAAAGCATAAAGCAAGTCGTTTATAAAAATTAAAAACAATAAAGGCCCAAGGTTCGACCCCTGTGGGACACCCGATACAGCTGTGAATGGTGCAGATTCATGACCACCTATTGTCACTATTTGAGGACGATTTTGCAGATATGAATACAGCCATCGGAGAACACTGCCATGTAAACCTAGATGTTCAGCTTTATTACACAGTATAGCATGATCAACACGATCGAATGCTTTCGCAAAATCGGTGTAAACTGCGTCTACCTGTCCCTTTTGATCAAATGCAGTGTTCAAGTGATGTGAATAACTTAACAGATTTGTGCTAGTAGATCGTGACTTCACAAATCCATGCTGGTTGGGGCTAATAACTGCTCTAACATGTGCATAAATGCAATCATAGACCAAGCTCTCAAATATCTTGGCAAAGCAACTTAAAATACTAATCGGTCTATAGTTTGATATGAACCGCCTATCTCCAGATTTGTGTATTGGTACAATTTTTGAA
Source organism: Glyphodes perspectalis (assembly GCA_951394215.1). NCBI lineage: Eukaryota > Metazoa > Arthropoda > Insecta > Lepidoptera > Crambidae > Glyphodes > Glyphodes perspectalis. The sequence goes on from OX596219.1 coordinate 7,086,439, forward strand.
ATTTTCCACAGATCGGGGAAAGTACCACTTGTCAAGGACTTATTGAATATAATGCCCAAAGGTTTTACCAGTGCACCTGAACACCTATGCACGAATGCCGGCGGTACTCCATCCGGACCTGCCCCTTTTCCTGTATCAATTGATTTGATGCAAGATTTAATATCTTTATCAGCTATATCAATACAATACAAGATACATTTTTTTTCTTTGGAATTAGTGTGCTGTTTATTAATTTTCATAAGTTTTTGTTAATGTAATATAGTAGTAAAGTTACGAAAAACAAATTACAATCAAAAATTATTAAAACGCAGACTCAATTTTATAAATCTAACAGTTTCTTAAAGTAGATTTTATTATGACAGATGTATGATTACATGTTTATCTGACTTTCATATTAACATAGCTCATGTTGCATCTTGGTCTAGCCAACAATTTTGAATGCCAAAACTACACAAATAAATCGAGACTTTTAAAAATTTATGAAAATAAGTATTTACGAGTGCAAAGCAGCAAACATAAATTGTTAAATTCCTCGAAACTACTGCATTCAACACGCAACCAAGTTGAAACGAAAAAAAATTTACGAAACGGATAAAATTAATTGTTTGTTTTAATTTACTGGATCATTTGATCGTAGCTTAACGAAATTAAAAACCACGTCCGAATCAGAAGTGCGGTCGGAATTTATGAGCACAATAAGTTACCGCTGCGGTCGGAACATCATTAAAGTCGACTGCAGCGATGCAGTGTAGTGTTGTGCACTAACAAACAATGATCGAATATAATGATAAGTAGAGTAAGTAAATATATCTTCATCTTCACACCCGTAATCTCCAAAGGGGTAGAGTCCAAAAAGTATTAGAAAGCTCGATAAACCACATCTAATCAAAAAACAAGCTAGTCTTCGATATTCAAGGGAACTGAGTCGAGGCAGCTGCCAATAACGGCGTTTTAATTCTAAATATTTTATATTAGAATCACCTCATTTGGTAGGGTGGCGTGGCTTCAATAGGGATGTTGACTGGCTAGTCAATTGAGATCATAAAAAGTAAGAGCTGTCAAAATTAAATCACTGCATAGATTTTGTATGGGCCTGTCAACGTGTGACGTCACTAGTTTGTATAGTCAACTGACTTAATATTAGGCAGTTTTTGTAAAAGTAAAAATCTTAGACTCAATATGATACAAAATCAATAAGGCTTACCAGCATACTACAACTTTTTTTTTCAGAATTGATATTGCAAAATTAAATAGGTGTCAACATCCCAATTAATAGATTAACTAAATAATGACACATGTTATTTATGGATATTTGTCAGACATTTATAATGACAGTGCTATTTTTAACATAAATCAGAACAAAAGGTAGGTAATACTTTCTGTACAAGTAGTATGTATAAGAGAAAAACTAAAAACCAGAGCCAGTTAATTGACGTTGTATCGATTTAATTGTAGTTTACGAACATCGATAACGTAGCTATTAATAATTTTACAACACTAATACAATGTTATAGTAGGATCGCGGTCCAGGCTTAACATTCTTGTAACATAAAGCTTTATAACTTTCTAAATAGGTACATTTCAAAACCTATTAACTATTTCGTATTTTAATATCATTTTCAATTATCTAAACTTATCTTAAAGAACTCATAGAAGAACGTCCTTATCTATGTAATCAGACATGTTAATCGCTATATTGTAAAAAAAACTAGTGAAACAAAGAGTAATTATATATTTTTTTAAATTAGACTTTACGGATAAAAAGGTTTGGTTAAATTCCACACGGGCAAATTTAAAGGGAACAGCGAGTACATAAAATAAAACTCCACGTCACCGTTTAATAACAATCTAAAACAACGATCCCACTTTCGCATTCTGGATAAGGATATAATAAAATCTTATCAAATATCATGAGCCCGTGTCACGACACACCCCGACATCACTTCCCCGTCCAACGCAAACATTATATCTCGTATCAAAAATATTACATTTATAGCAACACAACAGGAAAAAATTAAGGCACAAATTGATGGCTACACAAGAATCCATCATGGACTCCATACGTATAATGTTGGACATAAGCTCCTCTGATCGGTTTATTGTTATATCTTATGATCCGTGGAATGATAAATTGCAACAAATCTTATCAAACTATCTACTCATTACCAAAAAAACGCCTATTTATACCATCAAATATATAATTTTACCGATGACTATACCATACTTTGCACATCGGTAATGTTTACCAGATTTTGAATTCAACTTCATATGATCAGATGGTTTCCGGATATTTTAGATTCATTTCAAATTCAAATATGTCGTATGTGTAATTAAAAAATTCCGATTTCCGAAAATTTTAAACTAATCGCATATTTTTTTATTTATAAAAATACGTGATGCCACCTCCCTAAAACATTCAGCTGCAGTCTTATTGTACAGTACAAAAGTTAAATATGTATTTGTAATAATAGATACCTGACTATTACCACTGTTCTGCGGTAATGCGGTGGTATAATGTTTGAACCAATTGACGTTCGGTTGCAAAAGGAAAATAAACTTTGTTGCGGACATAATTCCGAGGGTGAACCAAATTTAAATACCGCCGCCTCCGTGTTTCAAAACCGTTAAACGTTGATCCCAGTCACTTTGTAATTTGTTGTCGCAAAGTCACAAAGTCAAAGTAGATATATATTTTATTTTATTTATGTTTCAAATTCAAACAACATAAATCGTCCAATTACCAAGGTGAACGCAATATTTTTAAAACTTTTGACGCCAGAGTAAACAATAAGTGTTTGAAGACGGACGTATTTATTTGCCATATAAATATAAAATAATCCAAGATTTTTTCATGTTTGTATAAATCTATACTTATAATAAATCTGTAGAGAGGTCAATTCTGTACATGAAATATATTTTCAAAATAACTATCAGGGGGTGATTAGTGATCGATACTGATGCCAAAAATGCAATCAGTAAAATTTTTGTCTGTCTGTCTGTCTATATGTTCCTTATAGAAACAAAAACTACTCGACGGATTTTAACGAAACTTGGTACAATTCTTCATACTCCTGGGCAGGTTATAGTATACTTTTCATCACGCTACAATCAATAGGAGCAGAGTAGTGAAGGGAAATGTTGGGAAAACGGGAGAAGTTACTCCATTTTTTAAGCTTCCGTCGCGTGTGCAGCCTTAATGGTTAAAGTTACATAGAAATCATGTATGACGGAAATAGTCTTTATAATATTAACCATAAACGCGGGTGACACCGCTGGCACAGCTAGTATGAAATAATCCAATTATAAAAATAAATATTAATCTTAAAAGGTAAAATATCTGTAGCTGCATTTTATTGGGTGGAAGATATTTTGTTTATCTTACTGGAAATAAAATTATTTGCACAAATACCAGAGCGCTGATCATTGGCCATTACAAGTTACTCAAACAATCGCATTTCAAAGTAACATTCTTTTGAACGTTGAACTAACTCTTACTTTGAAACAACTTGTCTTAAGATTCCGAAGTTCTTTCCCGTTTTTCGAGGAAACGGATGATGCAATATTTTCACATTTCAGTTATTTACAAACTCACGATCCATCTGATTGAGTATTGAGAGTACCGAAACTTACAAAACGGTAGTACGAGTACGTACATACATAAATATATTCACGCCCGCCTTCCAAGAATGGTTAGGCAGAATCCAAGGAGCAATAAAACTACTTAAACCACAGTTAGCCAATAATAAATAAGTTAGGTTATTTGTAGAATACTGACAATTTTGTGACATGTACCGTTGTTTACAAAATAACAAACCCAATACTACTGTTACCAACTGGCCGCAAGGCCAGTTTCAACCTTTTTTGATACTATTATATTTTATACTTCTTTTTTATATTGTCAAATTCCTTCCTGTCAATTTTGCTGAATTGGTTTGTGCCACGTAATTTCATACTTCTGTATTTCTTTATTTCATTTAATATATAATATCAATTTCTTTCCTGAGCCCTTTATTACCTTATTCCCTTCCACCCTTTCACTCCGTAACAACTACATTACTAAACCATTTTTATTATTATTATATCTGACTTTGCCATTTCTCGGGACTATAGAGTTCCGGACTTTTGGGAGGCGTGCGTGGGGCCGAAGCCAACACGTAGAGGCCCTTTAAAGTCAAGTATGATTTTAATGTAATGTGACACCAACCGACGATTATCCCTGTATACACTATAAAATGCAGCCAAGGACAACCCCCGGTCAGTGCAGGACTATGGAATGGAGTGGAAGAACAAAGAATCTGGGCTATTAGGATGAGGTGCTAGTGGACTGGGTAACCGGGACTATGGGAAGGACTATGGCACCTGCCCGATCTATGTTTAAAAACACGAATAAAATGGGCAGGTGGTGACTCGCCATCTCACTGTCATGGGCCCTCCATTGGTCGCACACACAAGGCACGAAGCAGGAGCGACGGTGGGCAACATTGTGTGAGCGGCTCAGGGTGTGGAGAGGTGTGCACCGCTTTCTACCCAGTGGCTTACGCCACTGTGCCAACTCGCGACTTAGGCATGTTTCACTTCCACCCTGCGAGCATATAGCTCTGACGTCCCACTCTGGACGGCCGGCTAAAGGCAAGCCAGAGGTGAGAGTCCTGCGGCCCCTGTGGGGTCCACTCCCACCAGCCAACTAAGGCAAGCAGAGAGAGGGGCCTGGTCAACTCTCAGGGGCACGGGTCCCAAAGGGTGTCAATCCCATTCAGCCCGCCACAAGCTGCCCTGGGGAGACTGGTTGCACTGGTAGAGAGTCGCTGCCCTTCATGGTGCGAAAATCAGCGACTCTCACTAGGGGGCGGTGGGGTCGTCACATCCCTACGCCTTTATTATTATTATTATTAGACGCCATTTTCGACAAGCTAGGCAAGAAACAAAGGTGGTTCTTTTTGAGTCCCAGACCAGCAAGGGACGTTGGTAATTATTATTATTAGAAACACTATTTTCGTATAATTATGCAATTACGCCAGCAATCTTCATCAAAACTTAAGAATAAAATTAAACTCATCTACATGAAACCAAAGTTTGCTCATACAATTATATCGTGGGGGTCTTTTGATCTTAAAAGTTCATTCACTGAAGCTCTAAAATCCTTGTAAGACCACAACTACATGAGCAGAGTTTTAAAGTTTAACTCACTTTGATAACTTAATTAAGTCATTTCAGAGACCCTCGTATGTTTTAGATTTAGAATTTTTGGCCCTTATTTGTATTAAGCAAAAACACATCGTGGTTTGAGTGGTAACTAATTTAGTACTTTAAAGAGATGCCTAATTACATACATATCTTGGGCTACTTATTAGAGTGCTTATTGTGATTGGGAAACCCTTTTAGCCATAATATGTGGTTGTGAAATTCTCAAGATACAGTGCCTCTATTTCGACTGTAAAGACAGTCGAGTACTGATTTGTAAGATAACGTTTAATTTTGAAATCTAAACATTATTGACTACAAAAACTTTTTTCTTATACTTATATAGCTTTTAGGTAAATAGTAATTTTAAATATTGTAAGAATCTTATGTTTCCACATTTTACTTGTACATTCTAACGCTGACAGTTCGTTTTTTATAACATTTATCGTTATAGGGACCAACAGAAAAAATGGATGCCCTACAGGACCCCAGCCAGACAGTCTAAAAGAGATAACATATAAATATTTGAATGTTGACGTCAACTCGAGCTTATCTCATTGCGCAAGTACTTTCAGCAACATGTTGTGTTCCGTTGTCTTTTTTTTTTAATATCTTTGTAGGAATAGGTGGTAGAAATTCCTGGTTTCCCTAAATGACCCAGTCTATACTCTTATAGATCTCTATAACAATGTTAAAAAATGGTGATGTCAACTTTAGCTTATCTCATTGCTTAAGAATCTTCAGCTACATGCAGTATTCGATTGTTTTTTTTTTTCACTTCATGTATTGTCATGGGAATCAACGGTAGAAATCCCTCGGTTCCCTGTATGACCCCGTCTAAAAGAGATAAGAATATTTAAATGACGTCAGTTGAAGCTTATCTCATCGTGCAAGTACTTACTATGCAGTATATCTGTTTACGAGCTCCCAGTAGTTTCATGGAACAACTTAGCAATATTGCCTGAATACATTTGTCCGTCAAACAGCGTTTAGGATGCATATAAATATTTACGACAATCTTGTCGCTAGATTTTTACTGACTACTTTGCTTATCACGCTTAGTGATGTTACTCGATAAACAACTATCGATAACACGCTAGTGCTAAGTTTCAATAAGCCCTATCGATATAACGAACACTATATCAAATTGGGTCCAGGATTGTCGTACAAAAGTAAACTTAATTTAGATTACTTTTGTCAATTAGTTTGTCAATTATTAGATTTGAGGTGTGATGATATTATGTTTGTGTGTATTTATTTAAGTATGGTATTAACAAGATAAGTTGTAAAATCACAGTATATCTTACCTAATGGGGCCTAATAATGCCAATGCGATATAAAAAATCTGAATCACCTTCAATAGGCAAGATGATTAAAAAATTATATTTATTCCGTCAGTAAGATTATTAAAAAATATTACACACGTATCTTTTTTTTTTTTGTTAATCAAACAAACATTGAATTGAAACAAGATACAATGCATTAAAGTAGCTCGTGACATCACTCATTCGAACAATTTTTACTATATAGTGACGTCGCAAGCTCCCACTTCAAAACTTTGATGCTCTTTATCTAAATTTGTGATTTTCGTTGATTTAATAAAGCGAAAAATATGTGCGTAGTATTTTTGTATAATCTAACTGACAGACTAAATACAATTATAGTTTCTTAAAGCTGTCATCACGTCAGGGAAGTGGCGTGAAGTTTAGTTAGTTAGTTAGTAAAGCTGTCATCATCCCTATTGTTACTTCAGTATCCAGCCACATGTGCTGAATAAACAATTTTTCTTTCTTCTCTCATTCTTTCTAGTATGATAAAGAATGTAGTAGGTATACGTACACTATTAAGAAGAGCGGTGGTAGCTCAATGGTAAGGACCCTCGCCTCTTAACCGAGGAGTGCGGGTTCAAACCCGGGCACGTACCTCTAGATTTTTCAAATCTATGTACGTATTTATACCACTAGCTCGACGGTGAAGGAAAACATCGTGATGAAACCTGCAAATTCAAACAACTTTGGATTTGTAACCATGATCCAAAAATTGTCTGGTTCCCCTTTCTTAGGGCTACGAAGGTCAGATCGGCAGTCGCTTCACTGTGATTACCAGACTCGCTAAATCCTGGATCATGGTCCAAGCGGACCCCGTCTAAACACGGGACATAACGCTAGGAAGATGATGATACGTACACTATTAACTATACTAATATTCTAAAGCTAAAGAGTTTGCTTGTGTGTTTGATTGCTTGAACGCGTTAATCTCACCGAACTACTGGTCCGATTTGAAAAATTCAGCGTTAGATAGCTCATTTATCGAAGAAGGCTATATAGCATTAACCATAAACCCGGGTGAAACAGCGGGCGGCTAGTTACCTAATAAACGAAATTATCATTACATACGAAAGCGGAAGAAGCCAAAACAATTCATCACACACCATTAAGGTGCAGGCATTACGACTGTTCTATTATATCGTGAAACTAATTTCTTCACCAATTGGCGATCATTGAATCCAAAGCCGGTAATTACGCCGAATTCTGCCAATAAATTCGTTGGAACTGACTTTTGCTAATGAACGTACTTAATCGCTAGAGGAAATTAAGCCCGTTATTTGTCGTTATCGAATAAAAGTCAGTATTATATCGATGGGTGTTTTATTCGATTATATACCAATGTAATATTTGGTCCCAAATGAAAGAAAGATTACTCGTTGTTAAGAATACTAACCTTATCACATAATATATTTTGGCACTAGATATCCTTTCCTCCCTAAACGACATAATTGATTTTATTTAGGTACAGGTTTTTTTGCTGTTGGCTTTTTTTTAGTTTTGTTTTCGTTATATAGATTTCATAGACATTCATAGCATAGAACAAAATGTAGCTCCACAAAACTTTAATTTCTCCATAAGTCGGTGCAACCATTTAAAATAACCCTAAAAAACATTAAAGTACACTTCTTTTATATTTCTATTGAAGTAAAAAGTACCGTTGCTTCTGACTTTTAAAGCAGTGAAAGAAATAATTTTATATTCTATACATATATTCAGAGGTGAAAAGGATAATTGTTAATGTCATTGTTATTTTTATGTAATACAAACATATTAAAAATCCGTTATTAGTTTTAAGGTTAGAACTTAAGTTTCGTGTAAAATTAATCAAGAGCTGTGGATTTTGTACAAAATAAATTAAATAACGACAAGTGCCTAGTGTCTCTATTGAACGACGAACAAATGTTACGTGAATCGGTCTCAAATTTAACGACATTGTGATTTATAACGCATAATAATAGCGTTTCTCCATGGGAAAAAGGCGTGACATTATGTATGTATGTATTTACTTTTTGTTGAGCACACATAAATATATAAATAAAAATCAGACTACATCACATACATTGATCTGACTCTGAGGTAAGTAGCTTAAACACTTGTGTTACGGATATCAGAAACAACAATGGCATTACAAATATATACTTAAATATCGGATATTAACCCAGACACAGAACAAACAGGTGTTCATCACATGAATGTTTGTCCTGGATGGGGATCGAACCCACAACTCTTGGCGCATAGGCTAGGGTCACTACCAAATGCGCCATCGAGCTAGACAAAATACATATAATACCATAAGATAATATGTTCTTACCATATTTTTCTGTATTAAGTAATGTAGTCCTATATAATTTATGTAGGTATTGACAGTTAATTACCTGTGGTAGCTTAACTTAAAATTGCTATATTATCAACACCTTATTGTGCACTGCAATATGCGAGAAAGCAAATCCTGTTACCATATTCTTGTGTGTAAGTTTTAGCCGAAAAAGAGTAGTATCGCAGTAGTTCCGAGCCTGTTTGCCCCCCTCGAACTTAAGGGCCGACCCACATGCACAGCACATACCAGCCCTACTGCAACTATGCACCTGTTAATGTTACCGTGTCTTATAAAGTTACTACACAAACCGTATATAAAATTAAAATGAAATATAAGTACATCGTTCACGTAAAGCTTCGTAAATGCATCGCGGCTTTTAACAAAGCAATGACTTTAAGGGAAATGCCCATGTGTCAGTAACACGGCTGGCGCAAGTAGTTCATTCATAATTCATCGTGATGCATCGTACTGCAGTTCATGTGCATTTCACCTTGTCCTTGATTCTATGTTCAGTGATTCTAAATAATATTGTTTATCTTATTTCAAACAATGGACCCACGATATTGTGCATAAGAATAGAATAGAAAATATGTACCCCATTCCTACAATAAAAAAAAAATCTTCAGACACACTAATTCCCTAGTTCCACACTAAGCTTATGATTGTACTATGGATACTAGGTGAACGCCGTAGCCATAGGCTGTTATAGTTTTTGTTCGTTTGAAATAACGCAGTATCTCATTTTTTTAATAATTAATAAGCTGTAGGCCTTACACTATCATGTTATTGCAATATTCATTTAATAAAATGGACAGAACTGACTATTTAAACTATTTATTGAAATACAGATAATTTGGTACATACAATGATACGTACAATAAATAATCAGGTGTACTTTTAAACCACAGCAATCTTGCTAACAAACCTAGGGCTCACAATTTAATATTATTTTTGAAACAAGGAAGATTCAGTATTATTTTTTTATTCGATCATACGACCAGCAATCAGTCAATCGCACGACCCAATACGCTGCCAAATTCCCGAAAAGTATAACAAATGGAACGTCAAGATTATGCAATCGTTCAAAAGCTGAACGCAAAATAAGTCCCAAACAATCATATTTGTCTGCTCCGCCGCTCCGACCTTAGAAACAGACCCCCGATAAACTTAAAAATATTATTCAATAAGATTAAGCGGGCTGTAGGAAAATGATAAAATCGATAGACGCCGCCCGGCGCCTGGTGGGTTAATGACAATTCTTAGAACGCAACGCCGTTCCCGATATCGCCTTTGGCCTTTCCGGGCATTCAAATTGATATTTTATTTTTAAGACGACTTAACTTTCAAATGCTATCAACCTTTTACCTTCGATTCCGTTTTTTGGTGGACATTTTTGCCGTTAAGTTTTTTCCATTGCAGGTTATAAATTGAATACGATTTGAAAGCTACGATTATAAAGGTAAGGTGGTTTTGTGTTTTATCGTTTGATGTTTATTGTTGTAGGTATGCTCAATAATATTGTACTCGGGTAATTTCAAATAAGAATGAAGCAATGTTACAATTTCATTGTCTTTACAGCAACACGAAAATGGTTACAATGTTTATCTTGGACGGATGTATAGAAACCAAAACAAACTGCCATCTTAAATAATGATGATGTTGAGTTAACTTTAAAATATTAGTTTCGTTAATATATGGAATCAATACGTGAGAAATATGATGAATGTTACTTGTGATGTGTGATATATAAAAACCTGTATATTCAAATCATATTGAAGCACTTGAAACTCATTCTTATATAGACATTATATTATAATAAGGCACTATTTTTCATATGGTAATTCAAGCTGACCGGACTGAATTAAGTACATATACAACAACCAGACTTAAGACAAATACTATATCGGTTTGCATCAAAGTTCGGCAAGGTAAACCTTGGGTCCGATAAGTCCGAATGAATACACAAACGAGGCTATTAAGTATATATAAGTATATAATCCATATGTATAATATAATCTCTAGGAATATAATAGATTTAACTAGATTCCATTTTCGCACGAAGCTTATCGTGCTTACCCAGGCGCAGGTGCACAGCTAAAGTAGATTACTTTATAAGCACGCAAAAACTCCTCGCCTACAAAATGTGGTGATCCTATTAAATAGGAAGATGAAAACCTAACCTATTTTTATTTAAATTAACGTTCCTTCACTCGTCGTAACCGCAAGGACCCCGCTGAATAGTTTAACGAGTGAACTTTCATAGAAATATTAAAACCGCCGGTTTGTGAACGGCCTACTCGGGTTTGCTCTTTGATATTTTAATAGGGAAAAAAGTTACCGCGTAGCGGCCAGGCCGGCCGGTGCATCTGAACGGGATTTCACGAATAGCTCTCAATCTCTCTATTCAACGTATGACATATAGGGTGGTACTGTAAACGAATGTACGTTATTCGATTTTAATTAGGGTTTTTTTCTTGTTTCTTGTAATGTCTAATTGGAAATCGTCGGTATGTTTTACATTTCTACTACTATACTAGCCTAAAATAGTAACACTTTCACAAGAGCAATATGATTGGTTCATATTGTATTACTATACTTTGCTAGGCGCGGCCGTTCGAGGAGTAGATGGCGGGACGATCTCGCTAATTTCTTGCCCAAGTGGGAAGAAGTGGCACAGTGCAGAGAGGAATGGTGGTCACAGGGGGAGGCCTTTGCTTAGCAGTGGGATTTAATGGGCTAAATAAAAATCCTTTCCTAGGAATTTAAAAACTTTAAAAGATTACGGCTAAAATAAATAGATTTACGTAATGTTTTTATAACAAAACGATTTGTTTTGCATTGTTGTAAACTTTATTTTGAGATGCGTGTAATTACAATATTACACGCATCTCAAAAAGATGAGATGAGATGCGTGTAATATCGCCGTAATATTGTTGTATATTATACGTACTTATTACAAAGCTTACACAAATAAATTGATCTGTTTATAGGCATATATTTTGAAGTGTAGAGTTTTTAAATACCTTTTAATGTTTTGTATGTATTTATAGAAAAACTAGTATTTTTAGAGGGTTAAAAACGTAGCAAATATTAATAATAGTTAACGCTTGGCTGTAAAAACGTGACGAACAAACATAAATACTTTTTTTTAGTTTATGTAGGTACATACTAATTAAAGTGAGGCAAATAGTTCACTGTGAGGCACTTGAATGGAAATAGACTAACTACGCCTGAGTAATTTGTAATGACGATTAAAATACAAAAGGTAGGTAGTATTGAATTCTTTATTGTCGATATAAAGGTTAAAAATGTCCCATGTTGGTCTGGGACCTGGCCCATGTTGATCTGGGACAGAATAAAAAAATGTGCCAACTGTGGTTCTTGCCTAGCATGTCGTAAAAGGCGACTAATGGTATATCAGGTTTTGGGTGTGTGATTGTGTAGGCGACAGGTTAGCCGATTGTCACTGCTTTTTCAGTTTTTCATCGAACCCAGCCCGGCTTTATTTTTGGCTGAATGTGGTTGAAGGGGGCATGCTGCCCCTTTGACTCTGCCTACCCCTTCGGGGATTACAGGTGTGATGTTATGTATGTAAGGTAAAAAATTATGTATGTATCATTGGCCGTAGAATTCTATAAATGTAAGTAAGTAATTATAGGATGCTATAAATACGAGTAATAAATTGTGTATGAATGTTACTGGGTCAAGTCGAAGGGTGACTGACCAAATTGAAGAAGGGAAACTAAAATACTAATTGTCTTATTCTAAATGTTTGTGACATTAATTAATGATAGTGGTACATTAATTAATAACCTATCGAAGAATTTCAATTAGATTGGATAAGTGGGTCAATCTAGACGTAGATTTAAAACCTACAGCCGGTTTGTGGTTGAGGAGCTTTCAATAAGGACATATCACGTCAAACGTCTTGCATCTAAACGCTCAAATATCATCATCATCTTCCTAGCGTTATGTCCCGTGTTTTTTTAGACGGGGTCCGCTTAGACCATGATTTAGCGAGTCCGCTAATTACATTGAAGCGACTGCCGATCTGACCTTCGTAACCCTAAAATAGGGAAACCAGACAATTGGATCATGGTTACAAATCCAAAGTTGTTTGAATTTGCAAGTTTTATCACGGTGTTTTCCTCAACGTCGAGTTTATGGTATAAATACGTAAATATACTTGAAAACTCCAGAGGTACGTGCCCGGGTTTGAACCCGCACTCCACGGTTAAGAGGCGCGTGTCCTTACCATTGAGCTACCACCGCTCAAATATATTATAATAAATTATAAAATCGTTTAGTATATCTTCGTCATTTGTCTGTCTAAAGTGATAATATGCATACAATATTTTTTCAAAAGTAACTGACAAAATAAATAAAAAATTTAGTCCTACTAAAAGTATTTTTATGCTAATTTAATTTCATCCAAATCCTAAATGTAGATATCAGCCAATAGATTTTACAGGGCAAAATACAAGTCTCTAGACTGACAGCCATCCGGGGCAATGGCTAAATGCCCATTTTCTAAATGCTTCCAGCAGAACAGAATGCAAAAATAATTACTTTACATACTATACTTACTGCAAGCCAATTTCCTAGGTTATAGAGCGCTACGACACGCCTTAAACACCACACTCGCTTCTATGACATCCATTAATCTTTTCATAAAAGCTCTACGGTTATTATGACTCCCAATATCAACTTTTGTTAGCACACGACCAATCTGATCATGGTATGGTGATCACACACGTATACCGTCACGCCTGTAATGTAGACAGATTCCAAGGAGCTCTCCTTAAACCACACTAAATTAATAATTGTAAAAAGGTATGACAATTGGCTAGCGCGCCGCTTACCTAATTAGAAAACCAACACTCAATACACCATTATATATTTTTATAAACTATTAATAACCGTAACCATAAGTGAGAAAAAATAAAAATGTACCAGAAATTTAGGTTCATACTTCAAGTGGTCGAACTTTGCAAGAAGTTATTTCGTCACTGCTTGCAAAGACATTGCTAGTTCTACCTTCCGTATTATACATATATTTTTTTGTGCATGTTGTATTGGTGCGAATATTGTTTGTGAACATTGTGCTGTGTATGCTCATATTTTGTCAATAAATAAATAAATAAATAAATAAACCATTAAGTGCCTTTTTCGAGATGCTAGGCAAGGAACACAGCTGATACATTCTTATGAGTCCAAGACCAACATGGGTAATACAAAAAAAAAACAAATTTTTCATGTGATAGTAAGATACACCCTGTGAGTGCGGCGCGAGTGAGGGCGCTGCGTTTGACTTTCATATTTGCAGCCGGTGTAGTGCTCCTCCTATTTGTCCACCGGAATGTTAGCATTGTAGCACTAGGCTTTGTAAAATTGAGCCTCATGGAAATAATAGTGACTTTTCTCTTTCATTGAAAATGTTTTGTTCTTTACAAATAAATTCATCGGATTTTTTCGGAGAACAATACGTGGCGTTTCTATTTTTACCTATAGAATATTTTCTATAACTTTATTCTGCGGGTCACACATAAGGGATAAATATGTTAGAACGACCTACATGTGTAGGTACTAAATTTCAACAAATACTGTTCAGTTATTTAATTCTGGGTTCTATTTTACAAATACATGAGTTTTTTTTTACATTAGATTTTTGTGTGACTTTGAATAAAATTTAATAACATGGATTTTTTTGTATCAATTGAGAGGCATTGGACAACTTAAAAGCAAAATGTTGTTTATTTTTTTAATCAACGTAAATTTCAATTTCTTCCTTATCATCTAAAATCACTTCTTAACTCTGTATGTAATGTGCTATATCAAACATGCCCAAACCCAAAATAAATAAACGACATTTGGTATACAAACCGCAATATCGGCCTTAGCGAAGCCCTCGTATAAAAATATTTGTCCACTATCTGACACCGAAAATATACGCGTCAGTCCGAATAATTCTGGCTCACTTTGAGTATTCCAATCTGCCTGCAATGATTTACGTGAACATTGTTTTGTGTAAAAACAAAAGACCCAGTTTATTATATGTGATGCTGTGTACTATTTTTGACCTCTTATATATTTAGCCAATCAGTTCTTATCAAGCGCTGTAATCCAGGTCCCCCTACAATTGTCTTTTGTGTCAATGTTAATAATAATATATCATGTCAATTGCTTGGTTTAAACTGGGTCGCTTATGATATAGCAAGGGGACTGTCTTAAATAACCAGTCGAGAATTATTCAGTCTCAAATGCTACCCATGTGAAATGCTACCAATCTCAAATGCGATCCATCACAAAATTTTGAATTCTGGTAATTGATTTAATGCTCGTATCGTAAGTTGATTGGGTAAATAAAAAATAGAGTCGAATTATCTTTTCTTCTCTTTTGATATTTTCACTGGAATGTGTCATAGCAATCTCAACTTTTGTTTCTTACCGTTTAGAAGAATCTTGTCCTAACAATGGTAAACTAATTTATTACAGCAGCCTACTTTAGATTCCAACTTTCAAACCTAAAACCTAATTATGATAAGACGAAAAAGTAATTAAAGTAGCAATTGCGGAACGCAATAAGAATGAAGTTACTTTTAAGCTCGCGTGAAGGAGGTTTACGTCTGAAAGTCCGTAGCGACCGCGGCATTAAATGATAAGGCCCCGGGGCTTAATCAGTGTCATACTCCTTGTTACAATTCCCAAACATGGCTCCATTCCTAATCTTATCGCGCAAAACCGTCGAAAGGTCGTCCACTGGCTCAGAGGAGATTTAGTATCAGTGATAGCGCGTACAGACTCCATTGGCAGACTGCCAAATTATTTTTTGCCAAATTTCACAAGGACCAAGGAATAAATCGGAGCCAAGGCTGAGTTGTAGCGATGCCCCAATCGCACTGAATATTGAAAATGGTTAACCACAGATGGAAAAATTGTCTGTACATTAGTTTAGATTGTTCACTAAATAATATCGGACGTGTGATTTCAACAAAAAATAATTTTGTTGCAGTTGCCTAATGTGTCATAAGGAGCGGCGGTAGCTCAATGGCAAAGACACGCATCTTATAACCGAGGGGTGCAGGTTCAAACCCGAGCAGGTACTCTGGATTTTTCAAATCTATGTACGTATCTATACCACTAGCTCGCGCAGTGAAGGAAACACCGTGATGAAACCTGCAAACACAAACAACTTTGGATTTGTAACCATGAACCAAAAATTATCTGATTCCCCTATCTTAGAGTTACGAAAGACAGATCGGCAGTCGCTTCAATGTAATTACCAGTCTCGCTAAATCCTGGATCATGGTCTAAAGCGGACCCCGTCTAAGCACGGGACATAACGCTAGAAAGATTATGATGAGTAAAGTGTCATAAAACATAAAAGATTACCCAGAAAAATTAAGCAAATGTACGTTTCTAAAATAGAATACGTTTTTAAGTTACAAGGTAACTTCCGTCAGAAGTACTATGGGATGCCGAGATTGAAAGCTTATTAAGTAGGTTAAGTATTAATTAAGAACCTGCGTATAGGTACTTATAATAATGTATACACGTGAGTATGTGTATCGTGTAAATATTAAATTATTATATATTATTAAAGTAGGTTTTACACTTTGTTTCCTACTTAATAGATTACGCATCTTGGTTTGCATTTAATTATAATATTTTGTACGCATAGAATGTTGAAGTATATGACATGTTTTGACTATTCCTTGTAGATAAATAAATAACCTTCCCTTCTGGTGTATGTGTTAAACAATGTTTGTTCTACCATTTCTATGATATTCATACATAGGTAGAAATGTAAAGATTAATCGTGCATCAACCCATTCATCTTATAGGATAAACAGACCAGGTTTTTAATGTTTTTATTGCAATTAGTATATAAAAAAAATATATAAGTATAATTTAATATTCTGTAGAATGATGCTAGACTTGCACTTTTATATCATTTCTTAATAGTAGTCCAATTAATTTTATATTATTTTGATGAGGATTTTTGTTTTTTTTTATGCTGAATTGTCAGCCCATTAAAAAAAAAAATTGTGCTGACATATTTATTATTCCTTAATAATTTAGTGTGAACTTTACCAAATCAACATAACTTTTCCCATATACAATTCAGTAAGATGCATTTATACAGGGTAAATTTAAATTCATTTTTATTCATGTAAATATATAAAAAATAAATTTGACTTATAACATGATTTTGAATTCGATAGTTCTTGTTCGATATTCAGAATCAGTATTTTTCGATTTGCTTTTAAACTGAATGTGGTTGAAGGGGCATGGTGCCCCTTTGACTCTGCCTACCCCTTCGGGGATTATGGGCGTGATGTTATGTATGTGTATGTATGTACTTTTTAACTGTAGTTACTGTACTATTTATACACATCACGTATAGCCTTGGTTGTACCATTTAATATAAATTGTAAATATATAAGCCAACGTACCCTCCAGACGAATGGGCGGGCCGTTAGCGTGCTCGTAATAATCTTGACACCATGGAAGGTGACGCAGCGATTAGTCCGGTATCATAACATGTCCAAACACGTCCAAACACGCCGACGCGGTACACCGCGTCGGCGTGTTTGGACGAAGCCCAAAGAAGTCTTTGCGATATCAAGGTCATATTTGCTACCCTCTATATTGATTTTTATTGCATTAGCAATGCCTGGATGAATAAACATAACATAACATGAATATTGGGCAGAAATTGCCACAAATCAGGAAAAAAAAATTAAAAACAATCAGTGGTAATAAAATAAATTATAAAAAACTTCCACTACCTTTAGATATTATAGCACTATTAAAAAGAACATGAAATATACAAGAATACCAATTATAGATATCAGCTAGCTCACTAAAATATCTAAAGTTATTTTTAAATATTTCTTTATATAAATACCTATATGGGTCGTGTGATAAAAACTGTATCTATAATAAAAAATAAAAATAGGTAAATAAATTCTCCAGATTGTTCTCAATCATTTTAAATATGTGCATAGCTCAAAATTACACAACTTTGTGGACGAAATTCTGCTAAATGTTTAATATTACTTATTGTCATACATAGATGACTTTGCGTATGGGTAAAATACCCTCCACGGAATCTATAGTAGGTAATATTACATACAAATTAGATAATGATGTTTAATTAAACGTAAGTTAATTAAAAATCTTTATTGGACCGAAACAAACTACTTTCTATATACATACATATATACTGTCTCATTTTAATTATTCATTAAGTTATTATTTAGTAATTAAATAAAGAGAAAAACATTTTATAAAGCAATTGCGCAGGTTATTCTTTAATACAAAGAAAATAGTAAGTAATTGGCTTATTATTGATGTTTGTTCCTATGTAGAATTTATGATTCTGATCTCTACAAACGATGATAGAAACGACGCGAGAAAATATATATTCCTATAAAGAAAAAATATTCGTTATTTTTTCATACATGTCTATATGACGTGACTGATAATGGTCGTAGTTACTTAACTAGAACGAAATACGGTACTTATAATGCCTATTACGTCACAAAATTTAAGGTATATTGTGCTACTAAGACTTATTTTAGAACCCAATTATATATTGGCGAGCCACTAGTCTACTAGGTATTTTAATAATAATAATAATAAGTATACTCAGAAGTAAGATCCGGCCGGTGTACTCCATCACACACTCATATTAAAACGTCTCAAGGGGCCTCTACATGTTGGGCCTGTGCCCCCATGCAAGCCTTCCAAAGGACCGGGAAGGTAACACTTCCCGTGATATCCAAAAGGAGACAACAAATAATAATAAATACACACACCAATTCCCTAGTTCCAAACTAAGCATGTATGCTTGTGCTATGGATACTAGGTGAACGGATAGACATACTTAAATACGTTTTTAACATCTAAGTACAAATGTCCATGTTCATCACACGAAACATTTGCCCGTAGCGGGATTTAAACCTGCGACCTTTGACCACTCGAC
Source organism: Glyphodes perspectalis (assembly GCA_951394215.1). Lineage (NCBI taxonomy): Eukaryota > Metazoa > Arthropoda > Insecta > Lepidoptera > Crambidae > Glyphodes > Glyphodes perspectalis. The sequence goes on from OX596219.1 coordinate 7,105,256, forward strand.
CAACGGACCAGTCAAACACACAGTATTTTAAAAATTTTCATCCAACCCAACTCTATTTTATTTTTGGCGGAATATGGATTAAGTAACTTACTACTCCTTAGGCTCTACCATATCCCTTCGGGGAATGTGGGTGATGGCATGAATGTGTTTGAGTATAGATACTATTCATGATTGCAAATTTTTGTAATTTTTTTTGTTTTAGACTTTGGTCTAGAAGACATATCAGCCCTATCGTAACTTATTCATAATATACCACTTGAATTACTTATTATACTACCTAGTTTATTATTTTTATATCTAAGTTTCTTAATTAAGCTGCGATGTCTCAATAAACCAGACAACACAACCTCGCTAAGCATTAGGGCTAAGTCCGACAAAGGTTCTGCCAAAATGGTTTGAAAAACACCATCGTTGGTTTTATTCGGTATTCGATTCATCAATACCTGCCGCTGTCCTTCGTTCCGGACACACTCCGACAGCAAGTGCTGGGTATCGGATTGCGAAGTTATGAATCGGCCATTTTAACTATCGTTTCTTAGAAAGTCAATCAACGACTGTTCCATGCAATGAGTTATCTTTGTAAAGTTTCATAGGTAAAATTTGTGCAAGTGTAGCAAGCGATAATATAATATGATATGACGTACGGGCGTAATGTTATGTTTGTATGTATCAACAGAGTATTGACGAAACGTACTCACGAGATACATTGCTTGTTTATGGCAAAAACAATAAAAATACTATCTCTCCAGGGAAGGTCAAACACACGATATGAAAGCTTGAGGGACGTTTGATAAGCTTAGTATGGCGAAATTGACTACGTATTTTGCGTAAGCCGATAGTGATATCGTTTTAACGGCCTACTCATACACACAATACATCGTCGTACGATCGTACATACAATCCTAACCAGCAATTTTACTTTAATCTAAATAAGACAGTAAACCTATCTGTCTGTCTATTACATCTTCACGCCTAAACTTGTTGACCAATTGCGATTAAATTTAGTAAACTTAAAGTTAGAACTCTGTAAAAAAAATTTGCAAATGGAATTTTTATCCCATAAAAATCGTTACCTTTCACATACACGATAGACTCTTAATTTCAAATGGACCGAGCCGCGAGAAAAAACTAGTTCAAATTCAAATTCAAATTCAAAATATCTTTATTTATATAGGCTTCAAGAAAGCACTTATAAATAGTCAATATACAAAAAAAAGAACACATAATACTACCACCGGTTCGGAAGGTAGAATCTATCGAGAAGAAACCGGCAAGAAACTCGATAGTTACTCTTTTAAATGCCAATTATACAATTTTGTAAACTTAATTAATCCACACTTAAGACTAGATATCACTGCAGATGAACAATTCATTATGAAGTTAACCATAAATCATTGTCATTGAGGAATTCTTCGATCTTGTAATAGCCCTTACTCATTAAAAATGATTTAATGCATAATTTGAATCTATGTAAGGGTAATGTTAAAATACTTTGTGGTAGTTTATTGAACATTTTAATACTTAGACCAATAAATGAATTACCACTTTTTTGGAGTCTATGATTTGGAACAGCAAGCTTGTGTTTATTTCTCGTATTAAAACTATGAGTATTTGACTTTTTAGGAAATGATTCAATATTTTTGAATATATACATAATACAATCCAAAATGAATTGTGATGCTATGGTAAAAATAATTCCTAAACTATTTATTGGAAAATTTGCTCGTGTCGGTTGGCTTGTTTGTATTGTCACCAATATCCTACAGCCGAAACTATGTGTTGTACACGACACATAGTTTCGAATTTCATTACGCAAACAGATGAGACATGGAAGAGTAAGCTGTGATTACTACTAGTGATAGAAGCATGAGCTCGAGGATGACCTTGGCTTCATATAGATATATAATAATAGAGTGAAGTAAATCAATAAACCTGAAATATTCTACCAGCATAGTTATTGTTTTCTTTTCAAGTGGTATTTCACCAGCTGAAAGTCTAAACGCAAATATTACCGCATCCGCTACTTTATTTGATTGGTCAATTATTATTAGGCATTTTAAATTATTATTAGGCATTGCTCGCTTTATTCAATTGACAACCAAGATGTACAGTCGCCGTCAGATATATTGGAGGCGACTGTACTTCTACTGATCTTCTTAAAACAAAATTTATTGTGAACGTCATATAATCGAACGCGGTTGCGTAATGGGATAAAAGCTCTCTTGACAATAAAATGAGAATTGTAGGTAAAAAAACACTCTCATAAGTTGATCTAGTATCGAAACACCGTGTACTAATACTGTTAAAATGATTTATCCCAACATGAAAGGAATAAATCTCACATAAATAAAATATAATGTTCGAATCCCTCTAATGAATAGTAAGCTTCATAGAAATATCTATTAGAATGAATGTGCCTCTTTGCTAAATTGCTTTGACATGGACTAACTAGATCACGAAAATTCCGGATGTCTGCGAAGGATTACTTCCAATTCCCCCACTCTCCTGAGCCTTAAATGTTCGTCTTACATAATATGTGGGGATTAGCTGGCAGAAGGCAGTTCAGTTTGCCTGCTCGGCTCCACACGATCCCCTAGTTCCTTCTCTGAACACGTTCACTTTATTTATAAATTTAGTTTAGTAAACGCACAAACTAACCGGACTTATCTCTGTTTGATTTACTTAGTTTGTTTTCTTAAAGGTTTAAAGACCAGAAGTTTGCTATCATTCCCGACGTGTATTCCAGAAGCCTTATACTGAATTACTCGTTCTGAGAGATGTTCAAGCAGTTTTAAAGTTTTGAGCTTATCATAAATATTCATATTAAAAGTCTTGCCATAAATATTCACTTAACTAGGAACTGCAAATCAAACCTTTGCTAAATTAAGTAAATATTTTTTTAATGAAAGTTTAAACAAATACGCAACAGGCAAATCGGCCTTCAGGACTAAATACAGCTTTATAATTCATTTCAATCAGATTATTTGAAACTAAACGGAAAATAATGGGCGGTATAACTAGCGTATCAGCTGAAAACTTTTATCTGACTTAACAATCTGAATCAAACTTTCCGTTAAATTGCTACTTTTAAATCTAATATTGTAGCAGTGGTATTTTATAGAAGCTTAACGAGTGCCCTAGATCAACATTTACGTATTGATTTCCAAGTGATTCTATATATTATGGGCTAAGCTTAACATGACACCCGCTTGTTAATGTGTATCATGCATTATGATACATTAAGTGTTAAGTCCCAGAGACTTAAAAAATAATGTGCCAACTGTGTTTCTTGTCTAGCATGTCGTAAAGGCGACTAATTGTATATGGGGTTGTGGATATGTTTGTGTAGGCGACGAGCTAGCCACTTGTCACTACTTTTTCACAATTTTCCATCTAACCCAGCCCATTGTCCCATGTTGGTTTCGGACTTAAAAAGATTGTGCTATCTGTATTTCTTGCCTAGCATATCGTAAAAGGCGACTAATGGTATATGGGCTTTTAGATATGTGATTGTAAAGGCGACGAGCTAGCCACTAGTCACTACTTATTCACAATTCTCCATCTAACTTAGCTCAGTTTTGTTTTTGGCTAAATGTGGGTAAAGGGACCTGCTGCCCCTTTAACTCTGCCTACCCCTTTTGGGATTATGGGCGTGCTGTTATGTTATGTTGTTAAGTTTAAAATAAGGGATGTTACGATAATATTACAGGTATTAAAATATGATTTCCTTCCGGTTTGAGCGGTACTGTGTGATATATTACTAAATTTTAAACATGTGTTAAATGAGCAACTTTACACATCTAAGTTTGAAGTATCTGATATAATTATAGGAACCAAACAATCGGCTACAATTAATATTATTGTTTAATGAAGAATCTCCCTCTCTCTTCCTATGCAGGTTAAAAATGGTCTGTGACAACATCCATCAACGATATCGTTGGTATCAAAAAGTATTCAGAGGTGCCAGTCGTCAGTCATCGTTGTGAACTGCCAATTTTTGTGACAGTGACGAACATTTATCCTCTGTTCCCGCAAGTTCTAGATTTTGTTTTGTTTTTCAATCTCTATGTACTGGATATTAACATATATATATTAAACATTCCATATCTGTAAATGTAAAATCCTACTGTTGAAAAGAGTAACTAACGAGTGTGTTGGCGGAAATTTAAAACAAAGGAACTTTGACTTTTTCTTTGAATGTACGCAATAGATGAAATGTGAGATCTTTTTCGTTCGATATATCTTTGAAAAGTTCGTTTCACAAACATTCTTTATGGTAGTGTCAATGTGCTGCCGTTGATGCTATATTTCAACGTTCACTTGTCATTTTACCTCATTTCACAGATAGTGAGATCGTACTTTACGGAAAAGATCTTCCAGTAGTGTTTCTTTTCATTATAATCATAAAACAAACATAACATAACATCACGCCTATAATCCCCGAAAGGGTAGGCAGAGTCAAAGGGGCCGCTGGCCCCTTTAACCATATACAACCAGAAATAAAACTGGGCTGGGTTAGATGGAAAATCCATAAAAAGTCGGTAATTAAAATCATAAATAGTCTTCAAATATTGTTTTACAGATTTATACGAATAGTTATAAATTGATACGCCATACATTTCAAAACTTACCGTATAAACCGAGTGTAAATATACAGATTTCTAAATTCTTATACCTTTATTATCGTATATCGCAGATAAAATGTTATTTTAATTAACAAATAAGTTTTATGCAACTGTTATTTCTGTTTTTATATACATACTCGTATATACCATTACGCCCATGATCCCCGAAGGGGTAGGCAGAGTCAAAAAGGCAGCAAGCCCATTTATCTAGCCAAAAATAAAACTGGGCTGGGCTAGATGGAAACTTGTGAAAAAGTAATGACAAGTAGCTAGCTCGTCGCCTACACAATTTGTAGTTTTAATTTAGTACCTATAGGAATATAAACGGACACAAAGTGATTAATTTTTCCAACTACATAAGAAGTTAATTATTAAAGCGATATTTGGTATCAATGGTACTCCCATTGATACCCCAGTCACTCACTCTACGTCATATCATATATGAAACATTGTGTACATCGGAGGACCAATATGATTAAAGCGTCGATAACAGACTCAGTTGGGAAACTGCCGAAACTCGCACAGGTGTAATTAAAACCTGTCTATGAACCGGAGCTTAGACAGATAAATGGGATCCAAATATCCCACTGGTTCAATTTATTGAGTAATCAATCGGACCGTCGGGAATATGTCCCGAATATTGTGCCTAATAAGTTCTCCAACGTCTTTTAATTAAACTTTTATCGGGTTTTGGGTGTGTGATTGTGTAGGCGACAGGTTAGCCGCTTGTCATTGCTTTTTCACAATTTTCCATCTAACCCAGCCCGACTTAATTTTTGGCTGAATGTGGTTGAAGGGGTATGCTGCCCCTTTGACTCTGCCTACCCCTACGGGGATTATGGGCGTGATGTTCTTATGTATGTATGTATTTTAATGAAACCACGTCTACGAGATCTATGACACGATAGAAAACTGTCATCTTCTTTCTTACGTTGTGTTTCTTTTCAATTGGGGTTGGCTAAGGCTGCTGCCTGATACAGAGAATCTGGCTATGGAATGTAAGTTTCACGTCTCCTTCGTCGTCCTTGAAAATGACAATTGAACTGACTGATAAATGTATTGCTGTTATCATTAAAATTTGAAACTAATTTGAAACAAATACTTAATTTGACAAGAATATACATACATACATAACATCACGCCCATAATCCCTGAAGGGGTAGACAGAATCAAAGGGGCAGCATACCCCTTCAGCCAAAAATGAAGCCGGGCTGGGTTAGATGGAAAATTGTGAAAAAGCAGTGACAAGCGGCTAACCTATCGCCCACACAATCACACACCCAAAACCCGATATACCACTAGTCGCCTTTTATGACATGCCAGGCAAGAACCACAGTTGCACACAGCACATTCTTTTTAAGTCCCAGACCAACATGGGACGAGAATATACTTCAGTAAAATCAATTAGAATATGAATCAACTCTTCAAACTTTATGCCGACGACATGGAAGGCTATTACGGTATTTAGCCATTCAAATCTTGAATTCAGAAACGCGGAATTTAGTTACACTGTATAATTATCATAAAGCAGTGATATAAGTAAGAAACTCATAAGTGCTTAGATAAATAGAGTAAGCTTAAAGGTTTCATCTTGAAAGATAGGCTTTGATACAATTCGCCTTGTCAGAAGACATGAGTAAATACACTACACACACAGAGTTTAAGCCTCATACAATCTCGTCAAGACGAAACTTTGGTACTGCGTGGCTTTCTGAATTCTGCCTTTGGCGGTCACAACTACGTGAAAGCTAAATGCGGATGAATTAATCAATTCATTAAATTTTCAAAGTAAAATCCCATGAGGGTCTGGGACTTAAAATATTGTACCAACTGAGTTCCCTGACCAGCATGTCGTGAAAACCCGACTTTTCAAAATGTTTCAACTAACTTACCTCAATTTTGTTTTTAAAAGAACTCGTAGAAGAACGCTAGGGGAGTCACCGTAAAAATACTGGTAATCTTAGAAAATGACCAGCATACACATACTAACTTGACAATCTTAAACTACATAATATCCTTGTAAACTATGCTACTCATTCTATAATCCCATGAATTTATGGGATTCTAGAATGAGAATGAGATTTCTGGTCAACCAAACCCCCCAAATGCACTCTCGAATGGATGAGCCATTTCAATTTAAAGATAATTTTTTAGCCAACATTCTGGTATTCGTAAAGTAAGAAATAATGCTATCATCCATAAATTACAGCTTCCTGAACAAGCTACTTTTAACTGTTAAATTTTATTTTTGTTTCATTCTATATGGATCGTATCAATTTTACAATATTTCCCTGCACATTTTCGAAGATCACAATTACCAAATCGAGTTAATGTTTAATAAAATAAATGTTTATTTTTTGAATGGCCACTAACTCTCCTCGCCAGGTTTATTGATAAAGTTTCTACAATAAAACACGGGTGTTTAGAGTTTTATCGTTGTTTCATGGATAATTTAATTTAAATGCAGAACGTTCTACTGAGAGGACAGCAGCCATCACGGAATGATACTGTCGGAACGGAAAGTAATCTTCCGTATAATCTAATAGGAAAAATGTCTGTTGATCACATGAATACTGCATACTCGGCAACTAGGGATTGCAATGCTTGATCCACCAATCCAGCTGCTCCCATCACAATTTTGTTGTGCTGTGCATGTTTGCTGTGCTGATTCCATCCATCCACATGTGCTGGTTCAATGCCGCCCAATTCAATCGCTATAAAAGATTTGATTGCTTATTCCAGCATTCCGGAACAAGTAGTCCAGCTGGGCCCAGCACAATTTTAGCTGTGCCATATCCAGTGACGTGTGCTGGTTCAATGCCGCCCATTTAAATCCCTACAAAAGATTTGATTGCTTATTCCAGCATTTCGGAACAAGTAGTCCAGCTAAGTCCAGCACAATTTTAACTGTACTAAATCCAGCTGTAAACCAGCACATACCGCTGGATTTCAATCCATACTAGATTTCAAAATGCTGTATTAAGCAATTTTACTGGGTCTTAATTTTAGCTCTGCTGGATTCAACGAAAATGCCGCTGGATTGCAATACCCGTAAAGACTAAACAAATTCCTTATACATAATGTTTATAAGATTCAAAAACAATCACAAAACAAAAGTACCTATGAATGCAGATTTTGATTAAAAATTCTGTTGACTTATCAGCAACATACTTGATAGTTAAACGTCTCGAAAAGTAATAGTACCTACATATTTCAATAATTTTACATTATGTCTACATCACTTCATAGCTTATGTGAAATTATAATGTTTTCAGAAGTAGAAGAACCACTGTATTCCTAAATATATTTTATAAAAACTAAATAAATCGTCACAATTTCGTACAACTAAGAACCGGATGTGATACTGGGATTATTATACCTGCATTTAAATATATTTCTTCCTGCATACAAAGATATTATCAAGACAAAATTGTGTAAAATAACCAGATATGTAACTGGAATTTAAATATTATCGTACTGTAAAAATTCCGTTGGATTATTAATAATCGTTATTTATACAGTGATGTAAAAATAATAATTTCTGGAATTAAACAAACAGTGTGAACTATTTATTAAATACCGTTAAAGCAAAGAGGTTAATAAAAAGCATCGTGTCCTTTTGTGTATGAAAGTTTTATGTAATACGAGCACTTAAATGTAAATGATTGTTTCCGGAACAGGCCGTGATGGTTCATGACCCTCAACTTTGAACATTAGCACCCAATAAGTCCTCTACAATGCACGATTACATAGTCTAGCTAAATGGTTTCTGTGTAAAAACAATTATATCATTTATTCAGCACAAAAATCATACTTAATATAATAATAACACGTAATAGTATTTCGAAAACAGTCAAATTACAAAATATATATACTTATGTAGTTCCCCAAAATAATGGACGCTTTAAATATTTCGTTGTTTATTTAAATATAAATATTAGTTAAAATATATAACATTGCAATAACCTTGTCTGTTAATTTTTTTTCAATTAAAGTATTTTTGATTGTACAAACAATAAATAAAAAAAAAATTAAAAATCTGAACCACTAAGATTGACTACCTATATAATTCTCTTATATATAAAATAAATAGTTATTTTCTTATAATATCTTACAGCGTCGCATACGTCTTACTAGCATTAATTTTGTTATTGCTTAAGTTTGTAAAATAGAAGAAATAAAAAATATGCATACATAACTAAGTAATTAATTTACTCCTGTTATTTCTTTTTATAAAAAGCTCGTCACTATATAACGTAAAGGAAATACGATGAATATATTTATGTATTATATTATAACTTACCTCAAACTCACTTTAAACCACAACAATCAAGCACGAAAATCTCCAATCTAATCACAAATAATCCTCTGTACACAAAAATCAAATACCTTTGAGAAAACCAAACACATTTTACGTATTACACGCAAGTTTTCTATAAGTTTTCATCGTTTCCCTCGCTTTCAGGGCGCGGAAAAAAACATTGTTCAACTTTTTCAATTAACTTTTTATGTTTTCGGGTAAAAGGTTATTTGGGCACAGGCGATACTGGCTGGTTCAGTGTAGCGTATTTTTTTTAATAACTCACTAAGTTTTTCGCGGCAAACCGGAGTGGCGATGGTACGCAGCGCTGAAGTGGCTGCGACGCTCACCTAAGGGATACTAGCGCTGAAGCGCGCGGTCAAATGCTACTCTTGTGCGCCAAACGATGCGCGGTTGCACTATTTTGTAATTATATTTTCAATTTATTTTTATATACCTACCAATAAACTTGGTCCCATATTTATATTCTGCTATTGAATGTTTGTAGGTATACCTAAATAAACGCCTACAAAACGATTACTTGCATTTTCAGCAACTACTATAACTAAGGCATAGCGCATTATAAATTAGAGATATTTCTATTCTAGGTTTATGTTCGAATTATATTTTTAGTTTGTAATATATATATATTTTTTAATGTTGGATTAATGAGTAATAATTAATGAATTAGTATTAACGTACATTACATCACGCCCGTAATCCCCGAAGGGGTAAACAGAATCAAAAGGATAGCAGGCCCCTTTAACATTTAGCCAAAAATAAAACTGGGCTGGGTTAGATGGAAAATCGTGAAAAAGTAGTGCAAGTGGCTAGCTCGTCGCTTACACAATCACATACCCAAAACCCCATATACCATTAGTCGCCTTTTACGACATGCTAGGCAAGAAACACGGTTGGCACAATCTTTTTAAGTCCCAGACCAACACGGGACTAATAAAATTGTAATACATATAGTAATAATATATATCATAAATACGTGATGGCAAAAATAAATTCATTTAGCCAGATAGCCCCGAGCCAAACCAAGTTTAGGTTTCATAAAAACGCTTTTTATAAAAAAAACTCATATGTATTAAAGTTTTATTCATAACTGTAAGAAGGTGTAAGAAGGTGAATGACGTACATAATGTCATTTACATAGAAAAAAAATAAAAGTACAAGTCATGTGTACAAAAGTCCCATAAATACTGTTCAAGTAATTAATTCTTAAGAATAGTTATGATTGAAACGTTTTTTCTTTTTTGATTAAAATGTTTTATCACGAGACTAAAAAAACTAGTAAGATACTCTGGTCTGTTTGATAATGTTATGGGTTGATAAGAAATTTTAATTTATCGCTTATCAGGTCAATTTTATTATGGATTATAATTACAGCGATTTTATTGCTGCTTGATTGTGTTTTATAAACGTCTGATAACGTATAATAAGGCGTAATTTATATACTACCGGTATATATAATTTTTTTTCAACTCATTAGATTTATTGTTTAAGTAACTAAATATACCTTTTATATATATACATATTTTTTTATCTTAATAGTTTTTTAATAATAATAAAAATAAATGTGTGATTGTTTAAACGACGAGCTATCCACTTGTCACTACTTTTTCACAATTTTTCACCTAACCCAGTTTTATTTTTGGCTTAATATGTTTACAGGGGTGTACTTTTCACTCTGCCTACCCCTTCCGGGTTACGGGCGTGATGTTATGTTTTTAATAAAATATCTTAACACATCAACAAATTCCTTGATATAATTGATTTGATTTCTATTATATTGTTTTAATATCTAATATTGAAATGATAAGATATTTAATAAATATACAACCTTTGCCTAATAGAATAAATAATATTCAAAAAAAAAAAACATTATAGTCTGAACAATAATAACTAGGTACTTAGTTATTTAATAAAAATATATAAATAATATTTGTAGATAAATATATTGTTTTTATTTGGAGCACAAAAAAGTGTTACTCTCACGAAGATAAACAACTAACTGAACTGACCAAATCATTAACTTGTTATTGGGTATCTTTCCTAATACGTACGTCATCTGAGCACCTTTCACTTTTGGCTTAGTGGTACTGACTGTAACGCTTTCATAATTTCGAAACGCTCTACAACCGGCTCGTTGGTCTAGGGGTATGATTTTCGCTTAGGGTGCGAGAGGTCCCGGGTTCAAATCCCGGACGAGCCCAAATCTTTTATATTTTTAGAAGTTTACTCCGCTTAGGTATTTTATTTTTCTTAACATTAACACATTGAAAGATTTCATTTATTAAATACAACGTGCCGATTATTACATATTTTTTTTTTTGTACAGATGATTTAGGTACCAACAGTTAAGAATTTTGTGGTGTAGTAAACTTTTTTATAAATTAATACCTATACCTACTTGATGATCAAACTGATATAAAAAATATTTGATAAAAAGCGTAAGAAAATATATGGTTCCAAAAGTTTATTTCTCAAAAAGAATAATAATTCACTTACATGAGAAATTTAACAAAAATACCGCACAAATTATGATCAATATTCATTACGAAATCTCTACAATAAATAAATTATCTACATATTCACCCACCAAATTCCCATAAGATACCAATTTTCATTTCAAGAAAAGTTATTTCCTACCCACATCGTAAGTTCCTGGGGATCGAAGGGACTTCCCTAATTCGCATTATTTACATTGGCAACAGAGCCTTACCATGTAAGATTCAGGAGCTTACAATAATACCGTACTATCTAATTAGGGTTATCACTACACGACTCCGTATGTACGTTAAATATATTCAGAAACTATCTGAGGAACGTTTTATGAACAGAACAAACGTATCCATTTTTTTGCTTGAAAACGGAATATAAATTCTTGAAAACCAAAAAATAACGTCTTTACTTTGCCGTTTTATAAAACAAAACGCAAAGAAAGTGTTCCCAGAGATAAACTACTAGTAAATGACGACGCTTACTATGTAAATTGCTTAAGGGAGTAATGTTACTCCTCTATTCTATAAACAATTAAATTAACGAATCAAGTAATGTAGGAATATAATATATAATATAAGATCTCTAGTGTCCAGTAATCTGGACTATATTACTCGTTTCTTTAATTTAATAAATCTTTATTGAAGCAATTACCATGTTACAATGCTTAGTAGCAAGTAAACACTTATTTGTAAATCAGTATTTACACGTTTCTGTATATCTCTGTGATAAAGTACAATAATATCATACATACATATACAGATATTAATGGAAAAATGGACAAGTACAAAGAATAAAACACAATTTATTAAAGCCTATTACATTCCCCCATCCACAGAGAGGTAGCATAAAGAAAACATAACTGTTTTATTTTTTTACCGACTTCAAAAAAGGAGGAGGTTCTCAATTTGTCTGTATGTATAATATTTTTATCAAACCAACTAATAAATACTACATTATTAACTGTTCCTTTCACTCTAAGCCAAAACCTCATAAGCAGTGTATAATAAAAATAAATGCAAGCAAATCTCGCGTCTGAAAGAACTGTAACTTAGGTATACATGAAGGCATAAAAAATAATAATAAAAGTCTGATTCATTTACTTGGACATTTTGTAGTACAAGAGAATTATTATTTTGGTAGCATTATTTTTCATCTCCACATACTGTTGGACGTGTGAACCTATCACGATTTACTTATGCCAAGTGGTTCGGTCGATTCATTGTGTAATGATGTATGCGGTTTGTGTGGCGAATCTATGTATATATCATAAATTTCATTTAATTATGCCTGCAATCAAAGTTCAAAGAGCAGCAATCACCTTAAACCACCTTAGCCTAAGATAAACCCGAGTGGGTTAGACGAAAATTTTTGAAAAAGTAGTGACAAGTCGCTAGCTCGTCGCCTACCCCACAATCACAGACACGCCATCATAGAGTAGGTAACCTAAATATCTGACACATGATTAATTGCGTTTTTCTAAGCAAGGAACGCAGTTGGCACATTCTGTTTAAATCCCACATCAACATGAGATAAACATCTTCAATGTATTTTTTTTATACTATCTGTTAAAGTTACTTCAATACAAGTTGTAGGCGACAAGGTGGGAGTACTAACGATATCTAAATGCCGTTCAGTATCATAAATATTAGACAACTTGACATACATAAATTGACCTAATTCCTAAGTAAGTAGCATAAGCACGTGTATTGTGGAAATCTGAATCACCGAAGGTACTGCAAACAAAAAATTGCCTTGCACAACTATTTTGAGCAGAAATAAACATTCTAATGATGAAAAAATAATTGAAATATTATATAGTAATTTTTTTTAAATTCATATATAGTAATATATTATGTATTCTATATAATACTTAATTATGTAGCAGTGGTAGCCCAATGGTAAGGACACGCGCTTCATAGCCAAGGGGTTCTAAGTCTGCTTCCCCTATCTTAAGGTTACGAAGGTCAGATCAGCAGTCGCTTCATTGTAATTCCAGACTTGCTAAATCCTGGATCAGGATCATAGATTACTAGACACACAGATGCCTTCTTTAATTTCTATTAAGTATTGTACTCGGTAACTCGACGAGCTTGCCACTTGTCACTACGAATCAGAATTTTCCCTCTAACCTAACTCGATTATTGGCTAAATGTGGTTTAAAAAACTCGTTGCTCTTTGGTATCTGCTTACCCCTTTGGGAATTGCAGGCGTGATGATTTGTCTGTATGTACTTAGTTACAAAAGAAAGCTATTTTTAAAAAATGTGTTTGTAAAATAGTTATAGCCTCGTTATTTATTATTTATTTAACTATTTATTATTAAGAAGTAGAATAAATTATAATATACCAACATTTATAATGTGATACAAAACATTTATTTGTAAGTTGCCTGAATTAAACGATTTATTACTATTATTATTTATTCACTAAATAATTCCCTTTGTAAAAAAACGGTAATTTAAAAGGATCAAATGAATTTTAAAAAATAAAATTTAAAATGCATTCGCATTTAGAACTGACGTCGCTTAACCCTTGCTTAGCTCAAACAAAACCATCAAGTTAACATAAAAGATACCTCTGCTGTAAAGGGAATATAAAAATAACGACGAGGGTCAGATGCGCACCTCCGCAACAACCTGTATTAAGTAGGTAGAGATAACTGACGTCACCCAAAAATAAGTTAAATGTGCTCGATGGAAAGTAGCTCTTATTACGACAAGAATAAAGGTGAAGAGTCTGGCAGTCTGCTGGGCTCCGTATTAAGAAATTCATTAACTACACGGTCGTCAACCAACGTCTCGTCCAGAATGTGGCTTGTTGCTCGGGTAATAAAGAATTTCGGCAACAGGTTTGTCATAGTAATTATTGATAGCAAGGTAGGTATGGAAATTATATTAGATTCAAATATTAAAGAACAGTTATTATTCAGCGCCTTATAACGCCAAATCCAACCGAAGCCTTTCCCTTTGGTTTAATAATCCGAACTTTTAAATATGCGTGCCGCTGTGCAAAATTTAATTGGTCCTCCTGTTAACAGTTAAATTAATTTAGGAATGAGACCAAAGTGGTCCTCGACAAGTAAGGGACGTAACTCTAAGAAGATAATGTTTGAAAAATTATTGATACATGTGTATAGATAAACTTGAATTTTTTCTGTACACAATTTAGCAATTTTAATGTGATGTTTATGTGATTTTTATTTTGTGTCATACCCATAAGGATTATTTACCTAATAAATTCTGCCCTATAAAAATACTGATAATGTAAGAAGCAAGGATCAAATACTTCATAAAAGGCAATATGAGACAGTCTAGTCGATACTTCCCATCATCTATGTATATGTCAATTTACTTGACGCTTTCATTAAACGGATCTGTTGCTGCAGTAATTAGCTATGTTCGGCTCGACTGATCCATGGCTTGATTGCCCCAAGTAATGACCTAGCTTAGGGGTCGGCAACCTTTTCAGATGGAAGACGCAAACTTACAATTTATAAAATGTTCAAGACTTTAAACAGCAAATTGTACCATCTTTCTCCCATCGCTCAACTTTAGCAGCCACCACGTCTCATGGAGATGGCTATAATACTTTCATTTATCAATAATTGCAGAGCTTAAGGGTTACGGTAAAAAAAATCTCGGAGCGTCGCAACTTAACATAGAAATAGCAGAATTTGTCATGCGAGCGTCAGAGTTGCCGACTCCTGACGTAGTTGAAACCGCTTTGGGGCTCGTTCATCAATTCCCCTCTTGAACTTATTTGGATCCGCCCAGTTTTATTTTTGGCTGAATGTGGTTAAAGGGAACTGCTGTCCCTTTGACTCTGCATACCCCTTCAGGGTTTACGGGCGTGATGTTATATTATGTTATGTGTTATGTATATATGATAGATATCATGGTACGCTTATGTATGTATATGAATATAGAAATAGCAGAATTTGTCATGCAAGCGCCAGGTTGCCGACTACTGACGTAGAACCGTTGTAACCGCTTTGGGGCTCGAACATCAATTCCCCTCTTGAACTTATTTGGATCTGTCACAATAGCATCAGAGAATATAAAAGCAACGATTTCTGACCTGGGGTTCACGAACCTTTAAAATATGTGAATCTCCGCGCTCCATTATCAGGGTTGAAGATTTGAGCATTTATAAAGCAATTATACTATAACAGCTGGTTGAATGGTAAATTAAACTCGATCTTTGAAGGTTCTATACATATTTATTCCCATTAAAATTGTACTTTTTATTGTTTTTATACAAAATAGAAAATAAAAAAAAGTAACTAAATAAATTTTCGTATAATAAACAATGCTCCGTGGGCAATTTGAGCGTGATTTGACAAGACTTAGCTTTTTACTATATTATTATAAGCTGCTAAAAAAAACACATTTATGTAAGAAAATCGTTGAGAATATTTCCATGCCTGGTGTATTCAAATTACTCTACTTAAATATATATGAAAAAAAAAAACAAGAAACATGGTCAGAAAGATAGACTTCTTACGTGTTATAAATCTACGTTCGTAGATTGCTGTTGATGGCTGTTGTAAATGTTGTGTTGTCAAGAAAGTGAGGGTAGTTAGTTAGTTAGTAGAAAGTGAGCGTAAATAAATAAAAATATGCTGAACAAACAGGTAAAAAAATAAAAGATCAACTTTTTATCCAGTATTTATTCCAATTATTCTTACCTACATGAATAAATTAAAGTTACCTAGCGCCTGGGTGAATATTCATTCATCCGAATCGCGGAAGTCTGCCGTATAATTGGCCGCTCGGCGAAATAAAAGCTAAATAAATATAGCCGTAACGTGAGGAAATTTATGCTAAGACTCATTATACGACGAGTTTATTCGTTGTTTGTTGGAGACAGTTTCGCATTGGCGTTTTATTTCTTTTTTTCTAGGGCAGTACGCATAAGAAACATGTCTAGAAGGCCATGAAGTTATATGTCGCGATTATTACGCGAAAACTATCTGATTCATTCATTGAACCATTATTACAACGTAGTAATAATAGCTAAATGGATTCATTTTGATTTTAACATACCTTCTTAACATGTTTTGGGCTATTATATTATATATTTATGCTAATATATATTGATTTCTATTGGACATAAATTGTATGATAAGTATTTTTGTGACGAAAAAAAGATTAATAATTTCTCGAATTAATGATTTGGTGGGATTTACATCTAAACACCTAAATATTAAATTATTTATGTACGTTTTTCTATTTCTATGTTGTAGAGAATTCTTGTACATTTTTTTGCAATATGATCTTATGACAAATAAATCCGTGTTGAATGGAAGATGATACTAAGTTACTATGTATCGAAGTATAGAATCATGAAAATACATATTTTTATGAAGAGTTGGATAATATAATATGAATATATATGACATAATAAAACTTGTTTCATTTTGGAAATTGTACACGTTATCAGGTCATCAATAATTCAAGGTGGTATACACATGTAATATATAAATAATATCCAGTCGGAAACCCTCTTATTTATAAACATAGGTACATAACTTACATTATGCGGTAGCAACATATTATATTTTATATAATCGAACGCTTTTTCTCCGATACAATTCATAAATAAGAAAGTCACAATTTATTGAATATATAGGTATGTAATAGATTTATCTTGGTAATCTTTTGTTTTTCTCATCCAAGTTGCGAACCTGCGGTTCCAATTACAACTGTTTATTCCCATTTATTCTCCACTTAGCCTAATAAAATCACATAGAGATATTATAAGTAAACTATAACATTTTCGCATTAGGTTCGGGAATCAAATGCGATAATATTATACGACAATAAATAACTGCATCGTCAAACTGGTATATGCCGTTTATCATAGTGCAACCATTTATTCGACCAACGGCGTAAACAAGTTTGACAAACAACGTCAGTGTGACTGACTGCTAAGGCCTACTGTTCGCAGACGCGACTTAGTCGTGCGATTTTGTCTTTACTGTTGGCAGTCGTTGCGATTGGCGTTGTTCGGCCAGTCGCAAACATTTAGTTTTACGTTGAATACCGTGCCGGGCTGGCATTTGAACTGCATGCCCTCGCCATTGACGCATCTCCAGTACTGTAAAATAATAAATTAACTTAAAATAACAATTTATACCTATTTTAGAGAAAAATGTTTTGAAAAGTGGATAATCATGTCTAGGATCTTATCGCTATTTGAACTCCACCTTGGCTTACCCCTTAAAGGATTATGATAGTGATGTGGTGGGTACGATATATTGGTGAAAAACATGTGATCTGTTATTGATAAAACTTGACAAAATAATTTACCTTGTCGCAATGCTTTTTATCGGGAATGTAGTCTTCCTCAGAATTACAAATGTCAGGGTTTTCAATTTCATTTTCCTGTGAAAAATACAAACACATAAATATAATGTGCATACATACATATTTGACATGCTCGATGGCGCATTCGGTAGTGACCCTGACCCATGCGCCAAGAGTTGTGGGTGCGATCCCCACCCAGGACAAATATTCGTATGATGAATACTTGTGTTTGTTCTGTGTCTGGGTATTAATATCTAATATTTAAGAATATATTTGAAATACCACTGTTGTTTCTGATATCCGTAACACAAGTGCTTTTAAGCTACTTACCTCGGAGTCAGATCAATGTATGTGATGTAGTCTGATATTTATTAATTTAATTTAACAAAATAATCTAAGATGTAAATGTGTAGTAAGAATAAGACGCAAATAAATTTACAGACGAAATCTTTGCATATTGTCCTTGCACCCGTGCATATATGTGCCTGTGCAGTCGTATGTTTTATAGGAAGCCTTACTGCCTTTATATATTCTGATAAACTATAAACTTAATAGCTCTGAATTGGTATAAATATCAATATCATCTTTATTACCGCTGGGGGAACTTCAGGGGCCTCAGGCACAGGCATCTCGGGTGCTTCTTCCTTCTCTGTCGTTGAAGTCGGCTCTTTGGCTGGCACGGTCTCTGCGGGCTTGGCTGTGGTCGGCTTAGCCGTGGTGGGCTTAGCCGTGGTCGTCGTTGTAGTAGGGATGGGGTCGCCCTCGCTGGGGTCAGACGGCGTGGACGGCGGGCGCGCCCATTCCGGCTGCAGATAATATCGCAATGAATAACCGGGGCAATTTGTTGGGCGGATTTATGGCTTTCTTCAGTAGTGAGTTAGTGAAGATTCTAGGAGTAGTGATTGATTGTTTTGTTTTGATACTTGTATCACTAACAGTAGTTATATCGCTTTAAACATAATTCTGAACTTTTGCTTTTTTATAAACAGTTACAAAATCGAACACTTAGGAATGCTTCATTACAAGATTAACGCCCTCAAACCCCAGAAGTATACAAAAAAAATATGATTTATCATTTGAAACTAAATGACTGTCTGCTACTAACCCTACACAATTTTATTGGGATGTTGACACTATTTATATTTAATTTTGAAATATCAATTCTTAAAACGAAAGTATCGTAGTATGCTGTTATGCCTTAATGATTTTCAATCATATTAAGTCTAAGATTTATAATTTTACAAAAACTGCTTAATATTAAGTCAGTTAACTATACAAACTAGTGACGTCTCACGTTGACAAGCCCATACAAAATCTATGCAGCGATTTCGTTTTGACAGCTCTTAAAAAGTATCTCAATTGACTAGCCAGTCAACATCCATAATAATTAAGATCAAATCTATACTTACAGTAGGAGTAGTATTTCCAGTCTTAGGTGGTGGAACAGTGTAAGAGCTCATGTGCTTATGAAGGGTCTTGATCAGCACATTCTCCTCCCCGCACAGACCCTTGAAGTCATCCATATCAATAGCCCAGGTCATTGCTCCGAGGTAACCCTTCTCCTTGATCCAGTTCATCTTGATCTCCACGCTCTTGGGGTCTTCGTAGCCGACCCATTGGGTGCCCTTGTATGCGTAGGGACATTTGCCATGGTCGTCCCATTTCTTTGTCCAGGCGGATTTTTCAGAGTCTACTTCGGTACAGATCTATATGGTAAACAAATTGAATTCATTAATTTGAGATAAATTTTTATGTAAATAATTTATACTAATTTTATTCATAATCTACACCAAAGCGTAAGTCACAAACATTCTCGTATGTTTTTGGAAAAAGCACATTTTGTAATTGGTTTGGTCATAAAATTTGCTTTTATTTGTCTTGTGTTCACCTAGCTAAATCAACAAGGATAACAAAAATTGAAATAGAAAATAAGCACGTATACTAGAAATTTTAAATCTTTTAGCCTCTAGATACGAATATTGGCCGATCATTGTATTAGCGCAGTGAAATATCAAACACTAGTGGTACCAGTAGCATATTTGAGTTCCTTTCTTACATATTCTTCTCAACAGTATAGCACCTCATAAAGAGATCTCAGGATAAACTTCAACTTACCTCGTAGTAAGCCCAGAAGCCAGTAGCATTAGTGTACGGAGCAGGGTCACCACCTCCAGCCTCCTTGTTGATGTACGTGCCCAGGTTGTAGTTGTTATTGCCAGATGATAGAGTAAACGAGCGTCCGTAGAAAGGTATGCCAACGACCAACTTGTTTGTAGGACAGCCTTTGTCTTCCCAGAGTTTCAAGCCGTCATTCTAAAAATAAAGGTTTCAAAGTTAATTTAATTCTATTCCGCTTCTCTTTATACCTCTCTATATATTTGATTTCCCTTCTAACAATCGTATTATCTGTTGCAAAAAGGTATTTGATCATATTACTAAAGACGAGTTCTTATATGTCTCCTGAATATTCCAAAAATAAACCCAAAAAGTGTTATAGAGTAAAGCTTATTATATAACTAAACATTAAAATTATTTTCTGAACCTTTCAGCTCTTCAAAACAGCTATACCTTCTGTACTTATGAGAAGTATTCAGCAGTGTGCGCAATGGAAGGAAGTTTATTTAAACAAACCCTCCGCATATAACAGTTAGGATTATGTTAATAAAATACTTTACAGCGACGTAAACAAAAGAAAATATTTACCACAACAGCAAGAGCTGTAATAAATGTAGTAATTATTTTGTTAAGCCGACCATTCGTTACTTTGCAGAAGAATATAAAATTTACCTCTTGTTTTATGAAACCCTAAAATTTTTAAAGCCTATGTATACAAACAATTTTCCGCGTATTTTCCCCGTATTTTTTGGATATAAAATTTGCATGTTGTTTGCAATTTTCATGTGGTATTTAATGTAAAAAGTGTAATAAAGTAAAAGATTTTGATGTAAATATTTTTAAGTTTGACAAGGCAGATACATTAAGCCTTGTGTTTAAAAGAGGTTATCTTTTCAATAAACAAAGTGAGTTGGGTACATAAACAGCTCTATTACTCCCAATAGGTTTTGGATTTAATGGTTCTTAATATGTTTTCCTCATACTATGAGAACCAGTGTAAAATCACTCATTCCATGGCCAATAGTCAGTCAGGTAGTGAATCATATGAAAATTTTACTATTTCTTGAATTCCTTTAAGTAATAGTAATAAAGCTTATCAATCAACAAAGTGTAGTTAAGCAAGTGTCTTCCACGCTGCATTAGCATCCTAACATTTTGGCTCATCTTAATAAATGTTTCATCCTTTCTGATAGGAAGAGTAAAACATAGATATCACACTACATCATCACAAACATTGACCTGACGCCGAGGTAAGTAAGTTGCTTAAGCACTTGTGTTACAGATATCAGAATCAACAGTGGAATAACAATATACTTAAATATTCAATATTAACACCCAGACACAGAACAAACACAAATATTCATCATACGAATGTTTGTCCTGGGTGGGGATCAAACCCACAAATCTTGGCGCATGGGGCAGGGTCACTACTATGAGCCATCGAGCCAGTCAATATGATAATAATGAGATAATGCTTAAATTCCATAAATAAGAATTAAACCTAATACATACCACATTAAGTTTCTCATAAGCCCACTGGTCATGAGGACGCTTGTACAAAGGAGAGTGCACGTCAGCAAACCCAGCCCAGTTTCCTCGCAGATCGTATGACATCACGTGGATAGCGTCCAATTCCCTGTAATGCATTAAAAGAGCCTGTAATACCTCGAGCTATGTGAAGTTCAAGGTTGTTCGGGTAGGTTCGGCTCTGCCACCACCGTACCGGTACCGCGTAGTTTCACTGGGTAAACCCCGGCCACCTACCATCTTTGGAAAGGGGGTCTGCGAGGAGAGGCCCCTGTGATTCCCACATAGCACCCTATCCTCCCGGGTAAGGTGATAGTGTGATAGGTATATTCCCGAGTAAAAAAAAAAAGTGACTTCAACTTCTACGTCCTTCCATACTTGTAAAAACTTTCTTTGGATAATCTGTAGAATAATGAACAGGAGTGTGACTATAATATCTTGAACTTGTTGGAATCCATTTATGTTTGTTTATTTATTTCACATTCCCACAGACACTGATCTCTTTAAAGCTTAAAAAGCGCTCGATATTCAGATTGGTATAATTAAATTCTGTTACATCCTGAATACAGATTCAGGGTTTAACTCGGAAAGATCAGACATAATGTCAGCAACGAAATTATATATAGTATAAACCTAGACTTTATTGCATTGTACATACAATATGAAATGTCATTTTACAAAACTGTCCAGCTTATGAAATAAGTTCGGTTCGATTTTGTTCCAGTTCCAGTTCCAAACGTGATATAGTCTTCAGGTTATGGTACAAAATCCAAATTCGCAAATACTTTCAATCGTCTTCAATATACACTATGTAACTATATGTATCAAATGGTTTCATAGAAATAAACTTAATATAGTCCTCAGACTATGGTGTAATAATCATGATTCGGAAATACTTTGAACTGTCTTCAATATACACAATGTAATTTCGATTAATTGAAAATCCAATAACATTTAGGCGTCATTGAATTTTCAATTAATTTAATGGGTTGCTCTGGTTTCCCCTCGGATTAATTGAAAATCAGTTCAGTGAGAAGTAGTTATAATGAGAATGGGCTTAGTTAAGAAACGTAGCTAAAAGTTAACGTCACTCATGTGTCATGCCGGATATGATTTGTTTCCTTTTATAATTTATATCAACTATTAATATTGAAGAGGTTTGAATCTATAAGTATACGAATAACATTAATACAATCATGAATATTCCAGTCAATAAAGCAATAAATTTGAATTTTGTCATAAAAAGAGCAACCAGAAAATTTGTGTGAGTACTATTTATTTAATATTCCAAAAAGTCAGGTCTTTAGACCATCAACAAAGTTGTAAAAAATGCCTAAAAGGGAATAATCTAACCGTAGTTAAGCGAGTTTAAATATATTTGTATTTCAAAAACAAGAAAGATCTGGCAAATACAAGGTCAGCCTTCACATAACAAATAAAATTCTAAACCCCTTGGGGTAATGAACATGAGAACGAGGGAATAACCCAAAAACTATTATTAATAGTTTGGTTTTTCTGCCAAAAATATACAACGTTACCTTAATTTTAGATTACACTAGCACAAAAGTAATCCTTAGCTCGAAACCAAATTTTGATCGCAAACCAAATTTTGATTGCAAACCAAACTAGCGGTTGAAAACAAACACTATCGCTTTGGTTGGCACAGATTCAACTCAATCTTTGTTTTTCACACTTACTTTACCTTTTCTATTTTTATTGCGAGCTTTGGGAAGATAAGTGGCATATTAGACTGAGCAATCAATGTATGTTGGTAAAATTGAAATTATCATTTTTGTAAAAAATAATAAACAGTTGGTTCTGAAACCGTTAAAATATGCCGCGACAGAAGCCTGACCCGAATGAAGACTACTCGACTCGTATGCCTGCCTCAAATGAACATATTTAATTAAAAAAGCGCTGACTTGTTTACTCATCAAAGGATAGCCTGATTTTTCACAAAGCCCCAACTCATGCATACATCAAACATTTTCCTACATTTTTAATAAAAATTTTTTACAATGCACATTGTACACAGAGGATATTATAAACCTAAACCCCTAAGTGAACTGAAATGAGATGGAATCACGACGGAAAAAATAAGACACATATTCATTAAAATAGCACTAAAATATTAATAATTAGATTATACCTACCCGGCTTCGCTCGCGTGGTACATCAATAAAACATAGACTATGTGCTATTTCAGTCTATAATTCATGTCTGTGCTTTATTTCATCCATAACCATTCAGTAGGTTTGGAGTTCGTTACAAACATACAAAAATACAAATCTTATCTTATCTTATCTTATAATAACTTACTGGCAAAGCTCAGGCACATGGTATCCCTCCATCAGTCTAAAGTTGGCCAGCGGTACGGCAGCAGTCAGCTCCCAGCCCTTGCCGGCCCTTATGAAGGCTCTGCGAAGTTCTTGTACAAGGTACAGGAACTTGTCCTTGTCGGAGAAGGAGCCACCGCGGTCGGCAGCGCCGGGGTACTCCCAGTCCAGATCCAGCCCATCAAAGTTGTATTTGTTCAGGAAATCTAGAAAGAAAATCATTGTTAATTTTTATATCTTTCATTTAACACTTGTTAGGCAGTTTGAAGCACGAACGGAATAGAAGGATTAGTACCAAGTCTCTGCGATACAACACAGGCATGACTGTGCAAGTGTCAGCAACTATAGTAATAGCTGCTTTCGGCACACGCGTCCATTTATATTACAAGAATATTTTTGAATAAGAAATATTGTATTTTTATTGAAGTGCCGTGTTGGTCTGGGACTTAATAATGTGTCAACCGTCACTCGTAAAAGGCAACGGATGTTCGTATATTGGGTATTGAGATTGTGATTATATATTTGTTACTATTTTTATTTTCATCTAAAAGTACTTAAAAGAGCATACTGCTCCTTGCACTCTACCTACATCCACAGGAATTGCTGGCGTGATGATATGTGTGTAGATACATGAAGAAATCAGAAGTTACCGCATATTACAATGCGTCACATCACACATCATACAAATACATTCACTGTGAAGGGCTCTAAAGTAGGGCTGTCACCACAGTTATTACAAATTTCAAATAAAAACTCTACAATTTATGGCCACAATTCGTGTCAAGGAATGTCTGGACAAATTAATCCCACAGATTCATTTTTCACAGTTACACAATGGCCCCGTGCGGACGGGTCGCCATTACAAAAAATGACTTCCTCTTTGTATAAAAGACTATGCGACCGGCGGATTGTAGGTACGATAAAATAACATTTAATTAGAAGTCCCTGTGTATTTCTATTCAAGTGTACAATTTCGAAAAAGATTAAGGCATCTAACAACATTTTCTTTACATAATCAACTTCGCTTAACAGTGGTAGTTCAATGGTAGGGACACCAACCTCCTATATCTAAAGGATGCGGGGTCAAATCTGGGCACGTACCTCTTGTCTTGATTTTTCAAATCTATGTAGGTACGTATTTATACCTAGTAGCTCGGCGGTGAGGGAAAACATGAATATTATATATGAAATATGCACATTCAAACAACTATTGATGTGTATCATGATCCGAATTTCCCCTAACTAAGGGTTACGAAGGTCAGATCGACAGTTTTTTAAGACTCGCTAGATCCTAGATCATGGTCTAGCGGGCCCGTTCTAAGCACATGACATAACGCTAGGGAGACGATATCTACTTCATATATTTTGTTGGTAATCTGGCTGAATAATTTATATCGTAAAACATTATTCCTATTGTTATTTTTAACACATACTTACGAATATAGACTTTTCCCAAATCTAAAATGCACTTTTACGCGGTTGTAAGTATTTAAATTCAAAGGAAACGCAACCCTAATGTCATCCAACAATTATTTGCACGCTCTAAACAAACAGCAGACTATCGTGAGGAATATAAAATCCCCTGCTAACTCGATCAGACAAAATTGGCCTTCCGCTTCTTGGATTTTGCACTCTAATACCAGTTTTATAGAGTCCACTAATGAATAGTGACTTTTGGCACGCAAATAAAATCGGAATTTTTCAACAAGTCGCCGTCTTTCTCATAAATCTAACATAATTGCGTGCGTGTTTAAAATGACAAAACAGACGACGGTTGAAATAAAGTTGTTATTGAAAAATTATATGTCTGAATTTGAAGAAATGTAAGGATACCTTCTTATAAAATAAAGGGTATTCCTTCATATTACATTTAATATGAGACGGACAAAACTCACTGTATTCAAATTTATCGGACTGGTACTTCTATGCGAGTACTTCTGGATTGTCATATAACTATAGACTGTAACTTCAATAGAATTATAAAACTCGTTCTTCTACCCAGAATCATGGCCTAATTAGCCTACCATCAGGAACAAGATATAAGTAATGTTAAGAAAATAACTTTGGGTCTTTGAAAAAAGAATATTAAAAGAAAGAAAATAATTTTATTTAAAATTCTTTTTCGTTTACACCTTACGCAGTAGCATGGGCGTACACAGCTTACATATACTTGTAATTCCTTCAGCATTGACCTTACATATACTTGCAATTCCTGTGCTGTTGATTAATTATTTAACAAATTTAGCAAATAATACCCAAAAAACATCGAGTTATAAGTGTACGTAGTACATGTCTCGAAGCCAAAAAAAAACATTTAATAAAAACCTACATTTACCTACTTCCTTATAATTGCTTTAACACTTAAACAATACCTATATTTCCCTGTAATCGTACATTCAGCTGTAAGATATAACTTCATTAAGTTTTAATTGGACATTCTTTGCATATAAATTGGCCAAATCAGACGTCCACTTGTCCATTCCATTGTTATTTAGTATTCCAAACGGCCCTGTCAATGCCTCTCGGAGAAGCGAATGACTCCAAAATACGAATAATATCAATATCGAGCCTTCAGTTTCAACGCTACAGTCAAAATACTCGATCACAATTTTGTCAATCAGATGTAAATACGCCATATTTAATTATATTCAGGAATAGATAGTGACAGACATTTAGAAATAGAGTTTGAAAAGCGATAATCGGGTTCATCTTATAATGGCCTGTATTATATTTTTATCAGCGACCCGATACGTCTTCGATCGATTTTTTTTTTACCTTATAACCATAATATTGATAAAGATTCCCTCCTGGGAAGTATCAATCGAATATATATTTTGCAATATACTGGTAACCGTATGAACAGAAAAAAAAAATTACTTATTCAGTCAATTATTCCCCTCAAACTCTACACCACTATTAATCCAAAATAAATTTTTGAAAATCTTGGAGTAGGTACATGCCTTGCATTGAACCAGCACACCCTTATGAGGCGTTTTCTCTATCCACTGACCTATCTCGTAAAAGCTAGATGTTGATAGCACATTCCTTATCGCTCAAATTGTAAGTAGTATAGTCGGAAACAGCAACTGAACATATTCACTCTTATTTCGACAAGAATAAAGGCCAAATGTTTGTTGCCCACCGTTTGTCTCCCTTTTACTAAATGTCACGCAACACGGATTTGTGTTATTTCCGGTAACTTTGTCTTTGTTGTAAGTTTTACTCAACGTAATAGATAAATAAGTGCATATTATCAGTGCATGCAATTTATGTAATGATCTTACGAAAACGGCGTTTTTGCTGGGTGGCAAGCAGCAACTTCCTGACATGTGGTTTAAAAAACGTTTTCACGTCTGATTGCGCGAATGAAAATTTTCGCGTTTATATGGTAAGGTGTGGATAGTTATTACGTATACATGTAAATACAAATATATACTAAGCACGCTACGTTTAAACAATGTAAGTACATAAATATTGTCCACGATTTCGTCCGCGAGGGATTGATCAAAAACTTTTTTATTTTTGCTAGGATTTATCTATATCTTGTCTATAAAAAGCATAAAAATAGAATAGCCCTCAATGTCTTAGGTATCTATGTCTTAGCTAAAGTTCATCAAAATCGTAAAAATTCAACTAGGAAGGATAAACAGATAAGCCAAAATGAGTTGCATGTTTCATTCACAAGTTTCCAGGTACATTTCATAAAACCTCTCCCTTTAAGCAAATTCTGAGCCTGTAGCAATCTTAACGTGCAAATTTATTGCTGATGACAACCCACAGAGTTCAATACCTCAAACAAACCCTATTTTAATGACATGGTATTATTTTACGACTTAAAGTACTCACCAACAACGCTCCTGACAAATGCCATTCTGGAACTCTTCTGAGCGACCATCTGGGAGTATTTGGAGCCGCCCTCGGCCCAGCCACCAACGGCTACCGTGAACTTCACGTCAGGGTGCTTGGAGCGGAGAGCCGTGAAGTTGCTGAAGCCTTTCTGCTCCACATCCAACTAAAAATAAAATATTTAGTTATATAAATTATATTAACATGTAAGATCTTTTATAATTTTAACTTTACCAAAGTGTCCGATGCCGAAGTAGGTACGTAAATATTGTTGTTAAAATACAGTTGTTAATATGGAACCATGATCTACTTAAACTGTCTATCTAAGGGTTATGAAGGCTAGAATGACAGTCACTTCAATGTCATTGCCAGACTCGTCAAATCCTGGATCATGGTCTAAGCGGATCCCGACTGTAAGCACGGGACGCTAGGAAGATGGTGACGATGAGCTTATACTGTTAAAGTCGATCAACACTCACACTGGTCAAGAAATAGGTGGAACAACTTACTCAAAAGATTTTTAAAACCTTTACCAACTAACTTACAAAAACGTGAAGAGTGATATTTTGATCAGCTACAGGACATGCCCTCATTAAGGAATAAACAGTCTCAAAATACCTCTGAGGTAGAAGCCTACATTATAATGTCTTTATGGTTAAGTAACCTTTTGTTGTCTATTTTTAGTTGGAGAATCAATAACGAATGAAGGTGGGAGCATCTTGTATCGAGCAGCGTCTAAAGAAACCCTCGCGATGCAGTGGGTGGAAACGGACAAGAATAGATCAATCCTTCCTTACTAATACTATTAATGCGAAAGTAACTTTATCCGTCTTTTTGTTATGTCTTTATACCTAAACTATTTAATTGATTGCGATGAAATTGTTCACATTTTATGTTTGGACAGTGAAAAATCGCATAGGCTTTTTATCTAGATAAATTGATACATATGCTCAATTTGAGATCTGATTCCGTCTCCATTAAACCCGGCTTATGGCTTATCGGCTTAGACCGGCAAATCTAATTGTCGTATCTTAATAACGTTAAGCCATCCTTCGTTATTTTTCGCTTAAACCGTTACACATATTTTTCGACGTCACTTGACACTTGTCCCATGTTGGTCTGGGAGTTAAAAAGAATGTGCTAACCCAACTGTGTTTCTTGCCTAGCATGTTGTAAAGGCGACTTATGGTATATCGGGTTTCGGGTATGTGATTGTATAGGTGACAGCTAGCCACTTGTCACTACTTTTTCACAATTTTCCATATAACCCAGCCCGGTTTTATTTTTGGCCGAATGTGGTTAAAGGGGCCTACTGCCCCTTTGACTCTGCCTACCCCTTCGGGGATTATGGGCGTGATTTTATGTTGTTATGTGTTACTTAAAAGTTTCCTTGTCTCGTGTAATAACTAAGCAGTCGGTTACAAAACAGATAATTCTTTTGTAACATAAGTGATTTATTGTGTCGAGCGGTTGACAGTTAACCTACTAAAATGCTTCTTACCTCGGGGTCAATAATGAGGACCTCATGCGAGTTCTCTGTGACGCCTATGAAGGAGTAGATGATGTGCGTGCACATGTCCACCGGGATGTCCTCAATGCCGTAGCGGCCCACGCCCGGCCGGTACACCGCCCAGTTGCTGAAGTAGCATACTATGCGCGCTCTGCTGTCCGCTGGGAACGAAAACGTTTATTGTTAATTAGGCACTGAAACTATTCATCACACCACATAATCCTGCCCTCAAGACTGTATTTTCCGTACGATTTAAAAGCATGTATACAAAAAAAAAAAACATCTTATTAAAGGCAATCAATTTCCAGCTACCTACCTACTTAAGCGTTGATTTTTATTTTAAAAGATATAAATTTTATATTTCTTTAAAAAAATAGATTAAAACCATTTCGCAGATGGAAATGGAATCTCATTATTAATGTTTAATCGAAAGGAGGAAATTAATACTTGAAATGATCTAAAGTATTTTAATAAAGCCTACATAAATAAAAAAAACGATTAAAAATCCACTTGACGTTAACTAGGTTAAAGATAGGTACGCGTGTTATATTAAACGATAAAAATAACCATTAGATCGTTATATATCATCATAAAGTTAGTTCGTAGATAATCAAACATTTGCCCTAAGTAATACAATAAAAAAAATAGCAATTCCGAATGTGAAGGCAATTAAAGTTGCTGTAAAGATACTCTGCTCCATTTATTTGCAAGGCGCTAAACTATACTCATGTTTAATGGGCAATCTCGTATAAGCTAAGATAAGATACTGTTAGAAGCTTGCTTTTAATTACTGTTCAGAATAATAAGTAAAGTAAGTGGGTTACTTACTAACTAACTAAACTTCACGCCACTTCCCTAGTGGGTTACTGTAGCCTAAAGAATGCTCTACCAATTGACTGCGTAAGGTCATAACGTACAATTACAATATATTAACCATATCTACATACGAAATAAAAACCCCTCCTCACTTAGCCTTCTCCAGTGACGAAGCCCAGTATTCGGATACTCTTATTCTTAAGAGGCCTCTGAAGCGCCTCATAGTGCCTATTATCCGTTTTAATATCGGAAGATGTGATGAAATGTATATACTTACCTAATGTCATCATCATCTTTATGATAAAAATTTAAAAACAAACATTTATTTACTGGCTGCATATTCAACTTTATTACTGATCTTTCAGTCGACATGTAGATAGTTGAAGAAGACCAATGGTACACTTGTATCATAAGTACTCAAGTCTAGCCTTAAAGCTACATACCGCAAGAACACGCATTAGAAGACCAAAACTAATATAGTATAACGGAGTCTAACAAGTGTGTATACAAGCAAGTTATGCAAATAACTGCATCATTAAACAGCACGTGGAGAAAATACCATATTTAGATGGGTTCCGCTATGGAACATGCAAGTTTATGTACGATTTGTTTGCGATTTTATTTCATGTATCGGTTTGATAAAGTCGTAGTCTAGATATGGTGGATTTTGTTTTCGTGGCCAGAGTTCCAAACTAAAGCAGTGGTTGATAACCCTTTACGTCTTTAATTACCACAACGAATATGATTTAAGTAGATAAATTACACTTCTACAACGCAACTAGCCACATATACCTAAATAGACATAATATGGAAAATCCCTCAAGGATGTACCCCATTGTTTTACCCTTATAGGTGTAATTACCCCCAGGGTTAGAACCACTGTAGAATATACTAAGCAGCTTATAAATTGCATTGAAACTTACATTCTGCTGAGTTAAAGCCCAGCGCTAGGACGGCCAACGACGTCAATAGTAATGCTCTCATTTTGTACCTGCAACAAAAACAAACAAATGTTAACAACGTTATTACAGTCATACCAATCTGTTTATTTATTAATGTAGCTCAATGCAGACGTACCCGCGCCTATTCAATGGTTGTGTGTCAGAGGAAAACGATATAAAGAAACCTCTGAACATTCAGATGGATCTTTATCAAAATTAAATGTTATTGCATCTTCTATCTAAAAATTACGACAGTAGACGCTTCAATGAATGAATTAACTTGTTAAACGAAAGATAAACAACAAAGCGAAACAATTAAGAACATAGCGAAAGAAGATATATTTATTTTAAGACTTATCTATCTAGAATAATAAAATAATTCTATAAATAGATTATATGGCGCTAGATAGATATCTAGCGCTATCCCGTGTAAAGCAGTATATTTATTTGGCCTAAAGCTAATTGAACGGATATTTATTTATTAATCGCAATTCAAGAAAAGTGCCTTCCTGTCACGTGGGAAGTATACATTGTCCGTTTTCCCCCGGGCTGCTTGCGATGCAGCCCGCGCGTGCGGAAGCTCGGATAAGACGACCACTTGTTTATTGTTGCCGGAAAAGAGCAGGCCCTTTATCGCCAACGTTTTCGATTGATATTTCGATTGCTACTATTGCTAGACGTTTCGCGGAGTCGTCGAAAGAATACAAGACAGTCTATGACACATTTTCGACAACTTTATTAAATTATCCTTTTTTTTTTCAAGTAAGGTATAGATTGGTACATACAGCATGTCATCACGCCCGTCATTGCCGAAAGGGTAGACAGAGTCAAAGGGCGCAGCTAGCCCCTCTACCAAATTCAGCCAAAAAGTGAAACTAGGCTGGGTTAGCTGGAAAATTCTGAAAAAGTAGTTACAACTGGCTAGCTCGTCGCCTACACAATCACACACCCAAAACCCGATATACCATTAGTCGCATTTTACGACATGCTAGGCAAGGAATACAGTTAGCACTTTCTTTTTAAATCCCAGACCAACATGGTAAACGCCCAAATAGTTTTTATCCCCAATTGCCAATCTAACCCAGTCCGGTCTGATTTGGCTGAAAGTAATTAAAGGGACTAGCTGTTCCTTTAATCCTGCTTACCCCTTCGGGGATTACGGGCGTGAGGGTACGTTTTACTAATTTTAAGCGCTATATCGTTTCTAATAGATAGTCTGTTTCGGCCATGATGCGAGATTTAGCTAGTATAAACATTACATTGAAGCAATTGTCATGTCGGTAACCTATACAATGAAACCAGAAAAATTAGATCATAGTTACACATCCATTGTTATCTGAATGTGCCAGTTTTCTCTTAGACACATACTTTTAAGAATTAACTGTATTTAATTCGTTATTGACTTTTTGATAAACAACGTTGTCTAGTTTGACAACTTCTAGAAAAAACTGTTATGGAAATGTCCGCGAATTTTTGTCATAGATATTATTAGACTGGCGATGTTGAAGACAATATGCGAATTCCTGTTTAGATATTCATGCTAGCCAACCAAACAGTAAAAATACCGTTGCCAAAATTGAAATTGTTAAAGGAGCCAACAGAAATGAAGGATCATATTTATTTTAATCTGTTTAAGCAGAATATGAATGCATGGACAACTGCAAAAAACTAAGACTATTATTTTACAATACTATCTAATTATATATTATAAATAAAGAGTCTTTTATAAAAATGTTAATATGTTGATGCACAACATAAAAAAGGATTATGAGTTTAATTTTCGTATAAATGTATTATATAAGAATCATATTCGGTTCTCTCTGCCTACCCCGCTAGGGAAGTGGCGTGAAGTTTAGTAAGTTAGTTTAGTTATATAAGAATCAGTAAATGTTACTTTTATAATAATATGTTACATATACAAATATCACACAATGTACCCCTACAAACAAAACAACAGGTCTAATAATAGCATAGAGAAAACGTTTCTCTATAAGGAACAGTCATCGTTTTCACTTGCTTACAAAAAACACCCCACTGACCTGCGGACACTCTTATTTTCTTTACAACCAGAATGTCTTTTCAACCAGATAAACGATGCTCCTAACTAAAGTCTTAGGGTTGCTACTAACACTTCTTTATTATTTTAATTTAAAATAATAGTGATTTTGAATTAAAATTATATTCCTTCGTATTTATATTTTACACGAAATATTTCGTGGAGATTGATAAATTGACACTATCTCGCAAAAGCAACTATTGTGAATCTATATTATTGTGAATGTATTACAATATTATACATAAAAAAAATACGAGATACATCAACTAATACAATAAAAATACGGGTAAATATGGTTCGTCTGTGGTTCGCAGAAAAGTAGTTTATTTCGTTGGCGCGTTGATTTGTTTTTTTTTACCAAACGAGAGTTCATAGGCAACTTCCATTAAAAATAGATTTTATAGTAGGTATTATATTGAGTAAAATTTTTAAAAAGTTATCTTAATTTTTTTAATCATCTGACACACTTTCAGTATATAAATGAAATTATTAAGTGTATATCTTAACGGAGTAGCCCTGCATTATGTGACACAGATCAGAGTGGTAACGGTAATATCATTTAGGTACTTGTCATCCCGTCTCGCGACCGCTTCTCGCCTGCTTTTGTAAACAATATTCTGCCACAATGCAATGCAAATGTACCTTCAGTTAGCGATTAAATCAATAAAGTGCATACTAGATCTTAAAAAAGCCCAGAGTAGCCCTGCGTTAAGTGACACAGATCGGAGTTGTAACGGTAATATCGGTTACTTGTCATCCCGTCTCGCGACCGCTCCTCGCCCGCTTTTGTAAACAATAATCTGCCACAACGCAATGCAAAGGTACCTTCAGTTAGCAATTAAATCAATAAAGTGCATACTAGATCTTAAAAACGCCCAGAGTAGCCCTGCGTTAAGTGACACAGATCGGAGTTGTAACGGTAATATCGGTTACTTGTCATCCCGTCTCGCGACCGCTTCTCGCCCGCTTTTGTAAACAATGACCTGCCATCGCCGTACATTTGCTAGTTTTGAAGTTTTGGCTGCATTATGAACGTGAAAATGGATAGATGTCGCATGAAAGAAGCGACTTGTTGCTTAAGCAATAACTAGTGTGATTAAGATCAGATTTTGGAAAAACCTGGTAAAAATAAGAGGCTAATAAATTACAATACTGATTTTAGGATAATATTGCTTGTTACGTAGGTAAATAGTATACCGAAGGACATTAAAAATTTTTAATTTGTTTTTTTTTTATCTTACTATTAAAAAAAGATGTCCAAACACAACATGTTATCATCCTCTTTGATTAAACATTCAATTCTAATACAAATCCTGATTTGAGTCTTCACATCCATCAATAACTGTGTTTACATATTGATTGCAGATTGCAAAAATTAATTAAACATTGCAAATATTGCACGTGTGTACAAAATTGAAAAGCAGTTATCAAATACATTGGGATAGCACTGCAAATGAAAACAAAGAAATAAGGCAAAACGTAGACTACAGCGCTTTGAACAGAATTGAACAGTTATTTAGAAGTCGGATTGACCTAGATATGTCAGAATAGTTAACATGAATCTGAAATGCAAGCAGTGATAGTCATTTATTTTTAACCAATTTCCCGAGTTTGTTCAGGTTTGAATTTTCTAATTACTCTTCGAATTTCTTATTAAATTTTATTACGGCAAAATTAATTTAAACTGTATTATCAAACTGGCTGTGTCCGCGGATTAACAAACATTTATGGTTAATGTTATACAG
Organism: Glyphodes perspectalis; assembly: GCA_951394215.1. Lineage (NCBI taxonomy): Eukaryota > Metazoa > Arthropoda > Insecta > Lepidoptera > Crambidae > Glyphodes > Glyphodes perspectalis. The sequence continues at coordinate 7,139,891 of OX596219.1, forward strand.
CCTTCCTCGATAAATGGGCTATCTAACACTGATATAATTTTTTAAATCGAACTTGTAGTTCCTGAGCTTCAAGCAAACAAACAAACTCTTCAGCTTTATCATATTTAGTATAGATAGAGATGGTATTTTTCTTTAAAGATTCTCTAGCAAAGGGATCTAAATCGGCACATTTGTAATTTTTACATGCCAATAGATAAAAACCAGTTTTCAAAAAATAATTATCAAACCTACTATTTATGGCAATATCTAAGCAAAAAATTAAAAAGTTCATACAAATGTTTGCTACACGCAGTTAATACCTATAGCAGTAGATACCTATCTTCAATAAATTTCGTAGGTATTATTAAATTATCAAGTCATCTATGATCAGTTAATAGAAAAGTGGCATAGAAATTGCTCATATCAACAAACATGTTTGTGATTAGATACTATTTGTCTATCAACAAAATGCATGATGCTCCTATTCAATGTTAGTATTTACATTCACTTAGCAGATGGGGCTCGATATACAATGAATTGTGATTAGTATGCTCGTAATTAATTATGTAGCACTTGGCTATCACTTTGTTTCATGCCCTTTTATATGTCATAGGTATAAGAGTGATGTAGATATGAAAATATAAGTGGCTATTGTGTATCTGAAGTGAGTCGTCAGAAGTATTCTGACGTATATGTCTAAATATCTAAGTTGTGACTCTAAATACCTAATTCCAATAAGTATTAAGTCTTAATTTTTCTATTCTCCTTAACATTTTTAATATCTGCAATAACTTTAATACTTTCCAGTTAGGAGGACAATTTATATTATATATAGGTAGGTAGTGTACCTAAGTATGTTATCAGAATATGTACACTATTAGAAACGGCTTCGCTAATTAATTTGTGTTTTATATACTTTGGCGTAAAGTGAACAAATAATACTGGCTAAATGTTATTATTTTGTTCAAGACAAAATAATTATCATAAATTCCTCTTAATTCATGAGAGAATCTGAGATTTTTATTTAACCCATACAACTCTTTTAAAAAGCAAACTATTTTTATACTGGTTCATATTGTTTAAAGTTTGCCTGTACACGTCTCATCAGGCGTATATACTAAAGTTTCATCAAGTTCGTTTAGTTATAAAATAATTTTCCTTTTCGATACGCCACTGAGAAAACAATTTAAAAATAAATAGGCACGTGAACCTTCCGAATTCTAATAATTCGTTGTTATCGAATTATTAGAATTATTATTTTGTCATTGAAGCAAATCTAATTGGGGTCCCAGCTTCCATTCCCTTAGGCAATAATCGATATTCGCAAGTACTAGCAAAAGGTATTATTACGAAAGCTATTAGTATTAGTTGCGTCTAGCATATCTTGTAATATCTGTTAAACTATGGTTACGTAACTTATTATTATTTTTTACTTCAACCGCTACAATATTTTGCAAAACAATAAGAATTGGCGTCAATAATTGAGGCAGGAAGTGACAAAATTAACGTAAACGTAATAAACAAAGGCTAATGACAAAGTTACGGTTACAAAAAATTCTAACTTTATCGGGGGTGACGGTACAACTTTTATTTTATTTGGCTGAAACCAATTTATACCTTATGGATAATATGTTACTTAGTATAATTAAACATGTTTAGATAGATCGATATCTAAATTAGATAGATATATTTTAAGACTTTCCTTGCGTCTTTATTAATATGAGTACATAAAATCCTTCGAGATTTATTTCATTAATTTTAACAATCTAAAATTTGGTAATATAATATTAAAATCGTACAACATGTATGAGAGCATTCTTTTCTGATAAGTAGTTCATAAAAATAATTATCGATAGGTGTCATCTACCCCTATGACCGATATTTTTAAATGTATATTCCTGTTTTTCGCCAAAAATACCCTCGTATATTTGTTGCTTGTCTGTTCCTTTTTATTATTCTGTAGAGGACAGTATCAAAACCGGTTGAACATCTGCGGGGTGACTGAATCAGCAATTCAAATTATTGAATCAAAAACCGACTCGGTATAAGATATACAAATGCCTTTTCTAATCTTCAGAAGACACGCGCGACTCTTTCAATGGATAATTCTTTAGATTTTGACCATAGAGTAAGTATTTACAATCGAATGAAAAAAATTAAAACGCTGCTGGACTAGCTATAAAAACGAAAACGTGTGACCTGATGTCATCTTTCGCAAAATGCAGAAACTACTCACAATCCCTTCAACCCGACTCTTATTATATTGAGAAATATAATGTAAGTATACAAATACAGAAAAATATACAAACTATACTTTAGAAAACAGAAAGTTCACTTTTTGATTTCGATGTTTATTATATCGTCAAAGATTTTAATCATATTGTGTATTATATTAACCTTTTAAAATATTATGTCATTCTATTTCTAGTCCGTATGACGTCGCCTAATGATTTATTGACCGAATTTAAATAGCTAAAAATTTTATATACTAGCGGCCCGGTACGTGCTTCGCTACGTATAAAGTGAAATATAAAAAAAAAAATTAGAACATAATTGCAAAATCCCCATTAACAAAATGATCCGCTATTTATTGGATCACATTTTTTGTAAAAAATGTGATAAATGAAGAACCGCTCTACCAATTTTGTGCAAACTTCACATAAACCATCTACAAAATAGTCCGAATAAAGCCTAAATATTTGGTTTGGATAGGGGAGCCCGTCCTTGAGTTATAAAATTACAACGAAAAGTGGCATTGGTTTTTAAATATACCTACTTATATTGATTAAAACGTTGGTAGCTTTTTCTTGACACGCCATGTTCGTGAAACAAACATACTGATTGATTTGCTTGGAAGCCCAACAGGTCACATAAGTGAATCAAAACGCTACGTTTCATGTCTTCAAAATAAATATTATTTTATCGCCGCATTAAAAACTTTTCCGTTTAATATTCAAATATGTGTAACATGCAAACACGCCACATGGCTGTAATCTGTAGTCGCCATTTCATGGGGCACGCGAGCAGTATATTATTTGGACAACACTACCTGCCTGCACAGGTTTAATTAGACCCAAAGGCGTAGTGGGCGTAGTCTATTACTAACTGTAGTCTCTAGAGTTTAAAACAAGCGCCGTGTTTAAACCACACGCAAATTCGCCAAATAAATACGAATTTTTTAACTAAATACATTTTAATTAACGTAACGTGTGGTGTGTTCAACAATTGAAAACATCTGATTCGATGTTAAATAAAAAGCACGATTTAATGATATTTAAGAAACTCATTGCTCCTTGGATTCTGCATACCCCTTTCGGGACTGCATGCGTGATGATATGTTGTCTTCAAAGTTAACAGCGTCATTTGATTACTTTATTACTCAATAATTGATAGTATATGAAAAAAACTAAGTCAAGATGTTCATTGTTCTTCTCTATTTACAACAACTAGTGGTTGCCCAGTGGATGAAAGTCGACCATCATTAATTAAATTTTTATGAATTTCTCCTTCTCCATATAAACTTCAACTGTGCCAAATCGCATACTCCTCCGTCCGCGGAATGTTCGTAAAAAGGGGTACAAAGATTATGCTTCACGTATTATTATATATGTACATTATACGTACCTAAATTGTATACCTACGTAAGTATATTCGTAGATATATGTACGTATGTCACAATGGAGAGTGAAGACCCTCATTATTTATTTTATAAATAACGTTTTTGGGGCCACATCGGTTTAGGGCAAGTCACCCCCAATCTTTTGTTATGACCTTTACTCCTAACAAGATGTCACAATCAACTTCGGCACCCAAATACTTATGAATCTTCCTTACAGTCCAAATGTAAAGGTTTCTACGATTGTACTGTGTGTTTATATAAGTTTCTATGTGTAAAACAGATTTATGTAAACTTTTATTTTATTTTATTTATTTTTTTAAAGATCAACACATTTTTTTTTTATTATGAAGGACGCGGAAGTTTAGTTATGTATAACCAGTGTTAACATAAGGAATATTTTTTATTGTAAAAAAAAAATAGGTTTGGGAAGAAGTTAAACACGTAGCGCTGTTTATTCCAAACGCGCCATAGGAAAAATATTCTTTACCAAAAATATATTTAGCAATCTAACCTAGCCCAGTTTTATATTTAGCTGAATGTGGTTGAAGGGGCCTGCTGCCCTTTTGACTCTGCCTACTCCTTCGGGGATTATGGGCGTGATGTTATGTATGTATGTATATTTATCAATATGTAAATAAAATAGGTAGCCATGAGTAGTCTAGAATTACGAATTCATTTATTTAAAACTAAACTCACAAAAATGCAAATTAGATTGCCGAAGTTGATCTGATTACCCACCATCGACGGCCTACACTATTCTATTGACCTTATTCTAACAATAGAACATAAAGTAATAGGATACTCAGAAATTTATTTATTACCCTTTTTAACTGACCTGACCTAATGTGCATTTGTAAATTGTAATGCGTACGTATAGTTTTTGCGTTATTTTGTATAAGTACTGTTGGGTTTCGAACACATTGTTTAGTAAAATCCATCCCAATCCATCCTGGAAGAAGCGATTGCGTTGAACACTTCTAATAACTTCTTCTCATAGTCCACCAGTAGAGCCAAATCGCCCAATTGAAAGAATTTAGTAGCGTTGGCCCCGTACTGGGGGATATAGCAGTTTTTTTTCTGTTCGCCAGTAGAGGACAGCAGGAATAGATAAAATTGGATATGTCAATGTATCAAACAAATAAATTCATATGTGCTTCACCTATAATTCGCAGTTACCGCCCGGAGACTTACATAAAAACGGCAACCATAAATCTCTTTAAGTAGGGAATCCTTAAAATGCAAACTTCAAAGATTATTTTCGTAGTAATGCCGGGAATTAATTCGCGTTACCCGCCGTTCCCACGAGAGGCGAACAAAGCACAACACTAATTAATTTTAATTATTTACGTTCTCCGTGGGCCTCTAAATGGCAAATGTATTAACCGGGTATCTACTTGCGTATAAAGCTGAAAGTAATATTAGAAATACACAGCTTTATTACAAAAAGAAAGTACGCAATTACTTTAAATATTAAAAAAACGTTCTAAATTAGCCGAAAAATATTAAGTGCTCTATATCTACTCATTCTAACAAAGTAATGGTAACATACATTTTAAAATTATTTCTCATCATTTTAATTGAGTTTACCCAACCCATTTTTAGTTAAGTATAATAAGACTGTGTAGGTTTCAGTTAGAAAAGAACGCTACTCATGATTTTCCTAACCTTCAGTCTTCCACTAAACTCTGTGCTGTCGAATAGTTAATGACTCAGTTAATTTTAAAGACTATTCAAATTACGTTTGGAAACTATTGCGTTATTCCTAGCCATTTCAATCATATATTCACGTTAAAATAATTTTCCTCAAAAGACGTAAAGTCTTTTACGTCTACTACAACCTCATATTGTACCAATGAAGAAATAATAATTGCTTACTCTCTAATTAATTAACTGCATTGAGTATTGATTTCATTTATTTTAAACGGAATATCACATACATGTAGGTACTTAGGTTACCATTTGGGGATTAATGGCTTGAATATAATATTCTATTCAAGCCATCAATCCCCAAACGGGTAATCCGAGCAGCAATATTAGTTCCTTTTAAACAATAGGTACTTAGCCAAAAAATAAGTTGGATTGGATGTAGTTGGAAATGTCTATTATTATGACAAATAAAGGATATTAATTTTCATCTTAAAACATATTTCAATGTTTAATCTATCGCTTATCGTTAAATATATAGACTGAATACGGTAACGCCATCATCACAAAATTAACGATCAAGGATTCTTAAAAGAAAATCCTAAACTAACTGAACTTCACGCCATCCTAAACAACAAAAACAAGTAACGTTACTACAAGCTGAAAATTCAAATAAACACATCAATCACATTCTGTTTTATTACAAGAAGCACATTCTCCCTGCAAAGCATATTTCACGCGTGCCCTGCGTCAATCGCCCGTCGTCAGATCAAAATTTTACAAGTGCCACCCATCATTGGTATTCTACAGCAGCACTTTATGGCAAAAACTGTTCAAGTGAGAATCGGTCTTGCGTACTCAGGGTTCCACTGATATTAGAGCTTTTTTGTTTTTCTTTATTAGCGAGAACTGTGCAATATTATAACAGTTCAAGCTAAACATAATTTAATATAGCAATGAATAGAGCAGGTTATAATTATTTTAAGCACCCAAGGTTAATAATGTCATTGCAGAATGCAGGCCCATATATTTTTAATAGTAAATGTAAAAATACTGTTTAATAAATATGAATTTCAAAATTATTGATGTTATAATTTATGTTACCTACATAAATGATAACATGTATGTTTAATTTAAATTCTGAGTATTTGATAAATATTATGGATCAATCAATGCATACAACTAAAATCAGAATTTCAGATACTTTGTTCAATTTAAACGCCGTCTCCGTAGCATATAGGTATGTATGTAGGTTATGTTAGGGATTAAACAAGCAACTCTAACAACAATAGACTTTCGTTTTCCCCTTAAGCACGGAACCCTAAAAACCAATAAACTTGAAACGACTTACTAGAAACTGGTGTCAATGACCAAGGATGTTGATAGCGTAATAAAATAGCAGTTGGTAGCAAAATTCACCTGTTTACGAATAAAAGTTTAGTTCTAAAAAGTTTATATTCCTAAGTAGTTTATAAGTCACTAAGTTGCAAAAAACATTGGCAGCTAATAAAGTATTGCAGATCATATCCCTGCACGAAAAACGTAAGATTACATTTGAGATCCTTTTTTAATGTGTATAGTCATTGGAAAAAGGTTTACAATAAGGTAAACCACAACAAACCCATAGCACCTATCACACTTCGTTCTTATTCCGAAAGAAAATACATCTAAATAAACCACTTTTGTATTACGATTAATGATATTTATAATTGACGATTAGTGCGTTGATATATGTATTTCTGAATACAACATATATTGTGTTAATTACTGGATAATATAATATGAGTTTATCGATAACTCCTATCACCTTTAGCTATATAGAAACCATTCCAATTAACAATAATAGATCATCCGAATTCCTCGCGAATATTGCATCGTTCGTTCACCGATATTGGAAGTGTTGCGACACCACAATACGGTTCAAGCGCTAATGTCAATAGCACGCCGCGCGCACGAAGCGGCGGTGCGCGTGCACAGCCTACCGATCAACAGGGATGCAAGTGAAGTTAAGACTGCGGCCACACTGTTGCAATACAGTGAATGTCCATGTTGTTATCCCGCTCTATTTAAGGTAGAATAAAAGAGACAAACGTATGTATTCTCTAAAGCAAAATGATGTAGCCACAGCAAACGAGTGCAAAAATAAGCAGGAAAAAGTTACAGCAACCTATTTATCGAGTTTACGGGATGACAAGGCGTTGTTGTCACAAATATTACCGTTTAATATGGATGTCACTACCAAGCCTTACAAAAATGTGCAGAATTCCTTTCCTAAATAGGTAACTTTAGGCAAAATAACAGTTGCAATATAATTTATATACATAATATGAATAGAGAGAATGAAGAGTTCACATTTTGAATTTATTTATTTATGTATTTACTTATTTATTTATTTGTTTAGAAAGGTACACCAACAGTATACATATTAACATTATTGTAAACAGTACTTATATATAAATGAGATCTTATATACTAACTAACTAACTAAACTTCACGCCACTTCCCTAGCGGGGTAGGCAGAGATCTTATATGTATACCAATAATTAGGATACTTCATTAGTTTTTGAGCAAGTATTGTTATGTTACATATTTTAAAGTGTTTATCTCTTGTTTCCGTAAATTTGCGTTAAAATAATGCATCTAAACGACAGGACATTATTAATTTTTTTATCTGAATTAAAATCGAAATTTATACAAATGAAAAGCCCCATAAACATAGAATCGTCAACCCTGGAGCGATGCGCTTGCGGCTAAATGAACGTCGCAGGAATATTAAGTGACAGTGACTCCATGGTGGCTCCGGCCGCCATGCGATATCGTCACATGCTTTGTGCTTTACACACTTGTCGGACACTCACACATTAGACAATATAAATATTATTATACTTGTAACATTATCAACATACAGCAGCCAATGGGTGAACCGGGGACATTTACATTTGTAAAAAATAGTTCTGTCCTGCCCCATCATTCAATGTAATCCTAATAATGATAGTAGTACGGGTAAACGGTCCTAATAAAATCCAAAGTTACTCTGTCTGTAAGTACAGTTTCCAAGTCTTAACCACTACACAGATTGTGCTGAAATGTAGGTAGTACAACGTACAAAGGCTTCAATCTTAACAAAGGATGTAGGCCACATTTTACATTGAAACGAAAAATGCGTAGGTACTGCGCAGTGACTGCTGAATGGGAAACTATTCTGTTATAATATATAGCTTTATATCGAGCAGTACTGCTGTAACACTAATGGTTAAATAACGAAAATCCCTCACTCTTTATTTATACATAAATAGTTCATATTCTGTTGTTTTGTTCTTAAACGAGGTTCACTTTGGGAATGATTCTGCATTCAGTTTTCTAATTATTACATAGAAGTGAAAATCTGACTTTTATAACCCTGACGCAATTAAACCAGAAAACTTCTTTATCATTCCTAGTATTTTTTTTTTACTTCCTTATGAATCCAGCTATTTGACTATATGACTTATAATACATTATAGTCAATACTTTCAAAGTCATACGATTTTCTCCTATGTTTATTGCACGCGGCCTATGCACCCACCTGCTATTAGCTCTCGGTACTGAGCCAGTCAAGCGTGAGTCGGAACTTGACGTTCCGATACTTTCAATGTTATCCAACATAAACACACATAACGATCTATTGGAATAACGACAATTAAACACCCTAATAAGTACATCCAATATTTATTTAACAATGGATTTCCTTCAAGAGGTTCGTGAGAAGGTATGTAGGCCTAGGTAGGAAGATATTTTTTACAATATTAATGGACGTGATCATCAGGAACTAATAATGCAACAATATTTTAAAGGGAAATTAAATCAATCTAAATAGCACTATATAAAAAAACCATTGAGATGACGTCGGTGACGAATCAATAAGACTTCCATTTTATTAAAAACTTAACTAACAGTCAGCTTTAAATTTTTGACCGCGATAAATAAGAAAATCTACTTTTCCTAATCGTCTAAAAATACTTTCATGAAAAAAGTCTTTTATGTGGTGTATTCAAACTCTTTTGTCAGTTCCAAAAATTTCAATTGTTATTTTATTTCAAGTTTTTTCTTTTCAACACTAGTATGAAAGATAACAACAAAAGTAGAACATAATAAACTAAAAGATATATTTCCAAATTTATTAGAAAATGCTAACTACTTATAAGTACTGTACCGAGGCACCCAGGATTTCCTCTTTTAAAATTACCTAAGTGAAAGATAATTTCGATAGCGCATAACTTATAGACAGTATGTACTGATAAAATAAGTTGATGATATAGGCACGAATCACTCCACTTTTTTAAATCTTAGAATACTTCAAGCTATGAAGTATTTCTTCAAATAAGTGACTACAATGTAACCACTGATATTGTATACATATTTTGCATATTTAAACTTGGAATCAATTTGAATTAAAACATATTGATATAAAATACTTTATAATTTACATTTACACCAAATCTATTGGTAGCAAACTAGTTTTAAAGACGGGAAGTCATTACATTATGCAAAAAATAATGTAAACAAATAAATAACAGCTCACTTTCTCTTGGTGAAAGATCAAGTTCGTAGAAAAAATGCGATCTAGGTTATTGATATAAAGAACAAGGTCATCGACGAAAATAGAATTAGTTTTGTTTTGTTTGCAAAAAAACATATTTAGAAATCAAGACGATTAGAAACCGCTGTGCATAAACAGCAAATGTTACTAAATTAAAAATATTTCTTTAGCTTAAAAAATCAACAAGTTTTGTGTCCTTTAGAAATTTATTTTTTCCAACATGAATATTATAAACCTATTTCACGTTCAAGGTACGAACAAGGAATATTACGCACAACTTATCCAAATAAAGCTTAGGAATATTTTTACGAGTAAAAAAACAATGTTTAAAAAAAAAAAATTGTACACGTTTATTTACGAATTTCTTATTGAATATCTGATGACTAAGATCTTGTGGATAGAATTTTTTTAAATGTCATTCATAATTGACAGATCAGATTTATCTCAAATCTGATTCAGTCATGACAAAGTCTGGCTGTTGGTAAAATTTTTAATTAAGTTTTTGTTTTTAGGCTTCGCAAACAAAATATTTTTTGTTTTTTACTGGGTACCTTTTTTACTGGGTAAATTATTGCAAAAAGAAAATATTTTCGTAACAGTTATCTAAACACAGTATATTTACGAGCATTTCCACATTGGGTTCGGTAACAAAAGTAACTAGTAAGTACATATTTATTACCAGCTAATCCGTAATGGATATTTATGAACTATTACGTTCTCACCGGCTTAGCTGTAAATCATTATTTATTCGTTTAAAAAAAAGATAAATAGCTAAGGAAAGAAAAGTCAATAATGTTTGTTACTCAATGGAAATCGTAGGCTAATTACGAGTTCAATATCTTTTTTAGTCCATTTAATTTGTTCAACGATATGACCGATTATATTGTCAAAGAACCACTTTTTCTTGTAAAAATTTTAACAGAAACTCTGAATGAATATTTATTAATAACTCCTTAGCACTTTTAATATAAGTAGTGTAAAATAATGATTATTTTTCTTTAGCAAACTATATATTGTCACTTTTTCTTATTTCTCTGAGAAAATAGAAATATGGTTTTAGTTTATTATACGTTAACTTTTGAGGTTGCATTACTTTTGCCTTGATCTAAATTAGTAAATAAATTATAAAATGTCTGATTTACCACTTTCTGATTTTTTTATGTCCTAACATATACAATCAAATTGGCAAACGACGAAATAATTGTGGCTTTTTAATTCTCGTAGGATGAAAACTTCACAATTTATCTTCTAATTATTTGCTTTTCACGGACTTTTGAAATAACGTCACAATAAATTAATTTCAGGCAACAATTTTTAAACTTCTTTCACGGTAAAACTTTTTTAACACTAGAGAAACTACATTTAATGTTGCTGCTTATGCTATTCTACATTTTAAACACTCAATTTGTTATCTGTCACTCATCGGAGCCGGCACAGAGATCGCGTGTGTAAAACAGTTGAAAGTGATGCGTGTACTCACGTTGTCGGTGCGGACGGCTGCGTGCGATTGCGGTGCAGGCGGCGGCCCGCCGCGTTTTATGCGCATGCGACGATGCGCGCCCACAGGGTGCGCTCCGAACACTGTTTTCCCTATTGGTGACAATACATCCTTTAAGATTAGTGATTGATGCTTAAGAATACGAATATGTTTGTCCAGTAAATTCCGGGTACTTAAAAAGTATAATAAAATGTCTTCTATTTATTCTTATACAGAATCATATTTTGAAATAGTAACCGTACTCATCAAACAAAGAGAAAAATGCAAGAGTGGATCATTTACAGATGCATTCTGAGCTATGGCCTAAGGTCTTCTATATAAAATTATCATTATTACAATTATCACGATTACCTATTGAATAGAACGAGCGATTCCAGGTCACTATACCTACAGTACCTACTTTGCATAATTTTCCTATACATCATAATTCATTAAATAAAACCGTTTTCGGTGAAGTGTAGATTTTCCCCTAAAAATTGCTTTATTTTCCAGTTTTATTACGTGCACATGGTGATAAAATACATATGGTATTTATTTTAATATTAAATAAATACTTAAAGATAAGTATTTGCTTAATATATCTAAGTATTTACAAGTAAGTGTACTTATACTATATCTTCAAGTATTTACTTTTCAATACGTTTTATTTACTGATTCAATAACTTAAATTGAAAACCTATTTAGTTGCTTGGCACAGTAGTGAATTTTACGCACGTATAAACTTCATTTCTTATAGGAACACCGGATCGGAAATTTCTAATAGGAAAATTTAAAATCTATGTTATTTCCATCAATTAAATAAGTAGGTATGTATTTAAATGTGATGTTTGTATGTGTGTTACAAAATAATCATTTTTCTTTTTCTTTCTTTAAATAAAATATATTTAATTATTGCCTGTACTGGACTATGGCTGGACATAGGTCTCTCCTAAAGGCCATTGGGTCAAAGTAAATTCATTATACAAAGATATATCTAAACTTGTTTTTAATGAAGAAATATCAATTATTTCGGATGAATGAAAATTAAATAATCCGGCGACAGTAATTTGACAAGTTTAACAAAAAACAATAATATGAATGTGTTTGTTAGCATATTATTGGACTGCGATGACAACACAGCTACACAGGGAAACAAACAATCCGTGTTTGTCCCGGCCGTAAATCTTGACGAAGATTTAGCGAGTGTACACTGTTGAATACAAATTGACATGTAGGAAGTCGACCACTACACTTGTCCCCACTTCTTTCAATCGAAATACGTAAGCCTGAATTGTGTTTTCATGAGATACTAGGTTTTTGTCCCATGTTGATCTGGGACTCAATAGAATGTTCCAACTGTGGTACCAACTATGTATGTTCCTTTTCTAGCGTGTTATCAACGTCGACGAATCGTGTTTTGGGTTTATGATTACGTAGGAGAGATTAGATAGAGCCACTTACCTATTATTATTTTATAATTTTTCATTTTACACAACTTACTTTGATGTTTGGCTAATGTGGATGTGTTTGAAACGTATCGCTCTATGGACTCACGTATAAAGGTATATATGTAGATATGTACCAGGCTTTCCCTAAATTCTAAATAAAAATCTGAAAAATTTTGCGATGGTACACTTAGGTTGTTATAAAAGATCGCAATAGTTACCGTTTATGCGACCAAAACAGACCAACTCAACAGTATTTGAAGTCAATAAAAGTATCCACCTGCCAATTGACGACTTCGTGTGAATTAAGTACCTAATAAATAACTCCACATCTCAACAGCCTGTATATCGCTGAAGCTGCACAAACAAACCGAAAAGTGCAATGTATCAAACAATGAGATCGGGTCGACCAACGGTCCGGAAACCAGTATGCAGGGACACGGCGCCTTATTACCTTTTAATTTATCGTAAGCGCAAAAATGTCCCGTTCGGAAGCGATTACTCCCCGTTTTTAATCTTCATTCTTAGTGTTGCCAAAAAAAAGAACATAAAAATAATAATAAAATTACTAATATTGTGCTTCATTAATCCATCAATAGTCGAAGGTCTGGATTAAGTTAGTCAGTAACCTAAGATTTACATCATACGTAGTTATCTACTTTTTAGAACTTATTATAATATAATTCCTTTGCAAATACCAAATAAAATCAACAAAGGTTGCTTTCAACTTTTCAGTCGAGGTCGTGTTTATGTGACCCAATTACCCGCTATTGTACTTCCGAACTGTGTGAAAATATTGATATAATTAAAAAAAACTATATTTCAAATCATGATTTTCCATATGTCCATATTTCAGGCTTTTTTTAATATTTGAGATTTCTTTTGATTATCACGGTAACACTGATAGTAATACATGTGCCAGATAGTCTGTTATGATCCCGATGGGTGACCAATATTTAAATATAAAGAGACTAGGTTCTGTCCTAAAAGATTTGATAAATTATATTATTCATATCACTAGTAAATAATGGTATCAAATCTTGTATTATAAACATGTTTTTTGTTTGTATTTGATACTTACATTTTACAAATATAAAACTTTAAATTATTAATCGCTAGAAAGCTAAACTATGCACACATTTTCTAACAGACTGCATAAGGAACTTAGTATCCCAATAAGCTGATCGAAAGAATCACTGCGTAATCATAAAATGCGTTTAATAATGATGCTTAATAACCTGCGGGATTGATCTATCAAATAGACAAAAACTTCCATTGTATTATTTTAACTGCTTTTTTGATGGCCAATTTGAATGTAACTTAAACTTACATCTCGTTACTCCACCTTACTTTTTTCGGGCAACACCTTATAACCTGGCCCGATGTCCGAGCGTATTAAATTGAAAATCCTTAAGTGGTCTGTAAAATTTTATACCTACAGACGGCGCTTTAGTCCTGTTTTAAGGCAGTTCGGTTTAAGACTTTCTTGTGATAAAAATTCTCCTAAAATCTCTAAAAAAAAACTTTCTTGTAAGGCAGTGGTTCCCAAATTGTCAGAGCTACAACCCTCCTCTAGGAAACATAACCGTTACCAATATGAATAAAGGAAGGAAGGTTGGCTCGGTTTTTGGTGTGTCGGTCTACAGGCAAGGCCCACTCAGTATTTGCACGCGATCCACTGCGGTCACGATCCATAGTTTGGAAAACTCTGAGTAAGGCAAAATGAAACGTTCCCAAAAGTTGGGGTACCGAATTGCATATTAATTTAATTGGAAAGACATTAATGATGCCAAAATAAATAAACAAAACAATTTCACCATTATGTATCGTCGCTAAAGGCTCAGGATAAACATTTATATAATTTTTCGTTATAAGTTCGCGTTTATCTAAACCCAATGTTTTTTGTAACATCGCCTTAACTCGCTTATAACCCGGTGACAAATATATCGATGCTAGGACTCCATTATATACTTTCAATATTCACCTACTCTCTACACATCAGAGAGAAATCGTCTAGACAAAAAACAAGTCCCCTAACTAGCCGAGCAAGAGACGTTATAAACATGCATATTGCATATACTTATATATCATGTTTTTATATCAATTAATCTAAGACTTTAAAAGAAGAAACCAAACATCCTACGAAACTTAATGACATACTTGTTTGACTTTAGTGTCTTTGATTTTTGTTTGATGTGTTAAAATTACTTAAGTATAGCTTGAGACGTTTCCATGGAAGTGTCTCAATTAAGCAAGCGGCTAGTCTTGTCTTTAGTAAATGATTTTTTGTAATAAAAGTTGCTAAAAATTAAACATAAAAATTATTTAAAATAAAATTATTTTGTGCATAATTTCTAAATCAAACGCAAGCACGAAAAAAACGTAAGCATCTGGTCATGTATACACAGTCTTATTTGATGATTAATATAGATCCCTTTCGACTCATTGCCCTAATAACACACGCAAGTAAAATAATGCTGCATATTATAAACGAACGACTGAAAGCATATTTGTCCAGAGAAATTGCGCCAGAACAAGCCGGTTTTATAAAAGGCAAGGGAACCCGGGAGCAAATTCTTATCGTTCGTCAAATTATCGAAAAGGCTCGAGAATTCAACAAACCGACATACATATGCTTTGTTGATTTCTCCAAAGCGTTCGACTCGGTGAAATGGCCAATGCTGTGGAAAACACTACTGGAAATGGGTACACCACAACATCTCGTACACCTGCTCAGGGGACTCTACGAAGGGGGAACGGCGTCGGTGCGGACAGATGACCTCTTCTCAGATAATTTCCATCCAAGTGCAGGTGTCCGACAAGGATGCATAATTTCACCCTTGCTCTTTAACATCTACACCGAGCTTATAATGCGAATCACTCTCGAAGACTGGACCGATGGTGTTGTAATTGGTGGATACAAGATTTCGAACTTGCGATACGCAGATGACACCACCTTATTTGCGAGTAGCGCCGACCTCATGCAGGGATTACTTCACAAAATGGAGCGCGTAAGTCTAACGTTTGGATTGAGGATTAACCGATCTAAGACCAAGATTATGATCGTGGACCGCGTCAATGAAAACCTGCCAGAGGTTACACAGATTGCGAACTGCGACGTGGTACAAGCCTACGTATATCTTGGGGCCCTGATCTCAAATAACGGTGGTTGCGTAGACGAAGTCAAGCGTCGTATGGCCATAACCAGAACCGCGGTGGAAAAATTAAAGAAGGTGTGGAGAAATCGCAACATCACCAAAGCCACCAAAGTCAAGCTCATGCGAACGCTGATATTCCCAATCTTCCTTTACGCTGCAGAGACGTGGACAGTGCGTGAGTTGGAAAAGGGGAAGATAGATGCTTTAGAGATGTGGTGCTGGAGGAGGATGCTCGGCATATCGTGGACGGAGTTTCGCACCAACGTGTCTATACTCCAGGAACTTGGCGTCACAAAGCGTCTATCGACCATAGTACAGACGCGCATACTGCAGTACTTTGGCCATGTCTCTAGACGTGATAACAACTCCATAGAACGGCTGGTCGTGCAAGGAAAAGTAGAGGGAACCAGATCACGCGGCAGATCACCTATGCGCTGGACTGATCAGGTGAAATCCGCAGTGGGAAAGCGCGTGTCAGACTGTACCAGACAGTCTGCAAACAGAGAAAGATGGCGGGAGATTGTGATGAAAGCTGTGTCTACTAACGTGGACGCCTCAACGTGACCACGACCGCTCTGTCAAGAGCGAATCGACAGAGAAGATAGATCCCATGCTATTTTCAAAAATAAATATCTTTCAGAAAAAATCAGTTACTCTATTACTAAATATCTCCGAGATAACCATAGACAAAAGCAATGATCTTTTATTTATAGAACTTAGTTGCAGCACCTACAAATGTTATTTATTGTAATATAAGTAAGTACATTTGGGTCGATTGTATATTAGTCTTGTACACGAACGCCGATAGGCGCCTCACCTATCACGCTGAGGCGTTCAACCGAAAACTGGGCGACGGAATTTTAAACGTTCACTGTAACCCTTGACATTCATGCCCTGTGTACTTAGTAATGAGCATCGCTTGTTACAAAGTTGTTTTAAGGAATTCTCAAATTAGGTGGTAGCATTACATATTATGTTAACGAAGTGGTGTAGTGGTATCTCAATGGTAAGGACACATGCCTCTGGGTGTTGGTTCAAGCTCGGGTGTAGCCTACCTCTGGATTTTTTATATCTATGTATTTATACAACTTGATCGGCGGTGAGTATCTAAAAGCTAGAAATTGATTTGTCTAATAATCAGATTCCCTAAATCATCAAGTTCCAAAAAGACCCGAACTAGAAACGGGACAATGCTAGCAATGACTGGCTCGATGGCGCATTCGGAAGTGACCCTGACCCATGCGTCAAGAGTTGTGGGTCCGATTCCAATCCAGGACAAACATTCGTGTGATGAATACTTGTGTTAGTTCTGTGTCTGGGTGTTAATATCCAATATTTAGGTATATATTTATAATATAACAGCTGATTCTGATATCCGAAACACAAGTGCTTAAAATACTTACCTTGGAGTCTTTAAAAACGTCAAAATTAAAACGATAGACGTAATGTTGTAGGTCACGGAAAAAGCCTAATGATAGGAGTTGGTCAAAACAACCTTCAGTCTGTTAAACTTAATTAGACCTTACTACAATAAATAAAAAAATAACTCATCTGATACACAAATTTAGTCAATTAGAAGTAGTAGTATTTTTCAACAGTTTAAAGACAAAATTAGATCCTCAAAAATGGCTTTTAATAGCATATTTTATTAATTAATATTAGTACTTTATATCATAGTGTACTTCGTTTAATTTAATAGGTCCTACTAGCACTTGGTCCATGGTTAGGAATTTCAGACTATCCAAGCGCCACAAAAAGACATTTCTGGCTCCTGACAACCTTATCATCGAACAATATTCCCAACGGCCACCGTACTCACTACGTGTTGGAATACATAAAATATTAGTCTATAATTTTTTGGAAAGTTCCGATACAACATTATATGGTTATACCTAAAGTATATATACACTTTAGCTATAACCATTATTTTTCGTTGACAGGCCCGTTGGTCGAGTGGTTCTGATCCTGACCACGAAACCGAAGGTAGTGGATAAGAATCCCGTTAGGGGCAAATGTTTCGTGTGATGAACATGGACATTTGTACTAGAGTCATGGATGTTTATTAAAAAGTATTTGAGTATGCATATCCGTTCCATTGGACAAGCCAATAGCTTAGTTTGGAACTAGGGAATTGGTGTGTCAGTCCAGAGAATTAATTTATTTATTAATTATCTACATTTTAGTACGACCTCGCCTTAAAATATTTCGCACGTGAAAATTCCACGTCTGTTATCAATACAAAATCAATGTCTACAAAATAATTAAAAGTTAATTAAGGAAAGCCTAATGAGTGCTGACATGAATACCTTCGTTCGGCCCAAATTCTCATTATTGGGTTAATTTTTCCTCGAGATAACGTTTCAAACAATGTATGATAATGTTTATAAAAAATCTATTAACACGGTTCTCCATAAATAAATGTTAACTCGAGTTTTGTTGTCATAAAGTACTTTTTTGTAGGTATTCATTAGTGTTTTTCGGATTTATTGGAAGTAGGTTACTGTTGGATATTATTTAAATTTTGTATAGCTGACTGTTCGTTTAAGACTTGTTCAAGTTATTTTCATGGGCGAGTCGGCAATTTTTTTAGGTATTCCGTTGCACAGCTTGGCTTCTCCTGGCTTGATACTCACAATTGAATGACAAATAGAATTATAGTAAAGGAATTTTGTTAGAGTGGCCTGTAGACCTAGAAAACTAGCATGAGATTACAATCTCATGCAAGTTTTTTACAAAAGTAAATTCAACTACTACCTGCTATAAATTTTCGAATGACGTTGCGAAATCGTTTCGGCAGTTGCAAAGATGACCGGCTAATAATAGTTTTAAAATAACTTGGAAGTAAATACTGTCTGGAGCTTTAATGTGGAAGTAATTTGACATATTACATTTTGCTATTACATACCTACCATCACGTCTTCAATCCCCGAAGGGGTAGGTAGAGTTCCGAATCTTTTTTCTGGGACACCAGCACACACAATCATAACATAGGAAAAACCTATTCAAATCGGATCGTATGGTTACTTAAATATACATCACTATTGGGATGTTATGCCAAGTGTCAACGACTTCTCGCTTGGACAATTTGTTTTGGACCCGGCGATAGCGTATTGAACCTGTTTTATTGTCAAAACTTTATCACCTCCTGATCGTTATTTTGAAAATATATTTCATGTACAGAAATAACCTTTCTACAGATTTATTATAAGTATAGATTATTAAAATAACATGTCTTTAAAATACTAGTATATGTAAACCACATTTCCTTACTAAAGTACTTGTATCCCAGTACGTAATACTCATAGGAAAACAAATAAGTAACAGGTACCTATGATAAGATTTTCACGATATTTTAAATAAGGAAATACAAACACAGTAGGTATTTGTAGCTTCGCAATTTTCATCCCTTTTTCCCTTTCCCATGAATCATTCGCGCTAATATTGACATTTTAATTTCCTTTTACCTTTTTTTCTAGCAGTGACAGGGCTATATTGTTAACCATAGGAAAAACCATAGCCATTTTGTTGCCGTTACTTTTTTTTAGATGATTAAAACTATCTTTGATTTCTTGTCGTGGTTTTACAGTTCGCCAAATCACTGTAATACTAAGGGGTCCTCAAAACTATCCTAACTAATATTACAAATGCTAATTTGAGTTTAATTTTAGACAGGTCTGTTGGTCAAGTAGTCAGAGACCCTGGCCACGAAACCAAGGGTCGCGGGTTCGAATCTAGAGGCAAATGTTTCATGTGATGAACATGGTCATTTGTACTCGAGTCATGGATATTTATAAACGTATTTAAATATGTCTATCCGTTCACCTAGTATCCATAGCACAAGCTTATAAGCTTAGTTTGAAACTAGGGAATTGGTGTGTCAGTCTGAATAATTTATTTTATTTTTATTTGTTTCGCTTTTACGCCTTAACCACTATACTGATTTTGAAATTTTTTTCACCAATAAAATGCTACATTACCAACAAATAACATAGGCTATATTTTACCTCCGTGTTCCAACGAAAACAGGAACTACGTGGAGGAAGCCGTGGGGCGCTGCTAGTTAAAAATATACCTTAGGTTAAAACGTAAATTTATATTTGCATATTACCAAGATTACAAGATTTTGCTTAATATACAAATCCTAGCGCTTATAAGAGTCGTCAGCATACGAAATAAAAGAAAGATGGCAAAGGTATAGGTACCTAATTACTTTTGTTATTAATTAACTTAAAAGCTAGCTCGCTTCGTGGAAAACTGTTGCTATTCTGGTATCTAAAGGGTATGCCTTTCAAAGTTATCAGAACACGTGTGTTATGGAGTATCTAATCTGTTATTATATGAGTGCAAAAACATTTACAGTTATTTTGTACAAGTATGTGCAATGGCTCGGTGAGTAAAATACGATCATTATGTTTCGTATCGTCATTGCATTGACAATTGGTGCATTGTCGACATTTCATTTAGACGTGACAATGAAGATGCTAACCGTAAAACATTCATGCTTGACCCACAATTAACAGATATGACATACAACAAACATTTGTCATTTCCCTGATTCTGTTACCAACTACCCATCATTTGTCATTCTTTCACCATCATCATATTCCTAACGTTATGTTTCGTTCCTTGAAAGGATTTGCTTCATCATCCTCTTGCCCTTCTCCCAGTTCATCTGGGGTCGGCGCACCATGTCTTCTTCTTTCATACGTCCCGGTCAGCCGTCATCAAGCTATCCACTCCCATTTCACTCATATCATCTTTTACACAATCCATTCTTGAAAGGATTTGCTTGACTTAAGATTATGCTAGGCATATATTGCCGGCCTTAAGACTTAGGGGCTCTGTATATTATTACATAGAAGAGATTAACATCACACTTTCGTAACCTCTAGATAATGGAATCAGGTTAGTTGGATGGAGTATAATCACAATTTTCAGTTGGCACATTATTTTTAAGTCCCAGACTAATATGGGACAATAGGGCGGGTTAGATGGAAAATTATGAAAAAGTAGTGACAAGTGACTAGCTCGTCGCCTACACAATTACATACCCAAAGCCCCATATACCATTAGTCTTTTACGACATACTAGGCAAGAAATACAG
Source organism: Glyphodes perspectalis (assembly GCA_951394215.1). Classification (NCBI taxonomy): domain Eukaryota; kingdom Metazoa; phylum Arthropoda; class Insecta; order Lepidoptera; family Crambidae; genus Glyphodes; species Glyphodes perspectalis. Next base: position 7,160,896 of record OX596219.1, read on the forward strand.
TTGACTCATTCTTTTTTTTTAGTTCCAGACCAACATGGGCCTATAAATACAGGCTTTTGAAAAATCAGACAGTATTTATCTACGTGTCCTTTGGACCAACATCCATTACATGTGCGTCGAGTATACTCAACATGCTCTCTTTTCCATTCTAATATCGTAAGTCCGTAATTTTAGGAGTTTTGTATTCACAAATGCAATTAGCACTACAATACCTAATTAAATCATTCCGTTATTGTTCAAATCTCACATTATACCCACCAGGAATAGTTCCTGCGACCTCTAGCATTAACTATGCGCATTCTAATGTTGCAAGCGCGTCCTCATCTCGTACTATTGATCCAGATCTATTGACATTTGAGACCGGTCGGCGCAGGCGTCTAACGGAAGGAAGCGCGGTACGTTAATAGGAATTTAATGGCACCCTTATGGCTTAGGTGTTAGAGTTGATTATGGAAGTGGAGGTTGTGAGTGTTCGTCGCACGCGCACCGAATCACAATCATCGCTCATCACAATAGACACAAAGAGTGTTGATGTGACTCATTTTATTTAGGTGGACGTAGGGTTGATACACGTTTAAACAATGCATAATGCAATCGTGACTTGTGTGTGAATATCTAATCTAAGATTTAAAGGAAAAACTTACCACATTATAACGAGATAGATAATTTAGGTACTTATGTACTTAGTAGTAGTAGACTCGCTTCTAATTGATAAATTCGAGAAATTCGGAAGAAAATTTTGTTCAGTATGTAAGCAATAACACATAACAGTAGAGACAATGATAAAGTGAATTTATCCTCTATCTACAAATAAATCAATTAAAATATCATAAAAATAATAAAATTTATTCAAATTCAACATAATATTAAGGTAAAACAATGAAAATTAATAATATAAACATAATTGTGAGAAATACGTTACGTTACGAGTTACGAAACTACTTAGATTCGTCAATAAAACTGCGAAAAAAAAAACAAATATGTACCATACATTACCAACACAGACCTTAGTAATGTTTTATCAAAAAGCGAACACAGACTACAAAAAGCATTAATGAAACTTAATACCGTTTGTTCAACCCTGCAGCTGTAGGTAGGTAAAGTGAATGACTCGAAGATTGGAAACCAGTTACCCACTTTACTTATAATTTGTGTCAGTAAACAGCTGTCAAATAGTATGCAAATGTGCATAACTCTAGTAAATGCTTATCTATTACCTGCATGGCCCATAGATGAGCTCAATTTTCACCAGGTCAGGTATGTGAGAGATCTGTGCAGCATTGGGATGTCAGTATGCTGACATAAATAGATTATGACAATAAAAAAGGAAAATTATATACCTACCTCTATATCATAAAGCATAATTTGTAAAATTTATATTACTATGGTGAGGGAAAACGTCTGGAAGAGCTTTTTACATTCATATAGTAGATGTATATAAAGGCGGATATAACATACGGGGTTTTGGTCCGCAACCCAAGGAGCCCATCGATAAAAAATCACTGAAAATGGACAACATGTTCCTATCGAGTAAAACACCCTTGTTTTACCTTGTTTCAGCGACCAGTATCCCTATACTGGTCGCTTGTCATACTGTAGCACTTTTCCTACCTGCCACAATCATTGCGATAATAGGTAGGATAGAAAACCAATTAATACCCCCAAGTCGTTTACGTATAGGCCCCAATTCGCGAAGAACATACCTAATACTCTACATTAAAAATATTTATGCTAATTTTATTTCTGGAGACAGAGACAGATACAGTACGAATTGACTTATTAGTCTGAGGTTAGCATGCAAGTTACATAAAAATGTATGTCCGCAAAAGTGCTTCGTGATATGCAACCGTTCAAACTGGCGAAAGTTTTCGGAAGCCACCTACAAACTTTAGTTGCAAGGTCATTAAATTTCCCGAACCCATCTAAAAACCCGTTCCATTCCATAGATCTAGTGTGTTTCAATCAATCAAGCAGACGCGAACGATCAATATGGACGGGAAAGTCGACCGAGCAGCCATTAGTTGATAGCTACACGACCACATTGGGGCAAGTTCAGGCGCACACTGGCGACTGGGGAATGATGACGTCAACATTTTAATTCTTTCGTGTGGCAAGTATATGGCAGCTAGCTGCAATCCCTAGGGAATGGAATTCTTGAATTCAGCAATTCTGACTGAATCCCAACACAATTCAAGCTGTGCTGATCCAGTGACATTTGCTGGTTCAACGCCACTGGATTCCAATCCCTACTAGAGGTGAGAATGCTTATTTTAAGCAATCCAGCTGGGTCCAGCACAATATAACTCTGCTGAATCTAACCCAAAATGCCCATCTTAGTCATCTTATTAATAAACTTTTGACCTGATGAGCATCATCATCTTATCTTACTGACACCCCTTTTAACTCAGAGAATGTTTTAACCACCATCACACCATCCGAGGGAACATGATATGGTGTGTGTGAATTCCCAGGACTTTTTAAATTTGAGAACCCCACTCTAATTGATGACGTGGCCGGGCTAGATCGACTCTCTAAATACCGTAGCACTTTCCATCCCAGAGAGGTTCCTACCTAGTAATGTAAGAACTATTTAAAAGCCTACGCATCATCAGCGGCAGCTCAAATACACCAGTAAGGCAAATAAACCAGCCTTCAAGGAATTTGAAGGTTCATTTCTTGAGAGTCCCCAAATCGTATCCAGTAGAAACACCGCTTTTGGTAGTTTAGATTGTACTGAAATATCGTTTACGCAAGAAACTTGGATAAGCGGCACCTGGCGTCTTCAGCGGCCTGAAATATAATCAATCAAAAGCTTGAACTATTGTATCCCGTAGGACGCCCGAAAACTAATTTATAAACTAAATTCTTTTAAGGAAGGAACAAGCTAGCTATTCATTTTATCGGGCCACAAGTTTTGTTTACCAAGCCAGTCGATTGAAACTAAACATCTTTCACAGCAAACATACATTCCAAAACTTGAAATGTTTACTTACTACTCTCGTAGGTACCTATGTAAAAAAAACCTTTGAAACTTTCAAGGCAAATACATACATTATTGATTTTGCTTATCAAGAAAATATCGTCGATGTCGTTCGTGCGCCGTATTCAAATTGCAGCCGAATGTTGTCTACGGAAGGCAGAGATAAGCTAACGACCGTCTCACACACGACGCGACCTACGCAGAATCATTGTAAGGGGATGTGTACAAGACTTAAAAACCAAGAGTGATTCAGACTTGTGCACATTCTCCTAGTCCTTAAAATGTTATGTTTGTTTTGATACATTTTATCTCTCGTATTATTTTAATTTAGTGTTAATTAAACTATTTATGAATAAAGTTAAAATAAACCTAACGTAAAGTGGCCCAACTTGCCAGGCATATATCTGTGTACAACAATTAAGTATTTGCAATTTAGCTTTTACAACTAGCTTTTATAAGGAAGAACATAAGCGAAAACTTAGGTACATTAAATATATATGAGACAAAGCAAACCGCAAAAGACCCTGATTCCTTTATTGAATCGTTCCGTAGTCGTGAATCATTGCGTGAATAATGCATGAAAGTACTCGTACCAGACCAAATGACTTAGCCCTTCACGATACCCGCTGACTTACAAAGAAGTCTCAATCGGATTAATGGTATTACCTAGGTTTATACTTGTTTTAACAATAACGGCGAATCGCAAATTAACAATATATTCTATTGAATAAACGTTTATTTTCACGAAATACGTCGGTGGTTCATTAACTAGTGACTATAGATGATTTTAAGAATTAATACTTACTATTTACTTACTTCTTTATAATGGTGTAGTTGATTCAAGGATCAAATATAACCAACAACTATTCAAAGCATTTTAGCGTAACACAGATATGAGATAAATATAATATGTATTTGTTACTTTGTAGTAAATAAATGGTAACTCTCAGGATGTTTGTCCATCCATCTCTGGATTTCGTATTTAATCTACTCTAGCAATTGATAAGCCTTTTTTTTCCTGCAAAAAGTACATAAGTGTATTTATTCATGGTCAGACAAAACAAAAGAAAGTAACAAAACCGGCCAAGTACGAGTTGGACTCGCGCACGAAGGGTTCTGTACCATTATCTTTGCAACATTAGACACTAAACTACTAAATATTATGTGAATATTTCAAGTGTGTACTTGTTGCTGTTATTAATATCAACAAAAAACAGCACTAAAATCATGTTTTGTTGTATGGGAGCCCCCCTTAAATATTTATTTTATTTTAATTTCATTATTTATTTAAAAAGGGAATATACAATTAAATATGCTGTGAATATTAATTTTCAAGTGTCTACCTGTTGCTGATATTAATAGCTAGAAAAACACGGGATTAAAAACCCGTTTATTGAATGGAAGCCCCCTTAAATATTCTGTTTTTAGTACCTACTTATCTGTTGTTATAGCGGCAACAGAAATACATCATTTGTGAAAATTTAAAATGTCTGGCTTGTATAACGGTTCATGAGATACAGCCTGGTGACAGACGGACGGACAGCGGAGTCTTAGTAATAGGGTCCCGGTTTTACCCTTTGGTTACGGAACCCTAAAAACGGACTTAAATGAAACAAATATCTTCAGATATAGCATTTATTTCCAGATGTGATCAACATACGCACTAATAGTTACAAGATCTGATGTAAAGGATAGAATCAATATAAAATAGTATGCACAATTCCCTGTAAATATTACACAACTCAGTTTAGGTGTAAGTCAGAATGCTACCTATGGGGTGAGATTAGGCATAGATGTAGGGGCAGTAATATCGCATTTATATGTATAAACACGCCCTGTATCGCACGCAGTAAGATTAGAAATCGAAGAGACTACATAGCCAATAAAAATAATCAATGTCCTGGTTTATATTAATATGCTAGAAAACATATCATGAGACAAATAAATGTTTCCTTTCTATACACATGTTATGTAATGCAGGTTACAATTATCCTATAATTAGGTAAATTAATACATTCTTATAAGTGCAATTCTTACTGCGTAAAAGAATACATGCAAGGTCACTAATGGTAATTTGTGTCAAAAAAGTTTGGACTAAAATAAATTCTAGTTTTTTCGAATATTCCATTCAACAGAACTTTAAAAAAAATTACACAATTCTAAGTGGAAATTGAAACAGAAATAAACCTTAAAGAAATCCACCCCTTTAGTCGCAAATAGATAAGTACGTAAAAAAATTACGACAGCGATGTTCCCTTATTAAGATCTCTGACTAAATAACCAGGATTTAAATTACGTTTAGCAGAAACAAAAATTAAACGGTAAGAGTTAATAAGTAATAACATAACCTTTCATAGGTGGAAAATAGCTCAGTGTACATTGACAGAAATAGCGGGTGAGGATTTTTACAAGTACCTAGGTATCTTTTGATATCAACACCTAGAATTTAGCAATTAAACTGCTAAAATACTAAGTACAACTATTAATGTGTTAAGTTTTTCTTTTATATGTTTAATAACTAGTAACTTAGCAACAATACCACTGCACATGTTGTTACATAGTTAATAAACAAACCCATACTTGACTCTCAATACTCGCAGATAATCTGTAGGTAAATGTGTAAATGTAATACACCCTTCATCCGCCTACAGCTGATAATATCAATTTTAGTATCAAACTAAGCCTATCGGACAAATACTATCCAGAATGTAAGTATAAGTCGTTTGTGTTAACATATTACGATGAGAGTCTCAGATGAAGTTATTTTTTTCCTTTACAGATATTTAATTGCATGTATACACTCCGATGTAACATCCTAGAGATGGATCGTTTGTATTTCATTCATTTATTTTTCAGAGCGTCATTTGTTTGAATATGTCGTAGACATTAATAAGTGTTGCGATATCAATAAGATCTACAACATTTACGTGATTGACAGACATTTTTATTAAAACAAAATCAAATTATGGTTTAGGTAAATAGATTTAAATCATATAGCGCCAGTTAAAGTTCTCTATAACTAAATTTTATTGTTATGATCTATTTTGAATAAATGATTTATGATTATTAGTGATTAGGTACATGAATAATTCGCTATTTAAATAGAGTTTGGTCAATACCAATTTATTATAGTATATGAAGGTTTTCTAAATACATAGATAACAATCTAATGAAAAATATTTATTTAAGTTACTTAAGTAACTGCTTTAGTAGCTATATTTCATTAATATGTATCATATATATTAACATAATAAAACCCTATTATCAAATAATAAAACTTATGCGGTTAGTTTATTTTATTCAGTCTATAAAGTGTATAACAGTTCTATATTTACATGTCTTAATAAAATCAATATGCTTCTAAAAAAATATTAAAATTTTAACGTAACATTTGTATTTATGAAGAAAAAACGTAAGTATTATAAAACATAGCTTTTCTTTCAAAAGCTTTTTAGGTATAGATGAACTATTTACTACATTATGTTATGTGCAACACTAATTTGAAATCAAAACCTTTTTATACTTACTTACCTTTATTATAATGAAGTTATAGTAACTGGAATATATTATAAAAGCTTTGTAAAAGCATTTCGACCAATTAAACCTATTTTTTAGTATGTAACTATTACAAACATGATAATGTAAATATTTTGATAGATTCAATTAGCATTACACAAGATTTTGAATCAATCTTCATAATAAAGGACAGTCCTATCTAAAAATTGTATAAAAGTCGACGAAAATTTAACTAATACGAACTACTATATGACTAATAGGTACAACTCGTATAATTTATTTTCTCGTGGCTAACTCTAAATGAAGTATTTTTTTTTTAGTTTATATCGCCAATCCTGCAATGGACAAGTGTTATTATTATTACCAACCACTGATTCTATGACTCCCTGAGAATGGGAGACACCACCATACAGTAATAGTTAACAAATGCATTGCTCATAATTTTCCAAGTGTGGTGATAACATATCATGGCGACACGTTAAACCACTCTCAAGTTACTTCAAAGCAGCAATTAAAATCGATCGATTTACAAATAGATGCATTTGTAGTTTTATAAATGATTTATAATTATTATCATATGACCAGGAATTATTTCTACGTAATGTCGCGCAAGTAAAATATGTGATATTTCATCATCGTCTCTAAAGGCATGTGGATTTTAATATTCGAAGGAAGTGCCGAAGTGAATCACCTTAAGCCTTGTAGCAGATACCAAACATGTCATGTCTCTTTTAGACCAAATTAACGTTGATTAAACCACGAGTTATATGATGGAGTAGGGAATTATCCTCACTTATGACTTCGAGAGAGGGGCGTGTTATTGAAATACTTATAGAACTATGATAAAATGCAAAGGCCCTTGATTGTCGAATGTTAGGATATCTGGCTTTTCGAAAAGGACTGTGATTATGGTCACCCATCTACATTTACTTCTCAAGAAACAATATTCGATAGCAATAGCAGTTCACAAATGTTTAATCGCAAGTAACCCATTACGTTACTAAGTACATGTAATAATAGTAACTTATGCATTGAAGTTGGGGTATATTTCAGTATACTTATAGTTCGAGTTGTATATCACAAATTGTTACTTGTTCGTTGTATCTGCGCACTAGTAGACACAATACAATTGTTGTTATATATTAGCACAGAGTAATAATATACTACGTAGTTTTACAATTATATATAATTTTTATCGCAAATTATTCATTGGTGTCAGGATATCTACTTAATAACACGAATAGGTTCAATCATGTCTTATAAATTTTATGGTCATAATTATAACACAAAATGAAGAAGCTAGCTTAGCAGGACATTATTTTTATAATAAACTAATTTTACAAGATTAATTAAATAAAGAAATATATTATTTATATATTCCCTGAAAAAATATTTACCAAGATTGTAAAACAATGATCTCCTGTTTTTAAAGGTTTTCTTTTTTTAATATTACATATAGATACGATTTAATATCAGCCATAAATAATAAATTCTAATTTACATCGTATCTAAAATTGACAACTATATGTGCACACAGATCAAAACTAATGAATAAAATATAAAATAAAAAACCCAAAATGAAAGAAAATCTTTTTAATTATTTACAATAAAATACAAGAAATTATATAAACGAAATAATACTAAAACGCATTGTTATTCGTTTTATTAACTTAATATAAGTAAAAACTCGTACTACATATTCAATAATAAAAATATTATTATATTATGTGCTTTAACTACGGTATATGTTTATTAATTGATTAACATGGCATCGTCTTAAATATCATCTATTAATACATTTTGCTATAAATAACCTTACATCTACAGTAACAATTGAAGGCCCTTTACATAGAAGACTTTTAGTAGGTATTTACTTTGATTTTTCAACTAATTTGAACTTCTCAACTGGACTAAAACTCAATTAGGTACATTTAAAACAATACAAAATTTATTTCACTAAGTAAATCCACTAATAGAGGAATGTCGTCAAAATTGAGCAATCGTTACGAAAATAAACCGATCTGTATAATTCGCTAAGCTGTATATTTAAGTAGATATGGCGTTATAAGATATGTGCAAAGCTAGCGTACCATACAATATCATTGGATAACTTGCTATACGCAATGTCATTCCGCGAATACACTTATATCCATTCTTACAATATTACCGTTTTAATTCATTAGCTCAAAATATCAGACAACATTATATTCGCTGCTTTTGTTCTTTCCTGCATTAGATATAGGTAGTGTATCCATATTTAATGTTAATTTATTGTACCATTTTCCAAGATAATATTATTAAAACAAAGAAAGCAAATCAGACAATTAATATGAGGTATTCGTTCTGAAATTAATCATTGTACCTTTCTCTAAATTCACTTATACGGTACTCATTGTGATTGATTACACAGTGGAGGCGGCTCCGAGATATTTGCCGTACTTATACAAGGAATCAGAGAAAAAGTTTGAAAAGCCGCGGGCTCAAAACGTAAGCACAAATTCAATCTGGTAGGTCCAACAGTAATAAACTTGACAAAGTTTGACAAATAAAATTGTGCGAACTCGAAGATTCATATTGCAAATTACAAGTTCGGTTCAGTCATTTGATTTCATAAATTCTGGGCAAGTTTAATAACATTTATAAATTGACTGTTAACGGAAGTTATCAAAGAGTTCGTTTGTGTTTATATATATTTGTCGGTTTAGCCATGGTGCTAATGATCAATAATAAAAGCTGACTCAAATATTTACCCTTTTATCTCAATTTTGATACATCAATTTACTAAAGAGAGTTAATACTTTATAATAATCATTCGTACTCTTTCATACAAATTACTCAAGCTCTCGTGTAAATTTTTAGAGCTAAATCAGCATAATTTAGGAAGTCGGACACTCTATTGAAGATAGACAATAATATAAACACCTAATTGATATTTTTTTATTTCTAATAATTGAACATACTACTTTTAGCTTACAATATATTAAAGCCCACAGAACTTGATTATATATTCATAATGTTGATCACTCAGTATCAATAAGGTACTACTAGTAATTGCCAGAGGATAAATTCAGTATATAAACCAGTCAATATGTGTCTAATATCAAGTTACGTATAATGATATAGTTCTATGTATTAGACATCAAACAAAGACTATACAAAGCTCGGAAGGATAACTACAGATCCTTTACTCGTTCAATGCAAATTGAAGCGAAAGATAAAAATCTCAATAACAATAAAGAAGTTATACCTAAGTTGAATATAAAATCGCGCTTTCGACATAAAATTCTTTATTACTTGTGAGATTTTTACGGTCTCTTAAAAATGCATGTAGGAATTCACGAAATTTTACGATGTCGTTGTAATGACGTCCTTGCAATCCTCGAAGCAGTTAAATTAATGTCTAAGTGAAGAAATTATCCCTTTGCTGGTATATCGGGAGTTCGACATCAGGTGATCGGTCGTCCAAGTCGTCATTTCTGCCGTTATGTGGCAGCTCTTCCAACGCTTTCACTGTTCGAAAAATATTCAAGTTCAAAAATTATACAAACACAATTTTTTATTTGTTAGACATTAAAACCAAAAACAAACACTCAAACAACAGTCAAGTCAAAATTCGATCAAAAATGTAAACATTCAAAGTTGTAAGCTTCACCAAAATCATTGCTTTATAATGTTATAAAAGAATTTGAAATAAACATCGATAGACATGGTATAAATGGTAAAATAATGATAGTAATGAGTTTGTTTATTCAATGACTCTGGTAAACAGCATTCAAAGGGCAAAATAGAAAAATAAAGTATGGCTACTCACAACAGAATGCAAAAAACGTTATCATGCTGCAACACAGGATAGCAGGACTCTTCTAAGGACCGCCCAGGCAGCCAACATCGACAAACTCGCTGGGTTAGCTTAGTCTATAGGTAATGAATTATTTGGCAAAGTGTGTGGAGTGATGCATAAGCGTAACTCGATAGGAGCCAGGACAAATCCCCAAATTCCAAATTTCCATAGATAATGTACCCATGAATGATGGATTCCCATACTCTTTCATTAAAATACAAATCATAGGCGTACAATATATTTGCTTGGGCATATCTCCTTAACAAGTCAAAAAAATAATCTTGGTGTTCCCAAAAGCAAATGTACGCAATATATCTAACCAAAAAGCTGTATATCACCGAATATTAAAAGAAACTACCCCAGCTACAAATCTCAGTTACGCCAATGGAGTGTGCGTCGTTTGTGATGGTTAAGTGTGAATCAGTTGTTCGCGGTGGACGGTCCTTGCTCAGTGTTGGTTCCTGTTGAAGATGGGACAAACGACATCAAGCGACTGTTACATGCGTGGACACTCGTGTGTTAGTCACACCAAACTCTCATCCATTATTAGAATTGTAGGAGGCACAAGTCAACTATGTGATTAATGTTGGGACTGAACTCAATTCAATTGTTTATAAGTTTGGTGCAGATGTTGTATTTAAAATTTTCCTTATAGATACAATACTAATAATAGATGGTAAAATCAAAATTGCAAATCAAAGTGCAAAATGGACTAAAACTACTAATGACAATAAATATAAAATCGTAAATGCTGGCGTATTATATGAAGTTACAGGCCTTTAGATTAAACCGATACATTGAGCTGTAACTAACGAAAACAACGACTAATTGATATTTGAGGAAGGTCGGATCAACTTGGCCAAAGCAATTAATCAACCTAATACAAACAACTACAATGACTGATATCGAATTAAATGAGGTCTTGGAAATGGAAAAGTTGGATGGAAGCTTTTCCAGTACTTCATCAAATAATATATAAGTTAATTTGTAGTTTGCATCAACATAAGTACAAGTATGTTTTAAATTCTAACCTATATTTAAAGTCAAAGTAGACTCCGACTAAACTCGATGCACGAGTATAACGGTAGGAAAATGATTTTCTTTATTACACGTAGTACCCCACTCATAGATGTCTTATAACAAAGCTTCGTGCAAAATGATTGTTAATGATCATAGTGGTAAGAGCTGCTTCAGATGTGATTTATAATCATGCATATAATTTTCATCATTTATTTTTTTTCACAGTTGCAACGCATTTTTATAAGTCATCCAGTTACAATCCCAGTAAAAAAATTCTCACCACTCTTTAAGTTACAGCTAAATGTTCCCAGCAATCAAAACAAATGTGAAAACAACATCGATCAAAAAGGGAAGTTGCTTATTGTAGTCTTACCCGCTATGATTTTGCTCATCTCAGTGACCTGCTTGGCTAGTATCTGGTTCATCTGAAGTAGGTGTTCTCGTTGCCGCTTCTCTTCGCCGTCCGGGCTCTAGCGTGAAGCAACACATGTAGGCCCGGTTATGTACATCCAACATTCCAGCGGCTATATAAGCTAATGTACTTGCAGATAGAATTTTCGAGAAAAGTGGAGAACGTTTGCAGATATTGATTAACACTATAGTGTGCAGCTATTGTTAGGCTTTGCTCTAAGAGTTAGACCAGAGCTGTCAAAAAATATGATTGCATACAAAGTTATGTTATTTAATTATATTATATTTTATGTTTGTTATGATTGCTTCGTATATTTATAATTATTTATTATTTTTAACTAATATTACGTCTGTTTGTTATTTTTTTATGCTATATAGTTTCAGCACCCATGACCATTATTTCAACAAGTTTACTCCAAAATGTATATGTATGACAACTTTTTTTTTTATGTATTTCAAACATTTTTAGGTATCTCTAAAAAGACTTCTTAGCGAGTTGCTCATAATTACTTAATGATTGATTATCCCAAAAATAACCTAACGTCCAGTTTTTTCGCGGAAGTATTTCTAATGAGTTCGCATAAAATTTGCAATATTAAAATTATTGGTAAGCAAACTCAATTTTAAAATGTCTTAATTCTATCTACAAGTACTACACTAGTCATCTATATGACTATTTCGTTTTGCTATTTTATTTATACATCTTTAAAGAGAGCCTAAGAGAAAATAGACAGTCATGAGTGATAAAGACCATGCAGAAAGAAGAAGATAAGATGATAAAAGTCATTCAAGACGACAATGAAAGCAGAGCGAGCGAGACAATGTGCTACATTACTATGAAAGTATGATACATAACTAGAAACAGATATATCTATAAATGGTACATAATAATACTGCTATTCTAAACTTTAAAAAATTTTGTACATTGATACAAATGATGACATAACCGTATAAAATTTTGAAAATTATGATTCCACAATGATGGTAATGATAAAGCAATGCAGAGTTCAAATCAATTCCTTTTTATTAAAGAAAAATATTTTATACATATAAATTAATAGGAATTATATATTAGTATCGTTAGTGAGAATTAAATTTGAGTAATTTTTATTGTTACGACAAGTATAGCACATTTTTTTATTTATAGATATTAAATAATCTGTATATTTAATTATAGTAAGAAGAGGACAAGAATATTATGGAAAAGTATGAGGAAGAAAAGTATTAAGAACGTGAATTTATTATCAATAGCTACACTTAGATAGGAATTAAAATTTAAAAATCGCTATAATGTTCTTACCTTGCTCGGATCGGCGGAGGAGCCAGTGAGCATCTTCTTGATAGATTCCACCTTTTCTTGGCGCTTCTGTTGTTCTTCGGGAGACAGTTCTGGAGGCTGTTAACGATTTAAAGTTGTTTACACAATTGGAGTTTACAGTTAATTTTCCAATTCATATTCATTCGAAACCCAATCATTCTGTATCCGTACTATTATTATAGATGCGAAAGTAACTCCACCCGTCTGCCTATTGCGTTTTCTCGCCTAAACTACTTAATCGGTTGGGATGGTACATAGTCTGCTTTTAATCCTAAGAAAATTGATAGATCCCCCCAGCCTCGATAGTGTCTGTAATATAGCAAATTTTACACGGTCAGAGCCGCGAAGTCTTGCTATATCACTTCATAGTAATTTTAGGCAAATTATACTCAAGGAAACGTTAATACATCACATACATTGATCTGATTCCGAGATAAGTAGCTTAAGCACTGTGATACGGATATCAGAATCAACAGTGTTCTTACAAATATTACTTAAATATAAGATATTAACACCCAGCACAGAACAAAAACAAGTTTTCATCACACGAATGTTTGTCCTGGGTGGGGATTGAGCCCACAACTCTTGGCGCATGGGGCAGGGTCACTACCGAATGCGCCATCGAGCCAGTCAAAAACCTACCTTCTCTGGTATGTACCGCTCCGGAATAAGGATCTTCTGCGGCGCAGCGAGAAGCTGGTCTATGGTGTTGTCAGCCAAGCGATGGGTCTGCGGCGGCAGAGCGGAGCGGACCACGTCCGGCGCAGGCGCCGAGCGGAGGGCGCGCTCCATGTCCGCGTCGTCCAGGGAACGGCCCAGTTTCTGTGAGACGACGACACATTGAGTGATTTTGATATAGAAATATCTTATCAACGGGTAGGCTAGGTACTATTCTTCTCTCTACTTGTAGAAAAACCGAAAAATTATCTTCTAAAATCTCATCTACATATAAAAGAGTTATTTCTGTTAAATATGTTCTTTTTGATCCCAGTAAGAACTGACGGATACTTACATCCTGGTTGTATGCATCCTTCGGCATCTCATTCAACGTCTTCGCACTCAAATGGTGGGGCGCTGTGTAATGGCGCCTTTTCTCCTTCGGGACCTGTCTCCTGTGCAGCGACCCTGTCTTCGGCTCCCCTGACATCTCCGTAATGATCTGCTTCGCTGCCTCACTCTTGAATATAGGAGACAACTCCATATGAGACCTCGTCAGACTAACTATACTACTAGTCTTCGATAGCGGATCATTCGTCAGAGTCCTCGAGCTATCAGTAGGGCTGTTCAGATATTGAGTGGAAAGAGATACTGTTCTGTCGTAGAGAGATCTATCGTAGCTCTTTTGGTAACTGCTACTAAGTGACGACATGTCTCGAGAATAGTCGTAGTTAGACAGGGATGGACTGGATGGGTATTTGGGGCTCAGTTCCATGTTTCTGTCGTTCAAGCGGAGGTAGGTGGGAGGTTCTTGAGGCACTCTCTGTTGGTTGCAGTACTCTTCAAGTTTATAGTCGGCCATCGGTGCTGACGGTGACCTGCCGTAGTTGAGGGATGTGACCAGCTCTTCTTCGATGAACTGGTCCAGGTTGGCGGTAATGTTGTGGCTCGGCCAGTCAGCCATTGGCTGGAGGGATCGCTCCCTATCCCTCTGGCGTCTTTCGCTTTCCCGTTTGACTATCCGCACTGTTTTGATCTCTTGCTTCTCTACGTTAGATAAGTTAGCTGCAAAAAAAATGGTTGATAAGTTTTCGTTTATCGTGGTGTTTGTATACTTTATGTACTTTACTATATTATGGACTTTATTATATTAAGTAATTTTTAAGCTTATTGATGGATTCTTACAATACAGTCAACTTATTATTTAGTTTTCTACAAAATTTAATGTTTTTTTTGATTTAAATTAATCATAATAACAATCTGCGATTTACAAGTAACGTTGAAAATGTTGAAAATGTTGATAAGGAATCTGACTGTACCCTTTATGAGCGATTACTTTTTCAATTTTGCTGAACTTTATACTAACCAAAACCACCATGATGTATATCCTCGCTTGTCAACGGCGAAGTGACTTCATTCCCACTAGCTCTTGTGTCGACATACAGAGGCGTCTCCATGTTGTGCTCGTAGTGACCTGGAGGGACCAGAGGACCTGTGACGTCATAGTCGTACTCAGATTGGCCATGGTCGATGGTATGACCTGTGTCCAAGTTGGTTTCTTGCCATGAGGAATGGGGACGACGCTGTTTCCCTGCTAAATGGAAAATAGATCGTTTGGTAAAGTATAACTCTGTATACTGCCTTACACTAATAAAATAGGCGAATCTAGATTTAGCATTATGGTCAAATTTCGACCACTGGGCGACCACTAGTAATAAATAAAAAAATCAAGTTAATAGCAGCTTTATCTTATACGCTCATATGGTGGTCATCATCATACGCCATAATTTTGCCGCCCTCTTAAAGAAGCCTTAGTTTAGCGCCCTTTTATAAAATCAGCGCCTTTAAAAATCTATCCTTGGGAGGTTTGATTTTAGGCAACTTGAGAATCGCCTACCTCACTACTTATGAATCTGTGAATGCCAAGGCACGACTGCTGTTGGCAGTTCCGACCAGCTATACTTCCAGGTCAATTGTGATCGATGCTAGTTGATTCATTTACCAGGCATAGAGTCGTGGGTGCCCTGCAGCGCGCGCGACTGATGCGTGAGGTGGCGCACGGCGCGGCTGAGCTCCTGCCGCTGACGCTGGAGAGCTCCCACCAGCTGTTGCACTCGCGATACCTCTACAAGAATATATTTAAGCATTATATTATGGAAATACGAATTTCGGACTTACAGAATAAATATAACATACTTACAGAATGAATACAATAGTATAATAGTTACAGTAGTAGGTGTTTTTTTTTATATACCTACATTTAACAATAAATAAACACAACTGGTTTTGTTGCTAACGGTATAAGTACTGGGTTAGAGAAAAAATATATAAAAACAGTAAGAAAAATATGTAATAAATGATTGATTATGGCTAAAACCTTTTCCACAGGCTTAACTTCAAAAAAATATATGTTTTTTACATAACATACTCGTCTATACTATAATAATAGAGAAGTTGAAACTCAGAGTATGTTGTTTGATTCTGACGATTTATCTGATCAACTAATAAACAGAAATTTTGCGTTTAGGTTGTTGGTAGAATATATATAGGCATCATAAAATAGTTAAAGTTTCTTGAGGAATATACATATATATTAATGCGAAGTAATAACTAGTTGAGGAACAAAGACGAGTTGAACCAACTAACCGTCTTCAAGCATAGCTGTAGGATGCGCAGGCACAGCGGCGCGACGGGCTTGCAGCGCTCGTCGCAGCTGCTGCAGCTCGCGCTCCAAGCGAGCGTTGTCTGCCACCGTCTGCTCCAGTTTCTGCACCGAAAAGACGTACATTAGCTTTACCATCACTCGCAAATGAGCTACTTTCGACGAACAAGTCATTGTTTTTAATCATTTTCATTCATAACATTACAGACTGGAATGAACTCCCTGTGGAGGTTCTATATACCTAATTTTAATCAAACATTTTGTAATACCATCACCAACACCGCTTTAAAACGGCCCGTGCAATATTTGACAACTATCAAAATAAAACCATAAGACCACATATTATACATACATACATGCTTGGTTCTGACGTCATTTTGAAGAATATAATACAAAACATAACTAACCCATTTTTGTGTTATTTACAACATGCTTAAAATAAAAGAAGACAGTGCTTCATTAAATTATGCACAAGATAAATATACCAGACAGCCGATTTCCAATATCACACAAAATTTGTGTCAAGTGCAACTTTATTGCTAACGCAAATACTAAGGCGCCCTTTCCGTTCATATTACTCATATTATTCAATCGCAACAACGCCAACAATCAATTAATAAACTCTAAATTGTTAATTCCGTAATATAAAATCGTTTTCATTTGCAGTTATTAATAATAACTATCAATGAGTAATGCAAGACCTAAAATAGAACCGCCTTAGGATGACCTAACAGTTCGGCTATTTGGACAATCCACTTGTGAAAAATATAAATAAAAAATAATAATATAAAGTGCATGGTATAGCCGAAAACCTTATAAACCTTAGAATTGTGCGCCAACATCGCGTGGACGCGCGCGAGCTCGGCCTCGAGGCCTGCGCCCGCGCCGGCGGGCGGCGGCGGGGGGTTGTGGACCCGCGGGGGCAGTTCGCCACGGGGCACGCTGTCGAGTTTACCACGGACTCCTGAAAAATAAAAACACCTAGTAAAGCACTGTTGAAGGTGTGTAAATTCATTGAAATATAAGGATAAAAAATATTAACAAACATAACTTGTGTGCGTTTTGGATTTATCTGTAAGCTACAAGTATATTGTCAAATAAATAAATAACATCACGCCCATAAAAAATATAATTCAAATAAATAAATAGGTATGACAAATGTAAAATGAAATAAATGAACGATTTAAGCACTTGTATTATGAAAATTAGAAGCATTGAAGATGGGGAAAAAATATTTATTTATAACAATGAAGCGAGCATATTTTATAAGCAATATATTAAAGACTGGTAGGTCATCTTGCAGTGAATTTTACCAATTTAATATCTAACTAAATCACTAAAATCTTAAGCAAAATGAACAATGTTCTCAATAGCTAGTATTTTACCAGTCAGCAAAGACTCTATGGCGTCCTTGTCAGTCTTCAAGCCCTGCAGTATGGCCGCCTCGTCTGCTAGCTCCTGTTCCAAAGCCCACAGCTCAGCCACTCTAGCCCTTGCAGCCTCAGTTTCTAAAGGTTTTCCAGCAGCAGCACTCTCCAACCAACTATAAAAAAAGAATTAGGAAAAATTATTACTACTACATACAGGTAACACGCTATTTACCCTAGTCTACCTGCAAGTTTTATCATGCTTATCATTATTAAGATGCAGAAGTGTACAGGAGAGCTGTATTTTCATCGCAACTAAATATTAATGAACAGGATTATGGTGATAAAGCTACTCACTTTTACGGACTTCTCATTCAATATTTTTTTTAATTTCAGTTTTGATCGCCTCAGTGCCATCAATAATTACCTTAACGCACATAATGGACTGACAGAAGCGCCAATTCATTTTCATTCGCAGTGGCAAATACGCGTACAATACCCTCGCCCTCCTTTCCCTCTTACATACTACTGTACTAAGTATACAAGTGTTAATGAACTCACCGTTGCTGCTCCAAAGCGTGCTCGGCAAGAACCTTTTGCCGTAACCTCTGGTTCCTCTCCAGCCTTTCCACAGTTGACCCAGGCCGGTTGTACAACGAGCCCAGCTTGACCATGTTGTCCACCAACTGCACCAGTGGCTTGCTCTTCTCGTACTGATGCTCTAGTTCCATCAGCTGCATTCGGAGCTGTTCCAAACGTTGAAGGTTCTCTTCACGCTCCATTGCTTTGAGAGAGCTGAGGCTGTCCTGTAATTTGGGTAATTGTAATTTAGGTAAAAGATTTGAAACGACGTATTCATCAAATGCGTTTGATTTAAACAATATATTTATTATTAGAATATTATTTATTATACCAACTTCTACTCGCACACAAAAATCCAATGCTTCAAAAAGTGCAGTAAAGAACAAAATCATATTTACCATAAGCTTATTTGAAATCTACAATATTTTACATTTAAATCAATCTTGTTATGTAATCAATGGTGTCAAAATTACATACAAAACAATTTTAGTAGTTTTCATGTTATTTTCGGTACTTATAGTAGATGTTTGGATGACAAATCTCACATAAAAGTCAATAACATAAAAAATTAACGAAACAACCAACAAACAATAAAGCAAAAAATAAAAACAAACGAAAAACACCTCAACGCTACCGATCTGCATACGACACTGCTCAATGGCACGGTGTGTGGCGGCATGCCGTCGCCTCAACTGAATGAGAAGCAGTACCAACTCCTCATGTGTCCGACCCAGGAGTTCCCCGGCGGTCGGCACTTCACCCAACTGATCGCCTTGACGCTGACCCCTCGGCTGGTGTGGTAATGATAACAGAAATAATTGCAAAACAAAACACAAAGCGACATCCCACAATAAAAAAAAATTGCAACGCCTAAACTATTCAAAACTACATTAACTTTTATGAGCTACATAATCTATACTTATAATAAATCTGTAGAGAGGTCAATTCTGTACAAGAAATATATTTTCAAAATAACTATCAGGGGGTGATTAGTGATCGATACTGATGCCAAAAATGCAATCAGTAAAATTTTTGTCTGTCTGTCTGTCTGTCTGTCTGTCTGTCTGTCTGTATGTTCCTTATAGAAACAAAATCTACTCGACGGATTTTAACGAAACTTGGTACAATTATTCTTCATAATCCTGGGCAGGTTATAGTATACTTTTCATCGCGCTACAATCAATAGGAGCAGAGTAGTGAAGGGAAATGTTGGGAAAACGGGAGAAGTTACTCCATTTTTAAGCTTCCGTCGCGTGTGCAGCCTTAATGGTTAAAGTTACATAGAAATCATGTATGACGGAAATAGTCTATATAATATTAACCATAAACGCGGGTGACACCGCTGGCACAGCTAGTAGATAATAAGCGACTAATTCTCACTGATTTCACCACAAATAAAAAACTATAAGACGTTTATAACAAACTTCCTTTTATAAGTAAAATAACAAATCAAAATGGTATTTCTAATCATAATTAACATGCCTCCACGCATTGTGGTATCCACTAAAATTGAGGTAAAAATCAAGGTTTACAGCTACAAACAAAATGAAGCTACAAAATAAATGATATATGTTTGTCTCAAAATGTGCAATCTAACATAACATAAGCTATAATAATATGAATAACCTGATAGAGCTTACCAAGTCATCAGTTTCAGTGTTCCTTCGGACTCTAGGGCTCACAGCGCTGATAGGTTGCTGGGATGCTCTGGATGGAGATCGAGTCATATTCCAAGAGTCCTCAGTCGCATTTAGTGTGTGTAACTGTAAATTAAACCAGGTACAGTCACGATATGTATACATTATTACATTTTCAACAATATCTAAGCTTCTACCATTCCAATAATACGTATACAAAAAATTATCCAAAATCACCTAACCATCAATGTGTCAAAAATAGATATACATTTGTTTCATATTAATTTATACGATAGAAAATCAGTAATAACTTCACACTTCCATCCAATGTAATTTTTAAGTATCCATGAGAATTTTGATACATATTATTGAAATTGTCATGGATACTTAAAAATTACATTGGAAGTGTGAAATTATTAAGGATCCTTTGTCATAATTATATCCAGATATACTTAAATAAGTAAGTGCAGTCAGTAGTTTTATCTTATTAATCATCTTCCGATCGGGTAAACATCGAAATGGACTCAAGCACAAGCGAGAATACCACGGACTGTTCACTGCCTTAAATAGAATCTGTGATGTATATTAGAGGCATAACTTACATTTTGTTGCGAAGTTGACAACTGTTGTGATCCATAATTATCATTAGCAGGTTTTTCCTCTACCCATCTTACTCTGGGGCTGACAGCGCGTACTGGTATATTGGCATCTCTATTTGACCTTCCGATAGATGTGTTACTTCCGAGAAAAGCTTTCTTTGACAATGCTTGCTGATTTATTGGATTATTGTTTGAGCCTGGATCTATATTTGTGCCTGACATTGTCATTGAAGCTAAAAGGAACGAACATTCCGATTATTTTTTGAAGACAACTTAATTTTACACTTTAATAAAAAAACTGAAAATAAACAAAATGTGGTATAAACATGATAAAGTGTGACTCGATGCGTATTAGTAGATGGTCATTTACTATTTACAAACAATCCAGGTTAAAGAATACATGCTCAAATTGCTGTACACCTTATCGTGTTTAAACCCTTCAAATAAACTAGAACGGTCTCTTGATTTTTTTTTGTGAAATTATACAATTGTATTTACAGATCAAGATAATGACTTTGCTTTGCTGAATATTGTAATAGAAATAGAACTTACATAGGGTACCTTACAGGACCAAGAATGTTAGAGGATACCTTCATTGCTTGCACTGTCAGTTCCGTTGTCCATGTTATTGAGAGCATTGCCCATGCCCACACCGCCACCCGCACCCCGCACGCTTCCTACCCCACTCTTCATGAGACCACTTGACATTAAATCCCACTGCCTAAGTTTTTCCCTATCTATTTCAAACTTCTTCTTATTTCTCTCCTGAAATTCTCTTCTTACATCTGCACGCGTACTGACTAGCGAATTAGTTAACGTATCTACAGCTAATTGTTCATAAACTCCTTCATCTGACTGTTCCAACGATGCCTCAGCATTTTCAGCTAAACTTACGTACACATCGTTATCATCGACTTTTTCCTCCTCTTCCAAATATACATTGTGAAAACTTGAGTTATTTTCTCTTCGCCTTAAAACTTGGCCTTGAATATCACAATTAACATAAGTCACATTTCGGCATGGTTTATTTTTAGGATCTTTCTTCAGTCTTTTAATACTGTTCATTCCACATGCCTCGACACTCGCTCGACTGATTGTTGCCTCTGGAGGGCCATGTCTGCACTCGTCCAGATCATCCATTGACCGAGCATGTCTATGTGATACTCTTCGCAAATTGTCTCTCCATAAAGAATCTTCATCCCAATGCTTTTCTCCTTGACATAAAACATTCTCATACGCACTTGCCTCTGCTTCAGCATCATAATATACAGTGTTTGAAGAATTACCGCTACAGTGTGACGACATACTGGCAGTCGATACTTTTAGACAAGAACTAGCGTTTAAGATACCACGGTTTACATTAGTGGAATCTGGTGAAGAATTTTCAGTATTATTTATGGTGCCTGAATTCTTTTTGCAGCCTAGCCCAGATATTAAACTCATCGATTCTGGAATTTTTGAATTTCTACCACCAGTAGATTCGTAAATATTCTTCATATCAATTTCAGGATCCTTATCTGCTGCACTTAAAAATTCCACTGAGACGCTTCTTGCCGACGCAGCAAGCTCGAACGGTCGATCTGACATCAATACTTGATTATTACGGATAGGATTGTGAATGTGAGATATTTCATTTTTCTTGTGTAATGGTCCTCTACGTCGTTGATTATTTAATTTGCGATGAAGGTTAGTGTTCTTTAGGTAATGAGACGTAGGCAATAAGTTAATATGTTCCTGCGATGAGAGATCCGAATAATAGTAAGGTGCACTGTGCTCAGCAGAACTCTCTCTACTGTGAAAGCCCGTGGTAGTAGAAGAAGCATTTGTTTCATTACCAGTCTTAAGTGTCAATTTTTCATTTTCAAATTCCTTAATCTTATCAGCTAAAATGTCATTATTTAGGTTCTTACTAAGAACAGCTTCTTCGTCAAAACTTTTACAATAATATGATATTGGTGACTTTGGCATTCCTGCAGAGCTACATGAACTTTGTGATCCAGTATATCCTGAAATATGTCCAGCTAAAGTTCTGTACTGCATACCAATGCAATGCTTGTTTTCAGAGCAATCAAATTTATTACCCTGACTAACTGGAGTACTTGAGCATCGCATGTGAGAAGTAACTGTATGCAGGTGAGCTGCTCGTATCAAGTTATCTTTGGAAGTATTATTTATTTCTCCAGCAGGAATGTTAAACAACGAATTGCCTTGACTTAAATTACTTGCTTCGCTGGTACTAGGTTGTAAATTGTCCAAATATCTATCCAAATCAATATTACTATGGACTTCATTATTTATGGGTATTTCCTCGCCGGTTAATTCAAATATTGAATCGTCAGATAGTGGTCTTCTTTTAAGCATCATTTCTGGATCACGATATCCATAGGGATGTCTTAAATCTATGTCTATTGCCGTTTCACTCCCATTTAAACTAGTGACTTCAGACGACAAATTTGACGGAGCCATTTCAAACTTACTACTAACATCAGATTCCAAAGATAACCTAGATGATGCTTTGTCAGCATTGTAACTTCTAAGAGAATCGGTTTCAATACTGCTGGAGTTGTAATGTTCCAAAATGGAATTACTGAGAAATTTTGATGGAGTGGTTTCGCTAGTTTTGCCCCTATCGCTGGTCAAACTAGCTCTACTATTTCGAATCTTCTCTCCTCTAGTCAGTGTATCATGAATTGATGTGCGACTGCCGTAAATCATCAAAGACGTGGTTTTCCGCTTTACAGTATTCATCTTTTGATTTTCACTAGTTAGCATTTTTAGAATAGAGTTATCTTGGGACATGTCTGATTTATCAAGTTTCTCCAAAATATATTTCGAAAGTGCGTCATCTGATAAATCATCACATGGCGGAGAAGAACTAGGAATGGGGGGTGGAGAAAGAATTTCACTATCAGAACTATCTTGACGAGATAAAAGACTTCGACTACCACTTAAGTAGTAGGAAGCTGGCCTAAATGTATCTGATATACTAAATCTGCTAAAGGGAGCATCAAGTGAAATATCTTTTCCTTCATCATCCGCATCAGAACAATCAGATTTTTCTTTCGTAGATTTTTCTGATTTTGAGGCTCTTTTTAAAGTGTGTTCTTTTGTATCTGCAAAATTAGATGCAGTATCTAAGGTATTGGTTGATGAAGACATCTCAGATTTATTTTCATTACTTACTACATTATTAAGTTCCATATAAACTGGTTCTACTTTACCTCCATTAACACACACTACCTCATAAGTCTGCATGTCTTCTTCTTCATTCCCAATGTTCATTTCAACATAAGGATTATCATCACAACTGAGAGGCATAGTATCATCAAACACGCTCAAATTCTCTAGAATCATTTGATGAGCTAATTCAGCTGCAGATGTTTTACGTGGACTCATTGGTAAATAATGATCTTCACAAGCAGACGCTACTGGGGGTGTCTCAGATTTATTCTCTACTTCTGTGGTATTCAGCTGTGAATCCGGCTCGGAGCTTACACAATTTTGATTATCATTTTGAACACCCTGGCTTTCACTGTCCGACTCTAATAAAACTTCATCCAGATCGTTATCTGTATATTCCATTTGTGTTTCAGATTCTGCTTCACTCTCGTGTGTTTCATATCCACCTTGATCGATTTCTTGTTCTTTTTTATCATCATCCGGGTCGTTTTCTGGGTCTTGATTTTCATAAATATCGTCTTTAGTATCCAAATCAACTTTTGGGATTGATATAGTGCAAAGTATATTTTCGTAAGTATTGTCAATTTGTTCTATGTTAGGCGTGTTGGTATTAGTTTCAGTTTCCTCCTGATCATCTACCTTATTAAGACAAGGTGCGTGCGGGGGTATAGGTGACATTACAATAGGACTTGTTAAGTTCATTCTATGGGACCTTCCTGCCTGTATATCTCTTGGGTTTTGCAGTTCAGTGCCCGACGTTTCCTCTGAGGTGCAAAAGTGAAACCGATAAATTACTATAGCTTGCTTGTGACAATTCAATAGAAGAACAATTTGATGACATTATTTTATTTGGTTAGTATTGTGTGTCTTCAGGTGTTAGAAAATGATGCAAACTACAACAGTACTAGCAGGAACCGATGTAATTGTAACCCACCACCATTATCAAACCAATATAATATCTTGTTAGTGGCACAATGTCCCCGCAGGCAGGAAGGTACCTTTCCGCAAAGCGAAGTCATTATAATGCTACTGCAGGACGGTATGGAGGTATATTATAAACGGCATTATGGAATATAATTAAAATAATAGTAAGTAACTATTAAATTATAAAATTATATTATTACTAGATACAATTAATACAATTAATAAAATGTTACTAGATAAAACCATTTAAAAATTAATGTGGACTTCATATTAATTAATATAAGTAACGAATGGTTATAAGTAGATATAAATACGAAACAGAATAATTAAATCTCAAATTGATTGTAAGGATTAGGTAGTAATTATAAACATAATATTTTTTTTTATTCAATTCATAAAATTCCACATCTTATATAGAATCATCATTTATATAAATATAGTCTGTCGACATAATAAACCACAATAATAGAACGTATTGTATATCATCATGCATAGAAAAAATCACATCATGCTAACGTAAAGTCCTTTTCCTGGTCATCAATTCTACATGCCATAGAACTTTACACTGACTTTACAGAGAAACATTATACTATCATAACACATACCTTCATCGTCTGAAGAGTAGCTGTTGTAGGAAGCATTTGTATACGTCTTAGATTTGTACTGATCCGATCTCAGTGACTGTCGACTTTGATTCAGAGATCTGGCCAAGGATATCGCAGCTGGTGTACTCTTTCGCGTCAAAGGAGACTGAAGCATCCTTTGTTTCCACTCGAGTAAACGTTTCATTGATTCCTCGCGCTAAAACAAAAATATCAATATACCAATAAGGCCCATGTGACATGTTAAATTTTTTTCTTGCTTTTATATAAACGTTTTCACTCAACCTTATTTTTTGGTTGAATTTTGGTCGAACTATATATATAGCTCCTTAGAGCGGTGGTAGCTCAATGGTAAGGACACGCGCTTCTTAACCGAGGAGTGCGGGTTCAAACCCGGGCATGTACCTTTAGATTTTAAAAAAATCTTTGTACATATTTATACCATTAGCTCGACGGTGAGGGAAAACATCGTGATGAAACCTGCAAACTCAAACAACTTTGAATTTGTAACCATGATCCAAAAATTGTCTGGTTCCCCTATGTTAGGGTTACGAAGGTCAGATCGGCAGTCGCTTCAATTTAAATGTATTACCAGACTCGCTAACTCCTGGATCATGGTCTAAGCGGATCCCGTCTAAGCACGGGACATAACGCTAGGCAGATTATGATATATATATATAGCTCCTTGGATTCTGCCCTAATTGTATGCAATAATATACCAATGAAAAAAATATACTTTGATATTTTTATGAAAAGCCAAATATTACCTGTTGTACTTTCTTTTCCCCTTCTTTCTCATTAGCCGTAGATGGTAACCTAGCACTGGCTGACCTTATGAAGCCTTCAGCTGAATGATCAAAGCGACTCATCTCTTTAGCGTATGCACTAACATTCGAACCATCACTCATTACGCTTCCACTTCTATACATATACTCTTTTTGGTTTTCAAGATTTTTCTCTTTAAGGGTCCAATTTGAATTCAATCCTTCCATATCGTTATATTTTGAATTATAGTTAACGTTTTCTCCTGGTGGTTTGTTTGCACAAAATTCTGATTCGTAATTGTTGTTAGTGATCTGTGAATAAGCCGAACTTAATTGCTTTTCTGCTAACCCACTTGCATACTTTGCTAAAGGTATTTGAATATTTCGCGAACCCATTCCTTGTTGCAAATATTGCGCAGACTGACGCATTTTCTCAGCGTAACTTTCTTCAGAGTAATATCTGTCAGAACTGGGATCGTAATACGAATTTATATCGAGACTAGATTTAGGTCGTTGTGGTTGCTTCGGGGCTTCACATGTCGTACGAGTTGGCATAGTTTTATTTAGCATTTCATTTTTGGATTCATATTCAAGAAAGTCGGCGCTGTGAGGTCTTGGCATCGGTGGCTGGATACCGCTTGATTGCATTTTCTTCCGCCTCAGTACTGATGGTCCACTGAATGTCTTTTCTTGAGTCTAAAAAATGTAAAAATGTATTATTTATTTTTCATAAATTATATAAAAAATTACAATCATTATCGTTATTACACTAAATACTTACATAGGGTACATTGTTATCCTGTGCTTGTTGATTGGACTGAGTGGTATTAGGAGACTTGGCATAAGTTTTGCCATATTCGTTCTCAGCTGCATAAGTTCCATATACATCCTCGTAATCGCCAACTTTTTGTTTATTATAAGCAGCCGCCATAGTATTCGATCTGCCGTAAGCATCAGGTGTTCTTCGCTCTATCAGCAACCGCTCATTCACTCCAGATGGTGCCTTACTAGGCCTTGAATTAAGTTCCCCATAAACATCTCTATTGTACGAATTTATATCCGCATTCAATTTCGGATTAGGGCGTGTTTCGCCGTAAGTGTCATTGTAATTTTGTAGAGCTCTTTCCTGTTCCATAGCCATTCGATTATTCTTGCTCGGAACTTCGTGGTCTTTAGGCGGCGTTTCCAATTGCGGTGTGTTATCCTGAAGGAAGGGATTACGTTGTGGCTGCCGATCATAAATCTGTTCTTGTTTAGTTTCTTGCGGAACGTGGTGTTGCTGCTGGTTTCTCGTCCTATTATTAAAGTAAGGCGACTGAGGATTAGACCGGTACATGTTCGATGTGCTGGGTTGATTGTTATCGTGTCTATCAGTTGCTGTGTTAGTCAACGGGAGAGACAGGTTATGTGAGTCGTATGGTCGTTTCGTTTGATACTGTGGCTGCTGAGGAGGTGACTGCGGGCTAAGAGTGTACGTGCTCTCTTGGTTAGGGCTGCTCGCGTAATTTGAGTGATCCTGATAACGGTTATGGTTAGTGCCTTGGCTGTAGTGTGATGAAGCTGGTTTTTTGAGTAGATCGTAATTTGGATCGTACCTGTAATGTTTTGAATTAGTTTGAACGGTTAGTCACACAATGATAACACAAAACACAAATGTAAGCTTTACATATACAATTACAATAACAAAGCGCTTAAAATACAATTCTTACATCTCAGGACTAGGTGAATTATAACCTTCGTTGGAACGTCTTGGTTTAGGCGGCGCGTTTGCATAGGTTGGTATGTCATCTCCATCCTGCAATTACCAGTTTAAGTTATTTATTATCCAGTTGTCTGATATATAAGCTACATACAGTTCCTAATCGGGGTATGCTCTGACTGACCCTAGATTTAGAGATAAAGTGGTGACTGCATTTAGATTTTCGCACAAGAAATCACATTACGAATGATAAAATACGCCGAAGAGTCATAAATCCACTTTTAAACATAAGTCATAAAAACCCTAGAACTTGTATGAAAAGGATCATGAAATTAAAGAGGCGAGTGAGGTGTGTAAGGATCGTGCTATATGGCGTTCGGTTCTCTCTGCCTACCCCGCTAGGGAAGTGGCGTGAAGTTTAGTTAGTTAGTTATACATAAGTAAAAGGTAGATTCTTCGAATATGGAATCCCATCTTTAACCATTTGTTTACCGTCGTGCACATATTATAATGTGTAGTCAATTGCTAATAATCGATAGTAATTCCGATCAAATTGTCCTACGCCCCTATGCAGAAAGACATGTTATGTACATGAATGAGACTATCAATTTGCAGCGACATTCAGACTATTATGCACAGTTATAACGACAGTGTAATCGCTGTCCTTGGTTCCGCTCTGAAGCACTAATTGTCGATCACCTGCAGTGTACGTCGCAAAATAATACGCACCTCTATTTTTGCACCTGTGCGATCGCTCTGCTTTTGCGGTTGTTCACTGAAAATAGACAAGATAAAATTACTTGATAAACATAACCGGTATCATGTACAATAGCGACTTTAACAAGACAACTCAATATCCAATGTCAATTACTGCGACAATTAGCACAATGTAATTATAGGAAATATCAACGTTTAGATCTATAATTTGATTTAGTGTAATGATTTGATATCTTACTTTGGGCTTTGCATAAGAGCTGCCATGGTCAACGCCTTGACCCAATTCAACATTGACTCTTGATCAGGCGCAGCCAAAATGTAAGTCCGCATGTTGGCATGTTCCAATTTGAACGAAAATTTTCTGAGTACTTTGTCTTCAGCTCTACATGCAGAAACCTTGTATGATGGTAAGAGCACGGAACCCAGAAGTTTCTCTTCATCTTGGCCTAAAAAAAAACAATAAATATTAGTTTTTAATTTATAAAAGATATTAATTCACGACAGTACATTATTAATTAATGAGCATGTTATACACATTTGTCAGTGATCTTATGATACTTACTTTTGTAATAAAATAGGCAGTATTCGGACAAAACAAACCACCGTTTTCTCCATACTTTGAGTCCATCGGAACCCTGTTTGTACAGTATACCAGATATTGTAACCGGCGCAGAAGGAATTCTCTGTGCGATGGGGGATCTTAAAGCTTGATTACCGCCACTACTCCTCCGACTTTCAGAAGAAGGTGACTTAATACTGGGTGTACTCGATTCACTCGACTTCATTGGCGAGATAACGCCTATGTTATTTTTGTCCCTTTGTACTTGATTATTTAAGTCTGACGGTGGAGATTGACTTTTGCCTTTATCGCCTTCAGATTGACGTCTTAACCTCTCTATTTCTCTGAAGTCAGTCTGATTCGATTGCGGTGAATCGGGATAGTTCCAATGTTGTGGTTCCATGTCCCTGTATTCGTTATTTTTAGCGTACCTATCCACATCCTTTTGTAAGTCAGTACTACTGTATTCTTTGAAGTCATTTTTACTACTATACCGGTCGAGATCTCTATACGAGCCGTCGGAATATATACTGTTTTGCAAATTAGGTGGTGGCTGGACGCCGTGGATTTGCTGAAGTAACAATTGTCGCTCCGCAAATTTCTGTTGTTGTTGCATTTGTGCTTGATTCTGGTAATGAAGTTGTTGTTGCAACTTCATTTGCTGAATTTCATTATACTGTCTCCGTAGTAATTCCGTGTTACTCTGTGGTCCTATCCTACTTGAGTATGGCAGATACGGCTTCGATCCGTACTGATTTACATTAGGTCTATACATAGGTTGGTGATTTTGGTATATTTGATTGGTATCTCTCGGTGGGTTACGTTTCAAATAGTCCTGATACACTTCCGCGTTGTATCCTTTTGGGATGTTTTGCAGAAGCTCGTGATTGACATTATGGTCTGTGTGCACTTCATTACGCTCCATTCTGGGCGGCGATTGCGGATAATTGTAATTGTCGTTCGCTCCGTAATGCCTGGCGTAGTCGTGATTGTGTCCAGTGCCGTACAATTCGTGCCTATTTTCGAGTAGCGGCGATCGAGCGTTCATGTTTGAATGGTATTGGCTTTGTAGGAGCTGGTGCATGACGCCGTTCGGTTGGATCTGTCCCGCCTGCGCGGATGTGAGGTGCGCGGCGAGCTGTGTGTTCTGCGCAGCGTATATCTGGTCTGGGTGGACATGATGCGCCATAAGATGTTGCTGTGTGAGCGGCTGCTGAGTCGCCGGCGCCTGTTTCTTGTTCTCCATTTGATATTGCGACTGCGACACTGGCGGGTCAAGCCTGCAACAAGCGATAAACGAAACTGAGTCAAGTTTAAGTCTTAGTAGATAAACTTGTTACGATATCTTACAACGGTTTGCGTGCTCGGTTACATATAGACCAAAACAATTCAATTTGAGTTGCTTAATCGAAGACGTTTTATCGTCTTCGGAGCGATAAGGTGCGTGTTTAGAGAGGCAACAACGCTATATTGCGTACTATCACGTAACGACTTATAAACCGCCACGTGAAGTAAGCGGTATTGTAATAAATGCCTTCGACTGTCGAATGTACGTTTTTTTTTATTATTATTAAAATACATACACCGCAGTAATTAATAACCAATAAAAATTCATTCTAAATACTCTTGTACCTATCATTGTCAATTGCATTTCATGCCTGAGTAGACCGCCTTGTAGTATATTATTATCACTGGCTGATTATTTTGTAACAGCAAAGATTATTTTTCATGTCAATTACTATAATAATTTTAAACCTTTAAAATATTCACTATTAAATAATATAAAAATAAAGAGACCTTCACTTTTATGAAATCATAAATATTATAATACCCGCATTTTTTTATCACGGTTAATTACTTTCATAGAATTTCACTACGGTGTTAGCTAGAAAGAGACCGCATATTTCAATCCCATAAATTAAACTGCGATGTACTATAGATTGTGGACACGCGAATTAATCATACAACTTTTCCCACGCGGCATTATATATTTAAATAAAAACGCTTAAGGTTTGTGGGAACTTCAATGCAAACTTCAACCTTTTTCTGAAAAAATAAAAAAAATACGTGGAAGTAGAATGCCTTTTATAGATTTTCGCAAAAAATGTTGAGCAAGACATCAAAGAAAATCAATAAATAAAAAAACGCATAATATATAAGTTTCACACGTTCAGATAGCTTTTTTAGTTCGTGGAGGAAAGGAAATATTGACACAATAGAAAGAGAAAATTGTACCAAGCTGTTAAAAAGCTTTCTTAAAGAAAACAAAACATTAAATGCTAGTAGAGGCAATAATAAAGGTATTATTCGATGAGTTACTGTTTAACTGTAGTATTAAAAATAATTATTATTACTTATAGGATAAACTGTCACTAAACATTAAAACCACTACCAAAATTACATGTTTGATTCACTATAATCTTATCACTTATTAAACATAACCTACATAAATTATTCGACCTACTTTTTACTAAGATAGCAGCTACCAGTAAGAACCAAATTAGTCAAGTATTAAGACGCTGAAGATAATGTTTGCCAACATGTTTGTTTGTAGTGTCGTTATGAGGAAACTTACCAAGGACCAACTCCTTAAGATACAAAGTAAATAGCCTTTTAGAACTCGGTTCAAAGCAAGTATAATAAGTTAAAAAAAACTTATGTTTCTGCAAAGAAATTATCTTTGAGCAACAGAGAATTACAGTGTTTTTGGAAGTAAACAGAAATTATTAAGTAGTGGTTCTTTGTACAACTTAATTTCGCCATTTTTTATTTACCTAAGGGGTTTTGTGTTCCCTTTTTTTGTAGTATTTTATTTAATTACAATCAGTTTAAATGAAAAGAATAGGGGTACTGTGTTCATCTGTTGAACGTTCTAATGTCAAACGGAAGGCCTACCGGTTTTTCTTTAAAAAAACATAGATAGTGCAATAAAGGATTTTTTTTTACACATTTTAAACATTTTAAAAACTTAAAAATGTGTAGGTACTCTATATTTCATTTAAACGATCGCTAAATTAATGAATGTTCAAGTCAATTTATTTTAAATCCAGTATCACGGAGGTTATCAAGCCCAGGTTCCGTTCCGGATATAGGATCTCACGATTTCTAACTACTGCTAGTACGAGTACTTATATACAACAAGGCGTAATAAATGCGCAATAACAATAACGTTACGTACTAATATAAATGTAAATGTTGCTCTATTGTTTATTTATATGTTTGGTATACATATTACTAAAATCACGCTTTAACAGATGAACGAATTTAACTGAAATTATGCAAATATATACAAGAATGCTTGGTAGTTGATTCTCGGTTAAAACAACATTACGATTTTGACGATTTATTATAGCTTACTCGCGGCGTACATACGTACTAATATTATAAATGCGAAAGCTACTGCCTATTGTTCGTTACATATCCGTTTGTGTCCAACTTACTTAACCAATTGCGATAATAATTAGCTCTGTAACAGACCAAATTTCGTGCAGACACAGCAGCGAGAATAAGCTGATATATTTTTAAAAATATTTTAAATTCGACATTCTCGTGCGGAACTCGTCCGATAACAAGCGCGCCAATCACAGCAGGCGCGCGCGCAGGCGGATGCACCTAATGACTCGCTAATGCACCGCGGTGTTCATGTTAATTTACATTTCCGAGAACATTTAAAATAGGACTTGTATAAATCAAGCTAGCGGTTTGGAATTTCGGAGCAGTTCAATTATGTTTCGCTTTCCTATATCAGTGTTTATATTTTCTCATTTCCACCTTCAAAACAATGATTTTAACTGTTGTATTTTGCTATTGAAAAAAAGAAAATATTGCCTCTGTCTTATCCTAGATAACATTATGGCCCGTTCCTAATAAGGATTTTAAGTTCATACGAACGCCAATTCCATGTGGCTGTGTTTATAAACAGTTCAAGTTGCAATTGAATAAAAAATAGCCCTAGATTCAAATTTTCAAGTAAAAAAGAAAATAACCTATTATTTTTATTTTTTTTTCCTTTTTCTTTTCTGCTTTGTGGCGATCTGTAACATCACAATAAGCCAATACTTTGTGAGATGCTAAGTATCTGAATTGTCTCTCATTCATA
The DNA here is from genome assembly GCA_951394215.1 of Glyphodes perspectalis. Classification (NCBI taxonomy): domain Eukaryota; kingdom Metazoa; phylum Arthropoda; class Insecta; order Lepidoptera; family Crambidae; genus Glyphodes; species Glyphodes perspectalis. The sequence continues at coordinate 7,194,030 of OX596219.1, forward strand.
GAGTTTCCTCACTCTGAGCAGACAAATCTTTTCAAAAGACTCTGAATATCATTTCTTTTAAGTCTTCTATGCTTAACGCTGCCGTCACCACTGAGTTTCATGGCCAAGTCATTCTTGTGACGTGTTAGTCTTCTCTGGTATTTTGAGCTGTATTCTATTATTTCCTGACGAACAGTATTAATTTTTAGGTCTTGATAGATAAACTTGTTCGCGATGTATTATGGAATATTAAGTATTGCTCGCAGTGTCTTGGTTTGGAATCGTTCAAGTATGTCTATGTTGCTGTTGCGGGCTGTACCCCAAAATTGAATACCGTACGTCCATATCGGTTTAAGGATGGCCTTGTAAACTATAAGTTTGCTCTCTGCACTCAGTTGAGATTGTCCACCAATCATCCAGTACATGCTACGCATCTTAGCGCCTAACTGCTTTCTCATCTGCATCTTAGTAACCTATGCTACTGTTTTAATAATTATATTCTAATACAAACGGCAATCGGCCCAGCAACAACCCTTAGACGTAAAAAGCAGAAATTATCACAAGATAATAGATTTTCTTACGATCTATACAAGGAATAAGGATGATATTTGGAAATGTAATCCAGAAGAAGTAAAAAGTTGCCACAAACATTTTTAAGATCCCAGCAACGCGTAATCCTTAGGTAAACCTGACCAACTAATTGAGAAATTGAGGAAGCGTCTGTTGTTAATTAAGTATATGACTATACATATGAGTACATATTATGCTAAATATTCTAGGTTGTATTCTAAGTTTACAAGGTAATTTAATCAAATAACACAACAGTCATGTTTGTTATTCTAAAACAGTGATTACGATCTACGTAATTTATTGACAGACGTTTATTATTGTAACGTCGTGTTTTCGCGATCACGATTACAGGGAAGCAATAGACTAATAATAGATTTAGATTCTAGATAGAGTTCTGTATGTCTATAATTAGGGCTACATTAAGGTTAACATAAATGTATGGTTATTAAATTTATTATTATTATTTTTAATTACGTTTGAATTAAATAAAAAAAGTTTGAAAATCCTTTAAATAATTAAATAGTTGACAGGTTGTAAGCTGTTATTAAATAAAAACCTAGACGCAGTCTATAAAATAATAATATACAGATTATTTTTAATATTATTTTAAGTATAGATTTTATTTATTTTTTGGCTGAATGTGGCTAGCTGCTCCATCAACTGTCTACCCCTTCGGGTTACAGGCGTGATGATATGTATGTATGATTTTTTTAAATAAAGTTGGAGCTTAAAAACGTATTCTTTCTTACAATAAACATACCTGCCTTTGTTGGCCATTACCACAAATCCGTCCAAATAAAACCGGTATAAGGAACACGCAATCATGAACAGCGCAAATGCTAACATATTTGATTGTCGGGTGCCCATCAAAACTTAAATCTCAAAGCCCAATGTTGTGTTCATGACTCATACAAAAGGCATAGAGGTCAACCGAGAAAAAAAAATCTGTCTCGCGTATTCATACTCGGCGGTATAGAATGGCTCTTTTTTCCGCAATTAGTGCCTCAGACATGGTGTTTAGTCTGGCTCGTTAAAAATATAATGTGCCCAATAATGCATGCGTTTCGCGACTCTTGTGCTATACTTACTTGCACAACTAGAGTAAGTACATTTAACGTCCGCCACGGACGTTTTCAAAGTGAAGTGTTAGCTGCTACATAAACACTATTATAAATAAAAGGGGTTGTAGCCCACATTTTTGTATGGTTTGTAAAAAACATAAATTTTGTCCGTCTATTGCGATAGTGATAATTTCAAGTTGGTTCTTGTGAATAGGTAGTTTAATCATTACTATTAGAGCGCACCATTCATTCAAATTATAAACAATTAGATAATAATTAAAAACAACTAAAGTACTTACTTAAGCGAATCGCATACATGCAATAATTGGTTTATAATGGTGCTACGAGTATTTAATGATTACCTACAAGTGTAGATTACATTTAGTACAAAGTAGATCTTGTTGACGTCGCTCCGAGCAATACTAGCCTCATTTAGACCGTGGCCCTGTGCAGCACAGCTGAACAAAAATGTCGTTGCTGAATATTTATATAATTTAAAAAAAATAAGAAAAGGCTTTCCGTTGAGTTTGTATGTTTGTTTTTAGGCTTTAGGCAGAATTTCTTATATTTCATTCATAATATTAGACATAAATTCTTTCATTTTCAATGATAACTACTACTGCTTCCAATCTTCCAAAATCAGTCAGTCTCTTTTATTTCTCTAAAAGTGTGGTCATCCTAACCTGGCTGGTCCAGTTGGCGGCGCTCCAAGCAATGTGAGCCCCGTTTAGACGCACGTCGCGTCGCCCAATTGATCTCCAATGTCAATCTAACCATAGACGACCCATATTCGCACCGCAGTATAAGGGCCAGGAATTATTCGCATAGAACCCTTGTGTAGATGTCAACATAATATTTGTTAACAAACACAAATACAATTTGTATGGCGTACACTTAATAGAGACATCATCGATTTTTTGTAATAAGTTGTACATTTTCTTATTTGTATGTTTTCTACTCACTATACTAAAGAGCACTTCTAAAACTATTCCTCAAAATCACGTACTTATTAAAATTATAGTTTTGCACATCTTATTAAATGAAGTCAGGTAGGTATTCAAAAAAATATTATGCCGGTTGTAGGTATTGTGTGTAGTCAAAATCTACTGTTATGATAGGAAATTTTCAGTTGCAAAGGAAAATAATTTGTCGACTTTACTCATTTCTAGGCTAGAGTTCCTTTATTTCGTAGTCAGTTGAAATTCCTTGCCTGAATCTCTAAGCTATCACTATATCACTAGACCATATCATATTACTTATATTGGTAATTTTCAATAATGTTGATACAACTGGATAAGGTATCATAGCACAAAATTGTACTAATAACCAGATTAGGCTCACTGGTGTACATTCAATGTGTTGGCGGCAACTTGTGGTCGCCCTAATTCCCTACTGGCGTTAAGTTGCGACCTGACGACCCTTTAATAAACATTTTGAACTTGTCTTCTGAAACTAATACCTTAAGTGGTGGAATTACAAACAGCTATGGGAAAAGTAACTTCAACCTTGGCGCTGTGACGAGATTTGCATGTTACTTAAGTTAATGGGCTTTGCTGAGAAGTCTTGGCATACTTGGAATACTTTGAGATTGGGTTTTAATAATAATATAAGCCTTTATTCGCTGACCATAATTACACTTAAACTAAAAATAGTACATACATAACTAATACTATAAAACATGTTTCTTTTTTTACTTAATTGTGACATACTTATATGTTGTTCTTTAGCTACCAGTTTGCTGATCAGGTTGTCCTTTGACATAGGCCTCCCCTATTTTTTTCCATTCGTCTCTGTTCCTAGTTAACCTTCTCCATCCTTTGGGTAAATCGTCCTCCCATCTTTTGATTTGTCGACCTCTTTGTCTTGTCCCATTTCTGGGATACCATTCCATTACGTCTTTTGTCCATTTATCTCTGTTTGTTCTCATGATGTGACCGGTCCAGTTGCATTTGAGTTTTCTGATTTTTTGCAGTACATCGCTGACATTCGTTAGAGATTGGGTTTAATTACTTTTTAATATGATAATTGTATCTCGAAAAAATATGTATATTCGTATTTCCAAAAAATATATAGATCATTTAATTTTATGGATGTGGAGATACGATAAAACATATAATCTGCATTTTTTTAATATATAAACTAAGCATACAAATCGAGCATTATAGAAGTTTACATATACGAAGGAGTACTTTCTTTTGAGCTATTCTAAAGGTATTTTTATTTACTCAAACCTCTTTTACGGGGAAGTTCGAAAATAAAACTCTAAATACGGTAAATTCTAATGCATACAACAAACTGAATACAAATATGTACATACACCAAGAATAAAATGCGTATATTTCAAAGATTTTATAGATATCTCAGACAAATACCTAATGCCAGACAAGAATGCATGAGCTGTAAAAACTGCAGAGTTTTATATCCAGCTAGCGACCCGCCCCAGCTACAAAACAATATAAAACTATACATCAACCTTCCTCTTGAATCACTTTATCTGTTGGCAACCAAAAACCGCATCAACGCAAGGGATTTGCGTAGTCTAAAAGATCTAAGCGAACAGACAGAAGCGGCGACTTTGTTTTATACTATAATAATAATAATACTAAATATCCAACTACATCACATACATTGATCTGACTCCGAGATAAGTAGCTTAAGCACTTATGTTACGGATATTAGAATCAACAGTGGTATTACAAATATATACTTAAATATTGGATATTAACACCCAGACACATAACAAACACAAGTATTCATCACACGAATATTTGCCCTGGGTGGGGATTGAACCCACAACTCTTGGCGCAGGGGGTAGGGTCACTACCGATTGCGTCATCGAGCCAGCCAAACTATGTAAGGATACTCAACAGCCTCCGCATGGCATTATTCAGAAATTTACAATATAATAAAACTTAAAAAATACGTATAATTTTACGATGAAACAATAAACATTTTAAGATTTTTTGTCCATGTAATAAGCACAACATTTTTAGGATATTTTTTTTTGAAACAAGAAAAATCGATCTGTTTTATTTAAGTCCAAAAGTTTAAACCTTATATATTGTGTGCGTGCGAGCCTTATATACGTTCAAGTGAACCGGAGATAAACTGATATACATGATAATTCAAGTATGTTATGAGACAGACAGAGCGGCAGAAAAAAATTAGCAACATGAAATATAGAAATTCCTAAGTATCGTTGTTTTGGCAGACGTTCAAAAGCTCCAATTCCATTTTACGTACTTTTTGCGTTGGTATTAATAAAATACATGTATATCACTTACAAAACAAATATTATATCATAAATGATGACGTCACAGAAGTATTTATAAATACCATTTCGAATACGAGTGAAGAAAAACTTTTTGTGAGTGGGCGAGTTCGTCTCGCGATAGTCTAACACGATTCGTCACCGTCCCAAGGAAATGGTATTTGCTGTGGAGAATACCTAGCATTCCGGATACACGTTTTTACAATTCGTAAAGACTTTTATAAGGTATCAAGACCTGAGGGTTATTTTTAACCAAAACTATTTTTAAAGCAGGCTTTGAATACATACTAACCAATACTAATTATATCAAGTCAAAATATAGAATGTATTAGGGCTCTTTTCTGAAGAAAAAAAACGATTAAATTACAAGCTTGAAAATCGTTTCAGTTGTATAAAGTAATAAATAAATAAAACTATTATAGACCATATAATAGGAATTAAATTTCAATCTATTCCATTAACCCGTCGGATGAATAGACTAGACTATCGTGACAGTTGTAATATCTTTCTTCTGAAAAATTTCGTGATGAGCCGAATCGCCGGAGAGTAATAAGAAAACTATTTCCTGAACCAAATGCACAACAGTTTAAATAAAATTTCAATATCTTCGAATGAATATAGCAGCATACTTTAAAAATCAGCAAACGTTATGATCAAAATGGGATAAGTAACCCGAGTTCCATTAATCCTAATGTTCAAATATGTATAATTAATGTACTTAAGCTTGTCATTGTCTCTCAGTTCCCAGCGCTTTACATTATGTTCGTATGCCGCTGGCCCATTAGCCCTCTTAATAACATTAAAGGCGGTCTCAATTGGACCATTTGGACCGAGTTCACATTACCTTCACCACGGTTTACATACAGATAACACTGCGGATTTTTATCCGAGCCTTTCGTTCCGTGTGTGGTTGAGGTAGGCTATATATTAGTTTTCCGTTTACAGTTCTTAAAGCTTATCATAACATCATGTCGCCTTAAAACCTTCATTAACGATGGCAGTACCTGGAATTCGCGTTAGACTTAAATGATTCATGGTTAGATATCATATTTTTTTCCTCTCACCTTTGAGCTGTGAATCAGTGCTTCCATATGTATTTTATAAATGCACGGATTGAAATTAGAATAACAAGTATTTTAGGTGACATTCTTATCTATTGAGCTAATACCGATTCAAAAGGTCCTGGTAACGCGAAGTATAAAAATAGGGTAAAGATGCAATCTTTTACAAGTTTAATAATCGACTTTACGCAATTATTATTGGCATTATAGAAAACGGTGAAGTTATATTTGACCTAAAAATAAAAAGTAGATTTAGAATTTTCGTCTAAATAAATATAAATGTGGGAAAACTCTGTTAACAAACTTCAGTAACTCTACAGAGTGCTGTATAAACATTAAAAACAAATCTGCGTTCCCTTTCAACTCTGTGAATGGAGTCAAAGGAAGATCCCATAATTTTCTCATCCAAAGGGAAATCTTTTGCAATTTTCACATCATTACGTGATTCCCGTGGTCGCGCTGTGATCGGAAGGTCGGTAATAGTCTTTTTGTTAAGTGTACTTGTACTGTTGAAGTGGAAAGTGTATGATATGAAGCGTAATGAGTATTTAATTAGGAAAACGTGCTCGGTCTCCTTCCCTCTCGGCGTTAATGAGGCGTCAAGCGGTTTGCTTCGCTTGATCGTGCGTGTAGAAGCCAGTTTCCAGATTAGACTTTAAATAATTTTGTTTTTTAACAATCAAGGTCAAAGGGTCATATCGGATGCAGAGACAAATTCAGACTAATTTATTAGTATCTCATATAATAAAAAAACTAAAAAAACACCTGTTTGTTTGATTTTTAAGTAAAAAACTTTTTATTTTGTTTTTTCTTTTAGACAGTATGATTATTTTCAATTTAGTATCTGTCGCAGCTTTACATTTGTAGTTTGTACAATTGTACAAATGTAATATATACGAACCCGTACTTTCAAATTATCTAATATATCTATTACTGATCAGACATTTACACAAAGGTAAATTACATCATCCATTGTTGCTGTGATTTAATCAATATTTATGTAATTCGTCAGTAATTTGACCGCATGTCCGATGTCAGTACCAATTTGAAATTATGAGATTGAGTGTCACGAATGGCACGAGTAAATCATACGGCTAAGAACTATTTCAATTTATCAACCGACCTAAAAAAAAGGAGGAGGTTCTCAATTCAACCGTATAATTTTAATTTTTTTTTTATCAGAATTTTGTAGAGAACTTAACCCCATTCAGACCAATCAGTAGATATGCTAACCCTAAAAATGTTTATATTCCTTTGATCAGTGCCGCGGGTATGAATGATGGAACTTTCTTATTTCTCCCACCATCTTGCGATTTTTATACTACCGAATTTATTATTAACAAGAACCTTTTAGTATACAGTTACTATGGGCCCCTCTAGGTTGATTAAGCATTTTAACTCTATTCAATGACATTGTTCTGCAAACATTGCCTTTACTTAATCTAATTTAACACCTGACGTACTACACAGGTTCGATCCTGATCTCATATCGTGCGCAATTGCGTTTGAAAATACAAGTAATAGTTGTAAACCGCATATCCAATTAGGCCTTGACGTCATAGTGCACAATCGACACGATACATTTAAAATGCGCTCGTTCACGGCATCGGGAAGCAGTAATCAGCTGTTATGATGGGGAAGAATGCGACTAATGTTCGTTGTGACTTATGTATATTGCCTTTTTATAGCCATTTTTAGAGTAAATTTTTTTTTTCTTATTTAACTTTTCTGATCCTGAGAAGTTATGAAAAATATTATTCTTACTTTTCTGCACAAGAAGACAAAATCAGAAATCCAATAAAATTACAATTTACGATATGTTAGGCAAGAAAGACGATTGGCACATTCTTCTTAAGTCTCAGACATAATGACAGAATGACATGAACATGATTGACGAAAGTAGATATTATTTTGAACAACAATTTTTACACCAAGCCAATTTTGCTTATATCACGGATGAAGCATGTACATACGAGTATGCCACTCCCAAGCATTGCAAGCTAGATATTTCCTCACCAAGAAATGGAAATGCAATTACCACCTGCCGACTTCCTCCCTTCTAATACAGGCTTGCCTTCACTTAGACTTTTTGCTTTTTTTTTAAATATACATACGTGGCTTTACGCTTGGTTTTATGGCATATATGGCTTTTAACTAAAAAAATACTTCAATATTAATTTAGAACTCTAATATTACTCACATAGTCATTATTCCGTGGGTATAAGTACATTTGTTAATATCTGTAACAATTTGATGGACAGCAAGATAATAGACCTAATTCACATAATTACCTACATTAATTTATCACAACGCTAACTCACTGTGTAATTTGTAGAGGTAACCCACGGACTAGAAAAAAAGAAGGACTCTACGCCATTAACTACACGATTGGGCCTTTCTGATGCTCCAAATGGCATTTCACTTACATCACACATAGACATTATTACTCCAAATGACAGCTCATGACAGTTTTGTTTTGTTTAAGTCACATCGTATTTAAATTTTACCAAATTATCGACGTGTAAAATGCCGGCATATGTGGTGGCAAAAATTATCACCTAAGAGTAAAAAAGTGCAACAGAATCACATTTCACAGGTAAGCTAGTAATAATTCTGATATCTGGTTTCCCTAAGAATCTCACGCACACATGCTTAAATGTGGCGGAGTCCATCTTTTTTTCCTAGTCCGTGAGGTTACGAATAGATAGTGCCAGCTATCTGAACGTTAGTTTGATGCAGAGCATTTGTATACATGGGCAGAGCATTTAGTAGGTGTACCTATATATTAGAGATTTAGCTTTATATATAATAGATAGATATAGATAGATATGAATTAAGACCTAACTCAAAAAGTGTAGATTTGTGGAATTGAGCTACAAAGTCTTAATTTACAGGATTTGAAGACGGAACAATACCGACCAAAAATATCTTAGAGAGCCAGGCTAAAAAGAAAACTCTTTTCTCCAGAAAATGTAGCCCTATGCTAGTCTGTAATTAATTAAAAATAAACACAGAATCCGTCGCAGTGCAGCAATTAACCAGTACGTAAGGCTCCATAATCCTAGCTCGCTAGTCGCATCCGCTGTCCATTAAAAAAACCTGCTTGCAAGCTTGCAATTCACGTCCTCGAACGGAAACTGTTGCACAGATCAGTATTAAAATAATTACTGTCACTACTCGCCAGGCTTGTACGGACAAGTCGATGATTGCATCAAATAAAACCAAATAAATATATAATGCTGGGAGTGTTTACCTTGTAGATGGGAGTGTTATTTGAAGTACATATCGGCAAATCGGCGGATGTGGCATTGAAAAACGTAATTACGTCCTTAGATATTTAGAAAGGAAAAAATGAATATTAAAAAAAACGTAAGTTTGTAAGAAAATGTCACAGAAAAAAATACCAAAATGATTAAAAGAAAAACAACCACCCATAAATTGCAAAATCATATACGAACTGGGACAAAACTACCACTTTTTTAATATTAGCTACGCTAGGTGTGTTTTTTTTAGTAACAAGTTAAACATCGTCAAACGTAAAATCTCTGTCAATAATATAGATAGACACTGAACAAAGCCGTCTAATAAAACCTAACGCCACAAACTCCAACATTTCCAATACATGCAAAATTGCCTATCACTTGTTAATGGTTACATGATAATGGATGTTCTAATTGATAGCCAAGATTGATAATGGAATTTCGTGTCAAGCTAAAATCTATTAAGCTTTTTCTGTCCTGTAAGATTAATTGACGAACACACGTGAGGTCTCAATGTATGATAATACTAAACTATTAGTGATCTGCCTACTCAAAAGGTTCATTGTACCTAACCTACAAATTATTATCACGTCATCTCTTTACAAGGTAGTGACCAACTTCATGTGTCGTAACTTGGATACCGTTACTTTCGCAAACACTCAATGAGTAATACCGGTAGATAAATCATAGCATTGGAATGCTAGTCTTATCCTCATCTCGGCAACCTAACTTAATTATAAGAAACATACCTATATAAAGCTTTAAGCTAAGGCTAGAATTAAAAAACATAAATTATATACACATTTTCTAAAAGGTTGGAAGTGCATGAATGAGGTTTTATATTTATGAAATTAAAGTTTTATACAGTACAATATAAATGCGTAAGACGTTAGGAGCTTTATGTTAGATTTTTTATTAAATATAAATATAAGGTGATTTTTAGACTGCAAGCATTAGTAGTACTTAGATAGTGTTGTACTAGACATGCAATGAATACCCCCCCACCGGGGTCCTCGGTTTGTCGTACCGGGGGGGCTTAGTAGGCCCTGACATGGCAGGGCTGAAGCGAAGAAGGACCCCGAGGTGAGCCGCAACTGCACGACTTGCTACCGGGCAGTTGCGGCGGTCCGGCTGTAGACCCACTGCGGCCGGACCAGGGTTGCCGAGGAAGAGGAGGAGCTGAGTGTTGTCGTTGCTCGCCTCCCTATCCTCGGCAACCCGACAGGGGCGCGCTGGGTCGCGTCGTGGTGGGTCGCAGAGGGATTGAGCGTCTCGATGCTCTCCCTCTGCGACGACAGGGCTAGACCCTCAATCTGGGTCGCCGGGCGGAAGGCGGCCCCTTCGACGAGGCGTTCTCCGCGTGCCCCTCTGACTTAGCAGAGGACACAGCGCGAGAGTGGGCCCACGACGCCGGTCACGGGGATGATCGGCGTCTGAATCCTGGGCGGAGTGGTTGAGACATGCTGGGTGGCCTGGCATGTCTCGACGCGCGCGCGTGCTCCGTGCTGTGCATCCGACGACTGTTGTCTTGGGCTGCACAGCATCGACCACCGCCGCGCGAGGTGGGCCGCGTAGCGCGGCACGCGCATCACCGGAGGAGCTGTCGTATAGTCCCGACAGTGGGGATACAGGCTCCTCCGGGACTGCGCCGCTGGAGGCCACGTTGGGGTTTTAGTCGGTTCGAGTCCGACACACCGCCCTCTGCTTCCCCGAGTAGAGGGTGACGGCTCGTGGGAGTTTCCCCAACTAAAAAAAAAAAAAAAAAAAAAAGACATGCAATGAACATGCGCCCTGCAGGGGGGGCTCCGAATACTCCTGAGGTATCCCTGCCTGTCGTAGGAGGCGACTAAAAGGGCCTTTGGGGTCGTGGGGGTTAGGGGAGGTGGTCCTCTGCCCTCAATCGTCCCCGGAGAAGCCGACTGCAGGTGTTACACCCGGTCCGTCAGGATAGGGTACACAGCTGTCTATGTGGTCGTGAAACACCACCCTAGGTGTTCTGGGGGAGAATACCACTCCCTCGAGATGGGCCGCCAGGCGGCAGCGCGCGCTACGTAGACTTTACGAGATGAATCCCGACAGTGGGGATCCCGTTGGTTTTGCGTTAGCGCCCGAAGAACGACAGCCTTGAGGTTTAGTCGGTAGGGTCTCCGGAGATTGCTACCGGTTTCGAGCCCGACTCACCCTTTTAGGTCCACCCAGGACTCTAACTGGATGGTGCGTAAGTAAGCATTCCTCAAGTAAAAAAAAAAAAAAAAAAAAAAAAAGACATGCAATGAACATGGCGAATATTCTTTCTTTCTCTTTGCTTCACGTAGTTCATTGGTAGTTTTATCAGATAGGATTTCAATAGGTTAGTTCATTATTATTTAACTTAAACAAATATACATGCTATTTGTATTAATATAAACATCAGATTACCATAATTTCATAAAAATATCAAATCTATCTATACCAAGGATGCCCCGAATCCTTATACCTTAAACTTCTATTGTAAATACCGATAATGTACCTTCGTCTACGTAAATTTATCGGTATTATTTGCTATCAGTTTCTTACATAATAAATTTACAGCTGAACTTCATGAAGCTTCATTTGAGACTAGACTCTTTAGGGCTTTGTCTAAAATGTTTCCGAAAAAGAATAACAAATTTACTTAAAAGCGGTTTCGTGTAATGTTTGCTCGCGAGTAAATTCTGCCAGAGTAAAGGGCAAATCTTTTTCGATATCAGTTCTTTACATCTTTATTCCCTTACATAGTCCGCTGGCTCAGCGATTGAAAGAGGGTCTCGTCCTCTCTACAACAAAACTTCAATGGTTACTACTTTATAGTGAGAAAGGTTTTCATTAAATCATTTCATTCATTCATTCAATCATTTAAACAGTTTTGAGTCATTTTTCAACTCATTTAGTGTTACTAACATTATGTACGTACAAAAATCGTTAAAAAAAATATTTGTAAAACAAAATAACTGAAAAAAGTTTAACCTAAACGTTAACTACACTTTCCAGTTAAACAATTTCATAAAATTCTTAAATATGTATGAAATTATAACTTCTTTCAGAGGATTACAGCCATTTATTTAAGTAGAGCGGAAGCTGTTTAAACATTCACCTACAAATATATACAAGGACGTATTGCAATTGTATTTGAGAGACGACAGAAGACGACTGCAAACGCATTTTGAGAATAACATCCGGAACCTTTTGTACGCTATTTACATCAAATATAAATAAACAAAAATATTTCAAAAGCGTCAGCCCACGCGTAGCGCAGAAATATTCGGTATGCATTACCTCATCTCGAATCGATCGAGGATTAGTCTAGATCAGTGGTTCCTAACCAGTAGTAGGTCGTAGATCACTCACATCGCTTAATTTCAGAATACCTTCATGCTAAAATACCTAACAGCAATATTTCTAAAGCATGCTTGTTGGATAATATCAGATCATCATTTATGATCAGTCCCATTTCAGTTTTGGACTCAGAAGTAATGTTCCAACAGTGTCCTTGCTAAAACTCGTAAAAGACTACAACGGTGTATCGTTATTGGCCTTTACATTATCGCTATAAATTCATTCTGTGATTGGAATACAACATTATAATATGTGTATACTGTATGTCTTCGTCAACATAGTTTTTTTTTGTGAGACCGGTGTCCGGTGTGTAAACCAACCAATAAACATTTATAACTTTATAGCATAGATTACACCAATGAATTTATTATTATACTTGTTTATAGAGCATCATTTGATTAAAGAAATATTGAATTGACTATACCAACATCTAGTATATACAAAAAAATAAAAATCGCTGAAATCTATGAACTTACGCACACAACTGGTGAACGACTGCACCGAATTTGATAATTCTTTTTTGTTGCGTTTGCGACTATAGCGGGAAGTTCTGGATGTTAGAATATTCACTGATAGGGTCGAAAATAGTAGATTACATTTTTAAATAAAAAAGGGTCTGTTAGATCTGACGTTCGTATAAATTGGCAGATCAACGACTGTTGGGCCAGCTAGTGTATTATATTTGTGCTTATATTTATACCAAACGGATCCTCATTAGCGAAAGGTTAAGCGCCACTGGTCTAGATCTTAGCCAGCGTTCAGGGTCCAGTTTCGAGAATTCGATAAAGCAACGTTAGACCGGTTGCACACCGCAAGCGATCAGTCCTCGCATTCTTGCGCGAGGTGAACAACCGCCGCCTGGCATCGTCCTTGGCAGCTCCGGACAGATAATACACAGCTGGACTGCTTGTAAAAGAAAGCTGAGTGTATGGCCAAGTGACGAAATGTACCAATTTGTTTACAGTCATTGCAATTTTTATTTTGATAAACCTAAATAGAGAAATAGTTAGCATCTAACATTAAGTGCTTTTATTATAAAACAATACAATACGTATCCATACTCACTTATATTATAAAAGGATAAAGGAATAGCTTATTTATCAGCCAAGCACTTACATTCCCAATGCGAATTTGGTAATCCCTAAAAATCTACACGGCCAGAGCTGCTAGAAAAACTAGCTAAACGATTCATATATTTTTCTGTGTGTCAATATATTTGTGTTACTCGTTTGTAACTATTATTAATCATGAAAACAGCTTTGTGATTTAATTATAAATTGGAACTGATTATATCCAATAACTTTCATATCAACCCACTAGACTAGTAAAAAAGAAAGACTCCGCGGCACTAACTACAAATCGAAGCTCCTCAGGTGCTCCACCTTGACACGTAACTTACATCACACATTGACATAACTAGTGCTCCAAATGACAGATATCCGATATCTGGTATCCTTAAGTATCTCACTCACACATGCAGAAACGTGGGTTCACGCTATACTATTCCGTGTATCAACCTAATAAATTTATATAAAATGTAATGACGACTACGCAGCCATTTTGCTTAGCCCGCGTCACAAAAAGCTGCGCAAAGACTAGCCCGCCTTGATCGCTAATTGCATTAACTCCAGAGCGGGCCGTTTAACTGGATTTCTAAGTTGCCTATTATGAAAGGGTTGATCGGTCTTTTGAATTCTCGGCGACTTTTCTAGACGACATTTTGTCTTTGTGGTTTTTTGCCCACATTGCTGTTGTGGACGTAATGCGGTTTGAGAAAAACACATTTAATTGGAGGGAACGTATGAGCTTCTGTCAAACTGTACAAGTTTGTTAATTAAACAAAGAAAGATAATAAATTGCTCTTATTATTACCATTTAGGAATACATATATATATCACAAAAAAAAAATTGGGATAGTTTTAATAAATTAAACGTGTCTTACCTGTTAGATATCTATAATAATATTTCGTTTCGACTTTGTTACTAACTACATATATAGATTTGCAAACCTTTTACTACTAAGCTTACATTGGGTTGAATGTTAAGCTGTTGTTACGACACATTTAATCTGAACTACAACGAGGCACTTGCTGCATTCCAAGTGAATGAATATTCGAAAACTAAAACCGGTTATCTCCGTAAAAGCAATACGTCCCCTACTGCAAATATTTCTACTGCGACCATAGTTCAGCATCTATCACGGGGAGAGGCAACGTAAGGGGATATTTAACACGCCTGCGGTGGCTCGTAACTCGACCGCTGTGCGTATACGATCGTACTTCAGCTGACATACGGACCATTGCTCAGCTTAGACATACCGTTCGAATTTTTAACCTATAGTATTTTCACTGCGATCATAGTTCAGCATCCATCACAGGTCGAAGCAACATACACGGATATTTGACTCGCCTGCGGTGACTCGTATTATATGACCCCCGTGTGTTAGCGATCGTAATATTGCTAGTATCCAAGCCATTTCTCTGCTAAGACTTTCAGACTTTTTAATTCTTGGTTTTTAAATATCTACTGCGGCCGTAATTCGGCATCCATCGTAGGTCGCAGCAACGTACGCGGATAGTTAACACGGCTGCGGTGATACGTATTTTGACTGCCATAAGTTTGCAATCGTGCTTCCCCTAACGTACAGATCATCACTCTGCTAAAAATAACGTCCGTTTTAACCTACTGCAAATATATTTACTGTGCCCACGGTTCAGCATCCATCACAGGTCGAAGCAACGTACGCGGATATTTAACTCGCCTGTGGTGACTCACAGGCTCACAGCTTGACCGCAGTGTATTTACGATCGTACTATTGCTAGAGTATACTGTATATATCAGTATAGGTCTTAGAACGGCCTCTATAGACCCAAACAGGCCATTTCTGAACTAAAATCTGTTCTGATTTTCAAACAAGTAGTATTTTGTATTAAACCTTATTTCACAGCTTTCTATCCAACCCAGCCCACTGTCCCATGTTGGTCTGGGACTTTAAAAAAGAAAATGCCAACTGTGGTTCTTGCCTAGCATGTCGTAAAAGGCGACTAATGGTATATCGGGTTTTGGGTGTGTGATTGTGTGAGCGGCGGGTTGGCCGCTTGTCACTGCTTTTTCACGATTTTCCATCTAACCCAGCCCGGCTTTATATTTGGCTGAATGTGGTTGACGGGGCATGCTGCCCCTTTGACTCTGCCTACCCCTTCGGGGATTATGGGCGTGATGTTATGTATGTATGTATGTCTTTACTATTTTTAGGTTTGGGTAAATATCCAAACCAAATTAATTTCATAAACATTCGAACTATAAGACTCGTGAATTCGCAACTATGCTATCATCATCATCATTAAAATATATACAATGTTGACGGATAAGGGAATTTACAACATTTTCAAATTCTGTACTGCAAATATGTTAGCTGTGCTCTATTGTACAACTTCCATCACCGACCTACCGGCCAAACGTGCGTAGACATTTAACACGCCTCTAGGCCTGTTTACGTCCATACTATTGCAAACATACAGGCCATTCCTAAGTTACGAAGTAGTACCTATCCTGTTTTTCGGTCTGTATGTAATATTTTCTCCTGTGTAAATAATTTCACTGCTCCATTGTACAACATCCGTGTCGGGCTGGGAGCAGAGTGCGTATACATTTAACATGTGACCCGAGGTGACTTGTTGCTTTAGTATATGACAGTACCATAGCAAGCTTACGCACAGTCACTATGAATAAAACTTTGTATACGAAAAAATCTTATACTAGCTGTTACCGGCGGCTTCTTCCGCGCGTAATTTGTCAAACATCCTATATCACGCGATACCAATGTTTTCTCTGAAATAAAATAGCTTAAGCTATTCCTTGCAACGCCAACTATATACCAGTGAGAAGCCCATCAAAATCGATTGAGCCATTTCGGACATTATCCGGAATAAAAACACAGACGAAAACTTAAATATGTAAAGTAAAATATTTTTTCCGTACTGCTTAAATGTCTACTATGCCCTATTACACAGCATCCATCGTAGGATAAATACGTATAGACTCGTAACATGAACACCGTGTTTACGAACGTACTATTGCAAACATAAGACCAATGGGTTCTCAGTATTCTAAAGAAGGATAGGCGATACAAGGCCTAATACGGAGTACAAGTAATATAAACATTACGTAATAAGTACCTACTTTCGTTCTTGATATACATGCATACCTAAATCAGTCATAAAACAGAGTATATTATTGCCCTGTTATAATAAACTATATTCCTTTTCTAAAACCTTATCCTTAAAACTAAACTTTCAATCAATTAATAAGATAGATAGTCAGATAGGTAGTGTTTATCTAAATTCGTTAGTCAGCCACTCAATATGCAGACTAGAACGTAATAAAAAAATTTTATCGCGCTAAATTTATGGATGCAGTCATTTCACAAATACCCGTCTGAGTGTCGTGAAAATTTATAGCTCATAAATTACACTACATTTTTATTAAACTGCCAAACCATTTCGTTGTTTGTCTAAAACTATACACCGGAATCGCTCAAACTTTTAATGTCTAAATCCTTTCTGACGAACATGTGAATTAAACATGGTTGCATGAGCAACTGTGCAATAATTAACAGTCGTAAGTTTCAACTTCAAGTATAAACACATAAAAAAATAAGAAATAGGGTACAGATGCTGGTGGTTTTTTGAATTTTACTTTTATCCCATTTAACATGCAATGCAGCATCCAACATCCTTGCAACATCCTTACAGAATAACCCAATGGTTATCCTATAATGATAGTTGTAAGGATGTTGCCAATAAATAAAAAAATAATACAGCTAAATCGTTTCGGTGTGTACTAAGTGTAAAAAAATTGCATTTGTACTGGTTTATTCGCACATTTCCTATACGAATACCTAGCAATAGGCTAGTTGACTAAAATATTTTTTTTAGTCCGCTAGTCAGATTATCAAAAAATATTGAGTTCGTATTTTTTGCTTTATCAAATGCTCGGAAAATAACAAAGATACAGACAGCGCTTCAAAGATCAGGAGTGGGGCGCTTTTACATCACTTGTTCCTAAAATTCTACAGAACAAGTGACGTCACGCGCATCTTTAACGCGCTGTATCTTCGTAATTTTTGGTTTGCTGAACAAAAGAAAAAAACTTGCCTATTGAATAAAAGCTTCGGACTAGGCACAATATTCTATTATTCAAATAGTCATTGAAAATTCTGCCGCTCGAATTATTGTCGACTACATAATATCAAGAAAAAGAGTCCGTCGTTACCAAAAACGCGCAATATAGTTTTAAAAATCGGAAAAGCCTAAGAATTTTGAAAGACATTCTCTATAATAGAAATTAGACAAAGACTTTCTCTATAAGAAGTCTCTTTAATACAACATTTAAATTCAAACGCTGGCATCGCATCAGTAACTCCCCCATGTTAGATATCTTCGGGTCGCATTTTCAATCAGATCAGACTCGACCGTGGTTCCGTCTTTATCTAGGCAATCTAAGTTTGAGCCAATGTTTCATTGTAAAACAATGCCCCCCTCGTCTTTACACAAGCTCTCCGATCCAGAACAATTCTATATACTACTCTAATAAACATATAAAACAAATATTTCTAAGTTAGACTTAAAAATAATGTCGCAACTGTGGTTCTTGCCCAGCATGTCGTAAAAGGTAAGTAATGGTATATTGGGTTTTGGGTAAGTATCTGATTGTGTAGGCGACGAGCTAGCCACTTGTCACTACTTTTTCACAATTTCCCATCTAACACAACCCAGTTTTATTTTTGGCTAAATGTGGTTAAAGGGGCCTGACGCCTCTTTGACTCCGCCTACCCCTTCGAGGATTATGGGCGTGATGTTATGTTATGTTGTTGTTGTATAAGTCAAATGTATGTACAACTAAGAGCATCCAACTTAGTTCGGAACATTTACTACCTAAAGTGATTTTAAATCTCTAAGCCTTTTTTTTATAGTTTTTGTGGCATAATATGTTGAAACAGTGTCGAAAATTGCAAATGTATTTTTTAATCCAGTTTTGGCCCTTAGATACCAGCAGACAAAGACAAAACAAAAACCTACTAGCAAATAAATATAAAAGTCTGCGTTACATTGGACTTGGTATACTTAAGTATCTCCATCTCATATTTCCTTTCAGGAAATTGTCTCTGGTTTAGTGAAATTAAACGCCGAAGTATGCAGACCATGAAGAGTCAAAGAGAATAGAATACAGTTAGCGTTGTTTTTTTTTGTCGCACTGTGTATTATTGTATACGGCGTTAAGTTACCGCGTTACTTGAAACGGAATACAAAAAGCGGACCTCAGAGTCAGTACACCAAAAACAATGGGACAAACAGAAAACTAAACTGTACCTGTTTAGTTGACTGAAGGGTTCCACATTCGACAGGGTTTGTTTAAACCACATATATATTTGCTTACATACAAAATTAACAAGGCTTTGCCGTATGTACTATTTTTGACCCTAGGACAAAGATTAAGCCATGTTTCGTTAAACTGTCGTGGATAATCGTTTTCTATTAAAACCTCACATCTAATTTCTCATACCTAATCTTTGTTTGCTTCCTCCATGACCTGTGATAACTATTTTTTTTTATTCATTAGAGTTTAGGACATGTGGAAAGCATGGATGATGAAAGATTGACTAAACAGGTATACAATGCGCAAGTGGAACGATGTAGGAGCCGCGGAAGACCCAGGCTCACCTACCACGACCAGATTGGTCGTGTATTAACATCATGATGTTAGGAGTCATAAAAACCGTAGAGCTTGTATGAAAAGGATCATGAATGTTGAAGAGGCAAGTGAGGTGCTGCCTACCTCGGGAAGTGGCCGTAAAGTTTAGATAGTTAGTAATTAACCAACCTCAAAAAAAGGAGGTGGTTCTCAATTCGACTGATTTTTTTTTATGTCATTAAACGCTAAGAGAAAATATTTTTTTATATTAGTTAGGTTGGTGTTTTTATGTACGAAAAGTAATATTTGCTTAACATGGCAACATTTCGTTTAAACAAATCACTAACATTTTAGAATTATTGCTCCATGAAAACTTGCAATAATGAATAAATAATTCGAGTATTTGCAACAAATAAGTGAAAAAATATACAGAACCTTCAAAAAGTAAATCCAACTAGCACATATTTTTCGTTTCAAGGGAAACCATAGCCATAGTCTACCAAATGACCTCCGAACCAACACGTAATTACGATACCCATGACTCAGGCAGACACATAAATCCCAGCGTCTTTCAAAACCATCGTCTGTGCAAACAAGTCTGCTCATACTAACAAAGACGGAATGTTTACATGAATAATAAAAAGATTGCAGAATGTTTTTAAATGTCGCTTACGGAAATTGAGACACAGGAAAACACTGATGTACGTGAGTGAAACTTATGCAAACTAAATCAGTATGTTTGCTAAGAGGCATCGGTGAGATTTCTCCCGGGTTCCTGTCGAGACATCAAGTGTAAGCTGTCTGTACATATATATTATTGAATGACACCACCTGTCTAACAAAGTAACGTAAAGGAATGCCATGACCAAAGTAATGTACTTACCTAAGGTAATGTAAAAGACGGCACTTTCATTATTGTAATTATGAGGTAACAGCTTTTCATGACATTCACCTGTTTACAGGACCGTCTTTAACCTATTGGAGGCCCTGGGCACATTAGGAAAGTAGTTGGACATCTTAGACTACGGGGGCCCACTTGATTGCTGTAAGAGGGCTCTGCTTATTCATATTTTCTAAAAGCTGCGGATTCTGAATGAATGAAAGATGTATTGATGTAAATAAATAACTTTTAGAAGTTTAATTACTCAAATCAAATCCAATATATATTTTTAAATAAGTAAATGACTCACCTACAGAATAATTATTATGTTTACGCGGTAATTTTCTACATTGAAATACACATATAGTCCTACATAATAACACTGGGTAGGTATAAAGGTATTATACAAAACCAGTTGATTAATAAATTGTAAAATATGAACGATATTTGTCATACCTGTCTGTCTGTAGATCTGCATCGACGTACACCCTAACTGCCTTAACGAGCATTATGAATCACATTCGAAATAGTAATTAAAACATATATGGGCTATAAATAACAATACTCCGAAATCTTACATAACGGAACATTGATCTCTTCTACCCATTTAACCGATGGTACATTTTTCTATATCAATTTCAAACACGGCACTTTTTACTATACGTAGTTTTAAGTATATTTACATCAAATGTCTTTTTTACACACTTTTCTTTGGTCAACATTTTCACAAGCACCGTTTAAACAAAATGTTTAAAATAAAAAAACGATTCGTTGTGTAGGTATCAATTTTTCAATTAACCATCGTTTTTTTACAAATCCGAAAGCACTTTTCTTACAGCCCGTCTCGTACTAATAGTTAAGGCATTGAATCGACTTAATTAAGAGTAACAAGACCTTGAGCCTTTGTCAGTGCTGGGTCAAACTGGATTTCAAAACAACTTGATTGGTTATATACGTGCACTTTCATCACCTAACCACTTGGCAAATATTGACTTTATCGTAAACATTAAGTCATGCACACGAAGTTAAATGAGATATTAAGTCGCACATTCATGCATTCGAATCACCTTGTTGGTAATAAGTATCGCGTACCATGTAATCGTATTGCTTTTTATTGGCATATTATTAGTCATATCAGACATTATTTCATGGTCGCTGGTAGTTTCCATCCAACCCAGCCCACTGTCCCATGTTGGTCTGGGACTTAAAAAGAATATGCCAACTGTGGTTCTTGCCTGGCATGTCGTAAAAAGCGACTAATTTTATATCGGGTTTTGGGTGTGTGATTGAGTAGGCGACAGGTCATCTGGCCCAGCACGGCTTTTTTTTTGGCATGCTGCCCCTTTGACTCTGCCTACCCCTTCGGGAATTGTGGGCGTAATGTTATGTATGTATGTATAGTAGCAAAACAATTATATAGTAATTTTAGTTAGAATTCCTGAGTTTAAAAAAACGCAATATATATAATATTATAATATTGGATAGTGCGTTGTAAAAAAACGTAACTATTATTGGAATGAAAAAATACACGGGGCAGTAGAAATTACGTATTAAAAAGAATTTATTACTTTAGAAAAGAGCCAACAGGAATGTCGACCAAGTTTAATTTTCACGCAAATACATAATCGCCGTATGTAAATTCACTGACGGTTAGTTCCAAACAAGACGCTCAAACATCTGTTTATCATATCATACAAATTTCCATGAACAGGGTTTGTTTACAGATTTCATCTTCAAAGTATCCCGAACCGCTAGTCTATCATCCGCTAGGTGGTTATTTAACTATACAAAAAGTTTAGTAGCTGTTAATATTACAGTTCCCTTACATACATCAGTATTGACCAGACTAAACAATATTGAATATGTCGGTCTCAACTCAGAAAGGCACCTTTACTTCTCATCAGAGCTATTGTGATGCGAATGTTCGTAGATTGCAAGTAAATTCACCTTTGGACTCGAGCGTCCTTTTCCGATGAGTAGTCGCCAGTCCTAAGGCAGATAACTGAGATTTTTACCGTCTCACATGTGTCTAAGGTCCAATTTAAAATAATAACCATGCATCAAAATGATAATTCCCATAAAATCAATATCAATAAATAGGTGTATGATACGTTGTCAGTGTGGCAATGTATCTTTTATGAGGGGATTTCAATGGTCTTTTATACGAGTAGTTCAATGGTCTTACTTCTCACGTCAATCAGTTTAGTGAGAATAATATTTCAAGTTCAATCAAAATAAAATGAATGAAATAAAATGAAAAAGAGTAGGTATACTCTTTTTACCGACAGTGTAATCATAACTCTACAATAGAAGTAGAGATCCTCTTATGAGACGTCAAATGATCTCATCTGCTATCTACACGTAACAATAACTCAAAAACTACTGGACCGATTTCAAAAGATCTTTTACCATTAGAATGCTACATTATCCCTGATTAACATAGGGGTAGAAAATATTCACTTTTATGAACCACACTTCTTTTCGATTGTTTTTACATAACTTTTCCATTAATAAGCTTTATAAAGTACTAGCAGCGCCCCGCGGTTTCACCCGCGTAATTCCCGTTCCTGTAATAATACGGGGATAAAATAAAGCCTATGTTACACGCTATTAAAGAAGCTTTCCATTGGTGAAAGATAATTTAATACGGTCTAGTGGTTTCGGAGCCTATTCGATACAAACAATCAAATCTTTGCTCTTTATAATATATAACCCCCCTCCCGTACCCCTGCCCGAGTGACGCCTACAACGCATAGCTAGCCGAATACAGTTTATTTTTTAATTTTTTTTTAACTCGTGATATCTTTTGAATGGATTGTCAGAATCGAATAATTCAAAAAGTAATATAAAGATATTGAAGCAGTCTTAAATAATACATCATTTATTTTGATAAGGGTTAATACCAAGGTACAAATAAAGAGCTTTTTGTAGCGGTGGTATTTTAATTTCTTTTTTTCAATAAAAAAACGCTTATTGTGACATGACTGTAATAGTTAGAGATATGCTGCCGCTGATTTTTTGTAGATAATGGTGTGTTCTAAAAAAATGTAGTATATCATTTTGTTCTATCATCAATAGTTTTCGCAGCGCACGCGATGTAAGGTAGTTTTTTGATATTTTTTTCACACCTTGGATTACGTTATCGTAATTTTAGTAAGGATGCCTATTTTTTTTGAAAATGAAATATAGCCTATGTCACTCAGGAATGATGTAGCTTTCCAACAGTGAAAGAATTTTTCAAATCTGCCAAGTAGTTTCGGAGCCTATTCAATTCATACAAACAAACAAACAAACAAAAAATCAAACCTTTCCTCTTTATAATATTTGTATAGATGTATAGATTAGTGGCTTTTCCAGCTTAATATTTGAAGTATGTAGAATTTCAAATTATGCATAAGTAATTTAAACTTTAATATTTCTTGTCCTAATTGCAATTTGGTATGTTTCCAAACTCCGGATAGATTTAAAACCGTAGACTAATAACCAATATTCGTTATAAGAGCGTTTACTAATAGTGGCGAAGTTAAACCATGTCCGATTTGACATCTTACTCAGTCAGCGTCACCCTGAGCACAGAGTGGAATCGGAATGTCGACCGCTTGGCAGATTACGGCGTGACGTCAGGAGGCTTGGCGGGAATGTGCCAGCCGGCTGGCAAGTACAATGGCGCGGCCTACTCCCACACCGCATTCAAAAGCCACTGCTAGGCTTACAACTTCGCTGCTGGTCGACATGTAGTAAGGATTTGTGCTTTATTATGCAATGATCATTAATCATTACACGATGTAATGCCTAGATTTGGACATGCACATCGGTGCATACATGATAAATATATGTATTTAACTTGCAATATAGAAAGACGATGACCAGTAAACATTATAACGTTAATTATAAGTTCAGGACATAGAAAAGAGACATTGTGAGGAAACCTCGGCATTAAGATAACAGACACATCCTTAGACAAATATTCAGATCATATTTGTCTTAGGACTACAAAGTTCAAGTGTCTGTCGCTTCGATTAAATAGCTCAACTAGAAAAGTAACTTGGCCCTAGAAAGGTATGATAATTCAAATATTGTTATTTAATCATGTTAGGTAAAACTTGCCGTAAAACAAAATTTGCAATGAGTTCAACGGAATTCTAACTAGCCCATTTTTGGATATTCTTTTTAGATACACAAATTAAGACAAAATATCGCCGATAAAATTAATGAGCGACTATGCGACTAATCTACCAATAGGTAAATGCCTAAATTTGATTTGGAATTTTACAATATATGCGTATTAATGTTTTTACAAGCTTGTTTTTAGTATATGCGAAACCTTGGCTCCTTAGAATAATGAGTTACATAAACAAGTAGGGCTTATTTAACTCGTTATTCTAAGGAACCATTTATATAAATATGAATTTGAAAGCGCATCTTTAATAAGTAGGCGCATGCATTTACAGTTGTTGTTAAACAAAATAAGTCAACGATCACTTCTCAAGAGTAGCATAAATGTTAACCTGTTCAAGTATTTACTTGAGAAAATACTAATAGGAATCGTGACTTAATTAGGTCAGGGATCTTCAAGATATTGCAATACGATATGATTAATAACTCACGCGTGTTGCCATCAACATTGGCAATGTAGTAGGTTTGATAGCATGCAATGTCAAATGGCAATGATCAGGTACGTGTCTACTACCACCTTTTGTAATTACTTGCATAAGTAGCAGAATCGGTAATATTGTAGGCAACGTTGGCGCAAGTACCACATTCGGTATTCGCTCCAACGAGCAATGATTCGGAATAACACCTCGTAAATGAAAAAAAAGTCGGAAAAGTGTGATTAAAGCTGGCGTAATGATGGTTCCGGACAGACCTGACTTTGTATATAATATAGATAATTAAACATTTCTTATGTGTGTGTATTTTAAAAGTACAATAAAAATACATATGTGACGTAATATCTTGCTTGTTCTCTTCCACATTTGTAAGTCAGTGAAGAGTTACCTATAGGATTCGATTAATACAGCTAATAGCAATTTAATGCATATTCCAATCCTGAGAAAAAGACAAACTGACACTAGTGTAAGGATCAGCTGTTTCACAACTGTCCAGACAGACAACAAAGGGACCTGGTAAGGGCTACGTTTTTCATTTGCAGATAAGGAATCCTAAAAAGTACAACATTTATGAACAAGCTCATGAGTGAAGTGTTCCATGACACGCATTAATGAAGCACGGTGTACGGTGTAAAGACAAAGTCATGTCGGTCGATAGTTTTTATAAACCAGTTAATAATATTTTTTGTGTCCGGCCTTTTATGTTTCGCATAAAATAAGGTAAACTAAGTATGATTTCCTATTAAAATTATAAGTTCACAAGTCCAGTTGAATATTGAAAGAATTTCAAAACCAATTTAATCAATTACGAGTATACCTTCAATAATTATACCGAATAATAATAAAATAAACTTGTATGTCTATTTTATTAGCTATTTTAGATTTTTTTTGGTATAACTACTTACTTTATATTTTTTTAAAACTGTACTAAACCTAACCAATAAAAAAAATATTTGTTATTTCAAGTCCGTTTATATTGAATTCAGCATATAAGTATATTTTATTTTATTTCATTAGGGTGTACATATCATCTTGTAATTACTGCACCCAATAAATATTATATAAGTTTCGTTTCACCCATTTCGTAACGGATCACTAAAACTATTCAAATGTGGCTAACGTCGTAAATCTCCTAATGAGCTAACAATGGCTTGTAACACGTGCGTGGCTTATCTATTGGGGCTTTAAACGTTCTGCTTAAGTAGTATCACTGTTATCGTGACTAACTAAAATCATAAACGTATCGATAGCGGCATTATTCTATTTAATTTTCTAAGTGGGTTGTTGATAGACCAGGTATTTGTGACAAAGATAATTATTATAAGATTATTAACTCGGTTATCAGCACGCACTTTATCGATAACACTACGCTCATCAAAAATAGGTCGTATTATCCATGTTCCCTATGACTCATGTCGGTTTCATCAACAAAGCTATTTTTCGGGAATTATAATGTTTAGTATGTAATAAATAAATTATCAAACATTTATATGACTTTGTACCTTTGGAATGTATATGACTTTACCTATTTATAAAAAAACACTAATTGCTATCCATGACTATAATATACCATATAATTGGGAAAGACTGACCAAATCCCGAATAGCCGGATCAGATTAACGATAACTTTTGGCAAAACTCGTTATTTCGTAAATAAACAACGACCACTCACAAAAACTATTATTATGATAATCAGATCAATGCGTATTGAATACCGTAAATAACATTTAATCACAACGAAAGAAAAGTACAATGAAAGGCAGATTACCGAACGCGTCCAATGTTATAATAATATATAATATCAAACTCTGTATACCTACCATTGTGAAAATGTTATAATTTAATAATTCACTGACCGTTCTTAACTCATTGATCGCCAGTTCATTATCAAACAGTAGCTTTAATTACAATTCTATACAATAGCGTGCGAAGTTTGTTTGATTAAGTGCAAGATAACCAACACATCTGCCTCTTCGTCTAACACAAGAATATAACGACTAAATTAATGCTTGTAGGTAAACGAATTAACAGTTGTGTTATTCAAATAAAATCTTTGGGAGAAGAGAAAGTATGTAGATATCGAGATTAAACTTTTATTTATTGCGCTTCCGTTCGAAACTTAGCATACAATTAAGTCAGCCATTATAGTTTACGTAAACACGTCTAGTATTAATCTAATTTACCAATTGGCGAATATGGTAGGTAACTACGTAGCCGTAGAATTTGGGAAAACCAGTTTTCCAGTAGTACTCAATGTACCGTTCTGTAGTTTTGACCTCAAGAACGGTACATTCAGTATTATTCGAGTAAAGACGCACTTGGTAAACATTGTAAAGTAAACTTAATAGACGTGTTTGTTTTGTATTATTAAATAGGAATTTGGATATATGACTTGTATGTTCAAAATCCTCATTTTATTATAGACAAAGAATTTCATTTATTCATGATTCTTGATCCTTTTTGAGCCTTATAACAAGCCTTACAGCAATTCAATTCGCTAGATGTAAACGCAAGCTTTCGCTTTATATAACGCAAGTACGCACAAAACGCGACACTAAGCATTTAAACATATTAATTGCCGGTTTTCTTAGATAATATCGGCCAGACGGGCATAACGACAATCGTGAGAGAAGAAAGCCATTGTGGCGATATCACATTGGCTAAGGGGTAATGGTATGTAGGAGCGCGTGCTCGCTCGTGAGATTGCGATGTCGGCAGATAACCCTCATTTTCTAGCAATGAACATAAGTGACACCATTTCTCGATGGCATTTGACGCGTTTGTGGTGACGGCTATAAATGTAAGCGGCACATATGAGAGGAAGCGATTTAACACTCGGAGAACATCTTTATAATATGAGCCGGTGCAGAATGTTGATGTGGGAAATTATTACTGATATTGCTCTAGCTTCCTGTACCGTAGAAAGTTTACGTTGGTTTTTATTAGAGAGGGAAAAAAATAAAAATTATTAGTAGATATAATTTCATTTATGATATGTGAACGATAATACTACATTTTTATATTTCGATATACCTAACAATAATAATTCTACATAATGGTATTATATAATGTTGATCCTCGTGATTACTAGTGCCGTTCTGATGTCAATTTCTGGAGCGTGTAATTGTTATTATTAGCATGTTTTCGATTTACAACGGTAAACAGCGAATTTACATTACATTTTCATATAATCCGAATACAATCCCAATTTTACACATTGTAGAAGCAACTAAAATTGTATTTATTTAAAACTGCATAATTCAAAATAAATTTAAATGTCAAACATGCATACAAAAACCTTTTCAAGAAGATTCGCTAAAATAAATTATAGATAAATTTGTATGTCAGAGCGAACGATGGCAACAATTCCAGCATTTTGGTTTTTGCTCCCGCGCGAACTGAGCACAAAAACCAGTCCGTGAAAATCGTTTTGCGATTAACATCTAAATGTTCATATCGTTTAAATAATAATAAAATGACATTTTTAAACTAAACGCTTTAAATTGTCTTCCCCTTGCGTTTTTTATCTTATGCTTTCGTATGCCTTGGTCTGTTAATTTTCGATTTCATGTTACTCGAGTTTATAATAATCAATGTAGGCTTTTTTACTTTACCCTCAAGCTTGATAACGACAAATGACACGGGTGACATATACATAATTTAGTGAAATCCGTAAAACAAGATATGGAAGGAGTCAAACGTGTTGTAGAAGACCAGCTCAATGCGGACCTGTTTTCTGTTAAAGCACCGTCATGCTGTCAGATGTCAATCCATCTGACCCTAAAAGGTATGACACATATGGTAACTGCTGGTAATACCCAAGTTTAAAGGAAAACGATTCAAAATAATCGAGTCTAAGTATTTGAGGAAACGCCCAATAGTACAGGGGAAAAACTTCGATGGAGCAGATTTATAGACTAGCATCTTTGTATTTGTTTATTAAATCACAATATCGTCAGTACAGATGATGTTATAGTAACACTTGATCGTTTTGTCTACAAATTAAACACATTTCGCCAGAAAAAAATTATAACTATAAATGGGAATTAGGATGAAAAAGAATCACATACATACTGTGTATTGATCATTCGAATATCGTCGTCAAAAAATTTAGACCCCCAAAATTTTTTGTATGAATCTTTCCATTTTTTTGTAATACCGACTTTAACTCGCAATAAAAAATTAACCCTTTTGTTTAAAAAAAGGAAAATAAGGTGAAATACAAACTTTCGTAATAAACTTGGGTTAATGAGTAAATTGTCGGAGAAAAGCATGACACGCCGGGCCGCATGACCGGGTCGACGAAATAAAAAACTTAAGTTAGCACGACGTCTGTCTGTGGTTTTCGCACAGTGCTTTTTATTATGAAGAAAAAGACAGACAGGTAAGTGACAATAATAGTTTTTTTGACGCAAAAATTATGCTTGACAAAAAATATTAATTTTATAAAAATAATGAAACACCTGACGGTAAACGTAGAATTTTTTGAAAACTTAACCCAATAGAGTTATGCATAAGTATTTATTTCATAGATAGAGTATTTTCCAATGAACATTTTTAATGAACATTGAACTAAACTATAAAAAAGCCTTTAGGTCTATAACACTATTTATTTGGACTGAAATAAAAGGCTTTGCCGTAATTGGCTACATTTATTAAGCGAGATATTCCATATCTAGGGCACATGTAATCAAACATAGTTACTTGGTACATGCTTTAAGCCATAACAGTTAGTCTTAAAAGTATTACCAATATGGACATGTGCAACCGGTTTTGGTCAAGCATTAACTAATAGTATTTATAAAGCCAGACTAATCTTACGTACCTGCATGTTAGCTCAATAAATGTATTTGGCATTATGAAGATAGTGTTGAATATAAATATTTATTAGAATTTTAAAGCGAAGTAAAAGTTGATGACAAAGTTGATTCATAACTTCCTATGCATTGTGAAAATGGTCCTTGGAGCCAGATCATCAATAATGTAAATGCATTAAAAGTATGCCAATGTTCTATGTCACTTAATAGTGATACTGATATTTGAATTATATCTCATTATTTTTCTTTTGATGAATTTGATTTTTTAATTGTGAATCGAAATTTAATAAGTTCGATTCACACAAAAGTTTTATTAATTTCGACCTTTCTTAGTTTTATTTAATTACTCAATCGCCTCTTTCTGATAACCGTGTAGCTCTTCGACATTAGTATGTTATAGGTAGTAACCTAGCGTAGCACTCTGTAGAGGTCAACGGTCCACTTACAAAGTCGTTACGATTACGTATCTCGACTTTTTGGGCTATTACCAGATAAATTCAAAGCTATTCGGGTAATGCACCGAAATTAATTGATTACACCGAACTGACCGAGATACTTTTGACTCAGTCCTTTTATTTGGGTTATCCGATTAATGGGAAATTATCTTCAAATGTCAACACATTTTTGTTAATAGAATTAAGTATTTTATTAATAAATAGAGCAAGAAGATATTGAGTTAAAAGTGTTGGTGGGACTATCTCCTGGAACACGATTATATTTCCGTATGTTAAAAAGCGCTACAAACTATACTTACTTTGGCAATTATATATTATAGATTATAAATATAATATTTCTAACATAAGCCTTTAAAACTGGGATTTTCATAAAATATTTGCTTAGAAAAAAACGCATATATTTCATTCAAAACCTGATAAACTTTCATAAACTTTCATGAAAATTCGTCTTCCATTAAAAGCCCATGAAATTATTTATTCAGCATTGTTTATATTCATTATACTACATAACTACTTCGTCCGGTTTAGAGCGTATTTCTACTTATGACAACAAAAACGAGTATTATGTATTACAATGCTTCTAACACATTGTACAGTTAGCTTTCTACAAGATATTCGTACATGTGTCCATCAAGATTCACAGTAATAAAATTTCGAGTCCATCTTTACCATACTAGCATGGGTTGTAATATTTTATGGCGATATTTTATGATCAATATTAACACGTCATACAGAGGTTGTCTGTTATTTAAAGACTAGCGTGCATATTTTATTGATATGAAGCTACTTGACGTGACTTTAATAGTTTACAGAATGTATAAGAAAAACATTTTAAATATATTCTAAAAATAATTATAAAATTGGTTTATAATAATGAGACAATTAAAACGACGGAATTCATAGAACACAGTTAATTTAAATTTTTCTTTCTATTATATGAGAAAAACATCGAAGTCCATCAATCATTAATATCAATGCAAAAACCTTTAAAAGGACTCGTAATGAAAAGGCCACTCATTTTGATGCGTATTAATTAATCCTTTATGGTGCCTAAACAAATAAAGTGAAGCTATTCAATTAACACCAAAAAGCTTTTACCTCAGAGAACGCTTTCGTCATGATATGAATTAAATGGGCCGCAATTGAGGCCTCCGTACTCAAATATAATGAACTCTAATCGAAAATCAATTTATTTAACTTTCATTTTCAATTTCACTTATACCTTGTTACCAATTGGCTATGATCGCGGCATTTCAGTCACTTTTATCGAGTAATAATCAGGATGCGATCGCGTATCGCAAAAAAAAGTATTTTTGATTTGTCATTTATATATGTTTATTTTGATACTCTACAACAGGCCCATACTAAAACATGGTTCAAAGTTAATTATGATTCATACACCTTTCTATATATTTTATTGAAAAGAGTTACTACCGAGGTGGTAGAATCATATAGCTGTGGCTTTACCTGTATTTGTCGATTTAAGTGTTTCCTTGAAACCTTTATAAATAAAGAATATTTTGACTTTGACTTTGACTTTGACTAAGCGAATAAAATAAGAAATTATGTTAAAATAGTAATAGTTGTTAAATTTACTATAATTCCCCAATGCAATGAATACCATCAACGTTTATTTCTATAACGTATATTTGTTATACTGAAACAGTGAATGTAATAACGTTAAAGATTCTACGTTCCTATATCCATCTGTCTTCACTCACTCCCTCATCGCAGGAAACGAATTTGCAAACAGCTTTCGCGTTTGATGAATTCATAACAGCATCGTCTGATACGGGATCGAATATAACCCAAGGACTATTATGCTGTAGACCAAGAATAACTGCACTTTGCATGCAAGAAATTTCCATTAACTACAGGGTGCTGTAGTAAATGTTCAATTCAGGGTGCTGAATGCGTATGTATAGCTGCTCCTTAAACTATGATGCGATTAGATTTAGGTCATATAGGATTAACTTTTTTTATTTATCAGTCGGTAAATTGAATATTTTTACACTATTTCTTACTTGTAATGATCTATCAGGAAATAAAATACAAACTTTCGTAATAGTAGTCTTCCGATACATTTTTAAATATTAAAATCAACAGGTGTCGAGACGATATTTTTATTTACGAGAAAAATTGATTATATAAAGCATAAGAAGTTATATAATCAATTAATTACTAAGAAATAAAAACTACTCAACACCTTTCCAGAATGTAAGTTCAAACGCGATAAAAAAATTATAAGTATAAAACGTAATAACTACGGTTAACTATTTAATTATAACCTGCGAGTCTTCATAACAACAACTATATCAGATAACTAAACGTTTCATCAAATCATATGCCTTCACAATCAGCACATTTAAAAAATAATATGTATGTAAATGATACAATAAAAATCACGATTAAATCAAACAGCAAGTATGACCGTCAACATATAAAGTCAAAACGGAATTTATGTTAATGGAGAAAAATTAAATAATAACGTGCATAATTCAACGTTAACGTCCGTAAAATTTTACAACCTGTTCACAGTTGTAAGCACGCAACCGGCTGATTATCATCACAAAACATCCTAGACGTGAAACGAGCGTAGACCGACTTATAAAGCCCTGACAGAAGCTCAGATTTTACAGAGCGTGCCGACTAAATGAGCTCATTGGTCCGTTACCAGCCCAGCCAGTGATGATTGGTCTCTTGTGACCGGCGACCGGTATTAGTGGTTATCACAAATGGTCCGTCTACTTTTATTATATCAAATTTGGTATCAAGTTTGGTGTAATTTACTCCTGTAAGTTCGAAGTTTCGAACTTTTGATGTTGGAAACTCATGGGCTTTTGTCAATGGTTGGACGTTTGAGGTTAAATAATCCTATACAAAAGACATCAAATTCAATGGCAACCTATTTAAACTCTATTCCAGACCAGAAAGACTTCTATGAAAGAACAAACAAGAGCGAAACCGCAAGCGGAAGGTGGAAATATAAAAATGTGCCCATAAACAGTTTTATTGCGTTGTGGTTCTAGTAATATAAAGTCATATTCATATTAGTCATAGTCTTGTTTTCCACGAAATGCTCAGGTGTTGAATTTTTGAGCAGCATTAACCGCGATCCCGGTATGGTTTATGAATTTTAACCATCTGCTATAGCCGACGCATAATGAAATCCTAATGACTAACTTAATATTCCACAGCATACTAAAATATTCTTATGTAAACTCAGAGTCGACCTACATTGGGGATGAATAAGCGTTTGGATAAAAAATTTAGTCATAATAATAATCTACCAAACACTACTGACGTTAATACAAAAACACGTTGAACAAGTTTTTAATTAGCGACATGTGATTGCAAGGCATCAATAAATATTTTTATTGTTTTTGCCGTGAACATCATTATAATTGCACTGTTGTGTGATTAAATAATGTAATAGACAATTCAAAGAAATATATTTTCTCGTCATTATGTGACGATCGTAATGGAGACGTCAACCTACTTTAGCCATGATAAGTTGATTCCAATATTTCGATCTACGACCTCATGGCCGAATTCTGCATTGAATAGTTCATCTTCTATTAAAATTTGGCAAGCAAATACGTTAAAGATAACGACTATTTTGTTATATTCAAGACACTTTACTTTATGTTAGTTAATAATCAGATTTTGAGGTTCTA
Source organism: Glyphodes perspectalis (assembly GCA_951394215.1). Taxonomy (NCBI): domain Eukaryota; kingdom Metazoa; phylum Arthropoda; class Insecta; order Lepidoptera; family Crambidae; genus Glyphodes; species Glyphodes perspectalis. The sequence goes on from OX596219.1 coordinate 7,227,718, forward strand.
TTCAAAGTTTTTTGAAGTGAGAAAGCCATCATATTTGCAATCAATCCACATTCAGCGGATGATGTGTATGCTTTTTCAATGAGAATAGCATTCATCGAGACAATCTGAGTTTGATACCGTACCTAATTACTTTATTACGTGTTCTTGCATTATATCAATATCTGTATTAAGGAGCCATTTACTTACTTTGACGATGAACGGCTATAAATTAAAGCAATGTTGCAAGAAATCCGAATAAACTTTTGTTCGATCCGTAATTAAAACCGAACCTCGCCAGTTTCACTGCTACCCATAAATTTGATTCGATTCGATTGAAATCATTAAATTGGAAGTAATTCTGATTGACTTCAAACCTTTTCTGATAAAAAATATTTTTACCGATTCTTCTGCTCTATCGATTATAGATCACGGTAAAAAAATAAGAATTTTCTTATTCTTTGGTATCAACGGTTTCTTTACCTTGGAGGAAGTCTTAATTTATATTGGAGGAAGTCACCTCTCAAAATAACCGCTCCGTGTCTTCACTCATTTGCGGACACATTTCTATTTGTAATCTCTTATTTATGAAGAGCTCTCCGTAATGCCTCTTGGCTTATCTGGCCACGTGTGCTGGACCTATATAAATATTGGTCTATAAACAACGTTGTATCACATAGTTCCCCTGTACACAAGCACACGTTTATATCAGGAACGTTCGAGAGTGAACCTTCCTCAGTTGACATAAGCGATGTCAATGTTTGTGTACCTCATCGTAAAGACAAACTCGCTAACAGTACTTCAAGATAAACCCGGCACAACTAGATGCAGGTGACGCAACGGCGCAGCCTGCAGTACCTATCGACCGGGCTAACTGCATAAACTCGCCTCCCCGTACACCTGTGATGCATTTGATAAATTATGCTCTAGCGTACGCCAGATTCGAAATGCATTAGTGTCTACTTATTCTTATTAATGTATATGAAAAGTTAATCTATGAGACTACGTAAAATGTACTTTCCATTCTGTTTGGAATACAGTAAGTAGTTTCCTTTAACTTAATGCAAGATCCGGTCTAATATTACAATAGTTAAATTGATACCAAATATTTATTGTACATTTGTTCAGATTATTTAAATCTGTTTATTAAATTAAGGATTAGCCCAACAGTTCCAGGAAGCTTTTCCCCTAGATCAATCACTAAATTTAAAAACAAGTAAAGTCGACAATCCACACCGCAGTGATATTTTGTGTAGCAACATTATCAAAAATTTTGGCAACATTTTATAACAAAAAGTAATTAGTTGTAAATATGTATGTTGCCGTGTTATGTAACGTTTCTCAATTGTATTTAAATATTAGCAGTGGTAAATAGTATCGTGTACCAATAAGTAACATAAACAGGTCAGGAGAGTAGTGAAGCTGCCAAAATCTGTAATGCAATGTAGAACATAGAAAATTCCAAGAAACGGCGGTGAAAATAATATCCAATAAGATGCGCCGTCGATTACACGCAGAGGAAACAAATTACAAATTTACTGAAACTTAATTTAAAAACCGACCAAAAAAGGATTTACTGAAAGAATGTTCTTTTTAACAAACAACTTAAAGCAAAAAGTTCCAACTAGAAAGAATTTTCTTTTAGCTAAGTCGGTGAATTGTAAGTATTTGTAGATTAAAGTCTTGAGAGGTTAGATCGAGAGACGTCCGCTGCATTCCGATGCTCCTTTCACACAGCTTCGCAACATTCTGCAATATGCCAATGGTTAAATGTCGAATTGCAACTACTATGCTTTACATTTAAACCTTTGGGAATACAAATCTATATCGACAATCGATTTTTAAATCAGTTTAAGAAATCTATATACCGCCTGTGTCTATTTATTGTAACATTACGCGTTATCTTTCTTATATTATATTATTCTTATATTATTTTTGTTATTGGAAATTTCCAATACCCTTAATATCGATATGTAGATATATTTTTATGTATAATATTTGATATAATTAATTGTTTAATGTATTACTAAATTTGACCCAAGTGTACTATATAAAAAAACACACATGCAAATATATGTATAAGTAGGTAAACTCCACAAAAAAACCTTATCTTTATACGCCCTACCTCTAAACAGTATTTTCTGTTAATTTAAACGAGTAGCCATGTACCTACCAACTAAAGAGATTCAAACCAACGTAGAACAGGGTTTATAGTGTACATGTACCTGGACCATAAAAATTAGACCCCAATATACCTTAACTTAACTTCAGGTATGTAATATAACGCTCGCTATGAAAAAAAAAATGCGATTTATCTTACTGCATTCCCTAAATTGCCAAAACATTCTGACTGCATTACGCTCCGTGAAATCTCTTCCTACCTATATGAATTTGAAACAAGGACAACATTACTCACATTCAAGAAAATAATGACTTCATTCTACAAAAAGTACCTATAATATGCAAAACATAAGTACTACTCTATCGAAAACCTCACCGCGATACCGATCCAACTTTTCCAATATCCGCAATAGACAGACCTCGTTTCAATGACTGATTTAAAAGCCAGAACAAATAGATTTCACCAAATTATATTCGCTTTCAGAATCCGCTCCCCTGGGGAGACCCAAAGCATCTATAGGTGTACCTACACTGAGATCATCTAATTGCAAATCCTGTCACGATTTTTTATGTAATGATACAAGATTATCGAAAACAGTGGTTCATATTTTACAAATCGTTCCTAATGGTATACCTACCTGAGCGTATATAACCTTCATCTTTGTTTTGGGCACCGTGTAAAGATATTTCAAACTAATTATTTCAAATCGAAGCAAATTATACGCAGGTGGTCGTTTATTATACAGGAAACAGAAACAGCTATCTCGGCAGTCGTGGCGTCACGACAAACATAATCTTCTGGATAGCACTATTAACTGGAATCAAAGCGAGGCCGACAGCATCTTATATCCTCATAATTAATGCCACGTTCCTAATAACAGACGTTGTGGATGAAAGTATGTTTAAAACAAATGCAACAAAAGCCGAGGAGGAAGGAAGGTTTTTTGTTGGGCCGTTCGGAGCGCGGCCACTCACCCTGCGGGCGCGGGCGGTGCATCTACGCTCAGGAAACGAAGGGACTTTCATATGAATGTCTTCTTATTCAAATATTCTATGGAAACATCTCCTTTCAAGTGGAACGATACATTTTTACCCCGTCCTTGACAAGTGGCAGTTAATAAAATAGCAACACATTATTTACACGCTTGAATGCGTTAAGCATTCATACCTACTATTATGCGTTTACTTTTTGTTGATGTTTTTAGTTACCTATATGTGGAAAAAATGGACAGTGTTTCAAAAGTTCCGACAGAAATATTAAATGATTTATTAGACACATGGGTAGACCTAACTTTTGGGAATGGGTAAACCTACTGCTCTTCTCAGAAAGGATATGTGTGGCATCGTAAACAAAAGGGCACGTGACGTATTATAGCAGCAAGTACCGGGCAAACAAATCTTCGCACGCCACTCGACTACCATTCAACCGCCCCACCACCGAACAAAGGTATGGGGACAAAAAATCTTGCGAAAGGCCTCCGTTCAACTACCTGCTTCAAAGAGAAGTCAAGAAAGGCCACAAGGATTCCAATGGCGATGACTCGTCAGTTCAAACGATGATGCTTTCGCCATAATTTAACTTGAGATACCAAAGAATTTCGTGCTATGATGCTTATTTTTAGCAGCTGATCTGTCATATGAAGGTGAGTCACGATATCCGAATGAACAAAATGCAAAATTATTCGAGGGCAAAAAAGTCAACAATGATGAGGCTTCAATAGGGGATATTGAATCACGAACTCGTTTATGTTTGGCATTAGCGAATCCTTTTGTCAAGTGTAGTTTTGATTTGGGAACTTTGCAATATTATACTTAGAAAAATGAAATAAGCAGGACAAATTAATATTCAGAACCATTTGAGTTTAATACTCAGTCCAACTTAGATGTGTTTTCTATAATTAAGGGCTAAGAAATCCAATTGAGGGTAATAATTGAATGCATTTAGAAGACTTAACTTTACACCTTTATAGTTAAAGAAAGAATATAAACAAACGTTATGTTAATGATGTCCACCTGTTGACGCCACACCTGGCTCATATTAGGAGGGTTCGTGTCTGTGAGACCAATGTTTATCCCACAACTACAAATATTTAAACCTCGCGTGACTACATCCAAGATGAAGTTCAAATTGGCCGCTTCGGGGAAATTTCCAAGACCTTTTATGCTCACAAGAGCGATCCTTTTCCAAAGGAACAAAACATAACTATAATTACAGCAATGGAACTAGTCGGACCGCTGTCTAGTAACTAGTATGTACAATATCCGGTTTCCCTTACCTTATTTGCTGACGGCATCAAATCCTCTTCAGCTACAGATATTTATCGTGCTTCATTTAACTTTATGGCTGCTATCACTTTTAAGTTATCGAACCACTACACTTTACACTAAACACGAAAACTTGTGAGGACCCTGTATCTTAAGATTCTGTTTTTCAATTACAATTTCCACTACTTTTGTGTTTTGTTGTTGAAATAAATATTGCTTGCGTTGGTGTTTTAATTGATGTTTCTCACTTTTAAATATTGTTTGGGGTCGGAATAATTATTGGGAACCGGGACCGCTTCATAGTGTGGAAGAACGCCAGCGGTTGTTGGCCGTCGACTGGTGAAGTAGTAGCGTACTCGCGTCGCGCGGCCACCAGCGAGTGGGAGGGGCGGCGACAGACATATAAACAATGTTCGAGAGCGAAAGAGATGACAGAATACGTCATCAGTGGTACTTTTATAAGGCTACTAATGAAAATTGTCTGCTGTAGTAATGTAATAAGCACCAAACAAGGGCAGCTGCATTTTTGCCTAGTAATACTGGTTTTACCTGTGGTCGACCGCGTGCCGATAAGGTAATTTGAATTCCTGCAGAGTGAAAAAGACGGAGGTTCCGAACGAAGGCTGTATATGTGTTTATGGCTACGTATGTATGTAATTCGAAAAGAAAACGTTGATAAAAATTTGAATACTGGGTTCGTTAACGGTCAATGCAAGTCACTTGGATAAATAAACATAGGAAGGTGTCCTTTAGTGGAATGTTGATACGGACCAAAAGATCAGATTAACTGATGTATAAATTATACGCTTGAATAAGCATAAGTGTATTAAGTAGGTGCGTACTTATTATTAATGTTTTTTAATACTTGTCTTAAGTTTATCAATAATATGTCGGTAAGATACATTTTGAACGGTTAATTTAATTAAACAACAACTTAAACTCAAATAAAACAGGCAAGATACAACAAAATACCCACTATAATATATTTAAAACTTTATGTTAAAATATAACTAAGTAGGTACTTTAGTTTTTACTACCTATCTTTTAATAGCACTTTGATTAAACTTTTTGTCACAATTTCGTACCTATGCAAATTGAAATTTAGTTTTTTGAACATTATTTGTATTAAAACATATTCTGTTTTAGTACTGTAAGTAGGTATCATTAGTATGTACCTAGCTATACGTTGAACTTGTATTTAGTTTGATTTCCTATGTTTTATAATACCTCAATACTCGTTGATGCAATTTTTTTTGCCATCTTCAACTTTAGTTTACAGAAAAATAAACTCCACATTTCACTTAAAGATAGACGTCGTTCAGCGCGTGACCTAATTTCTCAATTATAAAATAGACATTTGCTACGCCGTGGAAAGTACTAAAATAAAACTTAAACGGGAAGTTTCCCGATGGTACAGTTGTACCACAAAACTAATGCTGTACTATTAAAATTAGACTCATGACCAGCTTTCTAGTTGTAAACAACTCTGGAGAAACAACAGTAAAATGTAGCAATAAACCATTACAACTGTCACGTACCAGACCTCCCATATTTATAGTGTTGCGTCCCGTGTAGATTCTGGACTCAAAAATAATGTTCCAAGTGTGTTTCTAACCTAACACGTCGTAAAAGCCGACTAAGGGTGTATTGGGTACTGGGGTTGTGAATATGAAGGCGACGAGCGAGCAATTTGTCTCAACTTTTCAAAATTTCCCCACCAGCCAAACTCAGATTAATTTTTGGCTGAATGTGGTTTAAGGATCTTAACGCTGTATCAACTCTGCCTACCTTACCCTTCGGGAATTGCAGGAGTGATGAAACGTATGTAGAAATGTAGATAAGTATGTATTACGCACCGGACCTACCATATCTACATTTGCAAACATTACAAACAATAATGGTAACGAAAACTTTCTAATTACAAAAAGTGATCTAATTGAAAGCTAAAAGTGAAACGGCGATAACAGACTGAGACAATAAGAAGCTTCAGGTCTCAGTGGCATAGGCCTACTTAGGCCCTACGAATTGTGAGTAGGGATACCACATGTACTATTTTTTTTAACATTTACTGTTGAAATCTTGTTTAAAGCTAAGAGTTGATTCTATTATACTTTGTTATTTTTTGTCACGTAGTCCTTTTTTAACCGACTTCAAAAAAAAGGAGGAGGTTCTCAATTCGACTGAATTTTTTTTTTTTTTTTTTTTTTTTTTTTTTGTATGTATGTTACTCGATATCTCTGAGAATTGTTAACCGATTTCCAAAATTTTTTTTTTAATCGAAAGGGTTTACTCTCGAGTTGGTCCCATTGCCACCAAATCAGGATCTGATGAAGGGATCCCAGGAAAATCGAGGGCAACCCTCAAACTTTATAGGCACGTACAATGTGTTTTAGACATTTTCTAAGATTGTTCAAGTATTTACGCATGGTACTTATCATCTTATGTTGGTGAGCTGATGATGGAAGGTACAAATCCTTAACGATTAGGAATTAGTTTATGATTCTTTAAATATTGATATCTTCGAGAATTGTAAGACGATTTTTAGAGTTCTTTTGTTTATTCAAAAGGGTATAGCCTGGAGTTGGTCCTATTGGTACTACATCTGGATCTGATGAAGGAATCTTAGGCAAATCGAGGGAAACCCTCAAGTATTATAGGCGCGTACAATCTATTTTAGTTATTTTCTAAAACAGTCCATGTATTTACGTCTGGTATTCATAATCTCATGTTGCTGAGCTGATGATGGAAGGTGTAACTCCTTAACGATTAGGAGTTCGTGGATAATTCTTTCAATATTATAGGGCCATATTGAGTGTTATTCTCGAGATAGTCTCAATTTCACAAGTCTTGGTCTAGTGATGGGATTCCATGAAAACGAGGGCCACTCTTAAATTTTAACGACATGTTAAGTGTTTTATTTATTGTTTCTAAAACGATTCCAGTATTTTTAGAGTTCTTTTGTTTATTCAAAAGGGTATATCCTGGAGTTGGTCCTATTGGTACCACATCTGGATCTGATGAAGGAATCTTAGGCAAATCGAGGGAAACCCTCAAGTATTATAGGCGCGTACAATCTATTTTAGTTATTTTCTAAAACAGTTCAAGTATTTACGTCTGGTATTCATAATCTCATGTTGCTGAGCTGATGATGGAAGGTGTAACTCCTTAAGGATTAGGAGTTCGTGGATAATTCTTTCAATATTATAGGGCCATATTGAGTGTTATTCTCGAGATAGTCTCAATTTCACCAAGTCTTGGTCTAGTGATGGGATTCCATGAAAACGAGGGCCACTCTTAAATTTTAACGACATGTTAAGTGTTTTATTTATTGTTTCTAAAACGATTCCAGTATTCGCGTCTCGTACTCATCATGTTATGTTGCTTAGCTGATGATGAAAGGTATAACTCTTTGTAGATTAGTAGTTTTTAGTAATTCTTTAAACATTAAAGGCTCATTATACCTTTTCGTCTTTAGTCTCATAAGACCGGCACTGTCTCATTCAAGCAGCTCGTTTTGATTTGGTCTACCTACCTATTAATAAATTTCACTAAAAAGTAACAAATAAGTTAAATTTTAACAAAAATAAAAACCGACTTCAAAAAACCCCGCAAAAAATGTTTATAAAAAACACAAGTAAAAACTGCCTTAATAGCTATTTAAATGTCTAAACACTAAAAAGTATAAAATAAATTCTTTCGACTGCTTCGATGAAAGTATTAATCTTTAACACGTATTTAAATATTTACAATAATCCGTTAGTTTTGGAGTCGGTGCCAGCCAAACTAACAAAAAAGTAGACACTTAATAACAAATTACCTTACTAATAACAATATGAAACAAATTAGTTAAAATATGAGTATATTAACTTACTATTGATTTTGTATATTCAAAACCTATTTTACCACCCTTCACCAAGAAACAAATAATTGCAAATTCCGAAATGATGATATCATTACGCGGGCTGGCACCGACTCCAAAACTAACGGATTATTGTAAATATTTAAATACGTGTTAAAGATTAATACTTTCATCGAAGCAGTCGAAAGAATTTATTTTATACTTTTTAGTGTTTAGACATTTAAATAGCTATTAAGGCAGTTTTTACTTGTGTTTTTTATAAACATTTTTTGCGGGGTTTTTTGAAGTCGGTTTTTATCTCTTACATTTATAGACGAAGAATTAGATTTGTACAAAGCCATATAAATTCCAATGTTTTGGTCTTACTATTTTTTATCTTACAGGAACCTTTTTTATTATTTAATTATAAAGGTCATTATGAATTAAACCAGCTAATAAACTACTTGTGATCAAGCAATAAATACACTTTAGCGTGTCTGACTAACAAACGTACCTATTAGAAGATAGATTGAGAGAAATATCAACTATTTTTAACCGACTTCAAAAAAAAGGAGGAGGTTCTCAATTCGACTGAATGTTTTTTTTTTTTTTTTTTTTTTTGTATGTATGTTACTCGATATCTCTGACAATTGTTAACCGATTTCCAAAATTTTTTTTTTTATCGAAAGGGTTTACTCCCGAATTGGTCCCATTGCCACCAAGTCAGGATCTGATGAAGGGATCCCAGGAAAATCGAGGGCAACCCTCAAACTTTATAGGCACGTACAATGTGTTTTAGACATTTTCTAAGATTGTTTAAGTATTTACGCATGGTACTTATCATCTTATGTTGGTGAGCTGATGATGGAAGGTACAACTCCTTAACGATTAGGAATTAGTTTATGGTTCTTTAAATATTGATAGCTTCGAAAATTGTAAGACGATTTTTAGAGTTCTTTTTTTATTCAAAAGGGTATATCCTGGAGTTGGTCCTATTGGTACCACATCTGGATCTGATGAAGGAATCTTAGGCAAATCGAGGGAAACCCTTAAGTATTATAGGCGCGTACAATCTATTTTAGTTATTTTCTAAAACAGTTCAAGTATTTACGTCTGGTATTCATAAATTCATGTTGCTGAGCTGATGATGGAAGGTGTAACTCCTTAACGATTAGGAGTTCGTGGATAATTCTTTCACTATTATAGGGCCATATTGAGTGTAATTCTCGAGATAGTCTCAATTTCACCAAGTCTTGGTCTAGTGATGGGATACCATGAAAACGAGGGCCACTCTTAAATTTTAACGACATGTTAAGTGTTTTATTTATTTTTTCTAAAACGATTCCAGTATTTGCGTCTCGTACTCATCATGTTATGTTGCTTAGCTGATGATGAAAGGTATAACTCATTGAAGATTAGTAGTTTTTAGTAATTCTTTAAACATTAAAGGCTCGTTATACCTTTACGTCTTTAGTCTCATAAGACCGGCACTGTCTCATTAAAGCAGCTCGTTTTGTTTTGGTCTACCTACCTATTAATAAATTTCACTAAAATGTAATAAATAAGTTAAATTTTAACAAAAATAAAAACCGACTTCAAAAAACCCCGCAAAAAATGTTTATAAAAAAACACAAGGAAAAACTGCCTTAATAGCTATTTAAATGTCTAAACACTAAAAAGTATAAAATAAATTCTTTCGACTGCTTCGATGAAAGTATTAATCTTTAACACGTATTTAAATATTTACAATAATCAGTTAGTTTTGGAGTCGGTGCCAGCCAAACTAAAAAAAAAATAGACACTTAATAACAAATTACCTTACTAATAACAATATGAAACAAATTAGTTAAAATATGAGTATTTAACTTACTATTGATTTTGTATATTCAAAACCTATTTTACCACCCTTCACCAAGAAACAAATAATTGCAAATTCCGAAATGATGATATAATTACGCGGGCTGGCACCGACTCCAAAACTAACTGATTATTGTAAATATTTAAATACGTGTTAAAGATTAATACTTTCATCGAAGCAGTCGAAAGAATTTATTTTATACTTTTTAGTGTTTAGACATTTAAATAGCTATTAAGGCAGTTTTTCCTTGTGTTTTTTTATAAACATTTTTTGCGGGGTTTTTTGAAGTCGGTTTTGTAATATAAGTACTTTTGTTATATACTTCGTCGGTAAATGAAGCGGGAAGTTAAAGTGAACCGCCACATCTGAGAACAATATCTAATAGTTGAAAATTAATTTTCAACTATTAGATATTGTTCTTTGCCTCCACGACCACAATCAACCACAGACCATCCGAATTTCCACTCATCCCATGGCGACCCGAGTTGCGATCGTGATTCAGTTGCGTTGCTACTCCTCTATTTGCCTTTCTTATTGGCGGTGGACAAAGAAAAGCTTCACTTTTACCAATTAGCCGTCGGCATGAACGGACAGAAAGACGCTTTGTTTCCGAAACGAACACTTTCCGGAGAAACGTGCGGCTACGTCGCGTTGTGGGTAAATTAGCAATAGATAGCAGTTGTATGAGATTGAAGGAAAAGGCATTATTTGTTTTTATAGAACCGCGATTATCTATATTTTACGATGAGTTAGTTATTTTTTGTGGTGTGCAACAAAGGAGACCTGTTATTTTTTGAAAAAGACTATGTTATGAAGTGTATCGTGTAAGTTCTATGCCTACGTAGATAACCATCTTCTACGACGCGTACTAACGTAAGCGGAGTGTAGCGCAATGTCCTTTGAACTGCGATATCAATGTTACGTACATTACGTATCGTAATTTGTATATAGACCTTATTTTACGTATCGTTGCGTAAATCTTCGTACAATCTTGGATAGCATACTTTACGTATTAACTAACTTAATGCGCTTTTCTGATATTCCTATTCCGGAAAAAAAATTGACGGCACAGCGCATTACTTGAATATTTTTCGTCGTGTAACAGCTTTATAATTTGAGTGCTTCGTAATAAAAAAAGTCTACTGTTTGCAGGACATGCCATACAAACATTAATAAAACCTTCCAAAATCCACCCACCACCAATGCGAACGTGGCGTTATACTACCTAATTGATAAATCAATCGTCTTACATTACATATAAGTATAAGTATAAGTATAAGTTTCTAAACATTGTATTAGATAAGCAACTGATTATTTTAGCATAAAATGCCTTTATTTCCCAACACAAACCCAAAATAAATAACATACATTAACATACCAATAAAACATCATGGCTAAAAATCATAAATTAATTAATACGATAGGTTTAAAAAAAACAATTTTGCGATACGTAATATCGGAAGTATGACCAGTGTATAACAAAACCATACATTTCTAAAAGTAAACAACTCGTTGACACGGAATACTAAAACAAGGAGTTCCTCTGAATATCAAACTGAAGAGAGAGCAGCGTTCGTTTCTATAGAAATTTCTTCAATGAAATCGAGTTCGTATGGGGCCTCACACTAACAGTTAGTTACTATTCAAGACACGGCGCGGGATCTGGCGACAATTGCCTTAGCGACGATCGGGCCCTTCACTTCGCGATCGAACCGACATAACTTATTGCACTTAGGACTATGGTGCATAATTGTTCAGACTAGCATTCCAATACTCTAGGTCCGAACTAAGAAGACATAGTGTATTATGGAAATGACACTGCGGTTAGACATACTTAAATAGGAGTAAGAATGACTATAGGTTGCCTATCGTATGAAGTTTATCTTGATATAAGCTTAATATTCAGAATCCCTTTCGAAGCTCCTATTGTAATTCAACACGAAGTATGACAAAACAAACTCCCCAAAGTAGTAGAATAGAATCCAAGGAGCAGTTGCGCTTCCTTAGTAAATTTTACCCACATATACAAAAGAGTTGGATCACAGACAGTGTTTCACGTTTCAGACTGATTACTTAGCTATAATTATGTACTTGTATCTACTTCTACTCGTATTCACACTATTGTAAGGAAAATATCCCGTTGAAACTACGGTACAAGGTAAACATCCAGAATAATGCAGAAGACAACATTAAAAATGATCATACATACGAAGAGGTAGGCAGAGTCAAAGGGGCAGCAAGCCTTTAACAACATTCAGCAAAAAATTAAATTGGCCTGGGTTAGATAAAAAATTGTGTAAAACTAGTGAGAAGTGGCTAGCTCGTCGCCTACACAATCACACACCTAAAACCCGATGTACCATTAGTCACCTTTTACGACATGCTAGGCAAGGAACACAGATGGCACACCCTTTTTAAGTCCCAGACCAACATGTAACTAAAAGTGATCATACACATTAAATATTCGCTCCGGCAATCCAGCACATACGGAACAGGACTTTTATTGGATGAATCAATAGACTTGCACCCTCCAAACCACAGTCGCTTAGTAAAGTTCGTTCATTGAGGTCATTCATGAATCTGGGTCGTTAAACACATGGCTTTATAGCCATATATTCAACCGGAACGCGCTAAGCCACTGGAAACGGATTTATCGGGTATCAGGTTAACGATAGAATCCGATGACGAATTCAACGGCACGCCGCTATCTAAGCACTACTGATGGATGTATAATGGAGATACAGAGCCGGTGACAGGGCAAAACCTTGTAGTAACCCATATAATCAATTGATTCAATGTACACTGATAAATGACAAACTGGACTTCTGGATAACATTCCGCACAAACATTTATATATCATAAACAAAAACTTGACTGGCTCGATGGCTTATTCGGTAGTGACCCTGCCCCATGCGCCAAGAGTTGTGGGTTCGATCCCCACCCAGGACCAACATTCGTATGATGAATACTTGTGTTTGTTCTGTGTCTGGGTGTAAATATTGAATATTTAAGTATATATTTGTAATACCACTGTTAATTCTGATATCCGTAACACAAGTGCTTAAGCTACTTACCTCGGAGTCAGATCAATGCATGTGATGTAGTATGATATTTAAAAAAAAAATAATAATAATGTTGAAGAGGCGAGTGAGGTGTGTAAGGATCGTGCCATATGGCGTTCGCTTCTCTCTGCCTACGCCGCTAGCGAAGTGGCGTGAAGTTTAGTTAATTAATGATAAACAAAAATTAGCGTGTATGTATACATATGTATGTACGACATAACCAAAAAATAATGATCAATGCGCAATATCTAAAAACATGGTGCAAACTCGTGCCAACTCTGCCCTGGCTACGGCCCTGCACGTACTGACTCGTGCCGCGGACTATCCGCGTACGGTCATTACTATTCCATGTGCAATCAGGTCACTCGGATTTGGCACCATGTCGTACTGATACGAAAGTGACTCTTTATTTAAGGGAGCAGTAAAACTAGCCACTAAATTAACTTGCACTGGTACTGGTGGCAGAATAAGCGATATTGAAGTTAATTAAGTTCATTCGAACGATGTATTTAAAGGCGATGTTACTCGGTACTTATGTTTTAAAACTGCTTCTTCGTTTCAACACCGGACCTTCGCAAACTTTAAATAGACACAATGTGCAGTTTTTCACATTATGTATAATATATATATCAGACTACATCACATACATTGTTCTGACTCCGAGGTAAGTAGCTTAAGCACTTGTGTTACGGATATCAGAAACAACTGTGGTATTTTAAATATATACATTAATATTGGATATTAACACCCAGACACAGAACAAACACAAGTATTCATTATACGATTATTTGACCTGGGTGGGGATCGAACCCACAACTCTTGGCGCATGGGGCATGGTCACTACCGAATGCGCCATCGAACTTGTCGAACATTATATTAATACTGTATTATTTCCATATTAACATTATATTATAACTATATCATATTGTGAAGCTAGTTGCACAAATCTGCAATTTTTTAAATCCTTGTTCGTGTTTGATACCAAATTTCATATTAACACGTATGTATATATAAACTGAAAATGATAGCGGTCATTTGAATCATTAGAAAATTGTCAAGCGCGACTCAATCATTGCGGTACCATCGCTTCTCCGTCTATCTAAAACTACAAGTACCTAATATAAACATATTTTCATTAACGTGGTGTACGAGTGATTCATGTTTTTAGTTATATTTAGCAAACATTACGTCGTAAATACTAGCATATCAATAGATTTAACAAAACACAATATCGATTTAACAAGGTAACACGCATTTGGTATTAAATCACGGTAACTATCAAACGCTTATAGGCGGATTAATGTCCAAGATATGACGGTTTTGCATACCGCAGAATTATAGGTTATTAGCGTCGTGTGAACCTGATGAGTTTACTACGCCCAGTTAGATTAGACCCGTAATGAGCTGAGTGCGTAAGTGAATGTACGTCCTGTACCTGTATGCTTAGCTCAATACATTATCCTATATTGTAGGGTAATAATAATATGGTTACAAGTAATTAGAGTTACTAAATGCTTTTTACTTTTCCTAAGAACATAAGAACAAATAGCTACTTTGATTGCTGACCATACATACTTAAGCTAAGTATATCCGTCAGAGTATGTATCAAGTCTATGTGTAGAAGTTATATACATACATAATGTCACGCCTTTTTCCCATGGCGGTAGGCAGAGATCACCTAGTTCCATTTGCTACGATCCTGACATACACCTTTCGCTTCTTCTACATTCATAAGTCTTTTCATACAGAAGTTATATATATACAACATAAACTATTTATTTACCTCTAATTACTATATATATAATTTAATATGGTGCAGTCAGTTTGCCTCTAATTACTATATATATAATTTAATATGGTGCAGTCAGTTTGCCCGGGCTAGACGCCCGCGCCATGGCATCCATGGCATCCGCAGAATACCAGTGGTCGTGACGGGCACCCTACTCGTCATGGCTAGATACTGAGCGGAGACCATTTTGGTACCTACCCTTTTTGTTTTTGAGAAATGTCTATTTTCTGTAAATTTTTTTGTTACTTTATTTATTTCGTGTTCACATGTATTTTAGTACCAATTTTTTTTTTCTTTCTTTATTTTTTTCTTAAAAAACTGTACGTTATGCAACCGAATATTTTAACTAAGTATCTATTACTTCAGTAGTTTTCATTATATTTTAACGCTAGGGCATTTCATTTCTAGAAAAAGTTCGAATCTAACGTTCATGGGATTTTAGTGTAAGTATGTGTGTTGTAGAACTCATTAAATTAATACTTACCTTTAAGAAATTAACTAGAACCGAATCAGCGTATGTATTGTAAATTGTCATATGCCTACCTTATAACGTAAACGGATATCAATTACAATTAATTATTTTTTATCAATCATTAGCATACAGCAACGATAGTTTACCTACATGTTTACGTTATGGTCCTATTAGCGCCTAAAGATTATATAGATATAGTGTAAAATGGCATTGTGACAGATATTATTATTTCACATTTTTATTAAGTAATCTTATACCGAGCATTATTGACCTAAATTGTACCTAACTAGCAAAGGCTAATGAATATCACACAATTGACGGGAATTCGCGTTAAAGGTTTTTAAATGGCGAGTAATGAGCGATATGATATGTATATTTTTTAACAACGTACTTACTTAAAATCGAAGTAGGTAATAATAAACATTATTAAACATTAGGCCATGCAGACTATGTAAAGATATCATCCCAGAGAAGCACAAAAAAAAACTATAGGATATAATCTATTCTATGTTATTAATTTAAATCAACCACTTTGTTATAAAACACAATTTATAATACTAATGTCCCATGTTGATCTGGGGCTTAACAAGAATGTGCCAACTGTGTTCCTTACAATTATTTACAATTTTCCATTCCCAAGCCAGTTTTATTTTTGGCTAAATGTGGATAAAGGGGCTTGCTGCCCCTGTCTAGGGGACTTTGCCTACCCCTTCGGGGATATCGGGCGTGATGTTATAAAAAAATATTATCTATATAATACTAATTAATAGGATTTAGGTAATAAAAAAAATAAAAGGATAGTATAGAATTTTCCTGAATCAACTTAAATAGACTTTCAATTTCATATACCCTTAGCAATAATGATCTAACAACAAACGAATAATTTTGATTATGGATCAATACTTGGATAATGGTTGAATTATTTATTCCATAATGGATAACAAATTGACTTTCAACTCCATCTATCAATTCGCCTAATCCACTTACTGGTTATTAAAGTAGGTACTGCTTCAATGTTATTTATATTTCTTCGAATGTAAAATACTACTACAAGTACTTTTGATAAACCTGTTAGAATAACGTACATTCCTACATTAATATGACATTCAAAATTAATTACGTTGTGCGTTTGTTATTAATCGTTTCATGCTGGTGGTTGCAAATGACACCTTTAACGATAGAACCACTGAAATATTATATTATTATTGATTTTACCTACGCGTTAAAATTGACCCCAATACTTAAGTAGTAATTTTTTCGTCTTGCTTTTTATTACTTTACGTTACAATTTGGAAAGTTGTAATTTACTGAAAATTACAACTACTAGTACTACTCTCTAATGTAACTCAAAGCGCGTATTATAAAAAGTTGATACGTAAAGGTCGTTATTCGAAACAGAGTTATTTCGAATGGCGACATATTATATGAGGTTCATTATTTGAATTTGAATCACCAAAACCCAAGAACTAGACGACTGATTGGACCTATTGCGGATTGGATTGGAATTATTACACAACGTTTTATTTCATGAGCCAGTAGGTTTTAAATAGCAACTTTGTATTCCAAAATTTCCACGCGAACAGGAAATTCATAGCATATAATATTATAAAACTAAGCCACAATGAATCCGTTTAGTTGACTAATACATCGCGAACGTTCAGAAACTATTTGACTGCAGCCTCTTCACTTTTCCACGAGGTACATATTTTATTTCTGGAAGCGCAGGCGGATGAAATTCAGGGCGGAAGAGAATTTAAAATTTATAACAGCTCCGAAAACTGCGGCGACTCGGACACAACTTGCTCCTCCAGTTATCGATCGGTCCACTTCGTTAATTGAAAATGTCACATGCTCTACGTCGGCTTCAAAGGAAGTGTATATTTTTAAACGAACGTTTCCTAACTCTGCGCGTCTATGTTAAACCAAGATACATGCTAAGCGTGAATTATATTCGTTGGTAGAAACTAATTCAATACTTATGTGAAAAGTTTTAGGTTGAAGTAACTAATCGTATTATCGTATTCCAGACAATAAAATAGAATATAAAACAATTATATCATCTTGTTCTAAATTCTTAGACCCAAAAGGATCTGAGTATCACAGCGTAAAGATCAGAGCATTTTTAATACTCTACGGTTTGTTCATTAACTGTTTAATACAAATGCAGAAAAAATACCACAGTACCGGCTTTCAGGCTATCTTATGTGTTTTGCTTGAAGACTGAGGGTAGTAACTGGAGGCCAAGATACTAAGGTACTGCCGACATCGATGAATGCGTTTGCGCTCTCGGCCCTTACTCCATCGGCGTGATGAATTCTCAACAAAACCTTTAAAGTCTATAACACCGTGTTAAGAAGTGACACTCAATGTGATGCAAGTCCCTAATGACTATGATAACTGCTTACTATCAGGTTAGCTGTACTCTTGTTTTCGACTTTCACGATCAATGAAAAACTACATATCACTGTTGTGTACATATTCTATTCTCTGGCTGTTTGTTTAATATTTATAATATGTACCAAAGACTTAGCTCTCATTTGTTACGCTCATATAGTTTTGGATTATACCAATGTTAGGCTACTTCGTCACACTTCAATATTCTCTGGCTGTTTGTTTAATATTTATAATATGTACCAAAGACTTAGCTCTCATTTGTTACGCTCATATAGTTTTGGATTATACCAATGTTAGGCTACTTCGTCACACTTCATTAGCCCCAATTTCCACTCAATTTTCTATCCGCCGCTGGGCTGACCTCATTACAATGAGTAGGTTAGGGAATAGCTCACCATGTTTGCCTAATGAGGTGGACGGACGGTGCCCGAAGGTGGTTGCCTAGTGGATAGTAGGTAATCAATATATTAATGGCCTTCTACGACTACATAGAATACAATAAACCCGCTCTATACACAATACATGTAGTGTTCATCTTCGTTCGAATGCTTGTGCCTTAATCACGCGAATTTAGCAGATATTATTTATTATGTAGAAGAGGAACAACGCCTTTCCAATAGCTGCTCACCTGTCACAATCTAACTACGTTAGCATCGAAATGACAACTATGTACTCATCTAATATACTTTGCAGATATTATTATTACTTTGAAACCAAGAGACACGCAAAAGTACAGAAAAAACTGTTTTAAATTAGCTTTCCATTGAATTGCTACCTGCTTATTTCCATCTGTGGAACCCCAAATCGTTAGTGACAACACCAAGAGTCTGTTCATCGTCAATCGCAACGCTACAACGAAAGCGTTGAAACGGCGACAGACCATCATAACTAAGATCGTTTTCTCATTCGACAACTGTTTGATCTAAGATTAGATTACCGCCTGTCGACTAGATATCCATAGCTTATGTGATCTCTCACTCCTGGGTGCCTGGGAAGAGATTTTAAAACTCTATTTGGATTTGTCATTAGTAAATATACCCGTTGAAAAATCCCTTAAGAAAGCTTCTGGAGTCATAATTTATTTGTCAAACTTTGATATCTTCAGCAGGATCTAAGGAAAAGATTTTCACAACGACAGGTGGGCTGATAGTCGGACAACGAAATAATTCTTTAGAGTTTGAGCTTTTTCTCTTACTCGGGTTTTATAGCACAGCCCCTGTACTGTAAAAATACTAGCGCGTAGTTGCCGTGACCAATTCCAATTAACGTACGGTATTGTACTGCGATAAACTAATGATGGAGTTTACTAAGTTTGGTATCGCTTAGAAATTTCTGGAGCTGTATTGCACGAAATTTTTTTAATATCTTTATTTTGAGGGCAATTTTCTTAAATTTTTATAACATTTAATGAACACGTAATTTGAAGAAGAGGTTCATAAGGACTTGATGCATGAATGAATGATGAAAATAGAAAAACATTTTGCAGTATAATTAAACTACAGGCAGACTTAGTTACGCCGCATGTAAAGTTTCCCAGAGCTTTATATATTGCATGTTCATATTTTTAAACTTTAAATATGATTCAGTAACCTTTGACCTTAGGATTTAGGACTAAAAGGAGTTACTACACTGTTGGTGTATCTGTCCGCTCTTTAATATTTAAGCAAACCCTTTGTGAACGAATGAGATTGCGCGTGTTCTGACATTCTCTATTATGTACATAGGAGTCGTTCGGAATTGATGGAATATTCGAAATGAAACAGTACTTTTCGAATTGCTTCGTCGGCTTATTTATATTGCATTTCAATTTCGTATTGCTGAACAGAGATCTTTGATATATATATTTTATTATTATTCAGCCGACAAATTCTAAATCCACATTACGATGATCGATAAATGTAAATTTACCTATTTCTTTGCAATGACAATGTTAAGATTATTTATAGTTCCATAATGGACACAGTGTATTAGTCCATGTTCCGAAAATTTTACATTAAAAAAATTTAAATCATCACTGAAAGTATAAAAATGTAGGTCAATGTAAATTGACAAAATACATCAACCGGTCTTAAAATGTGAAAATATTGTTATTTTAGCTATAACGTTTTATGTTCCGCTCTTGCAACGGAATACGGAAGTACCCTTCAACCAAACAACCATAAATATTTGACGACGATCTAAAATTCTTTGACAATCCTCCTCAATGACTGGTACAAAGTGCCTGCTTTTCTAAACTTTAGGATCGCGATATCTTCAAGATATTTGACGACGATTATATAATTCCTCGAGTACCCACCAAGTACCACAAAGTGCACAGAGTACCTTTCAATGGCCG
Organism: Glyphodes perspectalis; assembly: GCA_951394215.1. NCBI lineage: Eukaryota > Metazoa > Arthropoda > Insecta > Lepidoptera > Crambidae > Glyphodes > Glyphodes perspectalis. The sequence continues at coordinate 7,247,828 of OX596219.1, forward strand.
GCCATTGAAGGGCACTTTGTTCGGGTACATAGTGCTTTGTTTCTAAACTTCACGGCGTTATCTCCTGGTTCGTGGCGAGTGTCGAGTCTGACGCGTGACAGCAGTTTCCGCGCCTCCGTAGCAAACTGCTGCCACGCCGAGCATAAACATGGCTGTTGTTCCCGTATTTCTAGTTTATTAGATTTCACTCCGAATACTTCGGAAGTTCAGAGATTTAATAACTTTATTTACTTTACAATGCGTTTTTTTTTTTTGCAATTTACTCTACGCCATAATTTATGCAACCGTGTCTTAATTCTGACTATTTTGCTAGATTTTGTTGCATGTATTTATCATTTTTGGTCTTTCAATAAAAACTATGACTTTAGACTTTACTAATAAAGAAGAATGTTACAAATAAACGTCTTACAACTTACGTGAAACATTGTAAGGCTTCATTTATTACGTAGATTTATAGCCTTATAATGATAAAGCAAGTCTATCACAATATAAATAGCCTCTTACAAACGTCATTAGTGTGAGAAGAGAAACTCATAAAATATCTATGCAATTTTCACTTTCCTCTAAGCCACATACTTAGCAAACACATAGGTACATCTCTAGTGTTTTCACTTAAGTGTCAATTGCACATTGGCCGGTTTGGCTGGATGTCACAAAGGAACTTAACTCTAGGTACCAACATACTAACGTGTTGGAAAATCCTACTAATATGTATTATAAATGCGAAAGTTTGTATGTATGGATGGATGTTTGTTACTCTTTCACAAAAAAACTACCGAATGGATTTTAATGAAACTTGAGAATAATATAGCTCATACACCCGAATAACATTTAGGCTATGTTTTATCGATGTACTACGCGAGCGAAGCCACGGGCAGAAGCTAGTTAATTATATACTTTTACAGTCAGTCTAGACGCCCTCCTTTTTTTTTAATTACTTTGTTATGGCGTGTAATAATGAATACCTAAGGGCATATTAAGAATTTCCACTCTTGAAATTATCTGTTCGTGTTATGGTTATGAAAGTTGTGCTTTTATATCTGACTTGGAATGGTTTCACATGATATGTAGGATACTCATCATCTTCCTAGCGTTATGTCCCGTGCTTAGACGGGTCCGCTTTAGGATACTGAAGCGAATAAATTCACTTTTCGTCACGAAGACTAATATCTCCCCATACGCGTGTAATAATTAAGTACAAGATATAAAGGATACAAGAATACAAGAATACAAGAATACAAATTTAATTGATTACTTAATAGGTTGTAATTTTTTTATTTTTTTATTATTTGTGTAGTTTGTATTTTGTTTAACAATTAGCATTAGCGCCGACAGTGTTTTCAAATCCTCATTCAATGATAAAAGCATAAATTACGTTTGTAAAAAGATATTTTTAATAGTACGTTTAAAGGCACATACGTGTACTACAAATGCCTTCTACGAAATAGTCAATAACCTACAAGTGTAATTTAAAAGTTCCTCGTAACACAAATAGCTACTCATATTTCCGAAGTTATTATCTTAATTATTGGTTGTTAAAATAAACACGATAAGGCCCTGAATTATTCAAAAAAACTTTTTTTACCGGTATAACCTAATATGAGGTAACGAATTAGTTTTAAATGAATGGCCTTTAGTAGTATTTAAGTAGCTTCCAACTTTATAAGTAGCATTGTAATTTGCAGATGGTTTTAATCAGACATTATATAACAATAACCCGAATTCATTGTTTGGATAAAAAGTACATAAGGTATTTCATCCTTGTACTTCATTTTCGCACTTTGTTAAATGTCTGTTCAAACTGCCAATGGTATTTGGCACAAAAAATGCATGTGACAAAAATTTAACAAGCTTCATAGTTCAGCTGTTTTGAAATCTTGCCAACGCCGAGTTGCTAACAATTTGGCATCCTATTCAACCTCTTACCCTTTTCAAGATAACTTGGCTACATTTTATAAGTAGTTTATTCACTTAAGATAAAAAAAAATTGTCACATTAGCCTTGACCGAATTTCTGATTAAGCAAGCTTTTCATTATGTCTCTTTAAAATTGTCTTTGTAATAGGAGACAATTACAATTAGGTGCTAATAACTATTTTTTATTTTAGAGTTATTTCCCTGTTGGTTTGTTACTAAACCATGATGCAATGTTTGTCTACTTTGATGAAACGTTTAATGATAAACATGATAAAAACCTGTTTAGTTTAAATTCGCTACAATCATCATAGCCAGATTTAGGTATCACACACACCCTGATATGATATTATTAGCATATAGTAAAAGTTAAATCAATAGTGTTACCACTAAAGTCCATCAATTCCGGTAGATAATGTCAAAATTGGCAAAACCTAGTCGTGGCATTTAAAATTCACCACTCAACTTTAACAATGACCTCTTAAAAGGATTATGAGACGCCATTATTTCTGTATTAATATTGTTCTATTGAGACTTTATTGCGCCATTTTTATAATCCCAACTTAAACTTGCCGGCTTAGATGATAACAATGTAAGTAATACTTATAAAACAATAACTTTTCAAGTAGGGCACCCAATTGCTTTGTCTTTAAAGTGGCACCTACTCGGAAATTGTAAAATAACTATAATGGGCGCTGTTGTGGATTAGATTTCCACGGTTTCTCTTCGGCGACTTAATTTCTTTATTTCCTTCGCGTCAAATTATGTCTCTATAGGTGCCGATTATACTACTGTACAAATTGACAGAAGGTATATTAAACTATCTTAAACGCAGGAAATGCTATATTTTAACGGCCTAATAATAGTTAGGTATATCTTCTACCTAACATTGCCTTCTCATAGGGATATTAAGCCGCTTTCATGAGAAAAGCTCTCGCCTTCCACCGGACGGGATGTAAATTAAATGACCGACTGCCAGTTCACTTTGTCATTTTGTTTATCTTCACGTAAGTATATATATTTAAGTCAAAACAAACCCGCCATTACATGCCTATCTTCAAGGAGCTATTTATGTGAATAATCGTAAATCTTAGAATTGCATATAATCAGCTAATAAATTCAAATCACAATATCTTTGTAACACTCGCAACTACTTATCGCCTGTTATATTCGACCTCATTTCTCATAAATACCATGTGCATCACGATGCTTATTCTCTATACAGGGCGATAATATCTACGTTGAAATACTTGCATCCATATAACATTATTTAGCAGAGCGGTTGACCTTGTGGTTAGAGAACTAGCCATCAAACTAAAGACCATCGATTCTCACAAGGCGCAAATATTCTTTATTCAGTCATTCATATTAAATATGCATGTAGCATGCATATTTAAGAGTGCTTTTATATGTGAGTTGAGTGAGTTTAAGTGTGCTTTTATACAACATTTTATAACTTATCTAAAACTAGGATCAACTAATCGTGAACTTGATGAGTCGTTGAGCTACGTTAATAACGTTAATAACCTACCCCCTTTATTTAATATCTCCTCATTTATGTGTAAGCGTATATTTGTAAATGCGTTATAAAAAGCATATCCCTTCTTAATTATTTATGATTTCTTTACATATTTCTGCAGTTTAAGATAACGCCCTGTAAATATGCCTACAAGCAATGCACGAATCAATTATCTTATACTTAGCATATCTAATGAAACGGTCCAATGACTACACCTATTATACTATTACATATTTAAAATACCACATTTATGTTGGATATATTTATCATCGAAAATTACAAATAACTACATATAATATTTACATAACCTGTCCTAAGTAGACAAAACCTTTAGTACATAAAAAACAAATAGCACGTGGGTTGAGCTGTTTTGCTTTTTTGATTGGCCACTAAGTCTGTTGCTGTTTTTATATATATTGACGTACCAATTTCGTCGCAGTCGGTTCAGCGGTTTATATGTCAAGACCTAACAGAGATTTGCAATAGGCACTGGCACAGTGACAAAAAAAACTGTTTAGTCTGTCAATTAGATTATGCAGAAATATTTCACATATATTTTTTATTTATTTGTCAAACAAACATTGACGAAGACACAATGCATTCAAGTTGCACGTGACATCACACCTCGTACAATATTTACTAAATAGTGACGACGCAAGCCTTTACCTTTGTGACATTTTATTAATTTGATAAAGCGAAAAATGTGTGTCTAGTATTTTAGTGTAATCTAACTAATGGACTAAATAGAATTATAGTTTTTCAATGCAATCATCATTTATTATTTAAGAATTATATATACTTATTTTAACCAAATCTGAAGCTATTTACAATGGTTTTTATACAATAAAATTATTTGCCACGTTGGATGCAGATAAATAATTAAGCCATATCTACTTATATCTTCTATAACCCAATGCATGCGGTTAAAATTGCCAATGTAGTTTTTCTCATTACACAAAAATATTATTGAACGAAACTGAAATTAAACAGAACTGGAATAATTTTGGAGGAACCAATTAATTGTGGAATGTAGGTACTTACAATTTCCAATTAGTCTGAATTTTAGTTAACTGCTATTCCGCGAATTTGCCCTAGGTAGATATGTTTTTTTTTTGTTCCATTCTATCGGAATCATCATTATTATTAGGATCATCCTTGATTTAGCGAGCTTGGCTATACATTGACTCAACTGCTATATGACCTTTATTACCTTTAAACAGGTCAAATTATTTATTTATTTATTTAAGACATTTTCTTTCAGCGCTGCGTTTTTTTCAATGCGAATATCTAATGTAAAAAATTTTGTTTTTTTTTTTTGGTTTTGAATTTAATTCCATGGCACACCGCAATTTTTCCTGTGTAATTTTTGTACTGAAAAGTTTATCTTCTTCGAACTGTGTCTAATGAAAGGAGAGACGGTTAACACTCCGATTGACAAAGATGGAACACATAAAAATAGTTAAAGCACAACATGACCACTTTTGTTTTTTCCAAAAAGTTAGGTTACATAAAAAAAGCTAGGTAATACTTACCACTCCCAAAGATGAACGAGGCAGTCAAACATGACGCAGCCATGCTCGGTGCTCATGCAGGAAGCAGCGGGTGCCGCCGCCATCTTGTTGACGTCACTAAAGTACTTATAATTTTACACCCATAGCCCAACGATATCCTACACTCCACGACTCACTCAGTTCACATTGTGACGTCTTCGAAGCAATTTCGCGAGGTTAATGTCTGGAAAGAGAAAATTGCCAATTAGAGACGTGATAGGGTAAGGTGAACATTGATGGAATTAGATGAAAGTGGAATTATGATGGCGATGGCTTTGAGACATTGTGTCATACGGTCTTTCTGAAAATTGCAAGCGCAAAATTGTACACCGTTTTTAAACATTCCTTCGTATTAATGTCACGAAGGGTCACCCGTGTAACTCCGTCAATATTTTGTTTTACAGTATGTAGGGCAAAGGAACGCGTAGGGCAAAGGAAGCTATCAAATCGGATTTTCATTATCTCTAACTTTACGTTGATATACGTTCGGAAGTAGGAAACAAAACGATGTATCTGCAACAATCTTGATCCAGTTCTCATGTGTCCTCTTCTACGTATAGGTCACTGACTCACAGCCCATACCCTATGGAAATTTTCAAGATCAAAGGACATATGACGCTGTCGAGTTCTTATCTCTTTCTAATCTCTAATCTGCTTACCACCGATTATCATCGGACCGGTTGGTGTACTTGTTTGCCATCCTAGTGGCATAAAAAGGTTCCATGTTGGTCTGGGACTTATCATGAGAATAAGCCAACTTGTTTCTTTCCCAGCATGTCGTAAAAGGCGACTAATGGTATATTGGGTTTTGAGTGTGTGTGTGTGTGTAGGCGACGGACTAGCCACTTATTACTCAATTTCACAATTTCCCATTTAACCCAGCCCAGTTTTATTTTTTGCCTAAGTGTGGTTATGGGGGCTACTCCTTTCAATCTGCCTGTACCTTCGGGAATTACGGGCGTGATGAATATGTAAAAAAAGGTACACCATTTCAAAGCTCCGCTTCGCATACTCGCAACGCCCTGCTACCTCGCTCACTCCTAGTGAAATCTAACCCTAATTGTGTAATGCACTCGCGATTGTTTTCGTTTCGGTAGCCGCGAAACTCTCAGTGTGACGATGGAACTGCCACTTTGATGGTTGTTAGACGTCGCCAACAGTAACATTCGTTATAGAGAACCATTACTAAACAACGCGTTTTCTCTTTCAATCATCATAAATCTTATATAAACTCTAGACTTTTAAAAGCATCTCTATTTTCGCTTTAACTTATATTTTTTGACTGTATCATACTGTGATAAAATCAGGAATTAATAAAACTTGAACCGCAGAAAACAATTTTATCATAAAAATAATTTCATTACACAATTCACTAAGAAAACAAAGGCAATTAATTAACAACAGCCAATAAAGCAATAAGTATAGTAAGAACCTTTTCCATTTCCGAAATATAAGTGTATTAAAAAAAACAGAACCAAAATACCCAGACCACTGAGCATACCTACACTAGGAAATCAGTAATAACATAACAGGTGTTAAAGAGTCTTGCTACGAAACCAAATGCTACGGTTTTGTGTGTAACTCAAGACTAATGATCGTATGACCAACATCGCAACATCTTGTATTGAGTCGCTAAATACATTTAGCTATACCTATACATTTCTGAGTAATTCGCTAGGCGACAGGATACTATATTATACAAAATATTTCTCGAGGAAGTGTATTCTGATGATCGTATGACCAACATCGCTGCTTTGTAAGTCATGTCTATATAAATTTTCATCATCATCATATCAACACACTCGTAATCCCCTAAGGGGTAGGCAGAGTCCAAATATTAGATAAACCAATAGGTATACCTATAAAGTTTGTTAGCAATTCTTGGTAATTCACTAGGCGATAGGGTTTTCATAGTTTTTTGACTGGCTGGATGGCGCATTCGGTAGTGACCCTGCGCCATGAGTTGTGGGTTCGATTCCCACCTTGGACAAACATTCGTATAATGAATACTTGTGTTTGTTCTGTGTCTGGGTGTTAATATCTAATATTTAAGTATATATTTGTAATACCACTGTTGAGTCTGATATCCGTAACACAAGTGCTTAAGCTACTTACCACGGAGTCAGATCAATGTATGTGATGTAGTCGGATATTTATTTATTTCATAGTAAGAGTTTCTATACAAAATATTTCCCGTGGAAGTATATTAACCTAGTTTTGAGTAAATATTAGAATAGGTAATGGAATTCCCGAAGGCGGAAGCAATATCGGTATTGGTATCCACCACAGAAATGTCGTAAAAATCACAGATTGTTGCTTGTGGCGTAGACCTAGCGGTATTGAATAGTTATTACCGGAAAATGTATAGGTACCAAGAGCGTGTTTACATTTGATAAAATGGTCTACATTTCTAATATAAGTATTGCAATTTTTTAACCACACTTCTTACACTTATTAATCTTGTAATAAATTGTAGATGCTACAAATGTGATAACATTTGCCGTATTCTGTCAATCCTATAACAACTGCATGTCTAAAAGCTTCTGAACTATTGCATTAGTTTACATTTCTATACCGAAATTTTGCATTCATTACTAATTATCAAATAATTTTAGAAAACAAATAGGTACATAGCCCAAAATATTTTAAAATGAATGAACGAATAAACGAATTACAACACTTTCTAAATATAGAAATTTAGCTGTGAATATATCTGTAAATAATGTTATATACTTAAATCAATGGATCCGACGTTTGATATGAAATAAGCATTGTTACAAATTTTCATATTTATAATATCAGCAGGAAGGTTAATTACAAATCTCCGAGACACTACGTGACAGACAGAATACATAGCAACTTATATGTATACATCATTGCAACAAAAAGTTTATTATAAGTGAAGCCGTCGGTATTGTAACCCAAAAACCTTATTTGTTTGTGAACAACTCAACAATAGGTGTGACGCCGAAAGAGTAACATAACATTATGCAAACGTCTTAAGTTGAGATTGCCATCTCACCGATGACTATCGAGCTACAACTTTATATTCTACTTTCTAATAACATTATCTAGTAAGTAGATCGAATACATATATGGAAAGCATGTGTCCGACATTTATTCTTTTTGATATCAATATATCAAATTAATATAATAACTATACAATTTCATAAAAAAAATCGTGGCATAATAAAGGATTTAACCATAATTTTTTTTATATAACAGAATTAGGGCTGAACCAATAGTCCAATAAATTTATTGACTGTTACTCATTTATTCAATTTCTATATGACTGTTAAAACAACAAACCTAAATAAAATAACAGAAAATTTCTCAAGCATAGAAATATCTACTTGCAAACTTATCTTCTCGCAAACTTAGATAGCTTTATACTTTATCTTCACTAAAAATAATCACGTGAACCCCGAGGCGTGAAAGTTAGTGGCTTGGAATATTCCTTCCTCCGCCACCCAGACTGTAAATCTTCCCGGATAAAACTACTAACCAAGTGAACCGATATCGAATTGGGGTTACCTAAGCTAATAAAGTTAACAGATATCATTCGTAATTTTGAGTTGAAATATTTAGGGTTAATTTTACCACCTTCTTTAACATGTTTCATTATTAAGATTAAGCTAGTATAAAGGTTTTATGCTAATTTTTCGCATTTAGCGTGATTAAATATAAAATGTATTAAAACAATAGGTAAGCTAGAACACTAGCTTAGTAAAGTAGTGCTGTACCCGATGTTTACTGCAAAAGTAGAGAAAATCTCATCATCCGTATTAGCATTATAATTGCAAAAATAAAAGAGTTACCTAGGTACTCCGAGGAAACAGACAAATAGGGGATAGGTATACCTGTTTCGTTTACACGCCTACACCTTGTACTTTTATGAAATAAATTCATAAAAGTAAAAAAAACCTTTAAAAAAAAAGCTTTTATTTCAGTAGTCTAAAACGAAGAAAATAAACTTGAAATTATTCAATTTTAGAGATGTAAAAGGTTGTAGCGAGATTCACCTTTTTTTAAGAGATATTGCTTAGGTACTTAGATCAATATTAATTGTATTAGATTTTATATCTCTAAAATTTTGTAAAATACAAAATTTATGGATTTAATTAATGTTTATTTTCTTCGTTTTATACTATTTCAATAAAAGCTTGTTCTTAAATAAGTTTTTTTTTTACTTTTAATTATTTTTTTATTTTTACCTGACCACTGGAGTTTTCCTTCGCCTAAACAGACCAATGCAGACCAATGCAATACAGATCTGCAACCTGTATCGGCTAGGGGAATTAAAACGGAATGCGCCTGTCTCGCCAAAAATATTGACTCTATCATCAGACTTAGAATTTTTACATTAATATATTCGTCAAAACGAATCAAACGAGCCCAAACTCGATGGGGTTATGTCATTTTATTACAAAGTTCCTATGGTAACCTTTCAGCTCCATCATTAGGCTCTGGTCATCACCTAGGATTAAAGTACTCATCAAGACGAATCAAACGAGCTCAAACTCGATGGGGTTATGTCATTTTATTACAAAGTTCCTATGGTAACCTTTCAGCTCCATCATTAGGCTCTGGTCATCACCTACTAGGATTAAAGTACTCATCAAGACGAATCAAACGAGCCCAAACTCGATGGGGTTATGTCATTTTATTACAAAGTTCCTATGGTAACCTTTCAGCTCCATCATTAGGCTCTGGTCATCACCTACTAGGATTAAAGTACTCATCAAGACGAATCAAACGAGCCCAAACTCGATGGGGTTATGTCATTTTATTACAAAGTTCCTATGGTACCTTTCAGCTCCATCATTAGGCTCTGGTCATCACCTAGGATTAAAGTACTCATCAAGACGAATCAAACGAGCCCAAACTCGATAGGTTTGCGTCGTTTTTTTATAGAATTCCTATGGCCACCTTGCAGCTCCATCATCAGATCAGCTCTATGTCATCATAATACTGTTTTGCCATGCCATAAACATATGCAAGCAAAATTTCAGCTTAATCGGAAATCCGGAAGTGGATCAAATTTTACTTGCAAGATTTGATTCTTACTAACTTACATACACTGCAAGTCGAATAAAAGCTTCTAAAAATCGATTAACCAAAGTTTTTTTCTGCATCAAGTAAAAAATATCGATCTCGCAGAGACCGGATTTTTAGAAGAAAAAGACACGTCCATTCAATCAATACAAAAAGACATCAACACCTATACTATACACTACTAAGAAACCTAATGGCTGAATAGTTCTCAATCGCACTCCTCAATGGAGTAGCGGCGACGACTGATGCGCTCCATTGCATCGAATCGAGGTACGGTACCTGCTGAGCAATTTGCGGACTAAAATTTGATAATACTGGGACATTACGGTTGGATAGATAGCGTTTGATTACGGCCTATTACTATTGGCCGTTGAGACGGATTGGGGAAATTGCTATTCTAAGACCTGGAATGATTCTTCTATAAATACCAACATCTATCTGCCGGTATATCTAAGCTATGATTTGTGTGGAACCTTTTTATCTACGATAAACTGTAAACAGTATATGTTTCGGGATACGAGTTTGTGTTTGTGGGTACATTGGTTTGTAGCGATTCTTATCCGTAATAGAACATATACTTACATGTCTCATAGGTATTAATTCACGTGACTGCAAATATTATAATAGCTTAACAACTGGGTCAAGCATGACATTTACTTAACGATAAATTTTAATCTTTTATTAATATTGATACAGCACAACTTACCTACATACTCCATAAAGATATGTTTATATTTTATTATTTAAATTTACCTTCATTTATATGTATAGTCCTTTATGGGCTACTTTGCATCACATTTTATTTATGTATGCAAAGAATAATTCTTACTACGACTGCTTAGTACTAGTATAACATGATATTTTTGTTAGTAAACTTTTAAAAAATAACAAAGATATTTATGGTATTAAACACGCAAGCACGATTTACACATGACCGCATTCTTTAAACCATTCAGTACTATTTATGTTAGCAGCATTAAGGCACTTTAACATTATTAATATTTATAAAGATTCCTTAACACGATAGCTTAGTCCACAATAAGTTACGTTAGTTGTAACAGACTAGAGTTTACTAATGTTTTGCGAAGTTTTATGTTGCAATACGAACGAAAATACGGTCGTTCGAGTAAACCCGACTGAACCCGTTTTTCGCGTTCCCGTGGGAATTTCTGGAAACCCCTGCGTAGTGGATTCCTGCCGCAAACCACATACGTGTGTGGTTTGGGATGCCTGGCTTACAAGAACAAGAATATAGGTAATGTAGGCTCTACTAACAAGGTATAACATCACGTATCTACGTGTTATTTATAAGGGCAGACTCGTAAACAGGATTCGTGTTAAGAGGGTGGGCTTTCACAGAAGTGATCATCCTCTAATGCTACCCTAAATCACACTAGTATTATGAGTAAGATATATTATGTCATTATGTCATTCACCATTTCTCGAAACTTGTCTGCGTAAACCACAGGATGGAGCCAAGAAGCAAAATTATACTGGATATAAATTATCTGAGGGGCCCATATCTATGAGATAAAAGTTGCATAGAAATATTTCAGGGTTAAATACGACTATTACCACCTATTCTGACGCTCACTCGTGAGATCAATATATACATTTATGTGAACCAAACTTTTAGCATAATAGTTAAATATACTTACAAATAGGTATTGGTCTACTTTTATGGAACTCATCTTTGAATCATACTCGAAAAAGTTTGTGAAACGTAACATCTTTAACGTTTACATAATGTACCTATGCATCTACTTGCCACAAGGAAAATTATAGTTTAAGGTTCAGAACTTAATAACAAACTCATATTGTCTTTTTCACTTTAATAATAACATAAAAAAATGTTTTATAAATAGTTTAACTTAACTTTAACTAATAATTTCCAAATTATTTCGTTTTGAGAATCATTTAAATCCATTGTCAACTCAGACCTTAAACTAACAACATTACTTGAGCCCAGACCGATTTGCTTGAACTAAATTCTAGGTGAACCATATTACATAAATTCTCGCATCCTATCGTTAACCAATCAGGAGGATGGGACCAATTAGGACCACAAGTAAGTACCTCAACTAGTGTTGCCAGGTCTAGTGGGTTACATTTCGGGACTGATGGCAAAAGTCGACGAGACACTTGATTTCAAATCCGGACAGCAACAATGATCCACAAAGAGAAAGAAGACAATCAAATTTCACACATATCATCATTCACGCAAACCCCGAAGGGGTAGATCAACTGATTTTCCTTTTAAAATTATCATACAAAATACAAACAAAAGAGGTAAGCGAGAAATTGGGGCAGTTAGTGTCCGGATCACGGGTAAATCGGGACACGTGAATAATGGGACGTCCCGCGCTAATAGCGACACCAGGCATCGCTAGCCTCGTCGGAGGCAACATTCGTCAGCGATGAGGCGCGCGCGGCGGCCGAGTGAAAGTGACCCTACCTACCAAACAGTTAGCGGTACTTTAGGTACCCACTACAGACTCCACGCTGGGTATTATCTATTGGGGACAATGTGATGATAGTTTTAAGATGATTTCTTAACAAAAATCTCAAGACGTGCTGGGTTTGCATTATAAAGACCTTTATCTTTGCCATATGCTTAGAGATCACGGTTTTTGCCTTAGGTATTTAATATCTTAATGTCAACAAGCACCCATAAATTTTGATTTATTTGCGAATGGCAGAATGTGTGAAATAATCGGCCGTTCCATTGGATTTACTAATATAAAGCTTATCATACCAACTCTTTACAGATTTAAGTGACCGTAGAATTAAGTAACTAGTTACGGGAAATAAGTAATTTTATATAAGGAAGGAAGAATAATTCTGGCAGATAGACAAACAATCAGATAAAAAACTTTCATCCTTTAAACATTCCTTATTTAACAGGTACTAAGTATTTAAAATCTGAAATACTTAGTACCTGTTAAGTAAGGAACTCTGAAATTATAGATCGCTGATAAAGAATAGAAATGTCGGAATTGACCAGACGAGTGAATTATCCTACGAATATAGTACAAAATGTTAATACTTCGGCGCCGAGTTATATAAGGCGAAATTTATTAGGCGCTCCAGATAAGTAAGTGTTCTCTTAAACCTATATTGGATTTAGGTTAGGTATCTTTTGAGATCTACTTTACTCACTTAATTTACTGTATCTACCCTAAATGGAGTAGCCAGTATAAATGTCCAAATAAAAAACTGTCTCTAGCATGTTTCTGTAGTAACAAACACCAGGTCCCTTTACTCACCGATAAAATAAATAAAAAAGAGAACCTATTCTTGTACTACTGCAACCAAATTAAATACCCCTCAAGAAACCTTTGCAAAAATATTAATTACCACCCGGTAATCTATACATACGTATAACGTACTCAAGTATATAAGATTTCTTGCCAATAAAGTCTGCATAGCTACATAATTAAGTACCATATTCACTCCTAAATATTAAAGAAGCCAAAGATCCTAAAACGCTAAACAAAAGAAATATCGTGAATACAAAATCTACACACTATCGTAAACAAGAGACATCTATGTAAGCTAGCGGTATCATGAAATTCCGTCCACATCTACATAATACGAACTGTGGAGCATACAGCTCTTGAACAAAACAAATTGAAGGATGGTAGGCGACGATGCACCGCGCTATGGTTTTATGAACGCAGAAGTAAAAGGGCGGTTTCAGACTAGCGTTTTATACGCGCGAACAAGCTCGTTTGTGGAAGCAGATGAAACGCGTACGGATACAATTTTGTTTCCTTCGAGTGTTGACGCGCATATAAGCTCCTTCAAGCGCTAGCGAGAACATTTAATTTCATGATTTGATCGAACCCGTCTGAATGAATGCGTATATGCGCGTTCGGTTTAATGAAGCGAGCGGGTAAACACAAATGCTATAAACGATCGTATACGCACAGAAAAAACCGCTGGACTGAAACCGCCCTTAGATTCAAAGGAAAATGAAAAGCGGTGTTGCATGTTGCCTTTTTATCATTCTAAGAGCGCTGCAATCTGTAGTGGCCGGGTAAAAGGACGTGTTCTACAATAGCTCGTTTTGGATGACATTTTCATAATGTCTTACTTGAGCTTCAAGTATGACGTTGAGGATACAAATATGACGTTACAAGCCCGTTGAAAAGTTACGTGAAATGGCTTTAGCGTATATTATAAACGTATTTACGTAAATACATTCTACCTCAGAACTATGTGCCTCCGTATCTTTAATTACGATTATACAATAATATAGATAAATTAGAAGGGCGTATATATTATATGAGGTATTTAAGCGATCGTAGTGACTTTCTGTTGTATGTAATATCAAAAGAAAACAAGTTTAAAAGCTCATATGTAAAAACCATAGGATTAAACTTACATAAAGTGATGTAAACATGTCCAGCAGGTCGCTATAGCAATCGTCGTGGGAACTAAATATAATAAGTACGAGTATATTCAGACACAAACATCCACAAAATTACCAAATAAACATGTAAATATCACATTTTATTGCTGGTTGTTAGCAAGAAAGCGTAAAATTTTGTTATTTATTTATTAATCATGTGTAATTTTAACAGCCGTGACCAATGCGCGTGTTTAAATAAATTACAGCGTAAAATATTACATACACGAAGTTTATCGTTTCGTCATACTTTCATCTTCAATCTTTACATTTCAGGTTTGGCAATAGTATTCTTTAGCACATTATACGAGTATAGGTTCTTTGAATAACAACTAATGAATCTTAAGATATTAATAACATTATATCATTTGTTACATACCCCCATGATCCAAAAATTGTCTGGTGTCCACTACTTTAGGGTAACGAAGGTCAGATCGGCAGTCGCTTCAATGTAATTACCAGACTCGCTAAATCCTGGATCATGGTCTAAGCGGACTCCGTCTAAACACGGGGAAATATCGCTAGGAAGATGATTTGTTACATACTTACTTGTACATAAGTACAAGGAATAATTCTTGAAAAAAAAATATTTAGCCACTTTAACTTGTCTGATTTACTGACCAAGCAACGCAGCTAACATTGGGCTTTCATAGAAGTAGTTTCATAGGTTTGGATGTATGGCTATTTATGCGCTGGGAGACACTGGCACGGGCCAAGGTGGCCTATTGCTGAGGTCGTCCCAAGCCGTTCCAGGGCAGGCAATCCCACCAGAGGTTATTAAATATTCACTCATCCAAACCCCTCCCCCACCCAATATATTACCAGGATTTAACGACCGAACCGATTGTAAAGATATGTATTGATCGAACTTAACATAGCGATAATTTTTTATCCGATTGAACGGTTATATTTTATAAGTATTGCAATATTGTTCCTAACTTATGCTTCTCAATCGACAAGGATACTTTGCTTCGAAAATACGTGGTATTAGTCTATAGAACTCATGGTCACCTGCAGAGCTTTTCTCCCGTACTCGTCACACCACTCGAGTTACTATCGACTGGTTGACGTCGTAAACAGCTTTCCACGATGAAGGGCCGTGCTGCCAACCCATCCCATTACACCACTATCCGTATGACGAACAACATAGAGTCCATTCTACAATGGCAAACCGTTCTGGTTAATTTACTGTACGTGGTTTCGACACCTCTTGTTCATGATATAACTTCATGTGACACGGGTTCGTTTCGCAAAGAGTGAAAGCATATTTACATCTGTTTTAATTAACACTGACCTTTGATGACTTTAAAAGAAAAGCTTATGGTCAGTCCTGTTTTATCGGGCCAGTAACATACCTACGTAATAATATACAAGATTTATTATATATTTATTGTATACGCAATAAGAGATACCTAACTTTTTGTATTTGCAACGATCCTTACTCACTTTATTTATTACTTCGAGGTAAGTAGCTTCAGCACTTGTGTTACGGATATCGGAATCAATAGTGGTATTACAAACAGATACTTAAATATTGCATATTAACACCCAAACACAGAACAAACACAAGTATTATTCACACGAATTTAAGAAAAAAAAACGGGATTAGTGATATTATATATGAGAGTAGGTACAATAAAAACCAAAGATATACGATTTCAAATTATTACCAAAGCCAACAGACTGCTACAGTATAAAATGAGTCCCTATCCATCAACTTTACTTTAATAAGCTTGTCATGAAAAGTTAATAATCGTCTCGTTCACTAAGAATATTACAAGTTAGCGCTCATTGTCCGTCGTAAATTAGTGGAGTAAGAGATAATCGAGAATATTAATTCGGAGACGAACGGATTACGGCAGCATACTTAATGGGCACAAGAAGGGTGGTTAGCCGCCCTAAATTCGGTGACTCCTAAATCCTATGTAGGGTTTGCAATAAATAGCACATTTCACCACAAATCACCTAACAGAATAAATGACACAACTATTTATTTGACATACATAATTGGCTATTAAAGCACAATCCTAAAATTTTTCGTAGAAATAACTGACTATTAAATATTTTAATACATACATAACATCACGCCCATAATCCCCGAAGGGGTAGGCAGAGTCAAACGGGCAGCATGCCCCTTCAACCTCATTCAGCCAAAAATAAAACCGGGCTGGATTAGATGGAAAATTGTAAAAAAGCAGTGACAAGCGGCTAACCTGTCGCCTACACAATCACACACCCAAAACCCGATATACCATTAGTCGCCTTTTACGACATGCTAGGCAAGAACCACAGTTGGCATATTCTTTTTAAGTCCCAGACCAACATGAGACAGTGGGCTGGGTTGGATGAAAAGCTGTGAAAAAATGAGTGACAAGTGGCTAGCTCGTCGCCTACTCAGTCACATACCCAAAAGCCCGTAAACCATTAGTCGCCTTTTACGACATGCTAGGCAAGAACCGCAGTTGGCACATTCTTTTTTTTTTGTCCCAGATCAACATGGGCCAAGTCCCAGACCAACATGTGACTAAATATTTTAAATTTAAATAAAAAACAAAATGAAGAAAAATAAATGATGTTTAGGAATGATTATATTAAATAATGTGTTCTTGTTAATGGTTTACCAAAGGGGTAGGCAGAATGCATGGAGCGGTAAGCCGCTTGAACCACTTTTATCGATATGGGTTAAATGTCAAATTTTGAATAAATAGTGACAAGTACAATGTCAATGACAAGACAAAGTCAATATACCCAGTATACCATATGATATATTACCTAACTCGGGAAATATAGATGTAGAGTTCGCTAACGGCTAATATAACATTGTATTTTTGTAACAAGAGCGTAACTCAATTGCCCGGAAAGCTCGCAATATAAGACCTTCAGTAACAGTCTATAAAGGAAAAGTAAGGGAAAACATGAACAGTAGAGACGTTGCAGACCGTACTCTACTTCTCAGCCTCCCATTACAAACATCGCGTATGTAGAGACGGCTGGCACGCGCGGGGGTGGCGATAGGGCTGCGACTCACAAACAATAAATGCCGATGTCAATGCCAAAATTTATTTATGTATTTTTACGTATATAACCAGCAGGAATAATGTAACGGGGATATGTTTTTTTCTAATTGACAATGCTGTGTTTACCTAAAGGTAATTGTAAGGACAGTTATAATTAAGTTCTTTATATCTAGCTATCATATAGAAATTTAAAATAATAATTATACATTATGCGATAAAAAAATGTAAAGATATTTTTGTTTATTTTAATTTTTTTTAATTTTTGTAATTGTGTTGTCTATAGATTATATTTCGTTATATAATAATATCATCACACAATCATCCCCACCTTAACAGTTTTAGATGGCAATGCCAATTGACATGAAATAAAAGTATTAACAAAAAAACCCCACATATTAAATGCTTACAGACCAGACGGGAAATTATACAAAGAGTACAAAGGATATTTCCACAAATTTGTATTTAGTTTTCATAAATGTTTGCCTTAGCGGCAACCCTAAACGCCGCTCGGTCAACGACCACCATGTTTGGCATTTCGGGAAGATAAGTCTGGACCTTTTGCGCGCGCTTCTGCGTCGTATGTTTCGCACGTACTGCGTCGCTTAAGCGGCTCCGAAGATCGGCTGATACGCCCAATTTATGTATAGGTGTTCAACGGCTCCGGCGTTTGGGTGCGATGGGAAAACGCTTGCTCAATTCTGCCTTTGTGCCGCAGTGGGCCATCGGTTATTGACTTGGTCTCGGTATTGTAGAACTAGTAAAATCTACTATGGGTTGAAATCGTTATAATCTTATTTTGACAAAATGTAGCCATAATAATTAATAATTAACCTAGCTGACCATAACAGTCGACTATTTACACGCAATTACCGATTCCGTAAATGAAAACTGTCAATAATCGCAAACACGGGAACTCCATCAAAAGAGAAGAAGAATATTTTGTTGGAACAATATCAAGTTTAAATATTGAAGCCGTAAAGTACCAGTTATGTAAACGAGATGTGAAATTGGTCCGACACTACTCGACTCTACTGTCTCGACTTTTGACTAATGACCTTTAACACAATATCCTTCAATTGTATTTACATCAAGGAACTCCAATTGCTTTTGTAATGATAGTCTATCTGCTGCCAAAATAGCCTTAACAATGTTATTAGGACTCTACCGAATTATTTTGTTAATGCAATTTTACTGGGAACGTAAAGACTTGACTGTATTAAGCCCACTTACATACTCGTAATGTTGTATAAGTTGTATTATTTACGTCAAGAAAATTGCAAATGTCCTCACAACAACTTTTGATTTCTTTTTTGTCCATGTTTAAGGCAAATTACATTTCTGTAATATGTTCTTAGTCCATATTCTTCTATAATTAAAGTCATTTAATACTTAATTATTCTACAAAAATCAGCCTACATACGTTCCAAAATACGTAGCTTTCTTACGTGAGAAATACATTAATTACCTAATCATGTAAAAAAGGCTTGAGTTACGAACATCAAAGTTGTCAAGTGTTCAGTCAATACCACTGGAAAGACAACATTTCCTCCCTGACTAAATGTAATGCAATTGTCTTTAGAGCGTAAAAACGAAGGGGCAACAGGCTCCCTCTTCGATTGGCACTCTGGAAATGGTAAACGTTTCTTTTTTGTTTTTATTAAGATCATCTTACCTAATGCTATCTACTGATGCTTTGCTTGATTTGATCGCATGCCAAGAATTGCTACAGTATTGATACGAACCTGTTGAGTATTGCCCATACCTTATTGTCAAATCAATAAATGAATGACCTCATTACAAGATAAATTGTAAGACTATATATAGCCTTGGACTATGCGAATAACGCTGTTTTTCAAATCTATTTGGAACAAAATCTAGAATGATGGTCCAAGATGGTTTAATATCGAATGTAAAAAGAGATTAAATATGATACAGACTATTACATTTACTCAACTATTGGGTATCAATCGATATTACTTGACTTTTTTCTTAAAAGGTCTCTCACAATGATTTCAATCTATTCGGTTTATACTATTGCCGGTTCCATAAATACTCTATAGTAGAGCAGACCGTACAATATTAATGCCGTCTCGAGCGTACAGATTTGGCCCAACTCCGCGTCTGCCTAAGTAACGACCCTTCACACCGTTAACTAATGCAGGAATTGCAAGCGAATCAATAGTTCGCACATTTGCAGCATATACTGTACAAAGCTACCCTCTCTATCGGTGGATTTGTTTAATACACATTATATGTGATATGTATTCTTGCAGTTTACGTCTTCGTTTGACCATCAAAGCTGTGAAAAATAGAAATCTTTGTGTTAGATTCACCTCTAATATCCATCGTTTTATCTTCATTTCATTTATAACATAACATAACATAACATCACGCCCACAATACCCGAAGGGGTAAGCAGAGTCAAGGGAACAGCAGGCCCCTTTAACCACATTCAGCCTAAAATAAAACTGGGCTGGGTTAGATGGAAAATTGTGAAAAAGTAGTGCCAAGTGGCTAGCTTGTCGCCTGCACAATCACATACCCAAAACCCCATTTACCCCAAGACAAACGACGGTGACTTAAGCGATATCGTAACTTAATTCTCGTAAATACCCTATCTTTGATCTTTACTCTCGTTTATAAAGTGAGCTAAAAAGTGAGTATAAATTCAGGTGTAGGTTGTTATTCTTACATCGATATTTGGTTAGTCTACTCTTCACATTCTTCTTCATAAGCATATAGACTGTTCCAAGCCCACAGTAAGTTATGTAAATGTTCTAAATAAGTAGGTGCAAACGAATATGCCACAGCCTCGACTGCAGCTTTGCTAACGACCCTTCACACGTTGCCCAACTGACTGCATCCATACGAATATCGCAAGTGCAATTCTGATGCGAAATTTTATTCAAATCTGTTTCCATAGTTATTGCCGGCCAACATCGCAATCGTAAAGTAGACCATTTTACGATGCGCTGCTCGCTCCTTCAGCCATTTACGGTTCCTATAATGCCATCAAGTTTTGGTATTTCTTTTTCAAATTGTCCTGTACTCATTTATATATATAACATTACGCCCATAATCCCCGAGGTAGGCAAAGTCAAAGGGGCGTTAAGCCCCATTAACCACATTTAGCGAAAAATAACATGGGCTGGGTTAGATGGAAAATTATACACAATCACATACCCTAAACCCTATAACCATTAGTGGCTTTCTAGGACATACCGGGAACACAATTGGCACATACTTTTTAAGTCCCATGGAACATGTACCTACTTAGAAGTTTCAAATTAGGTATCCACCTGCTTAAAGGTACTTCCTAGTAGTAGCCTGCCATAAATTGCGACGCAGGTTTTACGTACCTAGTAATTAAACATCGTCCGATACTCAAGTAAATGTTTTACTATTTTTTTCATCTTGGTTGACCTAAAAACTGAACGAGGATGTTTTTAAAATAATGGTACTTATTCTAAAAGACGAACGAAGAATTACCTGTAATCTTTACATTGTAAATATTGATACCAATACCAACCGATAAGGTTTGGACTATGTTTATTTACAATCATTTATTTTTGGTTTTTATAATGTATTTGTTTTATTTACCTTTGACGTAACATTTTAACCCGTCAAACAGTAAATTCATGAGGAAAAGCGATGTACGGTGGTTAAATATAGTAGGCAGTGAATTATGTAGTGCGTAAATACCTACAAGGTTTTCAAAATGCAATTCGCTGAACATTAGACGCCAAAACACACACCGGGTTAGCAAACGCATCTACTCCACTGATTACTCTAAACACAAACACATCAATTTGATGAACGGTAGTGTGCCGGTAACTAGGTCATCACAACGTGCCAATAATTATCACACTCACCTCATAAAGCGATCTGCGTCTCTCTGATTATAAGTTGCACATTTTTTTACAAGCACTTATGTCAATGACGTTTAGGACGTACATCCACGATCGATTGTGTTGTTCAAGAGTATTTAGGGGTTGGAATTTGTTTTTAGAACGTTTGGAGCGTTTGTATCGATTGAGCGGCGCGCGGCCGCGCGCTCTGGCACCGAGTGAGCGCCACCCCTGTCCCGCCGTGGTGCGCGCGTTTTCCACGATTTCCCGCCACGCGCCACCCAGCAGCGGGGGTTGGTCGGAAACTCGTTCCGACGCTATTCTGCGCACTTCGTAGTTAGCATGGATGGGATCTGTGGATGGCTTGTTGCGAATCGCGATTAACTTTTTTCATTTTTGTTCTTTCAAAGTTTGTTTAGCCTGCGGAACGCTTCTATTCCACTGAAAAGCTGAATATTTGTTAATTAAATGTATGCATTATTAATGAGTCTGTTTTTGTTTTTATACAAAAAAGAAAACAACATATTCTTTTCTTTCGCCCTCGCCCCGTGCCTCGGAAAGCACGTTAAGCCGTTGGTCCTGCGCCTGACCTCACTTTAGTTATGTCGAATTGCCGTCTCACAAGACTATGAGAATGAAGGAATAGAGAGTGCACTTGTGTTTGCGCACACACTTATGCACTATAATATCTCCAGCGCAGATGGGTAATCCTCGTTGAGAATGTCCGCCGTGACTATCGGTGAGGAGGACATTACGTGCCAAGTAGAATTTTGGTTTAACAAACAAACAAACATAGCATCAAGCCCATAATCCCCGAAGGGGTAGGCAGAGTCAAAGGAGCAGTAGGCCCCTTTAACTACATTCAGCCAAAAACAAAACTGGGCTGGGTTAGATAGAAAATTCTGAAAAAGTAGTAACAAGTGGCTAGCTCGTCGCCTACACAATCACATGCCCAAAACCCCATATACCATTAGACGTCTTTTACGACTTATTTTGGTTTACAAAAAACATTTTAAACACTGCCTTTTACCTCCAAATTACAAACTTTAAATAAGTAGGTATGTAAATATATAATTAACCCTCAAGATTACTTTATTAGAACATAATGCTCAAACCTACCTAATTATTAATTTTCAAATAAATTTTATAATGACATTTTTAATTAACTTTATAAACATAATATCTAATCAAACCCATCTGCTGTGTGGCCCAATGTGCATCTTCACAGATACACCAAACATCACGCCTCCCAAGCAAGGCAAAAAAGATCATGAAAAGATAATTAAAATCTCTTACTCCCAATATCACAACAAAATAGTTTCGTTCTCCCACGAAACTTACCATCATTATAATAGACACGGTAATAAATCTACGCCCACTCGAGTGTCAATTACTTATTAATTTATTTTAATTAGAATACCTTGAACGTGATCGGGGCTATGCGCGTGCAGGTAATTTATCCGGCGATGATGAAACCAAATACCGAGCCTGGCCACCGATATATATCCAGCTTGCTAAGTGTACCTACAATTCCTAAAGTGGCTTACACAGACCATCAGGGGTCTTGGATTTTATGAGATGTAAGTAAATGGGCTTAGGAGTAAGTCTAAAAAAATTATGCAATTTATCTATTCTATACTAACGTACGTTTGAAGTACTTACTAATAGCGCGTTCAAACAAACAAACTCTTCAGCTTTATATATTAGTATCATATTAGCATTGTAAAAAAGTATAAGATTAAAGCTTATAAACTTTCAAAATAACATTCATATTCTCTTTATTCATAATCTACTCTATTCATTATACTAGGATATTCAATTCGATGGAAAATTCAATAGGCCTTTATTCGCTTATGTTATAAATCAACGCATCTCGACTTCAGTGCAGTGTTTCCCTCGACGAGAGATCCGGAGATAATCTGAGGGGTTGATCCCCACTATGTTGGGGTTGGTTAGGGACCACCCTTGGGACGACCAAACTATAGACAGTTCGCAGGATAGTCTTACTATTTAACTTAAGGGAGAGGAAAACAAATAAGGGAGACCGTTCATCAAAATCATAATTTATCTTCATTTTAAATGTACCTAACTTTTATGTAAATAAATAAAAGTATTCTGAATATACGGACTAGACTAGTTTTACCAATTACTGATAAGTCCCTTCTAATAATCTACTAGGAACTTACCTATCTGGAAAATAGGTTAGTTTTTTTTTTACTTTATCAGGGAACAATGAAAATGGCTCACAAACGCTTTTCCGGATAAATAAAAAAATATCTTAGTATTAGACCAGATAATAAGTTACTGCAATATCCTTACCTACGTATTTTATATTATGGAAAATATTATGTAATATGTATTTTTAATTGGGTCGATGTACTTTACAATAATGTATATTAAACATTTGTTTATCGATGGATGCTATAAACTAAAGTGAATTGTCCACTTTAATAATAAAATAGTGGTTACCCCAGACCACGCCCGCGCCAACGCCTGGAGAGCGGATATTTTCATAACAACGACGTACTACTCTAGGGATTGGAAGCATGCATTGCAAGTTTTCACCAAACGTTTTATTTTCAAGCTAAAATATAAAATAAACAGCTTGAAAACGTAATACAAAACATGTTTTAAATACACGCGCCATACTCGATAAATTGCAATAAAAACATGTTTTGTCCCATGTTGGTCTGGGATTTAAAAAATACTATGACTAGCATGATGTAAAAGGTGACTAATGGTGTATCGGATGTGGGGTATGTGATTGTGAAGACGACGAGCTAGCCACTAGTCACGTTTATTCAGTTTTCCATCAAACCCATCCCAATTTTTATTTTGGATGAATAAAAATTGGCAGCTAGCCCAATTGATTAATATTTGTTTACTAATATTGCTTCCTTTACTCGTCTACCCTATCGCGGATTGCGGGGGCGGTGATACACGTATTTGGCAATTTAACTAAAGTAGTGGTCGCTCACTGGTCGAATTACGAACATTATTCGTTCAATTATTTTATTAATTGAATGTAAGTATTTCTCATGGATCACTCATTCAAATATTCGTTTTCTGCATTCCTTCTCGATACAAACTTCAACTGTGCCAAATTGCATACTCCTTGAGATTGCAAAAAAATAATGGTCACGTATTTTCTCTTTTGTTCAAGAAACAAAAAAAAAATCAGACGAATTGAGAACCTCCTATTTTTATTTAAGTCAGTTTTAAATTATCAAGATACTGCGCGGTGAAGTCCCGCGTTACGTCACTATTATAGGTGCGTAAAATTTGACCGTCCAAGTGACGTAAAGCGCTCCATTTCAGATCTTTGAAGTTTTGAAAAAAAATCTTTGTTCTTTTTTTTTCTTTATTTAAAGCAAAAAATACGTACATTCAATATTTTTTGATAATCTTACTAACCTACTAGGTACACATTTTTTTTTTAGTAAACTACCTCAATTGTCCGTTTGCCCTGTCCAAGGGCCAGAAAAGCAGTCTCGTAGGCATACTATTGAAAAAGCAAGTTTACCTCCTTATTCGATATGGTATCTTTCTGACAAAACCGTTTTCCCACAGCATACGAAGCTATTTAGGCAGGCCAGTGTACCGCGGCAGACACTTTGCAGAACACTAAGGGTGCCCGACTACGATAGATGGAGGCACATAACCCTGGGAAGATAAAAAAATACCAACGATACTGGTAGATAAACCTTCGTTAACTGATGTTCGTCTTTGACAAAAGATACACTGCAAAGTTAGAACATCTATATGCGTATAATTATATATCTAATATAACACTTAATAAGTAGGTAAGTAAGTAAGTAAGTACAATAAAAAATTGTTGCCCACAATCAAGACGTATGAAAAATTGCTAATGGATTTTAAAAGGCGCTTCCATTTGTTTTCGTATATAAAAATCATTCGTCGCAAATAGTAAATAAAAAAAAAAAAAAACCTAAAGCCTCAAAATACTAATGTCTTGCCTTCCTCAAGTAGAATAAGCTTTCAACAAAGTCTAGTTCCTTTACCAAGTGGACTACTCCTAGCCACTTGCATTATCACCATCTTTCTCGCTTAATTTCGCGTTACACGGCAAAAACTTTAATGATATGGTAAGCATCTCTGCTTGTTACTTAAATGTACATAGCTTTTTATTAGTAGCTAATACTAAGAGCCAGGAAAATTGTAAACCCATATTGTTCCTTACTTATTTATAAATAATAATAATAAATAATAACAAAATTATAAAAATCATTACACTGTCTATGTTTGTACACCTAATTTTTTAACTTTATTTAAAAAATATATAAATACACTGAGTAAAGTATATAATTATTACCAATAACCAGAATATTCATAGAACTTTCAATTTGTAATTTTGTAAGTTTTAAACAGAAAAACACGTTTATTCCATAAAATACCTACAAACAGTGGTAGCAAGTTTTCAAATGAAAAGCCGGATACCTTCTACATACAAATATCATGCATCGTTTACTCGCATAATACAGTTTCAGAACGAATCGGCCTAAGTCAATTAATAAAACGTCAGTGCTGCTTCTGTCAAGAAAGTGTCAATTCGTTCAAATTTCTAACGGCTAACTTTGTGTTTGTGTTCGTGAAAGTTGAATGCAATTTATACCTTAGAAATCCTAATTCCTGCTATTTAAATGAATAATATGACTATGAAGAATGAAGTATTGGAACTTGAAACCAAAATAATAAACCATGAAGCCTACGGAACTTCGTAAGTTTTGATTTAAATGTTTGTTCGACAAATGTCTAAATCCTACTCAATAATTTATGTTCTTTCAGCTACAAATGGTTACCAAAGGACTTCGAGCTGGGTTCAGCGCTTGGTCAAGGGAAATTTGGCCACGTCCATGTAGCCAGAGAGAAGAAAACAGGATTCCTAGTGGCCATCAAAACGTTATTCAAATCTCAGATTGTTAAATCAAGGTGCGAGCGACAAGTCATGCGAGAAATAGAAATCCAGTCCCATTTAAAGTAAGTAATTATGACGTACATGAATTCCATAAATTTCAAACTGCATTTAAATATACATAGTACAAGTACTTACCTAAAATTTATGTCAATGTTCATCACTCAAACTTTTGTTCATAGTTATCTGGGATAAAATATTCATCATCCCTTTGAAGGCCAGCATTACCAGATCCATGATGTACAATGTTTAACATGTTATTTATTTCAGTATTATAGTATTTTGAATTAAATAGGTATGTTAATATATCTGTATAGAGTATTGTTTTCAGTCGTAGGTACTAATTGTAAAAAGATTTAAGTCCCTACAATCCTAAATGTAGACTTATCCTTGGCTTAACAATTTAAGTATTGTATTTTTATCAATAAATCCAGACATCCTAACATACTGCGGCTGCTGACATGGTTCCACGATGAGAGGCGGATCTACCTGGTGGTGGAGTTTGCCGCAGGTGGTGAGCTGTACAAACACCTCACCAATTCTCCCAAAGGCCGCTTTCCGGAAGCTAAAGCTGCTAGATATATCTATCAGGTGATATAAACATATTTGGCAGAAGCTTAAAAAGAAAATACTCTTACAGTATTCTAAGTAGTTAATCTTACCGAGAGGGATAACATAAATCACAGTGGTTCTCTTTGTCTACCACAGAAGTCTCTATTTTACAACTTGGAGAGTATCTATCTGGTGTGAAACAAGAGCTTTCCTTGTAATCCAATTGGCAGTCAAACTGGATTTTAGCTAATATACTAAAAGACTGCCAGATATAAAAGTATGTTAGGTGGTTATAACAAAATAAAAAAATATTGATATTTCAGGTAGCTGATGCTGTGGAATACTGTCACCAACACCATGTGATCCATCGTGACATTAAGCCTGAGAACATTCTTGTGGCTTTCAGTGGTGATCTCAAACTAGCTGACTTTGGCTGGTCAGTACATGCTCCTTCAGAAAGGTAAGCTTTCATCCCATAAGACTTTGTAACTCCTAATAGACTTTTTATTTATATCAAATCGATTGAGGATCATGAAGCTAATTTAATAAAAGATTTTAAACATATGAGCCAAAAGATAGTTATTCGCAGTATGCATATTGATTTACCAGAGTAAGTAGAAATTGACAAAATCCAATATTTCTTTTTAGACGCAAAACCATGTGTGGCACATTGGACTACCTTCCGCCGGAGATGATCAAAAGAGAAGTTTATGATGTGTCAGTAGACCACTGGTGTATTGGAGTACTGCTCTACGAGTTCCTTGTGGGGAAGCCTCCGTTTGAGAGTGAAGGGCAAGATAAGACTTATGCTAGGATCCTTGCTTTGGACATGACATACCCTGAACATGTACCTGAAGGAGCCAAAGACCTCATTTCAAAGGTAATTAAAAAATATAATTTCATAGGCCTTATAGTTAAAAATATAGGGTATAATTATTAAATGTTCATGTAACTATTATCATTATTTCACAACATAATCAGTACTTATTGTCATCTGTTACTAGGAACTGCTATAAAGTTTTCTAAAACATTAACATATTAGTCAACTATTAAGTTTTTTAGCTCCCAATGCCAATACAAAGTCTATTTTTACACAAGTTAGTCTGTACAAAGATGTACTAAAATGGCGATTTTACACCATCTGATATTTTCTGTTTTCAGCTCCTACGTCACTCAAGCAAAGACCGGCTCTCATTGGATGCGGTGAAGAAGCACTTCTGGGTTCAGCAGTTCCACACTGGATCATAACACTCAATTTGTATGTTAGTATTCATAATTTGTATTTATAATTAATATTCAATCACTATCAATAAAATATTTTTGACTGTTTAAAAAACTTTTTAATATTTTCATTTAGTAACAAGTTTTGCTTCAACAATGTTAAAATATATATCTTTTAGAGATTTTCTGTACATAGTAAGATGAGGAATAACAGACCTGAGCTGTTTTATACTTTACTTTAATATAAATCATCTATCAATGTGTTGCCATTTTACATTTTATAAATTATTAAAGCACAAAACTAAATTGGCCTTAACACAACATGCCATATCCAGACGATAGACAGTTAGCATTGAGATAACAATTTATAAATTCTGTTGGTCCATAAGTAGGTAGCTCTTATAAACTAGCTAGCTCTTTCAAACGGCAACATTCTTAACAAAAAAATATTTACTGCTTCCTATATTCTGGACATTTATTGTTTTGCAAGACAACTATAGAATTATAAGTACAAAGGTATCAAAGAGTGTATCCGAAGCTCTTGACCCACTTGAGGCCGTCCCTAGTGCTCCCCGCAGGCTTGTACTCCAGGCCCACCCAGTCGCTGTACCCGTTGCTTTCCAGGCACTGCAGCAAGTACTGGTAGTTTATCTCGCCGGGCAGATCGGGCTCGTTACGGTTTGGCACCTGAGCTATCTGCAGGAAACATTCATATACTTGAAGTCTATCCTCCTCTATAAAATATTCTTCCGACAATTTGTGCAACATGCAGCAACCCTACGAAGGGGTAGCAGAGTACAAGGTATTTCACTTTTTTGCCACAGAATAAAATCATCAATTGGTTTAATGGAAAATTGACAAAAAGTGACTAGCTCACACTCATAAAGCATACCCATTTCACCATAAGTAATGCCTTTTACGACATGCGAGGTAAGAATCACTAAGTACATCATTTTTAGGTCCCAAACTAACATGAAAACTTTGTGCAATTAACTGGCTTTTGCTGGTACATAGTACTCATTATTATAATATTGCTTTTGGAGTTTTTGCTAAAGTAAAATTTAGCTCCATAACTTAACTCTAATAAAACAAGAGTTTTACCTGCACATGGCCAACATAGGGCATAAAATTCTTGACATTGTGGGACAGGTCCCCACAGATCTGCTGCATGTGGAAGATATCCATCATCAACTTCAAATGTGGACTGTTGATGCGTTTTATGATGTCTATTGCTGAAATTTTATAAAAATAATATGGTATTATTGGTAATTCCTCAAATATTTTTTTAACAGCTCCTCCCATTAAGAATTCGTCTGGAACAGTAACTTCATTTTCCTCCATGCCTATAAAGCCCCCGAATCTATATTTTTTCCCAGGATAAGTAATAAAATGCAACAAGTTTTAACCTTAAGAAAAATCATATCTTTCTTAAGGTTCAAACTTTTAGCGTGCCAAATTTCACCCTACGTAATCGATCAGTTACTGTCGCATTTTTAATAATAAAGACAAATAATAAGCAAATATTTTACATACTTCCTTACCTTTTCCATAATCACTCAAGAAGTATTTGGGAACAGAATGCTGATTAATAGGCTCAATAACTCCCAAAATATTCGCCTCCTTCAACACCCCAGCCGCATATGCTAAGTTGCTTTCATATGTTTCCCAATTTTTCGATGTTACATTATCCAATTTCCCAGCCATAATGTGAATTTTCCTAGCATTCACCGCTTTCGCATAGTCTATCGTAATCTTGAGTTTATCCTTGAATTCATTTTCTTTGCCTGGTACGGCAGTTACACCCAATTCTCCTTTACTTACATCCCCTAGAAAAAACAAGTTTTTTTTATTAGAAATATCTTTGGTATCGCATATTTTTTTATTTGAATCTCTGTAAAGTGGGTAATATTGTAATCAAATTGCATACATAGGTACTTAGTAGTACCTATATCATAAATCGTACTCTAAAAGTAGGTATGAAAACTTTACAAAAACTTGCGATGTAGCAACAATTCTAGTTATTATTGTTTTTAGATAACCTTGATACATCAGTAAATGGCTTCAGGACGAGAAAACATAAATCATTACAAGGTACTTTACAATATCCTCATAATTAAAATAAATAAATAATGAAGACTATATTCTTACCTGTATTCAAATTTATCAACACTTGTTCAATGCCGGCCGCTTCTTTAGCTTGTTTCACTTGCTCCAACGTACATCCAAAAGGAAACCCAGTCTCCACAGCCCTAAAGCCAGCTTCTTTCGCCAAGGCATACCTCTCCAATATCGAAGTGGCTTCCGCCGTGAACATAAACGCCAAATTCGCGCAGAACTTCATCTTAATCTTATTTTCGGACGAAATTCAGACAAGAACTCTTGCAGGATCCTAACTTTATGATAATGACATCTCTTAGAGGTTACCCGATATATATACAATTGTTCATCAGTTCAAGTTGCGGTCCAGTTAACAAAACCACCACTTTGTTATCATTTAAAAATAAACACAAGAACCTACAAATAGATAATAACACTATTGAGTGAGATTTTATCAGTTTCAGGGCTGCCAGTTAAATCTGTTACTATTTTTGCTATGGCGATATGAGTAGGCGGTAAAATTTGAATGGGCTATAAATAATTGAGTTCAGTGTTTGTCTGATTTTATTTGTGTTATATTAAAATAAATTGGCCATTAAAAGGAGAAGATAATATCAGTTATTGAGTAGAATTGAAATGGTTAAGATTATGTCCATAATTGTAAAGTCAACGCCTGTTAAACTTAGGTAAGGTAACTAGCTATTCCCGCTGTTTCACCCGCGTTTATGGTTAGTGTCTCATAGCATGACATAGATTTAGAATTTTTTGACATCCTAAATCTATGTAGCATGATGTTATATAGAATATAGCCTTGCTCGATAGATGAAATATTCAACACAAAAATATTTTTTCGACTCGGATCAGTACTTCTTGATATTAGCGCGTTCAACGAATTAAATAAACAAACTCCTTCAGCTTTATACATTTGAATTAGTGTTGCCCAAAGCAAGACTCTTGCGGCGGTCTTGCATGCCGTTATCTTGCAGACTCAATCTTGTTCTTGATCAAATGTTGCTTGTCGCTTGGTCCTGTGTTAAGACCAAGCAACAAGCAACATTTAAGCAAGAACAAGACTAAATCCGCAAGATGACGACATGCAAGACCGCCGCAAGAGTCTTGCTTTGGGCAACACTAATTTGAATAAATTTCTCTCGTTTATCGTTCAGGGTATATTAAAAAATAAAGGACTATGTAAACTGTTACAACTTAGCGTGATATTGCTAATGCACAGTAATAATTATGTAATTTTATTCGATTGGAGTTGGTAACTTCATTATATTTGTCTAACGTTCTTACCAATGTTTCACACCACATGTTTGACATTTGCATGTCACATTAAGATATTATCAAACACATCTGTGGTCCACTAAAAGATAAAGTGCATAATTAAATGAGGTTGCTTTACCTCTACATTATTAACATGAATTGCCTTTCAAAATTAGGATGCATTCTTTATACCTATCTGTTTTCAATCATCACATGATCACATTCAGTGGGTTTTTTTTTCTCTTCCTTACATCATTTCTCGTTCTACGATGTAACCGATATCTCAACTTCGTAACGTTCGCTTACATTACTATTGACTGGCTCAATGGCGCAATCTGTAGTGATCCTGCCCCATGCGCCAAGAGTTGTGGGTTCGATCCCCATCCAGGACAAACATTCGTGTGATGAATACTTGTGTTTGTTTTGTGTCTGGGTGTTAATATCCAATATTTAAGTTTATATTTGTAATACCACTGTTGATTCTGATATCTGTAACACAAGTATTTTAGCTACTTACCTCAAAGTCAGATCAATGTATGTGATGTAGTGTAATATTTATTATATTTATTACTGCAGTACTCTTGGAATAAAACACATTCTTCAGAAAAAAAGTCATGTAATAATTTTATACATTGAATTAAATATCGTTGTATATAAGATAATTTATAATAAAATACTTATTTTTAACAATGTGATTAGGTTTTCAAAACAAGGTGATTAACAAACTGTTAATATATGTAGGCAAATCTCAACCACTGTAACTTAACTAGGATGAAAAATAATAGCATATTGCACACACAGCAACACTTTCAGGTTATACCTTTTGAAGTATTACTAAGTTGTCACTGGGAGGTATTTTGAAGGCACACACACAATGCAGCCTGCTTAGTAGGCTACGAGACGCCATTTAAGGCGCACACTATGGCTTAGGTAAAACAAAACTATAATATTTAGGCACCTAGGATGTCCGAGTCTTTACCCTGAGAACAAAATACAAAGACTCGAACGTCGCGTCACTACAATCTAAATGATAGTTAATATATTGTATAAGGTAGATTACAAATTACAAACCAAGAATATTTGGCACAAGAATTTTATAATATTGTGTCTGTCTATTTGAGCCTACGTGATATAAGACGACCCTGATAATATTTATATTAATGTAATATATAATTATGAAAGTTCTAGCAACGCACAAAAATTGTCAAATGGCCACTATATCAAGCTAACATAAACATAAAGCTATGCTATCGAATTATTAATGGAATGATAATCATATTTAAATAAATAAGTAGTTAAACATATCTGACTATCACACAAAATCAATCCACACGATATTGTATTTGTGTACGTATATATACCCAGACGAAACCACGTATATTTTAGACTAAAAAATTCAAAGTTCGATACTAACGTTACCCGTTACACAAGGCAACGGTTTTTTAATCAAACTCGCTCTAGTATTGTGGTTAACACCTTAAAGCAATAATGCAGTAATGTTACCTTACAAAGACTTATAATATACTCTTGCAATACAAATGTTTATAAATGCTGACAAATGCTCTCATGCTGGCAATACACAGTCTTATCAACAAGAGGTATTTTCGGTTTATAATATTTATATAAATACGATTTTTTGATATTAACACAGCCATATTTTATAATATTGTAAAGTTACACACTAATTTAGCGATACTATGTAAATGTTAACATACAAAATACGTTCTTAACTAATAATTTGTGGACAGCACTTAAAACTAGAAAGAAGTGTACAATTTGAGCAGACAGTGCCAGTACCCTGTAACTCTTCTCGTTCGAGTTTTGTCATGGCAACCGAGTGTAATCCGGTTCGAAGGACCAAAAACTTACACTTTACAATTCCTACATTCTATTTATGTTAAGGCGTGTTTATGAATTCCTGTGACATATTTCTTTGGTGGATTCAAAAATATCATCACAATAGTAGTAATTTGTGCTTTGAGTAGGTATAGCATGAGTAATAATGGCAAGAAAAAACTTTCGCCATTTCAAACATCTTATGTAGTTATATTTTTTAATGAGCTATATCATATCGGAGTATAAGCCATAATTTAAAACTTTATGAGCATCAAAGTTGTATTATTCACATACCAACATAATAGAAGTCGGTTGAAAATGAAACACGCCTTTTCATACAATTACTGATAAAGACATAAACATCTCATTTAAATGAGCTCGTTTATTTCAAAAGCAGGCAATTTCTCTTTACAATAACGTTGTTTTAATTATAATTCTACCACTCCATAAGCCTTAACGCAACTGGTGATTTTGGTGACAGAAGAAAGTCAAACTGGATGTCCAATTCCCCATCAAATTCCACTCTCCATCGCTGCAGTATCTGTAAATAAAACAAAACATTATTTACATGTGTAGTCTACTGGAAGAGAACGCACATGTCATCAACGTTTTTATTCCCGTTTGGAATAAAATGTGATCGGTCATTGGTGTTGTTTTTTTTATGATCGCATTAATTCTCTAAGTTAGCTACTAAATAATTGTGAGAAAAATAACTTATTGATCGATCAATATTATTCAACACCCCCAAATTAATTGATAAGATGTTAATTCGTACAAATAAAATAAACATACATCTATCCAATAATTAATACTAGTGGTCGCCCGGCGGTCGAAATTCGACCGTAATTCATTTAATTTTTTATGAATTTCTTACGCAATATTTATTCAAATATTTGCTTTCTGCACTCCTTCTCTATATAAACTATAAGTATGCGAAATTTTATACTCCTCCGTCAGCGCAAATTTCGTAAAAAGGGGTACAAAGTTCAAAGTTGCTTCCGGTATTAATTTAATAATGGTGTCATATTGAAGTTTATATCGAGAAAGTATTTTTTTAAGTACTATCTATACCTTAGCGAGTATAAGATGAAGCTCAAGCTCTACAAATCTCTTCCCGGGGCACATGCGTCGTCCTCTGCCGAACGGCGCGACGAGGGAGCTGGCGTGAGGCTCCTTCGTCATCAGCCATCGCTCGGGAAGGTACTCCTGCGCACGCCAGAAGTTCTCTTCGCGACGACACGCGGCGCCAGTGTGCGCCAGTACGAATGTCTGAAATAGAGATGTGGGATTTAAATTGAAGATGTTTGAACTTTTTACATAGCTGGGAACGGTAGAAAATGAAGCGATGAATAGAGCATAAACGATGCACTAACTAACTTACAGTGATGTTGTGTAAAGACTTAAATCTTAGGTAACGATCAAGTTGCAAACTGTAAAGAATCTGATTGCATGCTTAGACCTTGATCCTGGATTAAGAAAGTATGGTAATTACATTGAACCGACTGCCAATCTGACCTTCGTAACCCTTAGAAAGGGGAATCAGACAATTTGGATCATGGTTACAAATCCGCAGTTGTGTATATGTGCAGTTTTCATAACGTCGAAGCAAACAACATTTAAATGAGAATTATAAACGAAAAATGTCATAATGCTTACACCAGCCGATAACTTGTGTCCAGCAACAACCATAGGGGTATCCAACAGCCTGGCCAGGAATGGGGCGGTAGGGAGCAGTCGAAACGCTTCGTTAGTGGCGGCTCTTATGGAGGGTGCAGCGGCCATCTCCTCGGCCCGCAGCTCCCCGCTACAAGGCAACTCGGACCGGATCTTCTGCTGCCAGTCGGGGCGACTGCTCAGGAGATACAGCAGGAACACCAGGCTGTTCGCTAACTGTAAAAAAATATTGATCTTTACCTACGTTCAAAAGATATGAAAATAAGTATATGTGCTGAGATTGTACGAGTATCTCATAAAAACATAAGACCAAATACCAACCTACCAGATTTTATGATATTCACTTCACGTCGTGTCGTTAATCAAGCTATTGAAATCTTCTAAAGCAGAGACATTGAAGTTCTCCAACGTACCTACTTACTCACCGTCTCAATGCCAGCTGTGATAAAATCTATGACGGCAGCTTTCTTATCCCGCATGTCCAACGCTGGATTCTCCAAGATTCTGAGGAAGATCTCTTGCATGCCGTCGTCTTGGGCCGAGCCTCGAATCCGGGACTTAGCTTCCTCCATTAGATCTGATACTATCCTGCCGAAATTGAATTCTGGTCAAATAGAGACTGTTATAGTGTAAAATGTGAGCCAGCTGCCAGATGAGTGACAAAGACCTGGAAAAGAATACGGAATATCCAACTTTTAACGCAAAGTTGTTTTAAATAGATAGTAGGCATACATTATTGGACTCCGAAACCGGAGGTATTGGAATATTTTCGTTTGACGGCCTTTGTGTGATTTTTTAGTCTGACACACGGACTAGTAAAAAAAGAAGGACTCCGCGCCACTAACTAGACATTGAAGCTCCTCAGGTGTTCCACCTTGACACGCAACACATTGACATAATAAGTGCTCCAAATGACAGATATCAGATATCTGGTATCCTTAAGTATGTTACTCACACATTCATAAACGTGGCTTCAAGCGTGGAGTCTTTCTTTTTTTACTGGTCCGTGGTCTGATATTGGATTTATTATAAGTAGCTAAGGTCTTTACAAAACCGCCATTGTGACCTTTGCTAGATTTCATTTAGTTGGCGTCTGCACCTTACTTTGAAAAACAATAAAAAACTATTTGGTATAGGTACGCATTCGGTAGTGACCCTGTCCTATTCACCAAAGGTTTTGGGTTCGATCCTCACCCAGGACAAACATTCGCGTAATTAATACTTATGTTTGTTCTGTGTGAGTTGTTAATAACTAATATTAAAGTAATATATTTGTAATACCACTGTTGATTCTGATATTCGCAACACAAGTGCTTATGATACTTAATTCGGAATTAGATCAGTGTAAGTGATGTTGTCAGATATTTATTTAATGTATATTATGTTAAAGAATTAGTACTAAAAAAGTATTTTTGTCTTACAAGCTATCACTAAACTGTCAATGATTTTCTCTTACATCACAGCATGTTAATCTGAGTAGCAATAGGTATCTGGAGACAAAACAGACGGCAAGCAGTTTGCATCATCGTGTCGTCAAGACGTGGTGGATTTCCCTAAGTAAACAATCGATACGGATGTCAACTCTCATAAAAAACAATTATAAAAAAAAAATTAACAGTATAACATACTTTACGGTACAATGCTCCTATATGGCCTTGTTTACATGCTAGGCTGACGTCACCAATCAATCAAGCCTGCCTGTCGTAGACTACTTTTAGTTGCTTGGCATTTCATATAATCTAAATCTCAGATTAGAGAACAAAAGGCAGATAGACCCGTCACAGGCACGAGAGTGCGGCCGGCAAAGCAAATACAAAATCGAAAGCAAATACAAACTCAAGACAGTTCGAAACAAAGCGTTACGTTGACAGTACGTCAAATCTGTGTTTTAAATTAAGTCTTAAAAATGCCCTCTTGTGTGTTTAAACATTGTAAAAATTGTTCCCAAAAACTAAAACGAGTTATAGGAGTACCGTTTTATAGTTAAGTTATAATTTTCTAAATATTTTGATATTATATTTCCGTGTTATTTGTTTCTCATTACTTGGAACACAAAACTTCAATGAAATTTGGGTAGTGTTGCTAGG
This sequence comes from Glyphodes perspectalis, assembly GCA_951394215.1. Taxonomy (NCBI): domain Eukaryota; kingdom Metazoa; phylum Arthropoda; class Insecta; order Lepidoptera; family Crambidae; genus Glyphodes; species Glyphodes perspectalis. Next base: position 7,284,807 of record OX596219.1, read on the forward strand.
TTACATTGAAATATTTTCCTTGAAGTAGGGTAATATGCAAATACTCATAATCTACATTATTATTATAAAGATGAAAGATTATTTGTATGTATGTAACGAATAAACTACTAGGTATATATATTTTATCCCCTTATTCCCACGAATGGGAACTACATGGGTGAAACCGCGGGGTGCTGCTAGTATGAGTCTCATGTATAGATGCCAAAAGGCAATATTTCAAGAAATTGGTGCAAAATAAAGGCTGGTAAGATTGCATGTTTTGTATGTCGATTATAATTACAAAGTTTTATATTTCAAAATGAAATTTTAGATGTTCATTTTAATGTAAAATATAAATAATTAAATCTATGTTACAATACTAACCAATATTATTCTACTCGAGCATTAAACACAACAAACAGTGGGACTTTTTTTCATTACCCTGGTAAACTTACACGCACACTAGGATACAATGTTCCTACAGTGTGTCGCGCACTCATAGCTTAATTCTTGCCTTACATGCTTGTTCCGAGCGGTCCATCTGCCTTTTGTTCTCTAATCTGAGATCTAAATAAAATCATGCATTTTAAATTGATGTTGTTGCAATTACAGCATCATAAGCTAACTTGGACCTATAAACCTAAAAGCAGCTAAAATGTCAGAGGCTATTCATTTATAACGACCATAAGGAATATGGACGATAATTAGTCAAACATACAGAAGAACAGCACTCACGTATGGATAGTCTCCTCGCTCCTCACGAAGGTTCTATAAAGCGTAGTTGGTGCGAACTTCCAGAGGGGGGCGCCGTAGTACGAGTCTCTTTGCGCGCGAAAGTGGGCTTTCACTGCCGCAGCGAGCGTGGCTGCGCGCCCCGACATGCACCGCTCGAGGAAGCCGAGGCGAGCTCCAAGCATGAGACCGCACACAGCTGGAAATGTAACATTAACAAGTTAATAATATCGCAACGATAGGCAATTGTATCCGCTGATCGTGCATTTGATATGCGATAGTAGATCAATGTGTGTTGTCGTCTTAAACTTGGTGGGTGAATCAAAAATGTCGACACCTCCGTGTTTCCGAAGATACCTACTGTAAATTGATAGTCACTTAGTTACTAAATCAGCTATTCGTTATTTCTTCTTCCTTTAATCCTTTGGGCCGCGTACAAATTGAAATACTATTTGGAATAAATATATGATGCTTTTTACCGGAATCACTATCTGATGCCACAAGTAGCCCTATAAATTACTGAGACTTAGATGTCCTAATGCGGTCCGTGGAGCACAGAATAAAGCTAGCTGCACTAGTCAATAGCAGGCCTGATCAAAATAGTGCAATGCCCGTAATTTACTACAGGCTAACATAAGCTCCATTCACATTTTGTAGCGTGAAATCGTAGATAAATTCATTATTCCAAAAACTGCTCAATAGGTTCTTACACACGTAGGAAAGCAGAGTCTCCCCAAAGGACGAGGTCATCACTCATTTGCTACTGCTATTACTAAAGTTCAAAATATCAAGAGGTGTTAGTAATGCCCATGCTATGGCAGATTCGAAAACATGACGCAAAATTAACCATTGTTGGTTCATTGTAAGATAACGGGAACAAAAACACTCTTCAGGTCTGAGAATCCAGTACCCAGCTGTAATAGGTATGACCATTGTCTGACGCGTGGACGATGAGAAGGTTAATTAACTAATAGCTTCATTAATGAGTCTGTAGCGGCTGTCAACGGGACATTTATAATTTTGCCTTGGTATTTCAAGTGATTAATTACAGCTGTACTCGTAGTATCTTAAGAAGGATAACACACTTATTAATTAAAGTTACTCTATCTACTCATATGTTTCCACTTTTTGAAAAAGATGCATATAAGAAAAATAATAGGCCAACTAAATATAAATCGTAATTAAAAAGCCTTTCCTTATTTATCATAGTTAGTAGCATAGCTAATAAATATTTATAAAGTAGGTAAGGTTACTTTAGTCTTACAAAAATATTATATTCTAGGCATGCCTAATGACCTACCTACTTATTCCGATACTTTCTTATCCCTGAAATTCTGATACATGCCAAATACATGTACACAATTTTGATACTTGAAAGGTCTTTATAAACCGCAATTGACCATTCCGCAAATGCACTGACACGAAATCGCATTCCTGCTTGTTGCATTATTACTAGACACATTAGGCATGCATGACAGCCTAAGTGCATAATGCACATGCAAGTATATGTATACAACTTAAAGCGCCCACTTTCTTACGCCATCACAGTACCCTAATTACCGATACATCCGGCAGCGGCGATAACTCGCGAGGTCCCGCAGCGTTTCATAATGCATTTCTAACGATGCATTCGTCTGGACACGCTGCACAGACGACGGCCGCCAGTGCTATTTTCACGATATCTGACCCACATTACTTATCTACAGACGTCATTCTTGTCATGGCCCATCGCACTTATTCACGCCCTTCTAAATGGACACTAGTGTTTGATATCGTAGTAGCGTAAAGTCGGTAAACAACCGAAAAGCGATAAAAGCTCATACTCGGTTTTCCTTATAGGTATTTCATTATCATACTTCTGGAGTTAGTACAGTCGGACTGGTTAAATAATTTTATACACGATTCTATATACGTTTTATAAACGATACTTATAGGTACCCGGTTTATATACCAAATTGAGAAAATAAAGTTAATTATACTAAGTATATGAAACTATAGTTCCTATAGTCGATATTAAGTAAACAATATACAATTTGATAAAGGTCGTACGCGTAAACATTACATTAAAATAACTCAGGATGATGTATTTTGACACAATATAGAAACTGTCTGGTTCCGCTGTTTAAAGGTTTGTAACGATCTGATGGGTACTGGTCAAATGTAACAACTGAATCCAGATTCAGATATTCTGGTTTTATTGGTTAACAAACTTACACTCCAATCCCATCCGGTTAGTGAGCTGGTCGAACCCGCAGACCGTCCCGTCGGCTGCCCTGCAGGCCTGCAGCAGCCCGAGGAAGTCATCGCAGATGTTGTTCAGCTCCGGCAAGAAGTTCTGCATCGTGTGCGGACTCGTCAGCTCCGTGGTGAGGTGCCGCCGGAGGTGGTACCACTTCTCGCCTTGTCTGAAATTCATTTGAAAATGACAATATGGTATTTGACAGTTCAATCAGTATGTGCGTGTGGTTGTACTGGCCACTTGGTACATTTCACGATTTTCCATCTGATCTGACTCAATTTTATTTTTGACTGAATGTGTTTTGGGGAACTTATGACACTTTGGACTCGGCCTACCCTTCGAGGATAGAGGCAATAGGGTGTATGGCACCGCTAATCACTTTACATACTTTTTAGGATACTGTCAAAACGCAATGCTTTCATTATGACAAGCTCGATGGCGCATTCGGTAGTGACCCTGCTCCATGCGCCAAGAGTTGTGGGTTCGATCCCCACCCAGGACAAATATTCATATGATGAATACTTGTGTTTGTTCTGTGTCTGGGTGTTAATATATATCTAATATTTAAGTATATATTTGTAATACCACTGTTGCTTCTGATATTCGTAACACAAGTGCTTAAGCTACTTATCTCGGAGTCAGATCAATGTATGTGATGTAGTTGGATATTTATTTATTATTTATTAAATTTTGTATAAAAATATTAAAGTGAGACGTAACAGCATAGCATACTCAGCTGAATAACTGTTTTGATGCAATTTAAAAAACGTGCTAATAATTGAATTTGATGACTAAGTTAGAGTTTTAAATAACAACGTTTTCGTAAATGGTGTCTAGACGCTACTCGTGTATCGTGTCATTTTCCCTATTGACTTACTTTTTGTTAATAGTCAAAACGTTTTATTTCCATTTAAACTGTACAGAGTTACGAACAGGTGACGTCACATTTTCGTGAAGTTAAAAGAGTGACTAATGCACTTAAAAATAAATTAAAATACCACACAGAAATAAAAAATCAAACAGCATAATAGTTTAGTTACTGTTAGTATATGAAACTTATGAATTAAGAAGAAACTTATTATTATATAAAAATACATTTTTTTGTAACTTTAATGCTTGATAAACATATATATAACATATTATACAAGTCAATAGAAGTATATATTTAGCAAAACTTATCATAAAATTGAACCTGCATTCTGACCTTCGTATAGGGAAACTAAGCAAATTGGTTCATGGTTACACATCCTCAATTACTTGAGTGTGCAGGTTTCAATATTGAAAAATAGTAATTCAATCGTAATTATTATAAGATTTAATTCGAAAACCAAAAAGGCCAGTCAACTATTATTCATAATTTTGGTCATACAACACGCTCGTACAGGAAACGACTTTGCATAGTTATAAAAACATGAAGTCAATGTTACCTGCGCAGTTTTGATAAAACCTACGTGACTGGCAATTTTATTGATCGTTGCCGAAATACGATCTACACGAGGCTATATGGCCATGCAGGGTCAAATTGAGTCATCGGCAAGTAATTTTAACCTTATGAGCTTAGGGCCAATTTATATGATCTTACGCTCTATAATGAAAAAATATGCTTAGGTAACTCCCTCACTCTTAATATTCTAGTATAAAATACTATAGAAGTACATAATGAAGCCTTCTCTCGGTATTTTTAATTAATCAGTAGCATTAACACTCCATTAACTTTCTTATTAATCTTGATTCAAATCAATTATCTACTGAATTCATTTCAAACGCTCTTAATTGCTTTTAAAGTCAAAACCTTTTATAGTCTTTTATCAACAGTTGCCCCAAAACACAATACATCTTCCTCATTTCACTTTTGCAAAAGGTTGTTGTTTTTCTTTTGCGGCAGTTGAATTCTTAAATGGAATACGCTATACCTATTCAACTATTTATGTGAAAAAACTTCATAAGTAAGCACCACTTTATAAGTGCTCACTTTGCAATCTTTTTATTTGATCTCGAGGTTAAATCGGCAGTTGTTACGGCTGAATACACAGTTAAGTAAAGCAATACATAACAACTTATCGAAATCACGCTCGGCTATCATGGCAAATTTGAACGCAATATATTTTTAGCTGGTAATATATATGTGTATGTATATGTTGAATGGTTTTTATTGCGGTAAGTTTTTCCGGTCATTCCGCCCGTGTTAGCAAATAAACGTTTTATGACACTTCATTGGACAATATTACATGCTTAAATATCGGAGAACGTGATATGAGTTTGACAATTTTTTATACCTTTGTCGGGTTTATAATTGGCTTGGACTTAAATTACATAATTAGCTAATTAGTGACATATACATGTTGTAGGATTTTGACAGTTTGGACAAGTTTTTAACAAGTAAAGTGGCGAGTTTTTATCGTTTAGATTATTATGTAAAGAAGAATTAAAAGAGTTATAAAATAGCAGCTAGACGATATGAGTAAAGGTAGATGGATTCCTTTTATGTTAACAATTCAAGTTTTTTCCCGGCTTAATATTTTCGGAACTTATTGCTTTATGGACTCTGCCTACTCCTTCGGCGCAAAAGTCATGATAAAAGGGTGCCTGAAATTATTATCATATTAAAAAAAAACAAATGACAAACAACTCACTCATTAACAATTCCGGTCGACGCGTATCTATCGGGGCGACTCTGGCGGTAGACCTGCACGATCTCGGTGGGGGGGCGGTAAGGCCTCCTGGCCGGGGTCCGCAGCACCGCCTCGAGTGCGGCCCGCTCCGCTATGGACACCACGGCGGCCCCACCGGGCGTCAACTCGGCGAACACCGGCCCGTACCGCCTGAACATGTCTGCGTGCAAATCTCTCATTGTGACAGCGAGTGCAATAAATACAAATCGCATCAGCATATATTTTTTTGTATTTTTGTGTATTTATTAAGTCTCAATAACAACACATACCTATATTTATTTGTGATTATTTATTTGACTGGCTCTATGGCGCATTTGATAGTGACCCTACACTAGGCGGCAAGAGATGTGGGTTCGATCCCCACCCATTGATAACCAATATTTAAGTATGTATTTGTAATACCACTGTTGTTTCTGATATCCACAACACAAGTGCTTAAGCTACTTACCTCGGAGTCAGATCAATGTATGTATGTGATGTAATATTTATTATTTATTTATTTATTTAATAATAATTAGCATTTACAGCAGTTCACTAAATATACAATTATAAGCTAGCACGACATTTGGTAACAGACTAGCTCACCGCGGTATCACCCGCGTTTATGGTTAATGTTATAGCCTTCTTCGATAAAGTAACTAGGTATATACTTAACAGAAATATAATTTTCTGAAATTTCCAGAACTGTTCCTAAAGTTAGTCTGTTCAAGTAAACAAACAAAAAATCTCATCCGCTTTATATATTAGTAGGTAATAGATAAACTTCAAAACTCATTGGAATCATTTGAAATAATGAAAAGAATTAGTGGCACCCAACGTGGTAACTATCTAGGAGAACATTCCATGATGATGAGAGAGAAAATGAGTTTATTTTTACCTAAAGCTCAATATGATGAATCAATTTTGAGAAAGGTGTGACCTAGCAGCAAACATCTGAACACTTTCAAAATTATCACCTAAAATATGCTTGCTATCTGTGAACATAACACTATTGCCAAAAGTAAGTTTGTAAATAGAACACAGTAACGATATTCAAATTTTTATACAGCAAATCGTCGAACTACATTGATCATTTTCCTTGCGATTTCTTTATTTAACAACAGTCGCCGGACTTGCCCTCGATAAAAATACTCGTAAAATTTGGTCGGAATAAAATGTCTATGTAATATTCATATACAAATATAGGGTTTGTCATATGGTGTGTATTATATTATTCAGATTTCCTTAATATTAACATAGACAAGACGTAGTTGTTATGACGCAATTTACAGCAAGATTATGTAGAACTGCCCATACAAGCAAACGAAAAGTGTTTAAAAGGTTAGACTGCTATTTTTGGCTAGACAAGTCTATTCAAATGGCCTACAAAAACGGAACATTACTCAGCACTATGCAACCAAAAAAAATTACTAGGTAGATGATAGATTAGACTAGGTAGATTATAGACTAAATTTATCTGCCGACGTAACAAAAATACGATTTAATTAAAAATAAAATATAACGACCGGTTTCAGCAAGAGGATATAAGAATATAAATCATAATACGATTAATCTAACGGGTGCTTTACCGGTCAAGTAGTTCAGAATATAACAGGTTCAAAGTAGGTAGGTATATTAATATGCAAGCCTTCGAGTACAAATATAGTTCTACGCCTACCACCACTCAAACTAGTAATAACAGGCTAGGTGGGTACTAAAAATAATTAAGTTATGTACTTATGTGATATGTGGGTAATATAGTATTTAGTATACGTTCTAATCAAGTTGGTAATGGAATGTGTAACCTACATCAGATATGTGGACTTGTAAGTGTAAGCATAATAATAGAGAAATAAATAAAACACGTACCTACTAAAAATAGGCGTTTAGAACGTACCTAACGTTCTACCTGTATATAGACAGGACTACAACTATATCTATCCTTCCAGTGTAATAGTGAAACTACGGTATTCGTGGTGTAAATGTAGATGGGTAACCAGATAAAGCTAATCTCGTCATCTAATACAAATAGGCAAATTAAAGACAATGTCAGTATTGGACCAAATGGCACGTAGGCTGTAACCTCAGAATCAGTTTAGTAAAATAAATGATTGTGTACATGACACTTTTAGAACAATATCCACTTGTTACATCCTATTGCTTCTCAATATTCAAGATTCAAAAGACTATAAGTAAAATTAAGGTTATTAAGAAACGGCTCCGTACTTATATTTTAAAAGGGAGAAAGTAGATACTAAGTTGCAAGCGTTCACAAGCTACTGAAACTGCCTACCATTGGGTAGGCAGCATCCTAACTGGTATGAAAACGCTGACATCAGATCTCAGCTCACCTTCATAAGCTTCATGTAGTTTGTTCATTCTGTACCGGCTCCAGAACAGCCATCTGGTGCCGAGGAAGGGCAGGGCGGGCGGGCCGGGCAAACGAGTCGCCTGTCTGCTGTCTGCGCGCGCCACCAACGCCGTGGCTGCCACAACCACTGCCGTCACCAGGAGAACTAGTGTGGGTACTCCTGACCAGTCCACGAGGGGAGGCGGCGAGCTCTATAGACAAACGAAAAATACGTTTAACTTCAAATTCAAACTCCTTATTTCTTTTAACATAATCAAAAATTCAGTCTCTCTCTTATCTTATTTTAAGTGCTATATTTTAGCACATGTGCTAGGAGGCAACCGCCCTTCTATAAATACAGAAAGACATAATAATGTTATCCGTTAGTCCAGCACCTGACCTCGGTCATGTCGAATTGCCATCTCACCTGACTATGAGAGTGACGTAACAGAGAGTGCATCTGTCTGTGTTTGCGCAGACTTGACAAATTCTTGTTGAGGTCGATCGTTGTGACCGAAATCGGTTGGGAGGATGATACTGTTTATATTGATTGCCTATTTGCTGCCTAATCCAGTGAGAGACTTTTCCAGTTCATAACATTATTGTACAATCTGTACATATTTTTCTATTCAACAGACTAATGTCAAAGGTCCCATATCTAAGTACTTAAAATATCATACATAATATTGTCAATCCTAAACAAGTTATCACACCACTTAAAACGTGCCTACCTATCGAAAGACATCTTACAAAACATACAGCCGGAAAACGTGTACCAAGTTCAGTGGACTAAGTTGTTTTCTTATTTGGTGTCTTCGATATCAAGCCACTGAACTATCACATGTTTTGGGGCACAATAAAATCAACAACAGCGTGAATTATCCACCTTGACCTTGACACCTAACGGACAGGCTATCTATAGGCCTGGTTGCGCACTACGAGTGATTAGTATATGTAGGACATGTAAGTCGTTCATCATATGAGCTAATAACATGTCTACCACTAAAGTATTACTATATACGCACCCTTTTATCTTTCACGATTTTATGAATTTCAAGTCGGGGATGTCCCCAATTATTTGAGATTTACCCCCCCAATAATTTTCTCCTACACTATGTGATCTTTGTACGCTGCTACTTTACTTCACCCAGCCTATACTGTGGTCTGTTTCGTCGAAGTTCGTTGAAAATTTTGTTTGCTATCGCGGCCGTTGACCCGCGTGGCTGCGCCGGCGCCGCGCCGCAACGTCGACGCAGCGCTCTTGACATTGGCTTTGCGTAACTGTCGCTTACGTAAGAGCAACGTAAGCATGCGTGCGCACGCGACGTCAACGTACGATGCAGCGCATGCCGGTGCAGGATGACAGCGTTTTTTATACCTGTGACTTTTCGTCAATGTCATAAAGTACGTATTAATATAATGCTTAAAGTTCATTGCACTGATATGAATTTGAATGAGGAATCAACAGCTTACGATATGCATGACATATTAAAAACATCAGGTAAGGAATTCCATTCAGAAAACCCTCATTAATTTATGATGAGGGGTTTCTGAATGGAAAGTCTACTAGGTAGCGTAACTGTAAATGATCAGTTTAGATTTAAGGAATGAATTGTTATCCATTTCACATTTCATTTATAATAAGTTTTAAAATAAGTGACTTAGTTGTGGCATCTGATGAACATTTTATTTTCGATAACCCTCGTGCCCGCGCAAGAGCTCTTTAATTTTGAAAAACGCAATAAAAGTACTTCAGCGGCACTAGCGCCTTAGAAACTCCATTATATTTTAACAGTAAGAAATAAGAAAATAAAAATCATTCTTTTCTCAAATCAACTATGTGAAGTATTCACAAACTACATTCCCCAACGTTGCATTGCCATAAATATACATTTCTCACACATACTGAAACATTACCAAGAAAAAGTAACGTTACTTAACTTTAAGTGATTAATTCATAGCTGCATAAGCGCATACCCAGTGGCATCAATACGCGCATGCCGCAGGTTTTTATTGCGATTTTAACGGGCCCTCTCGCAGCTCGAAATGGCAGTTAACGGGATCCGACCTGGGCCAATACCTAACGAGCTCCGCGAAATACGATTCTAGTTTGTAGACTAACGGAAACATGGCACCGAAGTATACTATACAAGCATATAATGTCTCCTAACTAATATCGGTCACGGCGGCCAATCTCAACGAAGATTAGCCATCTGCGCAGGAGATATTTTAGTGCATAAGTGGGTGCGCAAACACAGGTGCCCTCTCTATTCATCTACTCTCATAGTCGGGTGAGACGGCAATTTGACATGACCGGTGAGAGGACAGGCGCAGGACCAACGGCTTAACGTGCTTTCTGAGGCACGGAGGTGATTAAACCGCCAATTTCCTGACTCCGGACTGTTACTAAGTAATTTCAATATCAAAATAACCAGCTACAAATTCTTGGCCCGACCCGGGATTTGAACCCGGAACCTTCTGGTCCTTAGGCGGCGCATGCTACCACTAGACCAACAAGGCAGTCAAAAGCATATACAATCCTATACAAGCTGCGATCCAATCTATTTATCTCCAAGCTATGCATACTTGCAATTGCAGTAATCAGGTTAATATAAACTGCGTTCCAATCATTTTAGGCCGAACATGTGCAACTGTGTTTTATAAGGCACATACAGCTTTCGGCTCTAGACTTTTCCACGATAGTTTGTTTGACATCGGAAGTCTAAAAAGGCAGCTCGGTAAAACTTGACCGAGCTTAGAAAATTAGGTACTTAACATAGACGGAATATTCTAATATTAGAATATCATAGATCTTACTCTAATTATTAAATCCGACTTATTCCTAAACACGTCCAGATTTGATAAATTAAGTATCCGAAAAATCTATACCTATATATATCTAATTTATCTTCAGATACCAGTATAGCTTTTAACCACATTTAATTTAGCCTATCCTATAGGCCTATAAGCCTAGCCTACCTATCCGTAATCTAGCACTCTCTTAAAACAAACTTACTACAAATATCCGTCGGATGTTTGAAGATGTGTGAAGAAGGAAGTTTTATGTTTCTAAACTGAATACTAAATTCCAAAATAATACTGAATACAATATATTGGTCGATTCAGTAAGTACCCATCTGTCTACTACTCTTAAACCGCAATCGCACATGAATCATCGTCCCGTTTCATCAATTACAAAATACATACCTTTGTACACATTTCGTAATCAAACTATAAATTTGTTATCAAGCTTTGTGGACAACATGTTATTGAGTCTAAACTCCACACAAGAGCAAGTACTCTCGAGATTCATTCACGGGAATCAACTTATCGATTCTTATTAGTGTCAATGCAAGTGACATCCTAAATGCATATCAATCGACGCTGTCCCGACAGTGCCACAAAATGAACATGACCGAGTAACCGAGTTAGACGGGTCATTCATAAATCATCGCTAACAGCCAACTACGAGTAGGACTGATAGACATCCAGATAAACGTATCTGTTACTAAACTGACCCAAATTTCGTTGTTTTATCGGAATGGGACATCATCCGATGTAACAGATATGTTAATTGCGTGCTAAATGATTGGACACAAAAATACCTAATCTTCGTAGGTCACGCACTTATTACCTGCTCACCTATTTTCTTTTGAGTTTAACTTTTTTGGATATGTTGTCAATCAGAACCAGGCTTAAGCTAGAGTTCGTTTTAAATGACATACCTTATATTGATTCGAGCTTTTAACGAAGGTGCGACTAAGTAATTAAGTGCTATATAATAATAAATCATAAAACCAATAACTAACTCGGTATATGTACGTACACATAATGGCAACAAAATATTTGGATGAATTTAAATTTAAATTTGCGGCCGCGGAACTCCCAGGGCCCTTCATATAATAGGAGATTCCTCTCCGTCCAAGATTGAGTCGCCGGGGTATACCCGCTAAATCCCTCTGGACTTTTGTATCGCCCTAACTGATAACTCTGGGGAACCCGAATCGAGTGACCAATTTATTTTGTCACTTGCAACTTAACAAAACACTCCATAAAAGCTTAATCTAACCTAATCTTACCTACTCCCTAAGTACAAATAAGTTGATATACCTATGAATGTATTGACCACGGCATTGTTCAATGTCTTCCCAGTCAGACGTCGACAACACCACCACTGAATTGCCATCTAAATAATGTTACATACCTACTACATAACACCACTTGATAAACCCCATATTTTCATCGGAATCCATTCCAAATTCCATGAATGAGTTTAAAATTATATGCATTTTCTAATGATAAAATCTATTATAAATTTACAAACTTTATCAAAAGTGCTTAGTAGTTTTTGCTAACAATATTGACTTCATTTTAATACTTACCTAAACACGATCCATTCTAGATGCCAAGCAACACTTAACATGTATTCTATTCTAAATACCTATATTAATAACTAGCTGTGCCAGCGGTGTCAGCCGCGTTTATGGTTAATATTATAAAGACTATTTTCGTCGTACATGATTTCTATGTAACTTTAACCATTAAGGCTGCACACGCGACGGAAGCTTAAAAAATTTTGTAACTGCTCCCGTTTTCCCAACATTTTCCTTCACTACTCTGCTCCTATTGATTGTAGCGTGATGAAAAGTATACTATAACCTGCCCAGGAGTATGAAGAATAATTGTACCAAGTTTCGTTAAAATCCGTCGAGTAGTTTTTGTTTCTATAAGGAACATACAGACAGACAGACAGACAAAAAATTTACTGATTGCATTTTTGGCATCAGTATCGATCACTAATCACCCCCTGATAGTTATTTTGAAAATATATTTCATGTACAGAATTGACCTCTCTACAGATTTATTATAACCGTGCTATCGCATGACGACTTTTATTAACAGAGTTTCTTTTAAAGCAATGTTTTTTCTCTTATCAGAAATTAATTAACCGAGAAAGTAGTTTAACCCTTAGATAAAAAACAACTCATAGTTACTTATCTAAAAAAATAATTACGCAGTAAGTCTCAAGAAATTACATACATATAAGCTGGAATTATCCATAATTGTGTTTTGTAATCCAGTTAAGTTCAAGAGAGACAAAACGGGTGGTGTAAATCCGTATTTTATAAAATAGATATAAAAGTTCAGTGGTATTCGAGCTTGAACCAACAGCCGATAGACTGGTAACATTTCCTTTAAACAGGTGTAACGCAATAATCGACTACTATTGATAAAATATTGCTCGGTAATGCATCAATGTTAATATAGAGTAGTTCTTCCAACATCATTCTTTCTCACTTGAAGACGATTTAAAAACACAAATTTTAACATACCTTAACTAATCAAAGTATATATAACATAACTTTTTGAAACAGATTGTTTAAACAAACATAATGTACCTGCGTTTTAGTGTTTAAATGCTTTGTGAAGATCCCTATCTTTCTTAAACTAGATATCTACCTGACTTTTTAAGCACAGGTATAATACTGGGTAGGCTAGACAAAACAAAAACCGCACTGACGTGATAGGTCGACATCATTGAAATCGGTGAGCTTTTTAGGGCTGTCCAAACACCACACCATCCCCTCAGGATGTTTGGACTTGGACAATTGAGGAATTGGGCCTTTTTGATGTGTTTTACAAACTACTGAATCATATACCCGTTGGACTACAAAGCACACAGGTGACTAAATAGAATTCATCTGCATCCTATCGTTAACCTGACACTTGTGTTAATTAAACCGCCATTTAACACTTTAGTACTTTTAACACTATTTTTTAACGACTTCACTTAAGCCAAAGTACTAGAGAACGAAAGCTTAAAGCGTCTCAAAGTACATTAAGGCCATATTAATACACAGTTCAAATAATGGTTAGGTTTTCTGATAAGGTGTTAATAAGTCACTAATATGTATTTGCCATAAGGCCAAAAATAGTAAATAAAATAATATGAAATTATTTCGCAATGAATCATTCTATTATTATTATTATTATTATTCACCTAATAAAAACGTAAAACAATGCTAGGTAAAAATAAAAGATGCGTTCCATAATTGCGTGTAACAAAAAAGCACCGACTAGCATAGAGGTTACTTTTTGAGTGCAATGTGAGAATGTCCTAAGCTCTACTTTATTTTAAAAATCTCCCATTAGGTTAATCTCGCATTCCGACAGATTCTTTTTATCAAGAATGTCCTACGCAGCCGGCCAGCCGCCATCACAGCTGTAATTAAAATTTTAATTCAATTAGAATAATTGCTCCGGGCATTATAGCCCAGTTGAAGTCGCAGACATCAATTGATTTTCTTAATTGGCTTTTTAACCGATCCGTGGCGTGCGTGTTGCGGGCAACCTCTAAATTTAGACAATTCTCAAACGCTTTAAACACAAAAACAGACGGCAAAAACTTAAGCTGGCCACATTTAAATAATCCAGACTCGAGACATTTCAATTCAACGTCTTCATTAAATATAATTAATCTTGTATTTTGTCTAATCCATGTCCATACACGGAACATGTAATTAAGATTGCAGGGGTAATGATTTTATTCTGTCATTCCAAAAAAAGTCAAGTTTTAATTTAAACAATAATTATGTAGGTGGCCTTGATCAAGAAGATTTCATTTAGTCAACCACTCCGAGGACTCACATGTAAACAACTAAAAATACATTAATTAAAGACCAGATTATCGTGGTTGACCGGTCTGTTTTGTCTACAGCATTCTTTCGATAAAACAAAATAGTATTGAAAATGAAAGAACAGCTATCAAAACCACAATGCCAGATATAAAAGTCCAACAAATAGACCGAAACGGCATTGCGGTTATTGATACGTAATCTACTACATGGGTTTTACTTGCAGACCCAAGAATAAAATCAAAGTTGCGTAATTATAACATATGTAATGCGCGTAAATATATAAACCTACATATTTGTAAATACGATACATAGATTTTTTCCTGACTAATTGATTTCGCTATTTGATTGCAACACGCTCCAATGAAAATGATCTTCGTTTCGACGTCTCGTGTGAATTTATGCGAAATGAACTTAACGTAAGTTGAAGGTCGGTGAGCACAACAAACTGATACATAGCTTAGCATATTATATTTAGGTAAGTGTAGGAGATAAGATAAGCAGGGTACTGAACAAAGATCCCTTGATATAAAGAGTGTCAGACGCTGCTCTATATTCGAAATACTTCTCAAGGACACCACCCGTCACAAATAACGTCAATTAAAGCCGGCGGCGCCCTAACCGATAAGTGCATTTTGAGCCCAATTTATATGCAACCGTGGCCTCGTTCAGTTAATGCAAATGCATCGCGTTCATAATATTATTTTGATATCGAGAAGCTGATATGAATTCACTCTACAATGATAGTAAAATACATATCGTCGTTCGGCAGTGAAAACCTCGTAAATGCTTATGACAAAATTTTACAGATAGAAGAAAAAACTGCCTCCTGAAACAAAATTTATCGATCGGAATAGTACTATTTATTGTATTTTTTTTC
Organism: Glyphodes perspectalis; assembly: GCA_951394215.1. Lineage (NCBI taxonomy): Eukaryota > Metazoa > Arthropoda > Insecta > Lepidoptera > Crambidae > Glyphodes > Glyphodes perspectalis. The sequence continues at coordinate 7,300,273 of OX596219.1, forward strand.
GACTGCCTCGTTGGTCTAGTGGTAGCATGCGCCGCCTAAGGATCAAGAGGTCCCGGGTTCAAATCCCGGGTCGGGCCAAAAATTTGTGGCTGGGTATTTCAATATCCAAATTACTCAGTAACAGCCCGGAGTCAGGAAGTTGGCGGTTTAATTCATCCCCGTGCCTCGGAAAGCACGTTAAGCCGTTGGTCCTGCGCCTAACCTCTCTCCGGTCATGTCGAATTGCCGTCTCACCGGACTATGAGAGTGAAGGAATAGAGAGTGCACCTGTGTTAGCGCACACACTTGTGCACTTATAATATCTCCTGCGCAGATGGCTAATCCTTGTTGAGATTGGCCGCCGTAACCGATATCGGTTAGGAGGACATTATTGTATTTTTTTTTAACAATGATTGTAATCAATGGTTCATAATCGTAAAAATTCAAATATCTCGTAGCTAAATAAGTCTGATATGACTTACAAAACAAATTAAAAAAAATAAGCAAATGCGACTGCCGAACGACGAAAATGAGAAAATCATGATGACAAATTTAGTTAGATACAATCTCATACAGAAAAAACTTAAACAGTGCATAATACAATATTTAACACACATACATAACATCTCGCCCATAATCCCCGAAGGGGTAGGCAGAGTCAAAGGGGTGGCTGGCCCCTTTAACCACATTCAGCCAAAAATAAAACTGGGCTGGGCTAGATGGAAAATTGTGAAAAAGTAGTGACAAGTGGCTAGCTCGTCGCCTACACAATCACATACTCCAAAACCCCATATGCCATTAGTCGCCTTTTACGAGATGCTAGACAAGAAATACAGTTGGCACCTTCTTTTTTAAGTCCTAGGCCAACGTGGGACAAATATATACGATATATGATCTTTAAGATTGTAATTTGTTGAAATATATAAAAAAAACGATCGAACGATTTTTGCACATACCATTTCTTTTTAATAATTTACGTGATATAGCTGAAAAATAATGAATATGTATACTAATTACATTTATAACTAATAAAAATACAATTAAATCAAACAAAAGCATATATGTAACTTGGGTAAAAATTCAAAAAAAATTATTAGGTGCGTTGATCGCACTTGACTATGACTTGCTTTGCATAACCAACAAAAATATAACTTTTACATTAACAGGAATAAACCTTGCAAAAAGGTTTGGGTGTCATTAACCACAAAAAAATATATAAATAAGAAGTTACAGCTGCGCCATCTATACTGTGGAGGTACAACGAGCTCAGCTGTTCAGAGCTGTTCAGGTCCACGGGCCCCAGCCAGCACCGCGCTTCATTTGCCGTCGCTCCGTCACGCCCCGGGAGCGCGAAAGGGTTAGTTTCACGAACCACCATTATGATTTGTATGCTGCAGTTTTTATAGCAACGTCTGGAATTCTTCGACTAATGATTTTCTGATCTAAAATATAAATCAGGTTTCGTAACTGTGTACAGTCTTATTATGTTAATGATTGTCGCTGTTATGAAAAAGTTAATATTCACTTTTAATTTTGAACCCTCATGTCAAACAGAGCCAATCATAGCCATGACCTCGCATTACAATTATGCCATTTAGAGGACATTTTACTTTTAAAGCTCTCATTCAAATGAGATCAAAATGATAAAGATGGAGACCTGAATGGAAAGTAATATCCAAACACATGAAGCCATTGATTAATATCTGATCAATATACCTGGATGAAACAACTTACATCCAGGTATATTAATCTTTAAAACTGGAGTAAAAAAACTTTAAAATTGGGGTGTCTAGCTACAAGGAAGTACGGTAGAAAGTAGTTAAGGGGTTAATACTGATTTGTGCCAGTTTAATATTGTGCTACTCAATACAACCCTCGCCTTCTACATTCATTTTATGTATCACAATGAATGGCGATAGTATTCTACTTTACAACTTGCTTATTATAAAATCGTTGTAAAGATGGCTGCCTCTGAAAGTAGCCCCACTTGGGTTACCTTTTCAAGAACAAGTTTAAACTCTTATGATTTACTGTCTGCCTTTTAAAATGCAAATTAATACCTGCACATATTTTATAGTCGCTGGGCAGATGCATGATCTTATTTCGATTTGTTAAGGTCTCATTTTAAAATAGAACTGGATTATATCTGTGATCTATTCACCATTCATCAAAACACGAAGACAGATTCGCTTTCCCACACAAATTCATAATACCACCAATTGTTAGTCACCCTGTTATATAACCAGTTTAACGTTTATCATCTTCGGAACTGCAAGTTTATATTTAACTTTAGCTCTATCGATGTTTACTACACAATGTTAAATCGTAAATTCTGATTTATCGTTAAGATATGTATCTAACGCCTCCGTAGTAAACAATTTAAAGGGAGAAACCTATTTTAAGTTGAAAATGATCCAAGCAAGAGCCGTATCGCGCTAATAAAAAATACTTATCTTGAGTCTTCAAACGTTGGAAACGGAACTAAGTTTACCAAACTGAAATAATTAAGATAGACGAGTGTTATGAGGTCCTCGACCGAGAGTCGTCTTGTTAAACCAGTCCTGATTAGAGCAGCAATAAAAGTCTACTTGATAACCCTGCCTATACTTTTCGACTGTTCTGGCACTTTCTTAAATAAATTCATTCATGTGATTTGAGATGATGAACTCTTTGTTTTGTTCTTAATTATCATTCGTAGGTAATAACTGCGTAATTTATATAAGCATTGACGTAAGTTTCATTTCGGTTTGATTTTTTCACATATGTGCCTATCTGTTCCGTTTCAAATCGATTTTTAAATTCATTTATCAATTAAATAAATAATAATTAAATATCAGACTACATCACATACTTTGATCTGACTCCAAGATAAGTAGCTTAAGCAGTTGTGTTACGGATAGGACTTAAATATTGGATATTAATACCCAGACACAGAACAAACACAAGTATTCATCATACGAATATTTGTCCTGGGTTGGGATCGAATCCACAACTCTCGGCGCATGAGGCAGGGACACTACCGAATGGGCCATCGAGTTTGTCAAATCAGTTTTCAATCTGATAAATAAGTATTTTCTTAACATTAAAGCATCACAATTAAATTAATTAATCAACACCCCTTACTGTCTACTTACATTAGGAAAATCTTAATTACATATCTCCATATTTATGATAGGGTAAATCGAAAAGCCCAAAAAAACGAATGATGTTAAAATGAACGATCATCATCTTCTCATTTCATTTACAACAAAACTTTTCAACTTGTCATAATGTCATTGATTGCTTCCAAGCTACCAATGTACGTAATCATTAAATCTTTTTTTGTTCGAGATAATATTTATTTAATGCACAATCACAGAGGCAGCAGACTCTTGACATTGGATAAGAACTTCTTTGTTTCTTTTCTAGTTGATGCCCTCGGGTGATAAAGCAAAATGTTTGTTCAGAGTTATTGCGACACGGATGGTATTAAAAAATATTGTAACTCGTAAAACAGATGTGTGAACAGACATGTGTTTCACCAGATTGCTGGAAAAAAGTCGTGAACGATAAGAAGAGACGTTCAAAGTTACGCAAATTGTATTAACCTCCGACGCGAAAGACTCGTGTTATTGACATTGATATTGTATCGCATGTGTAATTAAATACCAAGGACACGGCACTGAATTATGGTTCTTTACACGAATTAAGAATGAAATTCTTTTTATTTTTAATTTTACAGCTTTTACTTACCTACCTACCTCTGTTGTCCTTCCAATTTTTCGCGTAATTTAGAATATTACCGGTATTATCCTAATTAAACCATTTTTAACCAATTTTTTCAAACTACAACGAATATTCATAAAATATTATATCCAATTCAATACCGTTCTCTATAATCATAATTTCTTTTAATGTGCGAATGTATGTAAGTAAGTAAGGAAGTAAGTAAGTAAGTAAAACATTTATTTGCAACCAACAGGCACACAAAAATACAAAGAAAAAGAAACAAAATAAGCAAACATAAATCTAAACAGTAAAATATAAAAATAACATAAAAAATATTATTTAATTATATTTGCACAGACTAAAAATCAGTAAATAATATAGAGTTGTGTTATATAACGATTAATTTATTATTGTGGTTTTATAACAATGTTTTACTCTTCATGAGAAAGATATCTTAATGCAATATGCACAAATAAGTACAATAAGCTACTCCTACAATCAAATCAAATTACAAGCGGCGTAATTGACTAACCTATCCCGCCATCTCGGAACAATTGGCGATACGTGACAATGCTCTCGAATAAGGGCTGAAGACGAAATCGATCTGGCAAAAAGTGCAAAACGCACGAAGGTCGCCCAGATTACCGGCGCACGCGGCGTCCTTGGTCGAGGCAATGAATTTCGTCTTCTGTCTGCGGTGGTTTATTTTGCTTCTGCTAAGTAGGTACTTGTCCCGTGTTGGACTGGGACTTGAAATGTGCTCTTTATCTAGCATGTCGTGAAAGGCGACTAATGGTGTAGTGGGTATTGAAATTGTTATTATGTAGGCGACGAGCTTGCTACTTTCACTACTTTATCATAATTTTCCAACTAATACAACTCGATTTAATTTTTGCTAAAACTCATTTGAATCTGCCTACCTCTTCGAGGATTGCATCGTGGTTTGATATATGTATGTTTGTATGCTAAGTACACTCTACATGCGATTTGATTGTACATTTTATGGACAAGCTCATTGGACTTCGAAATGAGCTTTTTAACCGACTTTAAAAAAAGGAGGAGGTTCTCAATTCGACTGAATTTTTATTTTTTCTAACTGTGAACTGAGCTCAGCCGGGTCATTTAAATAAATGTTTTTTATAAATATGCTTTTATGCAGGTATGATTGTGCTCTTCACTAACAGGTTTTCAGGGGCACTGGGAAGATATGAGGTCTGGTTGTAAAGTTGGTTAAATATTGATATTTAACAATAAGCTGACTTTTATGTATTGATTTTGTGATATAAACATATATGGTAAAACAGTATGTGTTATTTAAAACTTTTCCCCGCAAAATCAGTAAAGATATGACAATGAATTCATTAACAAAAGTAAACTTAGATATTACATCAGTGCCCAATCATTAATTTTTGATTGCTAAACTTTGCTTATTTTTACATTTGTATTTAATGAAAGTTAATTTATTGAAATAACAACAGAAACTATGAGGTTAAACATTAATTAATATACAATAAATACTGTTTCTTGACGCTTTGGGCGATCGAATTTTACATAGCAAACGAGGCCAGCTTTCTCGCCTGACGGTGCACCCGTTACGGGGCTTTCATATATTCATGGCGTTCTCAATGCCTTGAAGTATTGTACCAGACCACGAGGCCAGCCAGAGAAAGTAGTAATAAATGCACATGCGATGCGGCGGGTGCACTGCATATAATTTACGTCGCCTCTTCCGCGTTTATCGAGGCCACCCCGCGTGGCTCAACGCCTCAATTGATTGTTGTCCATGTCATTAACGTACACACCTACGTTATATTAATCGATAACATCACATGATATCATCTTGCTAAAAATCTCTGAAGAGGTAGGTAGAGTCCAAGGACCAATGAGCTGCTTAAACCACATTTAGCAAAAAATCATATATTCATTAATATTTATATGGTATCTATTATTTTCTTGATAACATAATATGCGGCTCGTGCAGAAACCAAAAAGGTCTAAAAATGGCCAAATGCCTAAGAATAACTATAGCTTGGTGCTTTTCCGAATGTACCACAACATAATCCCATAACATAGTCCCATGTTGGTCTGGGACTTGGCCCATGTTGATCTGGGACAAAAAAAAGAATGTGCCAACTGTGGTTCTTGCCTAGCATGTCTTAAGAGGCGTCTAATGGTTTACGGGCTTTTGGGTATGTGACTGAGTAGGCGACGAGCTAGCCACTTGTCACTCCTTTTTTACAGCTTTCAATCCAACCCAGCCAACTGTCCCATGTTGGTCTGGGACTTAAAAATAATGTGCCAACTGTGGTTCTTGCCTAGCATGTCCTAAAAGGCGACTAATGGTACATCGGGTTTTGGGTGTGTGAATGCGTAGGCGACAGGTTAGCAGCTTGTCACTGCTTTTGCTCAATTTTCCATCAAACCCAGCCCGGCTTTATTTTTTTTTTTAATGTGGTTGAAGAGGCATGCTGCCCCTTTGACTCTGCCTACCCCTTCGGGGATTATAGGCGTGATGTTATGTATGTATCACAACATAAAATACAATATATCTCGTATGCCTCTCGTGTATCGGTCAGACCACTCTCCGTTTATACATTTTGGATATTATGTTACACTTTTTGGTCCTGGTAAAGATAATATAAGTAATAGGCTAGATGACTAAAAAATTCTGTTTAGTCCGTCAGTTAGATTAAATGAATATATCCGTCAGTTAGATATAAAAAATATTGAACACGTATTTTTTTATTTATTTGTCAAACAAACATTGACAAAGATACAATGCATTCAAGTTGCACGTGACGTCGCGCTTTAGTAAAATTTTTACAAAATAGTGACATCGCAAGCCCCCACTCCAAATCTTTGATGCTCTTTATCTTTGTGATTTTAATTAATAAAGCGAAAAATATACGTCTAGTATTTTTGTATAATCTAACTGACGGACTAAATAGAATTATAATTTTTGAATGCAGTCATAATCCCTATTATTAAAAAAATGTGCAAACGTTATTTCTCCCCTTATTCGCCTTCACTAATCAATTTGTAGTAAAAACGTCTCTTAAAGTGGAGTGCAGTCCTAAGTGTAACTCCAAGCGATACGAACAGCTTTAACAGGCCAATAAAGCTTCTTCTCCGTCCCTCGATTGAGACAATATATATATTGCTATACTATGCTTTACTGACTATGTACACCAGCCGCACCTTACTGCATGTTTTGATGTTTTGATATCTTATTGAACATTATCATTTTCGTCGTGATCCATTTTAAAGCACTTATAAATTGAGGTCAGTCGATGTGCAACTGCAATGCACAAAATATTTGTATCTAACTAACTGATGATACTTAGAGAATCATTGGACTTTCTTCAGTGAACTGCATTTGGCCCATACTAATTCAAATATTTTATATTACGGTACACCGTTGTATAGCTTTTATTAATAAAAGCCGTACCGGACAATAAATAAATTTCCTTCTAACTGTATACGCATATTTTTTCCTATGATATGTAGATAACTGACAAAAATAGATACACATTAGATATCTATGTCAGTATATTCCCCTTAATCACTGAACAACCCAACCAACAAAACTCTTTAAAAAGCCGCGCCGTCTTCAAGGTCAAAATAGTCAATCAGAAAGCTCCTTTTAAAGATAAAGCTTTGTCCTTTGGCACAAAAAGGTTGAAAACGTCTACAATAAGTAGTAGTTAGTATATGTAGTAAGTAGTCCTGAGTATATTGGCGCAGAGGGTCGGGTGCCCACCAGACGGGGCTTCGTTTTGCTCATCGCGAAGGCCGCCCGGTCGCCAAACCCGCTCCTCGGATATGTGTCACTATAACACTAAGTATGCATCGCCCGCAAATAAAGCATTAGGCGTAACCTTGCTGCGCTCAACACAACGGTTTTTGTAACACATCAACGTCGGCACTTGCTTTACACAAGAAAGAAAAGCAATCTTTTCAGTGTTTGCTCCTTCGTAATTTGTATCTAGAATATAGTACCATAACTGAGTTTCTGATTCCCAGCGCACCGCCAAAACTGGTTAAATTATCATATTTGGGATATTAAGCAAATAGTTTTGGTAATTGGTTTGTTGCGGTATGCAACAAACCAATACCGTGATAACATCGGACATGGTGCCATAAACATCTAATTAGGTATTATATACCTAAATATATAGCGTAAATAACTTTGATACCATAGATTAGACCAGGTGACGGGTGTTTAGGACCCATAACCATATTCAATATACGACCATATTTCCCCCTATGGGGTTTTAAACCTGCATCCTTTCGCGATCAGTGTTCCTTTCATCAATAAGTGACATTCTACTCTTCAAGTCAGTTTGTTTTTTATCCTTCAAAACTACGCAGGAAAGAAACATCGAAATCTGTGTGGGCGAAGCCTTATACGCAAGCTACTCCCTTAGCAATAAAACTATATTTATAAAAGACGAGTATCCCACTCACTCGGGATAAAGGTATGCGCCACATTTCGGCCAGCCAGACCAACCTTGACAATGTCCCCTAACCAACTGGCGCGGTCTTCTTTTTCTTTTGACCCTCACTGTTTTTATTATGTTTTTAACCTTTGTGGACCGGCAGTCTGCTCTTTCACCAAGTGTTTATCGCAATAACAATCCTAATATGTTGGAGAGATATAAAACAATAATTGACTTTTTAGTGACACGAAAGATCTAAAAAGTTATGCATTCGACGAGAAGTCAAACTAACTTTTTGCAACACACGCGCTTACTCGGCAGTTTTCTGTCAAAACCCATTGATTACCTTAATTTTAAAGATTTTTTGGTAATAGGTACATTTTGATTTTCGCGACAAGCTGGCCACTTGTCACTTCTTTTTAATAATTTTTCATCTAACCCAGCCCAGTTTTATTGTTGGCTGAATGTGGTTAAAGGGGCCTGCTGTCCCTTTGACTCTTCCCACCCCTTCGCGGATTACGGGCGTAATGTTATGTGTGTATGTGTGTATGTGTGTGTCTTATTGGTATATAAGTATTCCATTTTCATTTCTGAATAATTTATTTCACAACAATTACAACAAGACTTTATTAAGTACTAGCTGTGCCAGCGGTGTCACCCGCGTTTATGGTTAATATTATATAGACTATTTCCGTCATACATGATTTCTATGGAACTATAACCATTAAGGCTGCACACGCGAAGGAAGCTTAAAAATGGAGTAACTTCTCCCGTTTTCCCAACATTTCCCTTCACTACTCTGCTCCTATTGATTGTAGCGTGATGAAAAGTATACTATAACCTGCCCAGGAGTATGAAGAATAATTGTACCAAGTTTCGTTAAAATCCGTCGAGTAGTTTTTGTTTCTATAAGGAACATACAGACAGACAGACAGACAAAAAATTTACTGATTGCATTTTTGGCATCAGTATCGATCACTAATCACCCCCTGATAGTTATTTTGAAAATATATTTCATGTACAGAATTGACCTCTCTACAGATTTATTATAAGTATAGATAACTAACCAATATCCATGTGGTCGCAAGCGTGAGCAAAATCAAATTTGTACTTAATATAGAGCAGTTGTAGCTACTGATCTAGTACGATATCAAAATAATAATAAAAACATTGCACCTCCATAGCCGCATTTTGTGCGAAATCAGTTCAAGTAACAACCAATTGTTGCTAGATTGCGTGTGCGCTTCTTGTTACGTACGTAGTTCGTGTGTAGTTATCGGGAACAGAACCAGAACTATTCGTGGTGTTACTCTCAACATCGCATAACTACAATTTTCCTTTTAGGGTTGTAACTTTTTTAAATATATTCATTGGTTCTCTTTAAGAGCGGTACCTCGTCTTGCAATGTAAATCTTGTTAGTTCAAATAGCTCTGAATTTTATAAATAAATATTTTCAATTCTGTTCTTAGACAAAATAAATTAGTATAATAAATAACCGGTAGTGCAGCGCGGGGGAAACAGTAGGATGCGAACCCTCTAAAGACGTCTAGCCACAATCTAATTTATCTAGTTCCCCTATCTTAGCTTCCGTCTAATAACCAGATCTTCCTAAAAGGGTGAGTTCTACGGAAAAAGTGATGAAATATAAATTTTAAATGAAAAAATATCACATTAAGGTTTATTTCCCTACTAAAAATCCTATATTTGCTCGGTTGCAAAAATTGGTTAATTATACCATTTCAAGACTTTCAAGTTTTTCAAGATTGTTAGAGGTCACCGTAACTTTCTTCGAAAATGAAATCCTTGAAATAAACGCTTTCTTTTCCTTCCTCCGTTTTACTTTCTTTCTTTTTTAATGAAGTATACTTATTTTATTATAAACTTAGAATAAGTAAGTAATTTGGGTGTTAGCAGCCCTACCTCGAAACGCGCATATCATCGGAAACGCCTAACATCTTGTACTCTATAATAATTGTTCACTCATGCCTTATACACTAATTTCGTATCTAAGCATCTTCATACAATTATTTTCTATGGATTATCTAGTAATTTACAGATAGGATACAATTTTCTAAAAATGAAATAAATTTGAGACCAAAATTATTATTGATAACTTCTCCTGTTTTCCCAACATTTTCCTTCACTACTCTGCTCCTATTGATTGTAGCGTGATGAAAAGTATACTATAACCAGACAGACAGACAGACAGACAGACAGACAGACAGACAGACAGACAGACAGACAAAAATTTTACTGATTGCATTTTTGGCATCAGTATCGATCACTAATAACCCCCTGATAGTTATTTTGAAAATATATTTCATGTACAGAATTGACCTCTCTACAGATTTATTATAAGCATAGATTATATTAGTTATTATTGATTATATAGCTATTACTGATTTAGTTATTTTTTGGAAGTATTTAATAAGTATTTAATTTATAACTAAATATGTCGCACCGCACAGATATATATCTATTGTTGTAGAAGAAAAGTGCAATGTTAATATTACACATAATGTGTGCACACATGTAAATAAGGTTGGTTGTGCATTTGTGATGCAGTCATCATCTTCCTAAATCGTAATGTCCTAATCCTAGTCGGGGTCTGCTTGAACCATTTTCCTAAATAGAGAGCTATATTTATCCAGTCAGATATAAGATGACAGTCGTCTCAATATCTGCCATTGATCTTTGTGACCCTCTGGTCAGGGGAAACACAGAATTGGATGATTATTACACCTCCAAAGACATTTAAATTTATTTATTATATTTTTAATTATGCTTATAAAATAAATGTGTGTTTATTGCTCTTTAAATATGGGACCTTCCTTACAATGTTCCCTCACCACCTGAAGCGTTACTCACTCTCAATAAATACTGTGAACTAGGTTGTAACGCAATAATTCACGAATTTCAGTTTGTTAGTTCAAATATTAAATAGGTCTAGGTGACTGTAATGAATGTAACTTGATCTACTTTAATTATAAACATTTCTCAACACTGTTTGTTTTGTGTGCTATTTGTTATTAACATGATAAAATTGAAGTGAGGTTAAATTGCACATTATTTGTCTTATATTTAACCTAATTAAATATTAAAGTAGGTCTAAGTTTTAACTATGATTTGCACTTTTGGTTTTTCAAACTATTTTTTATTACAGAAAAAAAAATATTTTATTTTTGCATGCAATTATTTTTTACTACGCGGGAACGGGAACTACGTGAGTGAAACCGCGGGGCGCTGCTAGTATTAAATATACAAAATGACGCGTCTAGATGTCCAACAAAAGGAGACGCATTAGCTATTGTAGAAACTACCTGATGTAACTTGTATTTTTATATTTTTTTATAGAACTATTGTTAAAACATTTTTATAAATAGACAATGCGATAAGGCTAGCGAATCGAAACGATGAACGTGCAAAGTGTTGGATAGATTAGTCATCGTAACAATATACTTAATAAAAAGCTTTATCTGCGTATCTAATGTAATGTAACAACAGATGTCCTTGGTTCAGGTTCAAGGCGAGCGTGTCTACATGCTCGGGCGCTCCTCCATGGCATATGGCATAGGAAAGACCTTCGAAATATTTTTCAAACGAATTTACCTACATATAGGGCTGCCTCGGGTTGTATAGATTGTGCCTAATAACTTGACACAAAACAATTCATTGGTATTATTTTCGCTTAAGGTAAATCAATTTAAGCAGGCTATCTGACTAAAAACCTTTGCCCATGAAATACAGCAAATTTGAATCATGCCATCATCATCCTAAAATCCCACCTAATTTAACTATATAGCATTTAGTCCACTGCTGCACGCTATAATGAAGCTTTTTGTAAGCCTCCCCGTTACAAAAATACCTACACTAGCTGTTGCCCGCGATTTCGTCCGCATTCATGGTCTATTCTTCTTCTGTGCATAATAAATCAATATCGATTAAGCTTTTTTAATGTGAAAACGGAACAAACATGCAGACAGACATACTTTCTCATTTACTTAGTAAGGATAGGATTAAAAAAGGGGTATGTTAACATTGACAGCCCTATTAAGAATGAGCAAACGTTTCGCAGTACTACCAGGAAGGTTTACGAGGAGGCCGCGTCGATCCATTATCATACTAATGGGGTGGTTCCACACAACCTGTTAGCGAACACCGAATTATGCGCAAGCGTCGCGCCAAAACACCTGCGCGGATTTCTGACGAAAAAATGATTCGACAGCAAAACGTTTACTGAGAAAAGCGTGCAGGTTGAATGACTTCATTAATATAGATTTTTATTTATTATACCTATTATTTTTGGCATACATTTTAGTGAGTAATTGATTTTAGGTTACAAGTAAATCTATTAAATATCTAAAATTGACGTTAGACATTGTTTATATTAATCGATAATAAATAAATAAAGAATATGTTTAACAACTAAATACAAATTTTGAGGTAAATATTGGAAGTTTTGATATAGGTTTAATTTAACTTTGAAAGATTAAAAAAAAATTTAGGTAATGTTTGGTGTAGAAAATTGACAATCCATAAAATTTCAAGACATAAATAATTATTAAACACCTAAAAACGAATGAAAAACATAGCAACAAGTATGTAAACAAGATTACTATAAATAGCAAGTGCCTGAAATAAACAGATTCTCCTAACGTCAGTTAATGAGAAGCATGATTATGACACAATGTTTTTTAAGATTATAACCTGTACGGCACGATACGATAACCTGTTACACGTTCCATAAGTCTGAATGACGCACTTGAGTGCGAAATAAAACTCAACAAAAACCACATATCTATTCTTCAATTTACTCCGCAAGCTTTATTAATAAGCACTTTCCACCACTATTCCATGTCATGGACATAGTCGATATCAAATTGTAGAATAAGTTAATAGAGCCAAATGCCCGTTTGCGAACTCAGCTCGTTATTCGATATCGTCGATGTGGGTCGACGAAAGTATCCAAAAGTAAATACTACTCACTGCGGAACTAACTGCGAAAATTTTGTTGAGTAATACGATCCAAATGTGGAGTGCTGACGGTGGTCATCCGGTTACCCGTACGCTCAGCCCGCGAAAACTATTTACACGGTCGCCTACACGTGATAACTGGTTGGTAACATTAACATTATATTTTAAATAATCACCTTAAATTTCCTTGCATCTTACAGTCGCCATAAGTCAGTTCAAAATTTGAACGTATTTGACATTTTATTATATATACACGTACGTACATACATATCATCACGCCTCCAATTCCCGCAGGGGTAGGCAGAGTCCAAACAGCAACAAATCATTTGCCAACCAAAAATTAAACAAAAATTAAAATTTTTAGGGTTAAATGTAAAAAAAAGTTATGACAAGTAGTTAACTCGTCGCCTACCTAATCATAAACCCAACAACCAATACACCATTAGTCGCCTTTCATAGCTTGAATAGCTTGAAGCAAGGAATACAGTTAATATCCCCCGCCGGGGTCCTCGGTTTGCCGATTGGACCTGGACAATCCAGGGCTGAAGCTAAGAGGGACCCCGAGGTAGGCCGTGACTGGTGTTTTGCCAGCCAGTTGCGGCACCGGCCACAGTTTTGTCGTCGGCCGGACTTGGATTGCCGAGGAAGAGTAGGAGCTGGGTGTTGTCGTTGTCCGCCTCCCTATCCTCGGCAACCCAGCAGGGGCGCACTGCCAAACGCGTGGCACTGGCACTCCCGCGCGTACAGGGCCTTGCCATCAATTCGCCGGTCGCCGGGCAAAAGGCGGCCCCCATAAAGATCTCCGCGTATCCTTCTGTCTTAACAGAGAGCACAGCGTGAGAGTGGGCCTACGACGCCGATCGCGGGGACAACCGGCATCTGTCTCCTAGGCGGAGTTGGTTAAGACGTGCTGAGTGGCCAACACGTCCCGACGTATACGCGTGCTCGTTGTTGTGCATCCGACGCTCCTGTAGGGTGCACAACAGCGACCACCGCCGCGCGAGGTGAGCCGCGCATTGCGGCACGCTTCCACCTGGAGGAGCTATTGCTAATTCTGACAATGGGGATACCGGCTCCACAAGTACCTCGCAGAAATAGGCCACGTTAGGATTTTATTTGAGTCCGACACACCGCCCTCTCCCCGAGCATAGGGAGACAGCTCGTGGGAGTTTCCCCAACGGAAAAAACGCCAAATTCCTAGCGTATTCAGCGAAACAGTCCTGAGTCAAAAACTTTGTACTAACATTCGGTGCATTTGTTCGAACATCAGTCAAAAACAACTGGGCAGTTTTTATGAAACCTATGACTGGACGTAAAAACTTGTGGCAATAATAAATAATTAATAATAAAAATAAATTCTTCAGACTGACACACCAATTCCCTAGTCCCAAACTAAGCTTTTGCTTGTGCTATGGATACTAGGTGAACGGATAGACATACTTAAATACGTTTATAAACATCTATGACTCGAGTACAAATGTCCATGTTCATCACACGAAACATTTGCCCCTAGCGGGATTCGAACACGCAACCCTTGGTTTCATGGCCAGGGTCTCTGACCACTCGACCAACGGGCCAGTCAATCTGAATTCCGCGCGTTCAGAATCGCGGCCAAAAGCAAATCATGTATCAAATACTAAAAAGTAAATTTTCATTGCTCCGAGACACATGCATTTGGTTTATTAAAAGTTCTTTCTCTCAGCTCTTGATTAGTCGAGTTCCAAGCTTTTAATGATTTACTTGTTAATTTAATTATCGAAAGCCATTTTTATACGGGCTATTAAAATAAACGTTCAAGTTCTCATTCTCTACAAACACATCATATAACGTTGCACCAGCAGATGCGTAACGCTACATACATTGTAGCCAACTAATCTGCACACTGGACCAGTTACGTACTCGTACGTCGATCGACGCGATCTTTTTACGCCAGACTAATATCGCTTAAACGTCGGTCGCAATTATTCTTAATTATTGCGAAGTAAAAAATTAACCTTGAATCAGAGGCAGGAGTTAGCGACCGTTTGAATATTAATTCGCGCGATGAGTGAGCAAATACTGAATATTCAACGTCGCGCGCGAGCGGGCCCGCGCGCACGCACGGGACGCGCCGGGAGACGGATAAACGCCAGTGAAGAAACTGCGGCAATGAATTGGGTGCTGTTTTTTAAATTATTCTGACTACATGCAAATGTGACGTCACTGGCTCATATTTCACATTTTTATATTATTAGTAGACTGTCCACCCTTTAGGAGATTGCGAACTTGATTATATGTGTGTAAGCAATTTACCGAACTGTAAAATACCCTATTGCCTGTAGGCGGTGCAATTCTTCTACTTTTATCGTAACCACGATGACCACAAGTGAGACTTACAGATTATAGATATAAAGAGACATTTAATTTTACTGTCTTAGTAAGTTTACTAAGACATTCCATCACAAATTATTGTTTAGCCAGGAGGTTGAACAGTAATTTAGTGAGAACGCTGTGGTACAATTTTATAAATATACCGCTCAATAATGTATATTCAGACTTCCATTTTGAGCATTCATTCCTGCAATGCGTTAGCATTAACTAGGGTGTCCTTTGCTTTGCTTTTAGTGTGTAACTCACGTAACTTACTTACTTTACTATAGCGGTGGAAAGATCGACCCCAGAAGTTGAAACGCACGCATGATTCACAGCGACACGCAATCCTAATTGAGTTCGGCGGAAATCTTTCGAATAATGCCACCAGTAGTCATAGTCAGTAGTCGTAGCCTGGATGTAAATACTATATCATACCGTAATAATGAAGAAATTGTTAAAAAATTATATTTAATATACTGAGCGCTGTTTTCATTCGCCTTTTTCTTTACTGCTCATCTCGGTATGTTGTGAGGCGGCCCCGCCACGCCTACCGATGTGCGTGATTACACTACCAGTTTTTGAGCACCATTCATACGATTGTGGGACGCCCCCTCTACTCGAGCGGCCACGAAATTTTATTGATAACCAAAAAAACTGGATAGAAATTCTAAAACACAACAATTTTATGGAAAATGCCATTAATGGAAAATACTAACGACAGAATTTTCCCTTGTTTAATTAACCAAATGTTCACAATACTTTCCGTACAAATTCCAAAATACAAATTATTTCCCGCACTAATCAGTGAAATCCGGTTACCGGTTTACCAGCAAAAGATTCAAACCCAATCTTTGATCGGATCCATTTAATAACTTGTTTACCAAATTGTTCCAGGTCTTTCCAGTGAATTCTCCTCCAATAATATAATATCTAGTATGATGATGCATTTGCTTGTAAATCTATATATAGTTTAAAACAAAGTCGCCGCTTCTGTCTGTTCGCTTAGATCTTTTAAACTACGCATGCTTATATGCTACGATACAGTTTTCACCAATATACATACTATAAATAAGTATATAGAGTGGTTCAAGGCGAAGGTTTATATCTACTTTCATATTGTTTTGTGCTCGCTATGCGAAGCCAGGGCGGGTCTCCACATAAAGTCTATAGGACACCGACCTAATACCTTTACATCTCAAATAACCTATCTAAGTTAAGAATCTTTATCTTTGAATGTAGACACCTTCTAGTGTTATCCTCGGATAACACCATAATGATGTTCATGACCAAGACATTCCAGTTTTGTAACCAAGCACATATGTATTAAATAATATCAGTTTACAGTGGAAAACGCGATGATTGGGTGCGAGTGTTGACTACCCTACATTGAAATAATATTAAAAGTAAAAGTACTTTGTTAACGTTAACTCTAACTTTAAATATACAAAATTAATTGAAAAATTTTACGAGCAATATCTGGCCCCAAAAAAATATTTACCGACTATCCTATTCCGTAGTATATATAGATATTTACATTTCGACAAGCTCGGTGGCGCATTCGGTAGTGACCCTGCCCCATGCGCCAAGAGTTGTAGGTTCGATCCCCACCCAGGACAAATATTCGTATGATGAATACTTGTGTTTGTTCTGTGTCTGGGTGTTAATATCCAATATTTAAGTATACCTATATTTGTAATACCACTGATGATTTTGATATTCGTAACACAAGTGCATAAGCTACTTACCTCGGCGTCAGATCAATGTATGTGATATAGTTTAATATTTATTATTTTAAGGTTCCATTTTGAATCGATTTTTAAATTTTTCGGGTAGGATAAACAAACTAACTAACTAAACTTGGTCGTGTATTAATAGAAGGTGATGTTCGGAGTCACCAAAACCGTAGTAGAGCTTGTATGAAAAGGATCATGAATGTTGAAGAAGCAAATGAGGTGTGTAAGGATCGTATCGTACCATATGGCGTTCGGTTCTCTCTGCCTACCCCGCTAGGGAAGTGGCGTAAAGTTTAGTTAGTTAAATTTCAGATAAACAATTAGGCTCATAATGTCCATTCCATTCCTTATTCCGCGTTCCCTTCAATTTGCATCAAGTTTCCATGAAGTTTGTAAGGTCTCAGCAACATAAGCTAACCTTAAAAAAAATCAATACAGGAAAAATCAAGCAAGGAAAAAAATTATAAAAGCGTGAAAATACTTCCAAGCTCTCCGTGTCAGACTAAGCGATTGAAATTTAAACTAATTTTACTCCTCTATTTGATCAATAGGTACGTGCCTTAAACTATACTATCCACCTTAGATCAAACAAAACTTTTCGGATAAAATGTATAAATATCCCTATTTGTACGTATTAGGTAAGCCGCTATAACTGACCTGTAGATACAATGTTATGCCATGCAACCTATCCATAATAAAACTGATGTAGGTATACAAATAAGCTTGAGCTTTTTTTAAAATATGCCGCCCTAGGCACCGGCCTACTCAGTGGGCTTCGGTTAGACCATCACGAACCAATCTTTTTGGAAATAGTTTAAAATGTTAAACTAATTATTCTTCTTGGAAATTCGGTGGTTTTGTAGCATATATTCGTGTTATTATTAGGTAGGTCAGAATATTTTGTCTTTCATCTACGACCAAAAAAATATCAATTCATATAAAATACTTGAGATAACTGTAAATTTTGTAAGATGTGTGTACTACTTAATATGATTTTGGTAAGTACGAGTAAACAATATTATATAGGTAGGTACGATGACCCTATCTGTAGTCACCTGATAAATAAAAATTAATAGGAAAGTAACTATAGTTAACCAGTTTTTCAACAGCTACAAAATTGTATATTAGCTACCAAAGAAATTCAAATAGCCCTGATCTACTATTTTAATAAAATAACAATGTTATTTGAAACAGTAACAAGTTATATAAAGTTGCTTACCATAAGAAATGTATGGAATAACAAAACTTCGCAAAAATTAAGTTAAATGGGTAAATAGGTAGTGTAAATTATATCGGATGCCTTTTTAAAGTCGTTTCGTGTTATTTTGAATTTTCAGCAAATTGATTGAAAACGTAGACTTATCAAAATACTTACTTGATATTAATAATGCTGGTCCACAAAGGTCATCATGAGTTAAAAACAATTACTCGCGAAGGAAGTCGTGATCTTTAGCAAACAGTTCAAGCGTGGAGTTACGGATGAATAGGTGACTTTGCTTAATTGTTGCTAAATTAACATTTTGATTTCGTACGATATGCGCACTATATTCAAACTGAAACACCTACTTATCCATTTGGTACGACAAAGTTGCTACATTAGTTAAAAGCAGTCATAATATAAAAAAGTTTAATTACACTAAGCTAAACAGGTACATTTACACAGAGAAAATCAATATGTACATAGAGAAACACAGAAACACTGAAAATTTAACAATCCGTATAGATCGCAAAAAGCGAATGGTATCGTCCGCACGGATTACGCTAAACGTTGATTAAATAAACAATTTTTTTGTATGTCCACTTACTGCGAGGTTGTTCTTCCATTAATCACAATAAAAATGAAAAACAAAAAATACACCGAGCACAAGTCTTCCAAAACACGCAATCTAAGTGTAGCGCTTCATAATTCACAAGAAAAATGTCTGAATAATGCATATTTTCCACTTGCAGCCGTAACTTTAGACACTTTATGCTTTAGCTCAATTTTTATATGCGGATCTACTTTTTAAAAAGACTCGGAGTAAACTCTAATTTATTAGCCTTTTTACTGTCCATTAGTTGCAAGGCATTTAACTTTTTTTGACATAATAAATATTGAAATACCAGTCGATTGGTTGATTAATTAAAAAAGTAACACGCCTGACGTTCTCGTAATTAATTTGAACAACTCAATTAAAATCCGAGCCACCTTGTAAATTCGCCGGGTATAAAACTTCGACTCTCGACTTCACATTGTACATTTTCAAAAACGGTTTTGGCATAAAAACTTAACTCACCCAAAAGCTTTCCACGTAGTGAGAAAACAGGAAAACTCCCGGAAGAGACATGGTTGCCGGATAAGGCTCGAGAGTGGACTGACGGAGGAGACACGCCGGGCTTTTTATTTATACACTTTTTGTTTACTAACATCACACAGGAATTTCTTTATCTGTTTCGTTAGGCGGCTCTGTCAACTCGGCGGTGCGCCGGCGCGCGCGAGGCGTAAAACTACCGACTACCGACTGAGCCGGCCGCCTCCTAGCGCCCCTATATACCTACATACTTCTTGCTTTGCCCGACCGTTCACGCTCTACATCCAACAATTAATAACTATGGATCTTGGATATCGAACAGTAAGTATTGATAAGTATTGATGACTAGAATTACTTTGTCCGACTTACTTCCACGCAACGCGGTTGCTATGATTGACCCAATCAGCCCTCATATCTCGACGAAGGGCCTGTAGTGGTAATGATTTGTGAAATTAGATCAAGGTCCGTGTATTTAGATCATATGTGTACAGGATGATTCGTAGTGTCTTTTACTCGAAAAATGCTGACACATCAGATTCCGGACATTCCTACTGCTCGGTTTCATCAGATATAACAATTCATTAAAAGAAATACGTTTTCATTCATCGTCCATTTAAACGTGTTCAAAGTAGTAAGTTCTTTAGTATCGAATATCGCTCCAACAAAATTTCACATTCACAAGCACACGAATGAGACATCATTGTCTTAAAAATTATTCAGGCGCTTAATACATTTTCTATTGTATTTACATCGTTTAGACATTCATCATTAGTTAGTACATATAGATATATAGTATTCCACTTACGGTCTCAAGAAAATAGTGTAATTACGGGTGTGAGTTAACACCCCCCTAACGTTCACCAATCACTACCACCACCAAATTATAAATAAAATCGATAATTGGAAACGAAAATTGGGCCACGCCTGCTTGACGTCTGTGATTCCTCGTTTCAAGATATGACGTCCTCACTGAAGACCTTACAGGAGAATCAACAATTATCTAAAAACGTATTGATATTGTGACAGTAAATGTAGGCAACAATATTTTGTGTTTATTAAATTCCACTTGCCACCAGGCCCTGGCCAGGTTTGTGTACCTATAATTTTTTTAATAAGTTTTACTTAGTCGGAAAGCTAACCAGTCTTACGCCTAGCTTGTGTCTGGATAGGCTCCAATTCGATTCTGCGACAGTCTAGGTCATGACCCCTATGACCCTCCATGAATCCGGCCTTGTGGAGTTGCATAAACGCCGTAAGTACTTTTAATACGTCTGGATCTCACACGCCCTGTATTAAGTGCACGTTGTCGCGCAATTTGAAACAACAGACATCATTTTTAAAGTGATGCGCCTCCGCCACCGCTGCAATGATTGATGGCCATATAATGACTGTGATGCATCAACATTACGCCCAGATTGTTTGTGAGTGCACAATATGTGCTTAATGTCAATTTAACCAAAACAATGAGTGACCTATGTCTCAAGTACGTGGCAATAAAAATTCATAAAATTCCTTGAACCTTGTCGACTGGTTGTAAAATGAACAAGGCTTCTGAACTTACGTACCACGTGATTGGCAAGAATATAAGGTGTAAATAAGCATTTTTATTCTATAATCGGAATACCTATATATTCTTTCATATTTATTACATATAAGTAACTTCAATTCATTTATTTATCACTAGCTGTGCCAGCGGTGTCACCCGCGTTTATGGTTAATATTATAAAGACTATTTCCGTCATACATGATTTCTATGTAACTTCAACCATTAAGGCTGCACACGCGACGGATGCTTAAAAAATGGAGTAACTTCTCCCGTTTTCCCAAAATTTCCCTTTACTACTCTGCTCCTGTTTGTAGCGTGATGAAAAGTATACTATTCGTTTCGTTGAAATCCGTCGAGTAGTTTTTGTTTCTATAAGGAACATACAGACAGACAGACAGACAAAAATTTTACTGATTGCATTTTTGGCATCAGTATCGATCACTAATCACCCCCTGATAGTTATTTTGAAAATATATTTCATGTACAGAATTGACCTCTCTACAGATTTATTATAAGTATAGATAATAGGTGGCAAAAAGGTGTCAGGGTAAAGTCAGTGGCGTAGCGTAGGGGGGAAAGGGGGGCGGTCCGTCCCAGGCGGCACTTTTTGGGGGTAGCAAATAGTAAATCGTTCCTGGGTTACAATGTCGGTGGAGCGGGTATTTGTGCCAACTGTGTGTGGTTCTTGCCTAGCATGTCGTAAAAGGCGACTAATGTTATATCGGGTTTAGTAGGTAGCGACAAGCTAGCCACTTGTCGCTACTATTTCATATTTTTCCATCTAACCCAGACCTGTTTTATTTTTGGATGAATGTACTTTGCCGACCCCTTCGTGGATTATGGGCGTGATGTTATGTATGTATGTATGTATGTAAATAATAACAAGGACCAGTGTCTATGTTGCCCCCAACTGTGATTGCCTAAAGTTCAAAAATCATGCTTTTATACGTAAAAATCCGTGCCGTAACTTATATTTTAAATGTACTCGCAAAAGTTCTAAACAATTTATCTTTTAGTTTGCTTAAAAAAGTTACGAATGAGTGTTCATCACACTTCCCCCCAACGTTTCACTTCACTTTACAACATACATGATTAAGTAATGAGACGACCAAATATAAACACTACTTACACCATCCTATTAATTATCCTACTTACTATCCAATTACAAAATTCGACTCAGGACATCATGACTCGGAAAAAAATTTAATTAAATATCCAGGACTCTGGGTGAATGAATCATGATGTTATGAACATTGCTACACTCTCATAACGCAACCGTAATAAGGGTGCTTTCACACCAAGGTGGGTCTTAGTAATTTAACATAAAACGCAATAAAACTGATGAATTTGCAACTTCTTCATCTGATTGGCATCTGAAGGGCCTTAGAAATGAGTCCCTAATTTTATCAAATTAGGTCCGTTTTTAGCTTGAATAAGAACCTCTGAAATTAGGCACAGTCCATTTCATTATCTACTGAAATATTGCTGCTTCGAAATATCTTCAGCTCGTAAAATATGAAATTATTACTTATCTACCCGCTGAAAAATCGGAAGGGGCCTCTACATATGATAGATACCCGTTTTATTTATTTTTTAAAACACTAACACTATGTCAACCGCTATTTGGACGAACGATCCCAATCTTAAAACATAAGTACAAACTTAGAATTAACAGCATGCTTCCCAAAGCATATCTATAAAATCCAAGTAGAACGATTACACTAATCTGACTAATCAGTTTCTCTAGAAATCATGATTATGTTTCACAGCTGTATAAAAGTATACATTTAATTCAAATTCAAAATATCTTTATTTATATAGGCTTCAAGAAAGCACTTATAAATAGTCAATATACAAAAAAGAGAACAAATAATACTACCACCGGTTCGGAAGGTAGAATCTATCGAGAAGAAACCGGCAAGAAACTCGATAGTTACTCTTTTAAATGCCAATTATACAATTTTGTAAACTTAATTAATCTACACTTAAGACTAGATATCACTGCAGATGAACAATTCATTATGAAGTTAACCATAAATCTTTGTCATTGAGGAATTCTTCGATCTTGTAATAGCCCTTACTCATTAAAAATTATTTAATGCATAATTTGAATCTATGTAAGGGTAATGTTAAAATACTTTGTGGTAGTTTATTGAACATTTTAATACTTAGACCAATAAATGAATTACCACTTTTTTGGAGTCTATGATTTGGAACAGCAAATAAAAAAATAATAGGCGATTATATATGAAAGGAGAGACGTGGTATTACTTTGCTGTTCCTCTCGCACCGCCCAGCTTTAGTGGAATCGCATCCTTACACTGCCGATAAGGTGCCGGGTTAGGTTCTCGGTCGGGCTAAATTGGAAAATAACTTTCCTGAATTGGCTTGAGTGCGGGCGTAATAATAGGGTGATCTATATTATCTAAGTATTCATATTTCTATAACACATATCGCTTTCTTCCAAAGCTTGCCAAGCTTTTTTTTTTTTTACAGTTTCTTCCATCTGCACTGCTAATGTTATCACTGTCAGTAATGCAGTCGCAAATGTACCTACAATGTTTACTAAGCAAGATCATTTGTTTTTGATTGTTTAGAATCGTTTTAAAATAGGTGCCTACATATTATTTTAAAGCGTTGCAGCCATTACGGATATCAAATCATAGTGTATCCCACAGACGAGTAATGTGTGTATTCCACACCAGTGCTGCCTCTAGCGGATTTTTTAAAACATTTTCAGAGGAAAAATGATCTCAGTTATTTCTATAAGTACTTTATTTAGTTGCTACAAGGAAAAGCTAAAGTTTAAGACATGCGGTCAAGAAATCTAGCTCAAATACTAATAATAATAAATCAAATACTTACTAATTTTATTCATTTTCCTTAATTAAAATAATTAGAATTATCTTGATGGATACTTATGAATCTACAATATCTATTATACTGTGGAATTATTCATAGTCCTACTATATTTAAGCTATTGAACAATAACAGTGGAAATTTTAATGAAATTCTCAACACACGGAATACAACAGTTCAACACTTTTTACACATACAAAAAAATTTGATCCATCACAATTAAATTCATATAGGTACGAGTGAGTTGTACAACTTCATAAAAGAGGTACTAACATATTTCGTCCGCAATTCCCGAAGGGGTAGGCAGAATCCAAGGAGGGCGGAAGGGGCGGTCCGTCCCGGGCAGTCGGTCGCGGACCTCTGGTCCTGGTGGGCCTTATATTATCTCCAAGTTCCTATAATCAACTTAAAGCAAACAGTAAGAACCTCCCCACTGCACTGCCCCACTAGGGACCTCATACAGCTATTTGCCGCCCCAGGACTAAAACAAGCTTAGTCCGTCACTGGAAGTAGGTAAGCTCTTTAAACCAAATTGTGAAAAAGTACATAATCATTACAAATACAATATACTGAAATTTTGTTCATTATTTTATAAACTATTTTATTATTCAAATATTGCTAATGTACATAACTACATATACCGTGCATTTGCCACATTTTAATTGCAGCCTGTGTACCTACATAACTTTATCGTGCATTTGCTACACTTTCGCAGTAGAACGTACTACGTGTGATTGGGCTTTACTATAAAATGACATAACATTGGCATTTGTTATCACTTAGGGGTGAGAGTTTCCCGCTCCCCCGCCAGCCCGGTAGGTAGTAAAGGCCGCCTTCGGCCAACTACCGACGTCCTCTCACAAAAAAAAAAAAAAAAAAAAAAAAAATTATCACTTTGCATTTGACAGCTAGCGGCTTGTAGAAGTGTTAGGTACCTACCTACATCAATTGTTTTTAAATTTAAATTCAAAACCACTACGAAAACGCTGAAACCGCAAGTTAGTTAAAAATGCAATTCAAGAAAGTAACACACGTCTTATTTGACTTAGACGGGCTTCTTATTGGTGAGTTCTAAAATATATCTTTGAAGTTTTTAAAGTAATAAAGTTCATTTATTGCATAACATTTACATAAATAACATATTAAAACTTTTTTACAGATTCTGAAACCATTTACGCTGAAGCCTATACTGTTATTTGTGCCAAATATGGGAAAGAATTTACGTGGGAGAGGAATTCCACATTGCAGGGGCGACAGGGGCACGAATGCGCTGAAAGAATATGCAATGATTTAGAGCTTCCTATTAATAAGCATGAGTTTTTGAAACAGTGTATCGAGATTGCTCAAGATAAATTAATAAATGTAGAACTAATGCCAGGTATGTGTGACATTCTTTATCAATTTTCTTTTATTTCTTAACCATTCGTTTTTAAGTGTGTAGGTATTTACTAATGCCCTTTAACAATGATGGTTTAAGAGACAGACAGTAAATATAAAAAATTGCATAAAAAGACTAGTGACCACTTTGTGCTTATGCTGACAAATATTTATGCTAAATTTTTTATTAATCCAGCAACATACTAAAAGAGGGATATTTTACAAAACCAACTAACTCATATGGTCCACCATCAAATAATAAAAACATTTGAATATTTCAAAATTACAACCAGGCTAATTACACTGTCCCTTCCAACCTGTTACAAAAGCTCCTAAATGCTTTAAATTTCTGTTTTTCAGGGGCCTTAAAGTTAGTAGAACACCTCCACAAGTATGGTGTGCCAATAGCCATGGCCACCAGCTCAAGCCAAGACAGTGTGGACATGAAGATGCAGCATTACAAAAAATTATTGAGTCTGTTTAACCACATCACCATGGGACATACAGACCCGGAGGTGACAAGAGGGAAACCAGACCCAATTATTTTCCAAGTGTGCGCCAAAAGATTTCCTGATAATCCTATGCCTGAAAATGTAAGTTTTAATGAAGCTATGGCTAATATTCATAGTGTTTGTCAGAATTTTAGAAGTGTCTTAGAATTAAGGTGACCAAGCTAAAAAAAATATTTGTGGAAAATTCAACACATTAAAGTCAACACATTATTTTTATGTTGTGTCACTTTAATTCTAAACATGTGATATATTACCAAATATAATATACTAAAAATGGCTGAATGACTTTAAAAAAAAAGGAGGAGGTTCTCAATTCGACCATATATATTTTTTTTTTAATTATGCATAACAGCATAACGCATAAAATTTATTTCGCAGAAAAACATTTGGCATACACTCATTAATCATACATTCAAAACCCATAATTTTGTAAGCCAGAATCATCTTCGGGCATAAATTTAATATTCATAATAATTAACAGGCAGAAGCAGAAATGTCGCAGAAAGTTTACATTCAGAATGATCTTTAGGCATAAATTTGATATCCATAATATTAAGAGGCAGAACTATTTATCATATCTCAGAAAGTCTATATTCAGAATCTTTTGGCATACTTTTCATTTTCATGATAAAGAAAGTGAAGTAAATGACTCATCTATTACACTGCAGAAAATTCATAGTTAGAATTTGTATCTCTTACATAACTTACAGCATGCAAGCAAGCATGCAGCATGCAAGCAAGTAGGCAGCATGCAAACAAGTAGGCAGCATGCAAGTAAGCATGCAGCATGCAAGCAAGCAGGCAGAATGCAAGCAAGCAGGCAGCATTCAAGCAAGCATGCAACATGCACGGTTTCTGTCACGGCTCCGGCGCTGCGGGACGCTGGCGGTCCCACGCAACCTTATCGTCGCAGATAGTTTTCGCTCACCATCGCAGCTTTGGCTTGCTGGCCGGCCAGCCTCAACCGCGGCGGCGAGCTCAAACCACCTGTTCCTCATCTCGCGGGCCGCCTTGCCCCTTCGCGCCTACGCGGGCTTGAATTACACTCTAGGGGTAGGGCAGACATGACTACGTGAAATCGGTTTTGCAGCGATTCGTTTCTGTCACTATTGTAGCACAAAATTAAGAGTCTACCCTTTATAGCAAACCTTTTTATGTCATAATAGCATATCAGCGGATGGTATAAAATTCATTAGAATAGAATGTCTTATGAAATTATTACAAAGGAAAATCTACCATCGTAGTATGCCAATTGAAATTATACCGAGTAATCGTCACACTTAATAAATGTTATGCTAAATTAAATTATGCGTAATTTAATTTTGCTAAATGTAATTAGGACAAGTGAAATTTTGCCCATCTTAAAAATATACCAATGGACGATATTTCCAATTTGGACATATGTACCTATAAACATTCGGCCAAATAAGGCATACAAATTATTTTGTATTATTAAAAAATACTAAATAATTTTTATGCCTTGAATATATTCGTTTAAAGAAAATTATACCAATTAAAATTCGGAGCAAAAAAATGCCGCCAGATAGAGGGAACCCGGACAAAACATATTATCATATATGCACAGGAAAACAAACAGTAAAATACACTCGCGAGCAACCAAATCGACTCAAGCGCTACCTCTGTATTCAAACATTGTTTTAAGTAAAAGTATACATTTTAATAAAAATTATGTCATTTGAAAGCTCGAAACTTCAGTTTTTATGAGATTTAATAATTATTAATATCCATGTATACTTTTATTTTATTATTGGTGTCTGAACTTAAATGGGGGAAATTGGGATTTTGGCTAAAGGGATGTGTTCAGAATTGACACAAATAAAACACGTTTTTTTCTTAAGAAGTATAAAATTTATTGATTCAGTATTTGGTATTCCCCCCCCCCCCCCCCCCCCCCAGCCCTAATTATAGCCCGTAGACGGTTCTTCATCGACCTTATCAATTTTTTGACGGTGTCTTGAGGAATACCTTCCCACTCCTCTAACAAAGCTGCCTTCAATTCTCCTAGGCTCAAAGGGGCTGGATTTCTTGCCCGTACCCTTCGTTTGAGCTCGTTCCATAAATGCTCGATGGGATTTAGGTCTGGACTGAGCGCAGGCCAGTACCTACATTGTGCGCAAATCGACTTCTCGAAGGAACTGCTGAGTAACGCGCGCTGTGTGTCATCGAGCATTGTCGTGCATTAGGATGAAGTCTTCGCCAACAAATCCTGCGTAGGGTACAACATGTTCCAGGAGAATATTTGTGATGTACCCATCAGCTGCCAGTCCTGATTCTCGGCCTCCTCCAGGCACAAAAACGAGCTCGGTTTTAACCTCCAACGAGATACCAGCCCACATCATTTAAGAACCGCCACCATAGGCAACGGTTTCTGCAAAACAGCATTGGGAAAATCGCTCTCCCGGATGCCTGTAGACCCGGCCTCTCCTGTCACTGCCATGCAGAAACATCCTGCACTCGTCAGTGAACAGGACCGACCGCCATTGCCCAACGCTCCAGTTGAGATGCTCTCGAGCAAACTGTAGCCGAGCTTGCCGGTGGCCTGCAGTCAATTTGGGGCCCGTTGCAGGCCTTTTTGGAGTCAGGTTGGCTTCCTTCAGATGTCTTCTTACTGTCCACTCGCTGAAAGCTACACCTCGAACACGTTTCAGCTCGCCCTGCACGTCGACACCAGTAAGGTGCCGATTTCGCAGGGTGGTTGAGACAATGAAACGGTCGTCTCGTTCAGAAGTACAACGGTGGCGGCTGGTTGTTGGTCTCCGGGTGAATGCTCCAGTCTCTTAATATCGTCTGTATACAGACGAAGTATACTTGGGATACAGCAGACTGACTCAAGTGAAGCTGGGAAGCGACTACTCGCTGACTTCTTGCAATAAGGCAACATCTTGAGCGGCTTCTGGAGGTGTGGTATCCATAGTTTGTTGAAAACAATGAATGCAGATTGCGAAGATGTGTATCGGTCAACTGTTGATAAGCGACTGATAAAGGTTGAAGGGTCACGGGGGTTTTATAGGGTAGCGCAACTCGCAGGTAGCGTAGTGAGTAATTTGTCCCATACGCCCTAATTGCGCATATGAACATGTTAGTACTTATTTTATTTAATAGTGTTGATGTTTTTTTTAAAGCTTAGGTTTCAAGCTTTCAAATTACTTACATATTATTTTTATTTAAATGTTGTAGACTTTTATTTATAACAATGTTTGAATGTAGAGGTAGCGCTTTAGTCGATTTGATTGCTCGCGAATGTATTATAGGAAAAGTAAGCAAACATTGTAAATTTGCATGATGAATTATTTTCCTTAATTTTCTTATTAACATTACCCAAGAATGATATCTAGTATTAATCAATTAAGTAATTATATTGCCTTCCTTATGTAACATGTAATCTGTACTGACCATGTCTGGTTCTGCATTTTTCCTTTGAAGCTAGATAATTACAAAATTACAAGAATATCACCAAAGCTAGTCAATAAAAAGTACCTCCCCTAAAACATTATTATAATATTTCACACATTTTTTTTACAATTTTCTATCTAACGCAGCCCAGTTTTGTTTCTGGCTGTTAAAAGGGCCTGCTGCCTCTTTGACTCTGCCTAGCCCTCCGAGGATTATGGGCGTGATGTTATGTTGTTATGTTATTATTATAATATTACGTATTAAAACAGATAGGTAATACTCATTAATTAGCAATCAATAAGTTTTGTTACCTCTAATTTTCTGGGCGTTTTGCGGCTTTCGGCCGCAAACCCAGAAAACTATAGGTAGGTAACAAAAAAAGTATTTCATCAGTTTGTGGTGTTATATCTAGCTGTGAACTAACAGTCATTATTAATAAACCCTTGTTTGTTTTTAGTGCTTAGTCTTAGAAGATGCATACAACGGCGTACTGGCCGCCAGAGCTGCGAACATGCAAGTGGTGGTTGTTCCCAACCCTAACATAGACCCAGCTCTAATGAAGGACGCCACATTGGTTCTTAAATCACTGGAAGACTTCAAACCCGAGTTGTTTGGCTTACCACCATATGATTGATTCATAGGTGAGGCCAAAACAAAGATGTATACCTCGGTAAATTAAAATGTAACATTTCAGAGTGAAATCAGCAACATTTCTACTACAATAATTTAATGTAGTGTGAAATAAAAAATGTGTACTTAATTAATGAACTTAAAAGATAATGTGATAAATAGGAAGGTATTTTATATTTTGATTTATAAAGAGGTACTTATTATATTTGGCTTTTGTGTTTGTGTATTTGTTTTTATTTTTCCTATTTTCTAGCAGAATCTCCTGTATTGATTAATAGTAGCTTTCCGAAAAACTAAATTTATTACTTCGGCTTAAACCTCTTACTATGCACTTATAGTGCCTAATAATGGGCATTTTTCTACGATTAGGTAACACTTCAATCTAAAGTATTTCAAGTACGTAAGCATTTTTTATTGAATTTTTTATATACAATTGTTGTTATTTATTTAATTTGTCATACTAGTCATTTACCTACCATCAGTATTATTAAATACAGCTTAATCTGAAGTGTAGCGTTTTGTTAAAAAGTGTGTAAGTAAGAAATTTCCATGACATGAAAGAAGTACCTGGGTGCTGAAACAATATTTATTTATGATTAAGGTTAATAAATGTATGTTGTTATCAATAAAATCGTTAACAAATCATTATCGTTTCACTTGTAGAAGTCAGAACGCTTCCTTAGTAACCGTCGAGACTGGTCGACGCGTCACATCTTTGTATGAAAAAGGATATTACATATTTGTTTCATTAGCCGGGCCGTGTATTGAGTACAAAATTGGCGCCATTTTGGGTTTTAAACAGGTACATAATAAACCGGTTATGTAGCACATTTAAAGTATTAGGAGATGAGTGTCCTCTTTATGGAGAGTTTAATTAAAATCCAATATAAAAAAATATTTACTTGTACTTACTTAGACATTTCCTTATTACAATAACATGATGTAATCTATTTTATAGATTCGGAGGAATTTTATACACAAGGGTTTTTAAACAGATCTTTTACCTACATTAGACATCTTTACAACCAGAAACAAACTGGTCTGAGCAGTATCTTATATAGGACCATAATTGCCCTGAGCAGGAGATGACTTTATTGCTGACTTACAGTCCTTATTACAACCCTAGTTCTGAGTTACAGATATCTAATTAGTGAATGGGGGTAAACCGAAGAATTCAGGTCGGAAATCCTCCACGGAGTTTAACACAAGCGTGGCTTCCGTAGTGCGCGTTCGGTCCAGGCGCGGGTCGGGCACCATGACCACTTGCATGCCGGCTGCGCGCGCCGCCCGCACTCCGTTCAGGGAATCTTCAAATACTAGGCACTGAAAAGTAATGGTTTTTTTTTGCTATATCCCTACTTAAAAACCACTATATCACCATGATTTACATAATGCTATCGTGATAGGGTGAAAGAAAATCTTAGTTTTACTCGCGTTAGTCTAAACTCTTCATGGCACTTCTAGACTTCAATATCTTTTAGTTTCAACCGAGAGGTGATTCTGAAAGGACGCGTTTCAGGATGGCCTAGAAACGCCGCGCCAAATGCAATAATAATCGCAGGTGAACAAATATAACGATAACTTACTGTTTTGACCCGATTTAAAGATTATTATTCGTAATCATGATTAATCGTTGTATACCTTTTCTGGTGCTGGGTCATCTGAAAACTTTGTAGCTGCCACAAGGAATATATCCGGGTATGGTTTTCCCCTCTTCACAAAAGGATCTGACGAACCCCACGTTTTATAAGTTAGCAAATTGAATAATTCCATATGTTTAACCACCTTCATGTCGTAGGTTTCTTTACTGCTACTCGTCGCTAGGCCAATAGGGACATTGTTTTCATGTAAATGATGTATAAGTTTTTCAACTCCTGTAACAAAATAGCAGGCAATGTTTCACTACTATCGGATATTGCTAGGTCTGCAAAATTTTTATTTAATGGTCTTGTTTCACTTCATATGTAGCTTTTGATAAACTACAAATCCAACATTTCTGCTACATTGCAAAAGTCGAACGTGAACCGAGTCTTTCATGGATGTAACACTGCCAAAGTGAAACTTGAAAGATAAAGAAATTATAATTAAAGCACCAAAATATGTACACAAACAATTGAAAGCAAGTATCGTATAAATAAGGTACCCACTGCGTCTACATGATAACCAGTTTATTCTTTAATCAAACCATTTATTATAATAATATAGGAATCTAGCATCTGCATGCGATTAAGAACAAATTAAGGTACCTAAAGACAATTTTTTTTTCCCAAGGGGAAACAAAATAGGGTATCAATTCTGTGTTAAGATGGTATCTATGAGTGACATATTCCCGCAGTTATAGCGTGGCCAAGTAACCAACTCTTTCAACATTTACTTAACTTAAGAGTATTATGTAGACTATGCAATGCATAATAGATTTTCAGGATAGATACCGTTATACCTACGCGCAGAGGTGAAATAGAGGTCGGAAAGAATTCCATTGTTTAACGATGTTTGTTTACTCTAAAGAGTCGACTTACCAGGCATGATTTTACTCTCTGGGAACAATTTCTCAAATATCAATCTCGTTTCAGCGAGAAACTCGTCGACAGTCATAGGCAAATCTAGTTCCTTTATGATGGAACCGGCGAATTCTTTACTCTGCTGTCCCATTATTTTACTTTTTAATTCAAATGTAAATGTTTTCCCAAATCTTGAGGCTACATCTTGAAATCCTATTGTGTATAATTCTTCTGTATCTGTAAAAAAAATATTAAATAAGTTCTTTAAGTATTAATTAATTGGGAAATTATTCAATAAATAATAAGTATAGACATTAATTACAAATAAAAACAGATAAATTAGAAAGAATCTTACTCAATATCAATCCATCCATATCAAATAAAACGTGGGTCACGGGTTTAAAAGGCATTGTAGGTACTTAAATAAATTATTCTAATAAAATATATTAACGTAAAGTATCACAGATCATGGAGTTATTTTCGCACTATCGGAATAAGGTTATTTGGCATAGCCGCAAGAATGCTCACGACTTACTAAGTAGGTATCGCGGCGTGTTAAAGACTGGATCATATGTTACGTCATCCTCAAGGTGTTATCTTATCAACAATTTAGTTTAAATTCAATACCAGAACAAGTAACTTTAATAATTTCTCAATTATCTACCCAAGTGGTACGAGTGGTCTCAACCACAACAAATGATATGATTGGTTAAAGTCAAGGTTACGGCCGTTTACACATCATTCCGTTTTCCTCTGCTTCGTAATCAATACGGTACTTCGTAACTCGTCTCGTAATTGATACATAATAACACCTAAAATGTTACTACAACAATATTAAAAATATATATCAAATACATGTAGGTGATGGGCAATAAGCCTATGAATTTGTTGATATTGATAGTATCAGGATTGTTAACATCAGCCTGATATTAACTGCTTATTCAAATTAAAATGACATTTCACAAAAACGAATAAAATATGTAGTTGAAATTGTTGTATTGTTAATAATTTGCGATTTTGAAATAAAATAAATATAACAATGAAAATATCACAATATAATTGGTCACTTCAAGTGTCCACAGTATAAATAAGTACATATTTTATGTACAAATCATTAAGTAATTAATTTGTAAATGCTTAGCTAAGCTACACTTATAAAAAGAATCTGTCATGTAAAAAATAACATTCAAAATTAATTCATAGATAATCAATTTAACTAGCTAAAAACTAGAAAATATTAATCATCAAAAGGTGGTAATCCAAAGAGTTCTGGCTTAAAGTCCTCCAAGCTCTTAAGGACCAGGGTGGCTTCTGCAGTAAGTTCTTTGTCAACCCTCGGGTCGGGTACCATCACCACTTGCATGCCTGCTGCGCGTGCCGCCCTCACTCCGTTTACAGCATCTTCAAATACTAGGCACTGGAATTATTCAAAAACATCAGTCAAAATGTAAGATACAAAGAACAACAAAAAAAAAAGAATCAAAATCAGCATAATAAGGTACAATATAATTCTTAAATATTGTTTAAGTAATTGCATACATTTCTGAATTATAAAACAACCAACCATTTCAAATGGTTCTCCTTATAGATGTCATAAATTATCATACTGTTTGGCAAAAAAAATATTTGTATCTATTACAAGAAAAAATAACCCAGGGTAAGATAATCCTATGGTGGTCACATCAGCCACACAAAAATTCTAATTTCATTACGGCTTACATGAAGTTACCTGTTCAGGTTTTGGTTTATCAGAAAACCTTGATGCAGCTACCAAAAAGATGTCAGGGTAAGGCTTCCCTCTTGCCACTTCTGGGTCAGATGAGCCCAAAGTTTTGTAAGGAAACAACGAAAACAAATCCTGGTGATGCTTATTTACTTTTAACTCATAGCTGTCTTTAGCTGAACTCGTTGCTAGACCAATGGGAACTTTTTTTTTATGAAGATGTTCAATAAGCCTCTTTGCCCCTGAAATGTCACACAATTAGCAACATTTTCAAGCACTCAACGTAATTTGCAATAAATCTCTACAATTTACATGAAATTACTTCATTACTTTTACTTAATAAAGTAATTAAAGGAGAGTAACTTATTAGCTAATCCTACTAATATTATAAATGGGAAAGTTTGTATGTATGGATGGATGTTTGTTACTCACAAAAAACTACTGAATGGATTTTAATGAAATTTTAGAATAATATAAATTTAAAAGTTGATCTCTCATATTCCAAAGTAAAATATAATGTAAGTTGATAACATTCTTAGTCTAAGATAATATTAAAATATAAGTGAAATGGGCCTATAACATTGTGATTATTAAAAATATAAGAAATTTGTGATTTTTATCTGAATAAACATTAATATAAAATGCATAGCCCCACATACGTGCGGAGCTGGCACAGGGATTGAAATTTCCAATCCGTGTGCCAGGCCCGCATATGTGCGGGCTTTAATTTATTTATCAATTCCATTTATAATTTCATGCTAATTTTGTTATATCTGGCAATATAGGAGGTAAAACAGACCTAAAATTTTTTTGGTCACACGTGTCACTCCAGACATTTTACCCGGCAGCAAAGTTGTTAAGAGCAATGTATAAGCTTCCTTTCCTTAACTATGTTGATATTGTCTGATATTTGTGTAGATACTAGATAGCACAAATTAGAACTTCTTCATATAAATAATAGATAAACTAGGTACCTTGATTGGATTTAAGTTAAACTTACCTGGCAGAACGGATGTATCTGGAAATAACTTATTATATTGTTCTTTACAAGCTTCTATGAATTGTTCAGGAGTTAGCGGCAAATCTAACTCGGAAATCATTATTGCGGCACTTTCATAAGCGTGGGTACCCATTAATTTCATTTTTACATCAAACGTGTATTCTTTGCCATAAGGACTCACAACGTTTTGAAAAGCTATTGTGTATAAATCTTCAGTATCTGAAAAAACAATTTGTAAACACATATATTCAATTAAATATTACCAATTTACAAAAGAAAAAACTAAGATAACAATTTATAGGACTTACTAAGAATTAAACCATCCATATCAAAAAGTACATGTGTTACGGGCTGATACTTCACTGTCTCCATTTTATTAATGAAAAATTTTAATGATGCAAAAACTTTTGATTACGATTATTTTACCTGCGCATACAATACATACAATGAATGAAAAAAACCGCAAACAGAAGTAAGAAAGAATGACATACGAACGAATACGTCACACTAACTTTCATTCATGCCGTTTATTCATTCATGATGCTATTCATAGTTCAGTTGTAAAGGTGGAGACTCACATGAACGCTTAAAAAATAGATCTAATATGGGAATCAATCTGCAGCGTCATGGATCATGTCATATAACTTCATACAAAATACAACTTTATGCCGGGTGTTCCCGTAGGAACTAAACGGAATTTCGGAAAATGCGGTGCTGAATCCTACGCTAACATATGGAAGCGAGAGTTGGGTAAGAAGAGCATTAAAATAGAATAACTCGGTCGAGATGCGTGCGCTGCGTAAAATCTGCAGTATATCGCTCGCAGACTGCGTTCGAAATGATAATGTAAGAAAGAGAGGCATGCTCCGGTGGTTCGGACATTTGGTAAGAATGGATGATGAAAGATTGACTAAGCAGTTATACAATGCGAAAGTGGAAGGATGTAGGAGCCGCGGAAGGCCCAGGCTCACCTATCACGACCAGATTGGTCGTGTATTAAGAGAAGGTGATGTTAGGCGTCATAAAACCCGTAGAGCTTGTATGGTGTGTTAGGATCGTGCCATATGGCGTTCCAGCTTCTCTCTGCCTACCTCGCCACTGAGCAAGTAATCACTACGTTTTAACCCCGCTAGGGAAGTGGTGTGAAATGAAGTTAGTTAGTTAGTTTATAGTTTTATAAGTACAGAAAGTAAATTAAACAAGGCAGTATTTTTTTTCTTTTCTAACTTGCAAAAGCATCTGACAAAATAGTCCAATGCTTATTTACCATAAAAATATAATAGCTCAAATCAAATATCATAGCCCAAAATCTCTTTTTCAATAAAAAAAATCAACATCTATGGTCAATGGTAGAGTGTTGGTGTTGGTGTGTTCCGTGTGTTGTGTGTTGTTGTAGATTTTGTATGTCAGATTTGGCATTTCGGTATTTTATGATTTTAAATCGAATTCATCGTATGAATTTCTTATAAGCGACATTATCACGAGTAGTACATTATATATCTCATGAATAATGTAATAATAACTGTAAATAATCTTTGTTTCCTGGACTTTCTCAACCTAGAGTTTTCGTTTATGTCATAACGTTTATCACAACAAACTTGTTTTGTTAAGTTACTACCTTAGCCAGCCCAAACAGAAAAATATGGAAGGGCCAGGCATGAGTTTATTCCAAGGAGCTGCAAGTATTCACATTAACAATAGTGCTCAAGATAGACTTGAAGAACAAGAGGAACTTGAAGATCAGAAAAGACGAAATGAGGAGGTAAACAGTAGAAAGATGCAAACTTTACTTGAATCATAACCTATAAACTAAATGTCTAATGATATTTCAGCTAAAACACAAACTTGCGAACGCGTTTGATGATCTTCTGGACGACGACGAAGCGAGTTCTGTGAATAGTAGCGGGAATTTTACGTTGGATGCCGCACAACCCAATGGCAGTGAGTAAACAATAACAATCTGTCAGAATATGATTGTTATCAAACATTGTTTATACCCAAAACCCCATATACCATTAGTTGCCTTTTACGACATGCTAAGCAAGAAATATAGTTGGCACATTCTTTTTAAGTCCCCGATCAACATGGGACAAATATAAATCTATACTTATAATAAATCTGTATTATATTATTTTCTTTAAGGATCAACATTTTTACATAGGTAATGTGGTTAAGGTATTGTTGGTTTGTATAAGTAATGATACTCAAACAAGATTATATTTTTCAGACCAACACACAAGAACAGGTCTGCCCCCCACTTATGTTGAGTCCTTAAACCATTTGAAGGAGCAGGAGACTCCTAAGGCCTATTGTGAAACTCCCAAAAATCACATTCATCTGAGACATCAGGAGGAGCCAATGAAGTTACCATATAGCCCTTATGGTGCAGGCGATGGTCAAAATCACTATTTCCAACAAGAATACAGAGGTATTTATTTGTATAATAATTAAGTATATATTTGTAAAAGTACCACTGCCATTCTGATATCTGTAACACAAGTGCTTAAGCTACTTACCTTGGAGTCATATCATTGTATGTTGATGTAGTCTGATAGTTATTTATTTATTTACTTTTCAGGTCATATGAATGGAGTCAATAATTTCGATGCAAGGCAAGAGTATATGAATAATGAACAACTAAAAGTTATGTATGAGGTAAGAGCTGCTAATAAACATTGAATTTCATTATGGTGAATTTAATTTAATACATTTTAATACATGCGGTTTTTACAGATGCGTGTTAAAGAATGCCAGCAGTTGGCAGGCCAGATGGAGACACTGGACACAGAGATTGACGGTCTTCGAGCTCGACTTGCGGCTGCTGTCAATGACAGAGACAAAGCAGAGCTATCTCTACAAGAAGCCCATCATTTGCTTGGTAAGTATTAGTTGTAAGTAGTTAATAAATGACTAAGTAATCAATAAGAAAAAAAAAATTGAAAATATTACAGATGGCCTTCTATTGTTTTAATTTTTTTTAAATAAATTTTTGTAATGTTTTCATGCACTATCTTCTTATACATTTTTAAGAAATTTGGCATACACTTTGGTCTTGACCTGGATAAACTAACAAACTCCTATGATATTTTTTTCTATTTCTGAATAATGACGTTGTCACAAAGAATGGCTGAAAAAAAACTAAAAACTGACTAATTATTATTATCTGGAAGAGTAGTTGTAGTTGGCCTAAGGCCACGTTGTGTCACTAAGGAACCTCACCTGAGGAAACATGTTGCTTTTCCGTTGTTAAATCAACCCAGAAATATATTATAAACTGAATGGTTATTTTTTTCTCTTTTAAAATTATTAATACCAGTCAATGATCTTATATTTCACCATTGAAGCTTTCACTGATGTTTTATCAATATCCTAATAATGCTTACTACTATCCTGAACCTTCTTTCCTTTTTAGCGTCAAGTAAGCACAAATTGATAGAGCTAGAACAACAGGTGACTGCTCTGACAGAGAAACTAATAGAGAGTGACCAGGAGAAGGAGCAACTGAAACTAGAACTGCGCTCTGCCAACATTAGCCTTCAAGATGTGCAGCAGAGACTTCATACCCTCCAGGTGTGCAGATCAAACATTAAAATTTTTGGACCCAACACTATATATTGGAATTATGTGCAAATTAAATAAAAAAATTTGGTTGTACTAGAAATAGACTAGGCTTTGGTGTTATGGCTCAGGTCTTCAGTCAGATTAAGTGTTGTAGTTAACTAACTAACTTCACGCCATTTCTCTAGTAGGGTAAGCAGATTAAGTGTTTAAAAGAATTGAGTTTCTAGATGATATGCTGCTTATACCAGTTACAATTAATGGCAAACTTATTGATACAAGGCATGCTTGAAACATCAACTATTAGGTGCTCTTTTAGTGAATGGTTTTGTTGAATTTGTGACTTAAACATCAATCACTTTAATAACCTTAATCTTTTTTTTTTATATCTTTATTAACCTTAATCTTTACAAACTAAAAAGACTAATTTATATTACAGGTTGCTCACTCACACGATACTGACGCGTTGTTCAGGGAGCAACAAGATAGGTAAGTTCTTAAATAATGTATTATAGCTTACAGTATGTTCAT
Organism: Glyphodes perspectalis; assembly: GCA_951394215.1. Classification (NCBI taxonomy): domain Eukaryota; kingdom Metazoa; phylum Arthropoda; class Insecta; order Lepidoptera; family Crambidae; genus Glyphodes; species Glyphodes perspectalis. The sequence goes on from OX596219.1 coordinate 7,339,401, forward strand.
ACATAAATTAAAATTATGCATTAAATAATTTTTAATGAGTAAGGGCTATTACAAGATTGAAGAATTCCTTCATGACGAGGACTTATGGTTAACTATGATATTTAGTCTAAGTGTAGACTATTTATTTACAAATTAATTAAGTTAACGAAATTGTATAATTGTCATTTAAAAGAGTAACTATCGAGTTTCTTGTCAATAAAATCAACCTTCCGAACCAGTGGTAGTATTATTTGTCCTTTTTTGTTTTTGTATATTGACTATTTATAAGTGCTTTCTTGAAGCCTATATAAATAAGGATATTTTGAATTTGAATTTGAATATAACTCGGCAGATCAGTTCACTATGAGTATTATTTGTTCCTTTCAGACATAGAGAAGAAGTAGAGAGATTACAGAGTGACTTAGTCAAAGCCAAGAATAGACTTGAAGATAAAGTGAGTAATAAAATTAAGCACATAACAATGGCCTTAGTAATCATAGAGACAAGTTAAAATGTAGACTTCCAAGTCAGTAGATCGCTAGATAGAAAATCCTGGATCATGGTCTAAGCGGACCCCGACTAAACACGGGACATAATGCTAGGAAGATGATGATTCCAAGTCAGTAGATCCGACAACTGCGGAATATTGAATCAGTACATAAGGCAGTAATTACCTATTACCAATAATACTGATCCCCTTGTCACATATCGAAGGGATCCCTCATTGCAAATTAGTCCTTGTGTAATGTTGATAAAGTACACTTATCTTGTGACAATTTGTTTGTAGGAGAAAGAAATAAAAGTCTTAGAAAGGCGTTGCATGGAAAGGGACAGAGAAAAAGAGGAGATCCTCATAGAGAAGGGCGGCACCATCAACCGGCTGGCCAGCGAGCTGGAGGCGGCGCAGAGCCGGCTAGTGAGCGGCGAGTCGGCGCGCCTCAAGGAGCGCGTGGCGCAGCTCAGCAGCGAGCGGAGCGCGCATCGCGACCAGCTCCGGGAGCTGGGGGTGAGTGCTGCAGCGTTGTTGCTGTTGTTGCTGTGGCGGCACCATCAACCGGCTGGCCAGCGAGCTGGAGGCGGCGCAGAGCCGGCTGGTGAGCAGCGAGCGGAGCGCGCATCGCGACCAGCTCTGGGAGCTGGGGGTGAGTGCTGCAGCGTTGTTGCTGTTGTTGCTGTGGCGGCAGGTGAGCTGGTGGCGGACCCGCTGGGGAACCGAAGGCGGGCCGTCCCGGGCCTCCAGCCTCCAAACGCCTACCATTAAGAAACTCAACGAGTGGCAAAAAATTCTAACTCTTTTCATGAACAGGGCTTACAAAGATGTTATACATATATATGAATCATGTTTTAATTTAGACTATGTCGGCTTAACGGACCTATTCCAGGACTGTAGGCAGACAAAGGCAGGACTGCAGAAGAGAGTATGTATGTACAGACAGGAATATTACAGTGCTTTTTCTTTTTACAGTCCAAGCTCGAAGTAACGGCCCATGAACTAGTTCTTTGCCGAAACAAACTTACCGCGAGTCAGAAGGAATATGAAAACTGGCGCACCACTTTACATCAGATATTACAGGATTCCTTGCCAGATAATACCTATCTAGGTATGTATAGTATTATTACCTGATTCACCCAAAAATATCTGCATTGCATAATTTTTATTTCAATTTCTTATTTAGCTTAATTTCACATAGGTATATTAAAATTTATAGGGTATAATGACCAGGCATAGAGTTGAACATATGGTCACGTTATTACATAAAACATAACAATACTGATCAAGTTTTAAATTTACAATTTTAGGAGAACCTCCATCGCCAGGAAAGTTAACAACGCTCAAAGAAGTTCTAAGTCGGTATAAACAACAAATGCAAAAAATGACAACACTGCAAGAGGACATTTCGAAACGGTAAAGTGTTTTTATTTAGGATATGTGTAGGATATGTTTCATTTTCTAAATTGTTTTATATTATCATAATGTCTTTCAGAGATAAGAAACTGGAACAGCACCGAAAACAGGAGTCTGAACTTCGAAGTAAGATTGAGGAGCAAAAAGGCATAGAGATGCAATTGAATTCGAAGATAGCTGTCCTGCAGAACAAGCTGGAAGTACTTGGGAACAACTCAGACAGCGATTTGCTGGAGAGCTTCAAGCACCAGAATGAAAGATTGCAAATGGAACTAGAAGAAGTTAGGAGTGAACATAAGAATGTAAGTTTTGACTGATCTCTACATACTTTGAGAGTTCAGAGAAGTGTTATAAATAACATTATTCCATTATTTCGATTAAATAAAAGACTATGTTTTTTGATTACAAATACCCATAAATTAGATAAAATTGAAAGCAGATTTATGTATATTTCCTACTGGTCACATGACCTTGAATCTTATGAATAGGCAGTTAGTTTCGACAAATATTGATGATATTAACTTATGAGTTTAATGAAATCTCTTGAATTGAAACTGTCTGTTAAGTTTTCTAAATTTTTATGTTTTTCCTACAGTTAGACCTAAAGTACACAGAGCTCGAAATGGAATACGACAAACTGAAGTCAGAGAAGGGCAGCCGGGCGTCCCTCGTGCAGGAAGCGAACGCCGACCTGCTGCGCGAGCTGGAGCGGTGCAGCGCGCAGCTCAAGTGCGCGCTCAAGGAGAACGGCGAGCTGAAGACGCTCTACCTGCAGGTACCGTGCTCGACCTGTCTTCCTCCTCGACGAGGTCCCTCACGACGCTCGGCAGGAGGCCGATGCTGACCACATACAAATAGAACATATTTTTCGTAACCATTAATTAAAATTCATGTTGCCCTAGGTATGCAGTGCAAGAGATGCTGTGAATAGAGAGTTAAAAGATGTACAAATAAAAATACAAAGAGAGAAAGAGCTCTTCAAGTCACAAGAAAAAGAATACGTCGAGCGCATAGAGAAAGAAAAGCAACAAGTAGAGAAGTTGACGTCAGATCCCACGAACACAAGAGGAGAACTAGAGAGGGCTAACAGGAGAATATCGGAGCTGCAAAAAGACTTCACTGATAAACAGAAGGAATTTACTGACAAACTCAACAAATACCTGGAAGGTAAATTATATTTAATATTTTTTTAATGCTGTAAAAGACAATGTTATAATTACATATCTATAAAAAATCGCTATATACTTCTTGAAAATGTGTTAATAAGTATTTATTTTTTAATGAACAATATTTTTCTTGCAGACGACAAGAATTCTATGAGGAAAGACATGGAGCCGTGTTCCCAATGCGAGAAATACATAAAACGCATTCGGCACTTAGACGAACAGCTCAACAAGTGTAGCATCAAATTAGGTAAGTACAGTGCTTCTAATTAGTCGTAGTATTCTATTGTATCTCTTTAAACTAAAGTATTTCCTTTCAGACAACTGTTAGCTAAATAAATTGTTATGTTAACTATACTACTACAAATAAAAGATTAGATCCTATTCATTTGTAGGCAGTAAACTTAAGTAAGTTATTTGGGTTGAACTGTGTTTTCTTATGCTAAGAAAAATTTACTACCATCCTGAATTCCCAATTATTGAACTATTATTGTCAAGACAAATTCACGGCTTAGGATTTCCTACAAAACACTTAACATAATACCATGTGTGGCACCACATATAAAACGAAGTTTCAATGCCAGCAACTCAAGAGAGCAACGAGGAACTGATGCAGGAGCTGAAGGGCAAGGCGGAGTTCTTCCAGCAGTACATCGTGGAGCGCTTCCGGCGCCTGCGCGAGCAGCGCTCCGTCGGCACCTGCACCGACCCGCTCGCCGCCGGCATCGACCAGCTCGTGCAGAACTGCGATGACGACATCGCTACCAAGGTGACTTAAAAACATTTTTTCCTTTTCTCTTTTTAAATCATCATCACCACCATCCAACCGTTATGTCCCGTGTTTAGTCGGGGTCCCCTTAGACCATGAATGACCCAGGATTGAGCAGGTCTGGTAATTACGGTGAACCGAATGCCGATCTCACCTTCATCACCCTTAGATAGGGGAACCTGAAAATTTTTGGATTATGATTACACATCCATAGCTATTGGAATGTACGGTTTGGTCACGATGATTTTCCTACTAGGACCTACCGGACTAGTGGTATAAATACGTACATAGATTTGAAAAATCCAGAGCTACGTGCCGCGTTTGAACCCGCTCTCCTCGGTTAAGAGGCGCGTGTCCTTACCATTGAGCTACCACCACTCCTTTTTTCTCTTTTTGTTTTTTAAATATTGTAAGAAATAAAATATAAAAAAATCGACGTCAAAAAACTTAGGTTAAAAATAATATTTAAATACCTCTTGCCCGCATTGAATTAAATAAAGCAAGAAAGTATTCTAAATTACACACGCATTATACATAATAAGTTTATAAAAACCCATTACTTGGTACCGTACACTGCATTTGTAGCGTGAATATAGCGTGAGAGAAAGTTACAGTTGTAATATATGCATTTTACAGACTGCTCTTATGATGAAGGAGAAAGCGATCAGAGATCAGATAGCCGAGAAATTCACCTTAGAAATGAAAACCATGGAAATGAACTGCGCGCGGCGGATAAAGGAAATGGAGAACGAACATCTCGGAGCCATCTCCAAACTCAAGGAGCTACTTGAAAGGAAAGCTCAAGAAGTGGAAACTCTGAAAGAGTTTATACTGTCAGAAAGAGGGAAAGTGACGCAGATATTGGAGGCGAAAGAGAACGAGATATCTGTACTTATTAAGGAGCACAATGAGTTGCAAGCGGAATGTCAGAAAGCGAACGACAATGTTGTGGAATGGCGCTTGAAAGCTGAGAGATACAAGGAAAGGATATCTCGGCTTGGGTCTCTTGAAGACGTGTTGAAACACGAACGGGAAGAGTTTAAGCAGCGCAGCACGAAGGAATGTCAGGCGGTGAAGGCGAAGCTGACGGAACTGCAAGCGAAAAACGCTCAGCTCGAACGGAAATACGAGAAGTTGCAGTCGGAACATGCTACGATACAAGACAAGTATAAGAATGTTAAGAAAACAGTTTTTACTTATAAGGTACATTTTTTTTTTCAATATACTTAACAGTTGCTAGGTTATTTAGTTGTTGCATGGTCACTTAGGTATGTGATTGGTTGGATGAAAGGACCATCACGAAGAGGATTTGGGGTGGATTAGGTAGATAATAACTTAAAGTAACCAGAGATAGAGAATTTACTTTAGAAATTGTCCTAGTAGATATACACATTAATAATAATTAATAAATAAATGAATATCAGACTGCATCACATACATTGATCTGACTCAGAGATCTGGTTATTAACACCAGGACATAGAACGAACACAAGAATACATCGCAAGAATGTTTGTCTTGGGTGGGGATCAAACCCACAACTCTAGGCGTGTGGGGCAGGGTCACTACTAAATGCGCCATCGAGCTAGTCTATTTAATTTAATTTGGAGTTTTACGTATAAAAAGGTTTGGTGTGACTGGGATGAAGTATTTAATTGTTCAACAATCAGTTTATTATGTTTAAGCTGAATGATGTAATTTTGCAGGATTATATGGCGAAGAAGGACGCCCATGTGAGCAACGAAATGAATCGTATACAGGACGAATACAGGAAGATATTTGTGAAGCTTCAGACGCAGATCAACTACCACGTAAACTGCCGGATACAGGAGGAGCGCAGCAAGGGCAAGCAGGCGCAAGCGCAGCAGTACCAGCAGTGTGACGTAAGCTAAAACTAACCATTTCCATATCGGGGTAGGCAGAAAAAAACTGAAACGAACGACATATGGCACGGTCCTTGCACAACTCACTCGCTTCTTTAACATTCATAATCCTTTTTATATAAGCTCTACGGTAATTATGGCTCTGTCAGCTTGAAATTCGGTTTCTTATAGACTCATTTAACGTGTATAACTGCCACCTCGACCAGAACAGGGCAAAAGTTTTATGAATTTAAATACACTGCTTCCACCGCCTTCCGTACACGCCGTGGCCCCTAAACAGTGCCAAACAAAAACATATTAAGCACAATTATTGTCGAAGGGAATTTTACCATCAGTCCTTTATACATACATAACATCACGCCCATAATCCCCGCAGGGGTAGGCAGAGTCGAAGGGGCAGCAAGCCCCTTCAACCACATTAAGCCAAAAATAAAGCCGGACGGGGTTAGATGGAAAATTGGGAAAAAGCAGTGACAAGCGGCTAATCCATCGCCTACACAATCACACATCCAAAACCCGATATACCATTAGTCGCCTTTTACGACACGCTAGGCAAGAACCACAGTTACTAATTACTAAACCTAGTAAAATTTACTTACCAATTAAATATGTCATTCCCGATTTCAGTATTCTGAAAAGTTAAAGAAGCTGAACGAAGACTTCGCTCGCTTAGCGCAGTCGCGCTTTACGGGCGACGCGCCCGACCTGAACCAGTGACGCGACGCATCCGTCCCTCGACTACTAGGACAATAACATAATTAAGTTATAGCATACGGGCTCGTTGCACTGTTCATATACTTCTAAAGCAACACCCGTTTATTGTGTACTTACTAGTTGTATTGAATTCTTCGAATAATCCCGGTGTATTTCTAAATGGAGCTGTAAAAGTACTGAAATCGACTCGTATGTATTCGTTACTTATCAGTACTCGTTACTAACGCATTGTTACGTTGGTTGGTTGGTTCAATGCGAGTAAAGAATCTTTGCATGTGGTAGTAATGTACCTGTTACTAAATAACGAATACATACGGCTTATTACAGCTCTCTCTCGTGCGATGACAGTAATGCTGCTCAAAGTACCCATTTATACTGATAACTCCTAAAGACTGCAATGTAACTGTTATTGAATCGCTATTTGTCCCATGACGGAATTTTGTAAACCAGTACAATAATATTAATATTAAGGTGGTGTTGACTGATAAGAAATACATATTTCCAAGTGATCATTCCATAGATCAACCTTAAATATATCTGTGATAATTTAGTACACGGTGTAAATAGTTATACAAGTTAGCTACCAGTATTATTAATAAGAAAGTGCAAAAGACACCACATGCATGTATTATCTACATTCCTTTTGATTCCATTAAAAATTGCTCGTAATGCGAAAGAACGTTTACTTACAATAGAATTTATAAATGTATTATTGCTCAAATCCAATTTATTGTTATTAAAAATATAATTCTTCGTTTCTTTATTGGGTAATGTTTTGTTTCATTGACATGTTTTGATCTGAATGATGGCGGTTATTATTATTATGTTTGTAAAACAAATAAATAAAACTATTATTTTACCATTTATTTTTATTTTTTGATATAATATTTTGATGGGACAAAAGGCATCTTGGCAACGACACATGAAATATCCTTTCCTCTAACGTTGACTAATAGCTCGGTGCCATTTTTCTTCAGTTTTTCTGAAACGTAACCCATAGCTACGTTACCTCCGAGAGACGGGCTTGGACAACCACTAGTTACTTTACCTATTACCTCCGAGTTTTTCGGATCCTTTAGTAAAGCATCTTTCCTAGCAGGGGCACCCGATTCCATCCTGATCCCAATTCTCCTGCGGTCAACCCCATCTTTGATTTGACTGAGTATACGGGTGGCTCCAGGAAAGTTAGCTTCTGTTCTCCTTCTCTTTGCAATTAACCAGGTCAAACTAGCTTCTACAGGTGTAATAGATTCATCAATATCATTACCGTATAGGCACAATCCTGCTTCGAGACGTAAAGAATCACGAGCGCCCAAACCAGCAAGTTTTACGTCATTGCTTTTCAGTAAGGCTTCTGTGACAACATCTGCCTTATCAGAAGGCATAGATATTTCCACGCCATCCTCTCCTGTGTAGCCACATCGCGTGACCCGACACTCAACGCCTGCCACAGATCCAACGGCAGAAGTCATGAAAGTCAAACCGTTCATTGAAATATTAGTCAGGGACTGCACAGCCGCTGCCGCTTTTGGGCCCTGGACAGCTATCAGAGCTCTTTGATTAACGTCCCAAAATTGAACAGATACGTCCTTGCCCTTTTTTCTAAACATTTCCGATGTTTCCAGCATATGTGCTTTATCAACTTCCAAACGGCCAGCGTTAGAAACGATGTACAATGTTTCATCATTTACTTTCGTCACTATCAGATCATCTATTATCCCTCCTTTAGGGGTCAAAAAAACAGTCAAAGAACTGGAACCGTACGGCATATTCTTCAAATCAACAGGTGTGATGGATTCAAACCAGGCGATGCTGTCCTTACCGCGAACGTTAGTTTGAAGCATGTGAGATACGTCGAAGATTGATGCACTTTTGCGGGTAAACAAATGCGATGCAGATACACTCATGTCCGAATATTGAACAGGTAATAAGAATCCAACGAAATCTACTAATTTACCACCATATTTATTATGTAATTCATAAAGGGGCGTCTTGATTGCTGGCTTACCGGTATCACTATATGAACGAAATTTAAAGTTATTTTTAGTGTTTATGAGAAGCGGAGTTAGAACTCTGCTTAGACTTCGAGAAGTCATATTCGCGGATTGAACTGTTGTGTGGTACAGCATAGTAGCGACTGAACAACATTGTTCATGTCATTTATCATGCGTTTCTCATGAGACGGGTCGAAGGGTCAGTTGAAAATAGTCCGATAACAACGATAAGTTAATGACACTAGTAAAACAAGAAGGTATGTAATAATGCAAAGTGATTGTATGATAGTAATTTCTAACATCACTTAGCATAATGAATGTAATTAACATAGTATTTGTATATTAACGCTGATTTTGATAAGAAATTGTGTTTAATTATTACAAATGCCTGTATGTTGGCTAGATTAGAAAATATATTGTTTCTTATTTTCTAAACATAAGACAAGGTTTATTTTAACAATTTCTTATTATGTCTGTTGAACTCGACATAGACATGAGGCAGTCATGTTCACAGTTACCTATGAGTTTGCATAAAATTTCAACTAAGTCCAAACATGAACGTTAATCGGAAGTTTGTTACATTTATTTTGAGAACTTTTTGAAATTTCATTTATGACTAAAGACCTTTTGCCAACCTAGCAGGAAATAGTTAATCTCGGCAACAAAAAACCGTTCATGTGCAAGTCCGACTCGCACACGAAGGGTTCCTTTCCATGATCTTTAAAACGGCAAAAAAAAAATCATATCTGTTGTATGGGAGCCCCCTTAAATATTTATTTTATTCTGTTTTTTAGTATTTGTTGTTGTAGCGGCAACCGAAATACATCATCTGTGAAAATGTCAACTGTCGAACTATCACGGTTCATAAGATACAGCCTGGTGACAGACGGACGGACGGACAGCGGAGTCTTAGTTATAGAGTCCCGTTTTACCCTTTGGGTACAGAACCATAAAAACTGTTACCTATTTATTGTAACAAAAAATTACTTATACTGTTAGACAATTTTTTTAATAAAAAAAAAAGATATAAATAAATACTCCAGACTGACACACAAACTTAGCTTATAAGCTTGTGCTATGAATACTAGGTGAATGTATAGACACACATAAATATGTTTATAATCATCCACGACTCTAATACATATGCACACCACACAAAAAAAAATCCCTTAGTGGGATTCAAACCCGCAACCCTCAGTTTTGTGGACAGGTTCTCTGACCACTCAACCAATGGGCCTGTTAATCAACTCCCACTTAGGCTGTACAGTTTCTAAAGTATAGTATTGGGACAACCTATGAGCATATCTTCACTCATTTGTTATGAATTTTAATACAATAAAATAAATAAAATAAAAATGTCTTCTATTTATAAAACTATATTTATTAAAAATTAGGCAATCTAATTACTAGCTTAGAGCTTTAATGCAATGTAATCTTCGTGGGACAGCAGTTCATTCTTTGTGGCTTCAGAATTGGCAATACTGGTTAAAACAATGGCAATAAAACCATCAGAATCAGGCATTTCTCTCAATAATTCTGGATGCTTCACCAAATTTTCATTTACTTCAACCAATGTGCCTTTCACTCCAGCGGGTACTAGGAAACTGGTTTCGTCTTTATCTTCAAATACTACTTCACAAACTGCAGAGGTAGGAACCAACATTTGGCCTCCTTTTTTTCCTTTACCTTTTACAGAATTATTCAATCGGTCAACTTTGCCTATTGAAAAATTAATTTTGTAATCTCCTTTAATCTTGAAGAAGAAATGACTTGGTGCTAGACTTACAAGCATTATTCTATTAGAGTGAAACATCAACATTAAGTCATTGTTTTCTACTCCTCCAAAATTCAATATGTATCTTTTGGTGAAGTATCTATCAGTAAAATTCTTTATGGTGGTCAAGTCTGGTATGGAATCAAGAATTTTGAATTCCATTTTTTAAATAAATGCAATTATTAGTGCGTGTGGTTTCGTGCTTGTTCTTGAGCCAATATCCGGGCGCGAATTTCAGCGTGGCGTCGACGAGAGTCCTCTAAATTTTGTTTTTGTCTTCGAAGACGTTCCCCTTTCAAGCACTTTCTCATATCCCGGTCATAGTCGTTGCAATAACCCATAAATTTTCTGAATGGATGCTGTAAACAAAACGATAATAACAGTTAGAAATAAGCACATGAAATGCAATGTCAATTAACGTTTGAAGGTTATTAAATTTACATTACGGCCCCTGGAATTTATTGAAAGCCTTATTGCAATAACGTGGTTTATCGGTATATCGTGAATGTTTCCGAATTTTAGACGATTCCAAAAAAGTTATGCAATACAAACCTCGGCATGACAATCTTGCAGTATTTTTATCAAAATATTGCACTCGTCAGTGTGCAAATGCGGTGATAAATCTGTGTGCATAACTTATGCGTAGAGAGTAAGACAATTAAATGCAAAAGGTATTATGAATCCAACATGAAATGTGGAATAATTAAATGGTGAAATCCAAAAAACATTTACTCGCTTGCTCGTTCGCCTATCTACTGTCAATGTCAATTTAATTCAATTTGACAATACGCCAGACGCCTCAATACGGTTATGTCAAATAGCAATCATCATCACATCATTGCTCTGAGTACTGAAACTTATGGAGACGACCTAATGTTCTATACGAACAATCTGCTATACAAATATGATTAATATCGATATTGTATTCATAAACCTATAACTATCTCTTTATATCAAGTCTACAATACTGTGGAATGACACTACACAAAGGCGCCATATTTGTTTCTCACTCAAAATTGGGCTTCACTTTTTCGTAGTTATGCCATCTCCATTAGTTTCAGTACTCAGAGTAGCAAAAGTACCTATTAAGTATTCTATTTTTTAGGTACCAAGTTTTTTCTATTTTTAACCGACTTCAAAAAAAAGGAGGAGGTTCTCAATTCGGATGATTTTTTTTTTGTATGTATGTTACTCGATGTCTCTGAGAGTTGTTAACCGATTTCCAAAATTATTTTTTATTCGAAAGGGTTTACTCCCGAGATGGTCCCATTGCCACCAAGTCAGGATCTGATGACGGGATCCCAGGAAAATCAAGGCAAACCCTTAAATTTTATAGGCACGTACAATGTGTTTTAGACATTTTCTAAGATTGTTCAAGTATTTACGCATGGGACTTATCATCTCATGTTGGTGAGCTGATGATGGAAGGTAAGTACAACTCCTTAACGATTAGGAATTAGTTTATGATTCTATAAATATTGATATCTTCGAGAATTCTAAGACGATTTTTAGAGTTATTTTTTTATTTAAAAGGGTATACCCTTGGTTGGTTGGTGGGTTCTATTGGCATCAAATCTGGATCTGATGAAGGAATCTTAGGCAAATCGAGGGAAACCCTCAAGCATTATAGGCGCGTACAATCTATTTTAGTTATTTTCTAAAACAATTCAAGTATTTACGTCTGCTATTCATAATCTCATGTTGCTGAGCTGATGATGGAAGGTATAACTCCTTAACGATTAAGAGTTCGTGGATAATTCTTTCAATATTATAGGGTCATATCGACTGTTATTCTCGACATAGTCTCAATTTCACCAAGTCTTGGTCTAGTGATAGGATTCCATGTAAACGAGGGCCACCCTTAAATCTTAACGGCATGTTTAGTGTTTTATTTATTTTTCTAAAACGATTCCAGTATTTGCGTCTGGTACTCAACATCTTATGTTGCTCAGCTGATGATGGAAGGTATAACTCCTTGAAGATTAGTAGTTTTAAGTAATTCTTTAAACATTAAAGGCTCGTTATACCTTTTCGTCTTTAGTCTCATTAGACCGGCACTGTCTCATTAAAGCAGCTCGTTTGATGGTCTACCTACCTATTAATAAATTTCACTAAAAAGTAACAAATAAGTTAAATTTTAACAAAAATAAAAACCGACTTCAAAAAAACCCCGCAAAAAATGTTTATGAAAAAAACACAAGTAAGAACCGACTCCAAATCTAACTGATTATTGTAAATATTTAAGTCGGAAGAATTTATTTTATACTTTCTAGTGTTTAGACATTTAAATAGCTATTAAGGCAGGTTCTTACTTGTGTTTTTTTCATAAACATTTTGTGCGGGGATTTTTTGAAGTCGGTTTTTATTCTTGTTAAAATTTAATGTGGTATGTGGGGCGGCGGAAAACCGAGTATTTGCCCCTATCGTCCAAACTTTGGAACTTAGTTGTAAATATTAATATTTATACACCAGTATAGATAACACCAGTTATCCTTAAGGTCCCATGTTGGTCTGAATCTTAAAAAAAAAATGGCGTGTTTTTTGCCTAGCATCGTAAAAGGCGACTAATGGTAGGTATATGAGGTTTTAGATATATGTGATTGTGTAGGCGACAAGCTAGCCACTTGTCACTACTTTTTCACAATTTTACATCTAACCAACCCAATTTTAGTCTGGGACTTAAAAATAATGTGTCAACTGTGTTATACTAATGATATATCGGGTTTTGCTTGTGTGATTGTAGGCGACAAGCTAGCCACTTGTCACTATATTTTCACAATTTTCCATCTAACCCAGTCAAGTTTTAGTTTTGGCTGAATGTGGTTAAAGGGGTCTGCTGCCCTTTTGACTCTACCTACTTCTTCGGGGATTTTGGGCGTGATGTTATATTATAATTATATTATATCTTTTATGTTCCGATCCTAATCGAGTCCTGAGTATATAGTCCCTGATACTAGTTTCAGCTGACCTGGTTTTTACACTTCAGTATAAGTAGGTATACCATCCACTTAGTCTTCGTAACCTTTAGTACGAAATGGATAGTGATTTTTTTGACAAGCTCGATGGCGCATTCGGTAGTGATCCTGCCCCATGCGTCAAGAGTTGTGGGTTCGATCCCCACCCAGGACAAATATTTGTATGATGAATACTTGTGTTTGTTCGGTGTCTGGGTGTTAATATTGAATATTTAAGTAGTATTATACAGTAATACGTACTGTTGATTCTGATATCCGTAACACAAGTGCTTAAGCTACTTACCTCGGAGTTAGATCAATGTATGTGATGTAGTCTGATATTTATTTATTTTGTTTCCATTTTTAATTGATTTTAAGTTATAAGTTTCGACCCTGTCGTGCTCGCATAAACAAAATACAGTCAGTGATTCAGTCAGAGTCAAACCATAGGTAAGACAGTGTTTATGCATATACCTACTTACCTTTAAAGCACTGGATTTTAGATGGGGATGATTAGGTAAACACTAATGTTAAAGTCTACACCAATTAATATTAGGTTGAAATAAAAACAACAATTATATTTTATATTTACTTAAATAGTCACATTGTCTCATTACATAACTAACAAAGAAATAAGGCAGAGACCGCTTAACATGGGATTAGTCCTAATGTCGTGTAGGAACTCCTCAACTTCAATAAATAAAGTAACAAATTCACTAACAAACTTTAACATTAATGACTAGATTAAATTAATTGTATTTTTGAGAATTGTATAAAAAGACTAACGACAGGGTTAATAGGAAATTGGAAGATGTCTTGCATTTTATCGTCTATCACAAACTAATAAACGCACGAAGAAAATCACATGACTCATACACCTCCTCGCTCACCGCAAAACAGGAACAAGCAAATATTTAAGCAAATTAATACGAATAAATACAAAATGCGATATAACAAAAACTGTGTTTGGATGCCCGATTGATAAGAAATGCAAAATGTGCCCAAAATAATTATATCCAATTGATAAAATTAAAAAGCGGGTGTTAAGTGTGGCGGGTCGTTCGTTCGCGTGAGCATCAACTCTTGGGCATGCCCTGGGGGGTGGCGGTCTCCACCATCTTCTTGTATTTGCCGACGAGCTCGGGCAGGTCGTACGCGATGGCGACGTCCAGCCGCGTGATGGGGCACCCGCGGAAGTATGTGCACGTCGCGGACAGCTGCTGGAACTCGTACAGCGGGTTCAACCGGAAGAAGTCTCTGTACGTTTCCGGGTCCGGCAAGTCATACCTGTAAATTAACAAAATGATCTAAGTAGGTACGTAATAGAAATATAGTAGAAATTGGGTTATTGGCGGAACAAACAACAGAACGGTAAAAATGCGGGTTTGGTCCGGACAGGTGCGGATTTAACTTTCAAATAAGGTTATGGGCACTGCTATCCGTAAATCAGGTAAACTAAGTACATACTAGTCGGACTACCGACTTACCCATACAAGTAAGCTAAGTTTATAAATGTATCCGTAGTAGGTAAGCCTTCCTGTCGATGGCTACCTTAAGCACTGACATTACCTTGAAATGTTGGTGAGAGTACTGAGACCCTCATAGATGTGGTAGTTCTGTGGGTTTTCAATGATCGCGTCAGCGATGAGCTTCCTGTTGCCAAATATTGTTTTGTGGTTGTAGTACGTCGTTAGGTAGCAGTCGACCATCTTCGCATGATTTCTGACTCGCACCTACAACAAATCATGTTTCTTTAAAAATCGTCCAAGTACATCAAGGGCCATACTCATCTAAGGTTCTGTAGTTATATTTTATAATTTTACAGGGTTCATAAACATATATAGATAAATACATGGCCTAAAGGCCTTTGATTGTGTGTCGTTTTCAATAAAACCGATAACTACCTATATAAGTTTAGTTAGGTACTAGTTATCTACACAAATCCAAAGAACGACTTGTCTATTTACGGTGGCCAATTTTCATAGATTTTGTAAACAATGACCAGTTATATGATATCAACATAGCCACTTTTTTGATGATACTGTTAGTACCCATAATCCCACTGGAACCGTGGCCCTTGAGCAAAGTTTACAAACCGCGAATCTCCTAGCGCTAGCAATCTTGTTCTCGATGCGCTTGTCGATGGCCTGTCGCAGGTCTCTCAGCAGCTCGCGCTCCTGAGCCTGCAGCAGGCGCTGCGGCGCGCCAGCCTCGTACGGCATCGACCACAGCGACACCGTGTACATCACAGGCGGCTGCGCGGAGCTCATCAGCGGGGAGATGTTCCAGATCAGCGCGCTCTGCACGCGCATCAGCTCCTCAGGCTTCACGATGTCGGCTTTGTTCAGCACAATGCGAGTCTGTCAATTGCCATTTATAATAGAATGTAAGTATGTACTAGATTTTTTTCTTCTGATATATGATAAATGATAAAAAATAAATCAATATTATTGAGACATCACATTATAACATAGTACCTACATTGATTTGATGCTAAAATTAACTGTAGCAAGCCTTAACTAAAAAAACTAACTAAACTTCACGCCACTTCTCTAGCGGGGTAGGCGGTAGGTAGCCATAACAAATGTGCTAAGGAAATTAGATTCGACGTATTCGGGGTACTTTATAACAACAACCTGACGTGAGACAGCGTATATAATTAAATAACAGCCGTGTTTGTTTTGGTGCGCAATTCGAGGCAAAGTCTGAACCATTGCACCAAAAATAAAATAAATGAAATAAATACAATTATTTTAAACTAGCTTTCACTCTCGGCTCCGTTCTAAATGTGGCCTATAAAGATACTCCGCCGTATGTCCGCGTGATCTACTAATTTATCGTTCTCTACATTAATAAATACCTAGTAGTAGGTATATTATAAATTATTTCATTTTAGCTTGATACAAATGCACTTGATATTCAATCAATTTATAATTTTAATATAATAATTAAATGCTATATTTGTGATATATAGGTACATTTCTGTAAATTTTCTAGACAGAATTTTTTTTGCATTTGACCGTGCTGGATAGCTTCCATACTAAAGATACACTAGATATTATATTTAAATGATTAATAAACATTTACCTGGGATTCTCTGCCCTTGAGTTGGTCGAGGATAGCTTCTGTTTCGGGGCCAACGTCAAGCTTCGAAGGATCGTATACTAGGAAAATAATATCAGCTCGGTCGATGAACCACTGGCAGGCGTCATTGAAGGGAAACACTCGAGACACTTGCTTCCTTACTTCCAGGATTCCGGGAATTTCAACAATGTTGACCTAAATGTTAATAAAGCAATCATTTAATGAATAAATTCAACATATACGCTTGTCGATGTGTCTTAGACAATGGTTAAAAAATACCTTTTCCAAAATTTTGCTGGGATACCGAAGGCCCCTAAGACGCTCTTCCAGACCTTGCCCGAATTTTTGGAGTCCTGAAAATGTCCAGTCAGCAGCGAGCTGAGTGCCATCCAATACTTGAGGAGTTTGGCCGTGCATCAAAATGTTGAAATACGCCGGCGATGGTTCCGCACCTGTGCATTAAAAGTTATTTAATTTTCATCAGTAATATATGTAGGTAATAATATTTTTTCGTGCATGCTACATTTTGCTATAACTTACCTGTTCTTAGAGACCATTCTGTAAATTCTAGTCCAGTTAGGTAGTTCGTAATGCTAGACTTTCCACCACTCCAGGGTCCCATAAAAAGCACTAAAGGTTTCGAGAAAATTTCAGGGTCGCCAAAGTGCCTGTTACTAAGATCTCTGTATTTATACAGGGCTTCTAGTGGTTTGATAGAATTTTCATAGAGCCTCTTCAAATCCCTTAGAACGATGTCAGCTGCCTTTTCAACGGTAATTTCAGCTTCACTAGCTTCCTCGTCTAATCTAAGAATCTGATTGATGTGATCACGAGATCTTAAGTTCTCTGGGATTTCACCAGTCTATAACAAAAGATATTATATATATATACGATATTATTTATTTATTATTGTATACCGTTAAAGCTTTCAAGTATCATCACCATGCTATCATATAATCAAATATCATTAGAAAAATTAAACACTCACCAAAAGCAAATCTTCTTCGGGGGTTCCTTCATCTGATTCATCTTCAGACGGTTCTTCAGTAGCATCAGATTCAGCTTCTTCCTTGGTCTCCGCGCCTTCTTCTTCTTGACTTTCAGCACCTTCAGAGCTTACGTCTTCCGCAGTCTCAGATTCATCTTCTTTGGGAGCTACGGATTCTTCTTCTTGGGCAGCATCTTCTTCGGATTTTTCACCATCGTCTTCTTTGCTGTCATCCTTGGCCTGTTCTTCAGTATCCTCATCAGATTTCTCATCTACCCCTCCATCAGCAGCCTCAGCTGATTGGTCTTCTTTTTCGTCAGATTCCTCATTTTTCTCAGCAGATTTCTTATCTTCCTCTTCTTCGTCCTGTTCTCCTTCATTTGATTCGCCCTCTTTTACTTCTTTAGAATCAGTATCATCTTCAGTAGTTTCCGTATCTTCTTCAGATTCAGCCTTTTCTTGAGATCCATCGTCTTCTTTTGTCTTATCGTCATCTTCATCTTGGGCCTCTGCCGAAGTGTCAGATGCTTCCTCAGATTTGTCATCCTCAGCTGTGTCTTGTTCCGCCTCTTTACTCGAATCATCGTCGTCCTTCTCACTAGCCTCTTTGCTGTTATCTTCCTCAGCGCCGGCCTCTGTTACCTCTTCGCTTGCGTTTGCCTCTTCTTCTTTACTTTCGTCTTTGTCTTCGCCACTTTCTGTAATGTTGTAAGATAATATTAGTTAGTAGTAAGATAATGAAATATTAATAACAATTATATTACATACATATGAATAAGAGAGAATTCAGATATATCTTAGGCGCATATACGAAACATTTTTGTTGCGTATATATTTTTTATTATTAGATGTATATAATGTTAACATAATACATTTAAGTAAAAATATTTTCACTGTGTAATGAATTGATTAATTTACCGACATGTAGTTGCTAACTATGTATAGATTTCATATTCTTTATACTAATTTAACGCATTATGCCAAGGAACCAATTTAAAGAAATGAGCAAAAAAATTTTTTACTTTTTATACAGAATTGCCAGTCAGTTGATCAAGTTTTGTATGGAAAGTAAAAAAATCCTTTAAATTAGTTGTTTAGAATAATGAGTTAAGTGAGCAGGTAAGTAAGTGGTTTGGCATTTATTTATAAAAAATAACCTTGTGTATAATTTAGAATCCAAACACAATACCTTGTTCGGCTGCTTCATCAGCGGATGCTTCCTCTTTGCTGTCTCCGTCGTCATCCTGCTTGCTCTCGCCTTGCTGTTCACTACTGTCGTCTCCCTTCTCAACCGTCGCGTCCTCATTTGATTCGTTATCTTCAGCTCCCTCCAGGTTCTCGATCGACGCTTGGGCGACGTAAGGCTCGTCGGCCACCTCTAAGGATGGCGCATCTACTTCTTTACTGTCCCCGTCTGCGTCGGTCGTTTCACCTCCATCTTCTGCTGATTGTGCTTCAGTCGTATCGTCATCTATGCTTACTTCACTACTGTCGTTTTTTTCTACGGAATCTGTAAACGAACATTATCCTTGAATTTTTATTATCATTGTAATTAAATCGCACACCATCTTGAGCCGGCGCAAGAGTGCACACAGGTAGTAGAGACGGATTTAAAGCTTTAAAATATATTACATTATAAAACAAGCTATCATCATCATCCTATCTCGCGCATGATTATCAATATCACATTATCGTAAAATGAAATCTATGACTCAATAAATTTATAAGTAACTGCAAGATCGAACAATAGCGGGCCAAAAACACGAGGCCAGAAACGTTGTAGCCGGATTAAAAAATAAATATTCCCTCGGAAATTGATGGAAGTCGATGAAAAACGATATTGGAAAACGCTCCCGCGTATTTCTTTTACTTATTTACAAATGTCGAATAAATTTTAATTTTTGTTCAATGTTGTGATGTAACTGTCTCTCAGTGCAAACGTAAATCTTTGGTAAATGATTCATTCTGTAGATGGCTCATGGTAGGTGTCTATTATTGAGCGGGGAATATAACGGAACGGTGACGCTACACGGTCTCTGCCGCTGTTAAAATAGACTCAACCGCTCGACATCAAGTAAATCAGCTCGGAACGAGGAACCCGTGTCAATCTCGCGTTATTCTGGTTCCTGAGGTCAACATGGACGTCCGCTGCGTGTTTAATCGTAAATCGAGGGACAGATGTTCTAAATGCTGGGAAATTAAACGGTTGAGCCTACAAACATTTTCGATTCACCATTTGCGTCATATATTTGTATGTTAACCTGCATAGCTACATCAATACTCTTTATATTTTAGCTAATTAAATTTCGAAATAACAAAATTCATCAAATCCTATACCTATTATCTAGGTATATCCCGGTACGAATAGAACATTGAACAAGAATATTAAGAATTATAGAACATCGAAAAGGATGAAATCAACAATACAATATTTATCAAAATCTTTAATGTACCGCGATAAATGATGATTGTGCAACAGCGGTTTAATAATTCTCCTTAATTTTTTACAATACCTAAGTAGGTACGTAGGTACTTTAGCATAGGTTTGCGACATTATGCGAGTAAATCACGGAATTATGATACTCCTATTGTAGGCAGGGGTGTAACTATAGGGTGGCAGGAGTGGCAAAATGCTACGATGTTACAGAATTGAAATTGAATACTGTTCTAGAGCGAGGGCTCCAACTGATGAAATTGCCAGTGGCCTCAAACGGCATATTTACGCCACTGATTGTAGGCGTATAGAAATTGTGTACATTTATTTACCTGGTTCCGCGTCCCCCGATTCTAGCTCTTTGAGAGCCTTTTCGATGTATGGACGGCATTGTGACTCTGAAGGCACGTCGTCATCTCCTGAAACAGATAAGACAGCGATAAATAATATCTGCATTCTTCATTTTATTGCATTGGCAATTGTATTCATTTATCACATCAATAAAATATCGATTTAGTAGAAAACATTTGTCAAGGAAATATTACGAGATTAGGTAACAACCAAATTCCTTCGGTCGTTAAAATTGCGATGCCGCGGGGGATTGCGATCTTAGCATGAACACCTGAATAAATGTGCTTTGACATGAGGAAGCATGGGCCAAAGAAAGATGGCGTATATGCCTATCTAGCAATAAAGGTAGGTATTATCACTGGAAGGTTATTGTAGGTGTGTACCTAGGTAATGATCTAAGCTGTGTAGCTTAGATCATAATCCTGGATTTAGCAAGTGTGGCTATTTAAATCACAAAGACGTTCAACGTCGTAACCCCTGGACATAGAAAAATTAGTAGAACTAGAATAGAAACCGTTCTTTTGTATAACAGAATTTTACGACATGGGCATATGCCCATGCTTCCTAATGTTAAGTATATACTTAACTTTTAAATTGGGATGTTGACACCATTTATATTTAATTTTGAAATATCAATTCTGAAAAAGAAAGTATCGTAGTATGCTGTTAAGCCTTAATGATTTTCAATCATATTGAGTCTAAGATTTTTAATTTTACAAAAACTGCTTAATATTAAGTCAGTTGACTATACAAACTAGTGACGTCACACATTGACAAGCCCATACAAAATCTATGAAGTGATTTCATTTTGACAGCTCTTAAAAAGTAGGTATCTCAATTGACTAGCCAGTCAACATCCCTATTGAATTAGGATCAACATCCCTATTGATTTTGGATAGCCGTCAACATCCCTATTGATTTTGGATAGCCGATGAGCATTATCTGCCTTTAAAAATTCATTTTCAGATAATTATGAATGTAAGGATTTCGAAAGTCAAATGATGTTCGCTTCCAGAATTTCTAAATACCATAGATGTACTTATGTATGATTCTAAAGTCCAAGTTGACCCTCCTCGGAACGGGACATAGAATTTTATACACGAATTTTACAAGAATTCTTTAGATAAAGATTTCACTTCTCATTTTTTGCTACTAACATACTTATACCTACTTATAATAAACCTGATTATGATTACCCAATGAACTACATATTCACAGTTTTAAAAACAACTAGCTGTGCCAGCGGTGTCACCCGCGTTTATGGTTAATATTATAAAGACTATTTCCGTCATACATGATTTCTATGTAACTTTAACCATTAAGGCTGCACACGCGACGGAAGCTTAAAAAATGGAGTAACTTCTCCCGTTTTCCCAATATTTCCCTTCACTACTCTGCTCCTATTGATTGTAGCGTGATGAAAAGTATACTATAACCTGCCCAGGAGTATGAAGAATAATTGTACCAAGTTTCGTTAAAATCTGTCAAGTAGTTTTTGTTTCTATAAGGAACATACAGACAGACAGACAGACATACAGACAAAAATTTTACTGATTGCATTTTTGGCATCAGTATCGATCACTAATCACCCCCTGATAGTTATTTTGAAAATATATTTCATGTACAGAATTGACCTCTCTACAGATTTATTATAAGTATAGATGTCATTAATGGTTCGCTGAAAAATTCTGTCTTTGACTTCATCCAGTGATTCCAGCTCTAAACATAGAATATAGATTGCATATACCTACATATACCTACTATTAGATTGGTTTCCTAAGGTTCATCACTAAGTCAAAAACTGGGATAATTAAGCCAATAACTGATTGAGAAACATACAGAGAACCACACCACACTAAAAAAATAATGGCACAGTTCTTAAATAAAAAAAGAGATTACGTCTCGTTACAGAACATTACATTGATAGATGTGACAGCCATGAATCACAGGGAGAAAAATATCTCATTGCCATTATCATGTAGGTACGTGAAAACATGACGCAGGAAGTACAACTATGCTTTCTGGTTGTGCTGCAAGTACGTACAATTATCATGGAACAGAATGCACGGCATGTATCAATGTTCTATAGCATGATGCACAGTTGATCATTGAATGCATGGCATGCCTTGGCTTGTGTAACGCGGTAGCACGAGTGTTTACACTGCGCCAGTTTTAGCAACGCAGCCATCTGTCTCACAACTGCCTACGACTTTTTCCTGAGGGTCATCAAACATTTTAAAAGAGATAACCTTGCTACAGTAAAATTACGATATTACAACGGAATTTTTATTATTTGCCTGTGTTGAGTTGTGTATAAAATACAGGACAACAAAATAAAACGAGAGAAATAACAAAATCAAATCTCTTAATTGATATCAGATCAATAAAAATATATCAGATATTGATTCTAACAAGCTCAGGAATGCTTCTTTGATTTGATAAAAATTACAATCAGGCAATAAAGACATCACTTATGTAATAATTATAGATAGGCAACAATTCCTTTGCCAAAATTTTAATGGATAAATGAGCTAATCTGGGGGTTTACTATCACCTGTTACATCAGGACTTATTAACAACTGCCTGGTTTATTCATACTGAATGACAGATGGATGGTATTAATATATCATAATTGTCTCTGAAATATATCATATTATATATCATAGGTTTATATTATGTTATATTTCAGAGACAAATATGATATACTAGCTGTGCCAGTGGTGTCACCCGCGTTTATGGTTAATATTATAAAGACTATTTCCGTCATACATGATTTCTATGTAACTTTAACCATTAAGGCTGCATTCGCGACGGAAGCTTAAAAAATGGGGTAACTTCTCCCGTTTTCCCAACATTTCCCTTCACTACTCTGCTCCTATTGATTGTAGCGTGATGAAAAGTATACTATAACCTGCCCAGGAGTACGAAGAATAATTGTACCAAGTTTCGTTAAAATCCGTCGAGTAGTTTTTGTTTCTATAAGGAACATACAGACAGACAGCCAGACAGACAGACAAAAATTTTACTGATTGCATTTTTGGCATCAGTATCGATCACTAATCACCCCCTGATAGTTATTTTGAAAATATATTTCATGTACAGAAGTGACCTCTCTACAGATTTATTATAAGTATAGATTATCTATATAGATATACGTAAAGCAAAAAAATTTTACCCCTTTATGAGAATTACACAGACGGAGGAGTATGAGATTTGGCACAGTTAAAGTGGAGAAGAAGTGCAGAAAGCTAATAATTCAATAAATAAATAAAAAACAAACTAATAATGGCCCAATTTCAGTGGGCGATCACTAGTAACCTAACGGAACATAACAATAATATGGTCAAATGAAACACCATGTGTTTATCTTGCATCGTATTCTAAGAGAGTATCTATAGTCAGCCTAGACGTATTGAGCCGCCCTGCTGCTGAATAGTGAGACATCCAGCCCAGTCGAGATTACCAGTTGTAACTTCTGTTTCCTGGATAGGAATTTTGTTTTGAGAATTTTTGTGTCTCTTTGTAATGTCAAAATAACAAGTTGCAGGGGAGATATGGCACATATAAAAAATATTTTTTGTTATATTTAATTTAATTTTTATTAATTTATTCTGACTAATCTCGGAAACAGGCAGGACCGAATTTCGGAAGTTTCCCTGGCTGGTATTCTATAGAATTTCATACTTTTGAACTAAAAAAAATTAATGGTCTCCGTTTTAAAAATCTGGTCGAGCGCTAGTCAGAAACGCATATTTAACATTAATATAATTAAATATATATCAGACAGCATCACACACATTGATCTG
Organism: Glyphodes perspectalis; assembly: GCA_951394215.1. Lineage (NCBI taxonomy): Eukaryota > Metazoa > Arthropoda > Insecta > Lepidoptera > Crambidae > Glyphodes > Glyphodes perspectalis. The sequence continues at coordinate 7,363,198 of OX596219.1, forward strand.
ACTCCGAGCTAAGTAGCTTAAGCACTTGTATTCCGAACAGGTGGTAGATTCATATTATTAGTTGATTTTCCTGTTGTATTGACGATTTATAAGTGTTTGTTTCAAACCTATATAAATAAAGAGTATTTTGACTTTGACTTTGATATCGGAATCAACAGTGGTATTACAAATATATACTGAAATATTGGATATTAACACCCAGATACAGAACAAACACAAGTATTCACACAATACACGAATGTTTGTCCTGGGTGGGGATCGAACCCACAACTCTTGGCGCATGGGGCAGGGTCACTACCGAATGCGCCATCGAGCCAGTAAATTTAATACATATGTATATTAATTTGTGTAGCATGCGTGGCAGTTTGTAGTTAATGTTTTTACGAAGACATCAACTAGAGACTTCCACGCATGCTTGCATACGAATCAAGAACATTTCTCATGAGTCTATGGATTAATGGCAAAAATAAATGATATAAATTTGTGTAGCATGCGTGGCAGTTTGTAGTTAATGTTTTTACGAAGACATCAACTAGAGACTTCCACGCATGCTTGCATACGAATCAAGAACATTTCTCATGAATCTATGAATTACCTAATGGCAAAAATAAATCATATAAAAATACCGGCATTCCCAAAATTTAAAGCAAAAAGGTTATTTATGTAGATACAAGTGTAGGTACAACATTTTGTGTTAAAAAAAACTTTTGTATTTTAGTTAAAAAAAAAACATTCATTCATTCATTCATTCATCCATAATAGAAATAATTTTTACGACCTTTACCGAACCGCTATTTGATGAATAGTATCTTCTACTTCTGTTTAGATAAGTACTACCTAGTAGTTATGGTAGCGTTTAGAATTTATGAACCCTAGGTTTTGGTAGCGCCCTTGATTTATGCAGTTCAGCGTCACCATAGTAAAAAATCATTAAGACCCGTACGTACGTAGTACGTACTTCACTGTAGAATTGTAGTAATTGGTGAAACTCAGTAGTGTGCATTTGATGATTCCGTTCGTTTTTTTTTTTAATACTTAGCCACACCTAGTAGTTTAGTGAAATGCCTCTTATTATGGAAATCAGAATCAACAGATCTGGGTGTTATATTAAGGGACAATTGGACCCGTTAGTAATTGTGGTATCTTACCACAACACCCAGAGCTAAGCCAAATACATATGTGAGAACTGTTTCACTCAGTGTGGGAATCGAACCTGCGCTTTTTGTACGATGCAGTCTGAATCAGCGCCAGAAAGGATACTCAATATTTAATTCTGGCTTAGTTATCTAGGGATATTTTTTTACCAAGTACATTGTACCATTTCGGCCAAGATCAATTCCAAATCGCCTTTCATTTTGAGTTTAACGAAAATACCCAGGTACCTAACGATGTATTTACTAGCACCGGAAGCAACTCTATTTATGTGACTGTATTTTTGTAATAATTATTCGCGTTTCTTTGATTGACTGGAATTACTCACCTTTTCCGTTCTAGTTATAAATATTTTAGATACCTCCTACATCATAGTGACCCTAAAACGTGGCCTTGGTGCATTCCGCTATTTCAAGGTGATTATTTACGTAGATTTATCTATGCGTTGCAAGGTTGTCTAGACATAAAGTTAAAATTTACAATGTATCTTGTGCAGTAGTTAGGACAACAAATTGTAACGCAGTTAATTTTACATCTGCTAAAAGATTTTATGTAGAAGACTATGGAACATAATTATTACGTTTGTCATTATATTTAGAAATGTATATAATAAAATAATAATAATATAAGGAACTATACTTATAGCTACATAATAATGTTCCTTGTCCTTACACTTCTGAAGGATACATAATGTTATTTTTATCTACATATTTTCGGGTGGTTTGTTACGATGAAGATGAAGGTCATGTCGTTTACCTTATTAGTTTAAGCAACTTACGGATGAATCTTATATGTGGAATACAAAAATTATTAAGTTAGACTGGTACTTCAAGTTCTAATTTTTAAGACATGTACCTACTTACTTATTGACGAGGGTAGAGCTATTTATCTACTTAAAAGACATGAATAGAACTTCCTACGGATATTAATATAAAAAAAATGGCCAAATAAAATCCATTTGGAGAAAAAGACGATAGTAACTCTATTGACCTACATTCATGTCACATATTTATAATGTCGTCATGATCCTATCGTTTTTCACAAGATGGCGACGACAACGACAAATCCCTGTATTTCTATTTACGTATCAGCTTTGAGGTAGAGAGCGTATCATGATCGGCTCTCGCCAGAGCAATAAAACAACTGCCCTAGACAATGCATACGTCTTTGACGTCCTAAAGTGGGTTACTGGTGTATTTGTCATACAAAACATCTCTTAAGGTTATTGCCAAAAATAGAGCACATACGCGAGCTTTTTACATAATTTCAGCGCAAGTTGCGCCGAAAATAGCAGCGATATGGTGACGCAAAGAGCGCTCCGTCCGCGCGCACGCGCACACACTCACCTCTCGCCGCGACCGTGAGTGCCGCCGCGGTGATAAACATGCACAACATAAACCTCCATAACCTTAATCTTTTGGTCCACATTTTGTTCAAGTTCAGCCCGTTAAGCCGGGCTATCAGTCATTTGCACTCACACTCGCGCACCCGATCGACCGATCTACGGATTGGAAACACATCTACACTGAATAAACGAACCCACCCCGAGTGAGCACGGCTTGCACTCCCGGAGGAATGCAACTCGAGTCGAAACGCAGCATTAAATCGCAGTTAAAGAGAGCGCCCAAAAGTAATAAATTTAAAGTGTAACATGCAATTTCACGGGCGATCTTCAGTTATCCGCGATTTAATGGCGTCGAGTGAAGGTGGGTAGTTCGCGACACTGTACGCGGACGTACTCTATTTCCGGAGACAGCACAGCATCGCTGGTCGGAGGGGTACTGGCGCGGCGTGAAGCTCTCGGCGGGCGGAGCTTTCGGCGATGTTCAGTCGGGAGCGTGTGCCAACTGCCGGGGCGGCGCGGTGGCGTACGCGCGGGGCTCGCTCGCCCGCGCCGCGCGCCGGCGCCGCTCGACAGGCATCATTGATTCTCTTCAATAAAATGGCTACATTCAACACAGCACTCATGACACCTTTTAAAGTTCAAAGTCGTTAGAGTTTAATCAATTATTCAGGACCTAATTATCTATATTTATAATAAATCTGTAGAGAGGTCAATTCTGTACCTACATGAAATATATTTTCAAAATAACTATCAGGGGGTGATTAGTGATCGATACTGATGCCAAAAATGCAATCAGTAAAATTTTTGTCTGTCTGTCTGTCTGTCTGTATGTTCCTTATAGAAACAAAAACTACTTGACAGATTTTAACGAAACTTGGTACAATTATTCTTCATACTCCTGGCCAGGTTATAGTATACTTTTCATCACGCTACAATCAATAGGAGCAGAGTAGTGAAGGGAAATGTTGGGAAAACGGGAGAAGTTACTCCATTTTTTAAGCTTCCGTCGCGTGTGTATCCTTAATGGTTAAAGTTACATAGAAACCATGTATGACGGAAATAGTCTTTATAATATTAACCATAAACGCGGGTGACACCGCTGGCACAGCTAGTTAATAATAAATGATTTATTATTAATATACGATGTATTCAATGTGTTGTAAATGTCGACAAAGACCAGATACTTACAATAGTAACTAAGTATTATTCGTTTGTTAAAAAGAATATAACAAAATTTATATTTCTGTTGCTAACAGGGAAAAGAAGAAGAAATTAAACAGTTTTAAAATTGTACTTACGATACATAACGGATACTTATAAATAATTTGGTAAAAAGTTGTTGTTGCTAAAAGCATATGAAAGTAGATACATCTATCTATACTTATAATAAATCTGTAGAGGTCAATTCTGTACATTAAATATATTTTCAAAATAACTATCAGGGGGTGATTAGTGATTGATACTGATGCCAAAAATGCAATCAGTAAAATTTTTGTCTGTCTGTCTGTCTGTATGTTCCTTATAGAAACAAAAACTAGATACTCGACGGATTTTAACGAAACTTGATACAATTATTCTTCATACTCCTGGGCAGGTTATAGTATACTTTTCATCACGCTACAATCAATAGGAGCAGAGTAGTGAAGAGAAATGTTGGGAAAACGGGAGAAGTTAATCCATTTTTTAAGTTTCCGTCGCGTGCGCAGCCTTAATGGTTAAAGTTAGATAGAAACCATGTATGACGGAAATAGTCTTTATAATATTAACCATAAACGCGGGTGACACCGCTGGCACAGCTAGTGCCTAATAAGATAGACAATGTACTTACACATTAATTGTGTAAAGGTTCAAAATAATAAAACAAAAACCTTTTAATGCTTTCAGTATAACAAATTCACTCATCAGATTTTAATTATATTACTCACTTACTAAAAGGAACAATACATTAAATATACTTCGTTAGCGACTTCTTTTGCAGACGGTACCTATCGCATAAAATGTAAGAAAACTTTAAGAAGGTCCTGTAGTGGTCAGAAGTTACTTAGTCTAGGCACATTTAAAGCGGATCTGAGGAAATCGTACTCTTTTATCTAAGTTCGCTAGTAGATAGGTGCTTATTGCACTTCTTTCTACTTTATATCTAGGTAGGTATATCACATTAATCTCTTGAGATCTCATTTAAATTATTTTCGACCAAGGCAAGTTAGAATTTTTTTTTGGGATTTCTAAATTGCACAAGCTAAAATAACCAAGTTAACGAACTGTTCAATACCCAAGGGACCACAAAGTTAGGTATACGAATATTTTACAAAGCGTTCCCTTTGCTAAAAACTCGATCTGATAGATAAAAATGTTATTCATGTTCATGTCATTTCTGTTTCAAATTATTAAATTGAGATGTCAATTAAAAAATTATAACGTTTACAACGGCAAGCTGTTGAGATCATTCAGCGCTGATTAATGCTGGCAATCGGGTATCCGCTGTTGGCTGGCGCACCATAGTCGCTGGGGCTCATCTAGCCCGGCCCGATATTTCAACCTGTCGTGGCAATGCAAACTGCACTCTGGGCGGTGATTTGGAACTGAATGCACTACTCGGGCCCACGTCGAGATGTTACGTAAATAGTTTACATTTGATTCTATTCACAGCTGGCCGCGCGGTATCGTAGGTGTTGGGATCGTGACATAATAACTCAAACTTTAAGATGGGTAGATACGTTTAATACGACCGATTAATCGATTAGGATGGAAATTGAGATGTCTTTAAATATGAATCGGTTCAAAAGAACGAGGGCTTCGAAAAGCAAACAAACCTATTATAAATGTTTTAGTAGCAAGACTTTTCTAACTTTTTGCAGGGGCTACACCCACGTGGGATTCTGAATTCTGGATAGTAACTCTATCGTGCGTCCTTTGTTATATAAGAAAAATAAAAATAAAAATCTTATAAAAAAAAACTGAATATAAAGTAGGTATCCTACATCCTGTGTGAGAGTTAAAACTTTAGGCGTGCTAAATTTCATCACTATCGGTTTAGTACTTAGTTTAGCTCCGAACTCGAGACAGATAGATAAGATAGATAGTCAATTACTTAAAGTAAGGAAAATCTATAATAAATAAATTATTTTATTATTATAGATTTCAGCTATAGAAATCTTGCCCAACAAAAATATAACTTCCATAGTTAAATATCTTTCTTTTTTGCGAACATAAGTAAAAATAAACATTACATTTTTACTATCTACTACAACAGCAAGTCATCACCTTCCTAGCGTTATATCTCGTGTGCGGTCGTGATTCGCTTGAACCATGATCCAGGATTTAGCGAGTCTAGTAATTACGTTGAAGAAACTGCCTATCTGATCTTTTGACCCCTTAGATAGGGGAACCAAACAAATTAGAAACAAATTAGATCATGGTTACACATCCATAGATATTTGGGATGTGCAGGTTTCATCACAATGTTTTCCTCACTGTCGAGCAAGTGATATACATAACATACATACATACATAACATCACGCCCGTAATACCCGAAGGGGTAGGCAGAGTCAAAGAGACAACAAGCCCCGTTTATCCACATTCAGCCAAAAATAAAAATGGGCTGGGTTAGAAGGAAAATTGTGTAAAAGTAGTGACAAGTGGCTAGCTCACACACCCAAAACCCGATATACTTACCATTAATGGCCTTTTACGACATGCTAGGCAAGGAACACAGTTGGCGAATTCTTTTTATGTCCCAGATCAACGTGGGACAAGTGATATATAGATCCGTACGGGCCTGGGTTTGACCCAGCGTCCCTTGGGTATGAGGCACGTTATTAAGATACCGCCGCTTTACCTTCCCTAAAAGTAAACCAACTTTGAAAAAAAGCATTTACTGGACCCAGAACGCGCTTTTAGGCATGCAAGGGGGCATATTGACAAGCTCGCAAGGGCGATGGCGCATTGTAGGGCGGTAGTGACCGCCCTACACTGCGCCATCGTTTTACCACTGTTGTTTCTGATATGCGTAACAGTGCAGTTAAGTGCTTAAGCTACTTACCTCCGAGTCAGAAAAATGTGTGCTGTAGTCTGATATTTATTTATAATTATTTATTTATATTGTGTTTTTTCGTTATTGATAGGTACAGACACACATCACGCCTGCAAACCGCAAAGGGGTAGGCAGAGTCAAAGGAAAAGAATTCCTTAAACCACATCACTATTTACCAATAATCGAGTCTTACCATGAGATGGAAGACTGTGGGAAGTAGTGACAAGTGGCTAGCTTGACACCTATATAATCACAAGGACAGGACTGCTTTAAAGTTTTGAGGAACAATTGCTGTTAATATAGAAACACTACATCTTTTTATCTGGTTTAAATTAATAAATATGTCACATAGGATTGGGTACATTGACTATATGCGTAGGTACAGATTAATAATACAACATACATCACTTAGAATCAATATACTTATCAATAATATTCCATTTATTACTTAACATTACATCTGTAAAAAAAATACCCTAACAACTAGTGGTCAATGATAATTAGTTCATCTATACTCCAGTCCTCATATGAATGATCGGGCAGGTATCTTCTGATGATAATGGGGATCTTCCGCTGCTTTAGCTCTTTCATGGCTATTTGCAAAGGGTCTGTTTCACCTTCTAACTCCACCATTACTGGAGCACACATAGCAATTTGCAATGCCCTGGTGCCTGAAAAAGGACATAAAATTTGGTTAAAATCTGCAGTGATATTGTTTATTATTTATAGCTTTTAGGATTAAACTATATATTTATTTGAAGGAAGTACTATCTAGAATGAATAGAATTATTTCTGATGGAAAGTATCAAATTGACCAACAGCACTATTAGATACATTTTATTAGACCCCCTATCAGTGGCAGATTTATGGTCTTGGCCGCCCTAGGCCCTAGGCCATATAGTAAATACCAGCCGCCTCTTCTCAGTTCTAAAGCATCATCAGTTAATTTTTTATCACGATTGGCCGCCTCTAATATCTGGCCACCCTAGGCCCGGTCCTACTGGGCCTTTGGGTAAATCCGCCACTGCCCCCTTTTACCATTGAGAATATTAAACTACATATAGACTATTCATTAATTAAATTATATTATTGAATTTAAGTACAATTAACCTCATGGATAATTTGAGTGAAAAGCTCTTACAAATACCTACTACTATTCTCTGACCGTATCTTGTTTTATACATTTTGGAGTGTACCTAATCACCCACAAAATTGGCATTGACAGAGTAGGCAATCACAATATTAAACAATGCAACAAGTAAAATAACCTCACCTAGAACTCTAGCTCTTTCGTATTTCGTCATGTATCGAGTTGTAATGCGTTTTGACTTCTCTACGCCGCCGCCCGCCTGTCCGGGGGCCAGGCACTGCGTATTGTACCCGTCTTCCTCTTGCTCCTCCGTCTCCTCGATATTATCATCCTCTTCAGCGATATCGTCGTAGTCCGCACCCGCATCTTCAGCCTCGTATTCTTCGTCAGCCATAATGAGATTCTTAAGATATGAATACCCTGTCACAGGGTTGTTTTTAGAAATTTATTTTTAATATTAAATAGGTACGTTTTTTATCATTAACTTCAAAACTTTATAGAAATCACCACAACACATGAACAAAACAGGCCAGGCGCGACATGACAGGCGTGGAGTGTCAATTTTATATACAACACCAAGTAAATGTCATTACTATTTTAACGTTTGTTCATGTTTTGATAAAAATTCTTATATAAAAAAATGTGCTTGTGTAAACGCAACCATTTCTATGAAGTCTATTACCCGCTTCTGTTGTTTGTGGTACCTTTGACGATTTTCCTTTTCCGGTTCTGCAACTAAGCTGTAACCATGCCGGTGTGTAAATTTATTTATTATTCGAAATATTTGGACAGTGTTTCGTTTCTGTGATAAATATTCGTAATTAAGAAGTTTTTCCGATTATTCTTGTGCTTGGAAGAAGTGCCACAATTTTCTTTGATTCCAAAATTACGCATCAAACAGGAGGATACACATGGCATGGCAGTATTTGACATGTCGATGAGAATGCTCTCAATCCACGAGTCCAGAACAGCATAACGATGATGATCTGCATTTTATTTTCAAGACTATAGATGCCTGTTTGATGCTATCAGTGAATCGGTGAAATTTTATGAAGTTGCACATCGTTGGCGAAATCTAACCTAACCGTGGTTGTTTTCAGCTCGCAATTGACTTGCTGCACCCTTCGCCCGCGTCGGAGAGGAGGAAACATAAATTGAAGAGGCTGGTGCCGCATCCCAACTCATATTTCATGGATGTAAAATGCCCCGGCTGCTACAAAATCACAACGGTATTCAGTCACGCACAGAGGGTGGTCGTATGCGCGGGATGCTCAACAATCCTTTGCCAACCCACCGGAGGTCGTGCTAGATTAACCGAAGGTGAGTCCGTTTCCAACTTGCTTTAGATTCGCATTATCCTACATTTATATTATTCTGTACTTACTTTGTCTCTGAAGATTTTTAAAGTGCAAAGTTAAAAATTTATGTCATGATCTGTTGTTTATTTTCTCTTTTGGACAGCCTAATTCATGATTTTAGAAATGGATTTACAGACCAGGTTTTCCTTTGCTGCATTATGTCTTGTCAGTTCTAATTCATTGAAGTTGCTCTTACATTTCATATTAAAATTTGATATTTCATGTAGATTTCACAATATTGAAATTACTAATGAAAGTACCTCTGCATATTTATTGCAACATAACAATTATTATCTGAAGTAAATACACAAATGAGATCTGATGTAGATTAAGATAGACATAATAATAGATTAAATGTATGTTAATATTATTTTGCTTTTCCTGATCAGGAAAAAATTACTTAAAATATTTAATTTGTTGCTGAACCTTTCATTGCATTTGATGTGCAACTTTTGGCCATTATTAATTGTTATGACTTGTGCATTACATATCTTTTGTTCCATAAAGTTTAACTCATATGTGTATTGTTTACATAATTGTAGTCATAACATAATCTTTAAGAATATTTTTATAAATTTGTATGTTCTGAAACAACATAAGTAATAAAATAATTGATATATTGTATTAGTACAACATATATTATGATTGTTTTGTTTGAGTGGAGGTTGGTATAATGTTGTTGGGCCATGTGTAATTGGATTAATTGTCTTGTATAATAATATAATAGTTTATATGTTCAGATTTAAATATTCAATAAACAGCAAATATTTTGCTATTTCATATAAATGTGAAATAAATATACAAACATATATTTACTACACAATTTGTTATGGATAAATAGATTTCTGAAAAAAACCCACATGAAACTTGAGCAAACTTAATAAATTAACCTAACTTTCTCTCATTTTTGTATTCCCATAGCATGAAATAGTAGTCCTTATTAGCTTAATTTGGGAGTCTATGTAAACAAAATGTACTAAACTAAATATTTAATTAATAAGTGTGCATCATAATAAATTACCATCCCTACTTATTAATTATTGAAAGAAAGGGTTTTAGGTTATTCATCACCTAATAATAAAATTCCATTCCAAGTCACATGGTAAAGTTATCTATAGTGGTGTGGCCAGAAATCAAAACGAGGAATGGACCATCTATACTTAGGCTAGACATCCAAGAACTCAACTTACATACAATATTGCCCTTATTTAACTTTTATAAATGTTACATGCGTAACACTATCTAGATTTCTATTTAAAGAATCAGATCAAATATATTTATAAAATTCATTTGCAAAATTTCAAGAAAATTTTAACAAGAAATTATTATATTTTTTACTGCCATCAGATCTTAATAAAAAACATTTGAAAGTAACCAACAAAAAGTAAAATCCTTAATAACAAAATAATTGTTTATTTTTTCAGGATGTTCATTTAGGAGAAAACAACATTAAAGAAATCCTGGAGAGAGAGCCCTATCCGTAATTTAAGATTGCATTTCGTTTCCAAGAGTATGAAGGAGTGATATTTTACAAATTCATTAAATTAATGGATTCATTAAAGCATTACAAATAAAGGCTTTTTCAAAGGGGATTCTGATGTTTTATTTCAGACCATAATAATATTAAGTGCGAAATATGAATAAATCTTGCACAATTGAATTTAAATACAAATTATCTTTACATATGTACATGAACATTTTCAATACACATTTAGCAGACATATTAGATTGTACTAAAAGGACCAAATCAGTGACCAGTGATTACCAACTGGTACTCTGTCAGATCAAAGATTTATTATTGGATGACTTATTTTAGTTAATTTTGTTTGAACCACTGATTGTATAGTCCTAAGCTTCAAGATGGTGGGACGTACACCTCCGATTTGAAAAGTTTCCAAAGATAGGATCTGGGTCAGTGGCGGATTTACAGTCTTGGCCGCCCTAGGCCCCAGGCCATAATTCTCAGTACTAAAGCGTCATCACTTAATTTTTATCACGATTGGCCGCCTCTAATATTTGGCCAAGTAGGCCCTAGGCCCGGGCCTACTGGGCCTTAGGGTAAATCCGCTACTGATCTGGGTAACGTTATGTAAAACAGTAATACCCCGAATTTACGCGATAGGTGTGAGACACACCAAGCAATAAGCGTATAAACCTTCCATAGAAATATATATCATCCTCAGCGTTATGTCCCGTGCTTTCCCAAACTTTGGTTCGCGACCCACAATACTGAGTGGGCTCAGCTGAGTAGAACGACACAAACCAGCCGGGCCAACTTTCCTTGCTTTATTCATATGGATAACGGTTAGTGGGTCCCGAGTTTGTAAACTTGTGTTACATGGGTCGTAACCCAGACAACTTTGGGAACCACTGGCTTAGACCATGATTCAAGATTTAGTCTGGACCTGACTACCGATCTGACTTTCGTAACCCTTAAACAGGGGAATCGGGCAATTTTCGATCATGGTTAGGTTGCACATCCATTGTTAGAAGGTGCAGGTTTCGTCACGATGTTTTCTCACCGCTGGCCTAGTGGTATAAATAATTTCACAGACTAGTAAAAAAGAAGGAATCCGCGCCACTAACTAAACATTGAAGCTCCTCGGGTGCTCCAACTTGACACGCAATTTACGTCACACATTGACATAATAAGCGCTCCAAATCCGTTATCTGGTATCCATATGTATCTTACTTACACATGCTTAGACGTGGCTTCACGAAATATGTAGGTACATCACGGACTAGTAAAAAAAGAAGGACTCCACGCTGCCTTACTATAGGGTGAAGCCACGTTTATGAATGAGTGAGTGAGATACTTAAGGATACCAGATATCTGATATCTGTCATTTGGAGCACTTATGTCAATGTGTGACGTAAGTTGCGTGTCAAGGTGGAGCACCTGAAGAGCTTCAATGTCTAGTTAGTGGCGCGGAGTCCTTCTTTTTTTACTAGTCCGTGAGGTACATATATTTAAAAATCCAGAGGTATATGCTCGGGTTTGAACCCGCACCCCTCGGTTAAGACGCACGTGTCCTTACCGTTGCGTTATCACCGCTCCCATACAAATGCTCATTTCTTTTCTTGTTCTCTTGGATAACATTTAAAAATTATCAATAAAACGCATTGCGTACGTAAAACAATTCCACGCGAAATACTTTCGGACCTGACGTAATCAAAATTAACAGAAACGAGTTCAAAATTTCAGGGGTGAGAGCTTCCCGCTCCCGCGCCAGCTCGGTAGGAAGTAAAGGCAAGTGCTGCCGATCTATAGTCGATAGTGGACAGTTCAAAAGTTCGATAGTCCAAAATAATCGGTAGGGTACATGGTTTTCGATGTAAACTATCGATAGTTTCTAATGTGTCCATAGTTACTAAAATTGTAAATATTTAATTTGCTCTAATTAAAAAAATACACCGCTATTATGATATCAGGGTGGCAGCTCACTAACTTTTTAAAATAACTAGTTTTTTATAAGCACATTTGTTTTAAATTCCACACATTCATCACATTGCTTTCATGTGTATAGAATTACTGTTTTTTGACGAACACCTGATGTTCACTGTATCTATCTACTGTTAGTTCTTGGCCTTGATTTTATACCTCTGAAAACGTTTTTCGCTGTCGGGTCGTCGGGAATAATTATTTGAAGCGCTTCTTCTCACACGCAAAATTCATAAAACTACTGCAAATTTCCCCTTGATTGGTTCTAGTTTTATTATCTGTGCGCCTCTAGCGGCGAAATCTAGAAGTTGTCTAAGAACGACACTGCTATTAAAGTAGAGGTTTTATCTAAGTTAGACCTAATCAGGTAGATCGCGATTACATACAGAAACCTGTTGCTAATAAAAGCAGAAATACGAAATACTGTTGCGTTCCTCAATGTTGTACATACGGAGATTCGGGAATAAGTTTTTAATTTGTAAATCGTAATAGTTATTCTCCCGAACGCATTGGTTTTGTGTGTCCTACAGACGCTTTAATTACATCACTATTGACAACATAATTATTGTCTCGACCAGCAAGGAACCACTTAAATTCTCTTGAGTAGGTACTGAAACCAATGGAGACGTCATACTTACGAAAAATTTAAGCTCCATTATAATGAGAAACGAAAATGGCGCCTTTGTGTAGTGTCATTCCACTTTACATACTATAAGTTTCTGAACAATTTATTTATAACGTGTTCTGACTGTTACAAGTTAGACTATGTTCTAATCACATATTTTATCATTATTGGCACAATACACTGCAAATTCCACTGACATTGACAACTTAAAGCGAGAAACCAAAATGAACCGGCTTCAATTAGGCACTTCTATGACGTCACTTGATGATGTTACCGAAAATAGTTAAGTCAAATATATTGTTCTCTTTTTACATGCAGTATTGTAGGCTTGATAAAAAGAGATAGATAGAGGTTAATGAGTACAATATCGATAATATGTCGTCTCCATTGGTTTCAGTACTCAGAGCTCAGATTACAGAACAAAAGGCAGACAGACCCGTCACAGACACGAAAAAAGCAAATACAAAATCGAAAGCAAATACAAACTCAAGGCAGTTCGAAACAAAGCGTTGCGTTGACAGTACGTCGCATCTGTGTTCTAAATTATGTCAAAAAAGTGCCGTCTTGTGTCTTAAAACATTGTAAAAATTGTTCCCAAAAACTAAAAGGAGAAATCGAAGTACCGTTTCATAGTTAAGTAATAATTATCTAAATATTTTGATGTTATGTATTTCCGTGTTATTTATTTCTCATTACTTGGAACACAAAACTTCAATGAAATTTGCGTAGTGTTGCTAGGTTACATTAAAATATTTTCCTTGCAGTAAGGTACTATGTAAATACTCGTAATCTACACTATTATTATAAAGATAAAAGATTATTTGTATGTATGAATTGGTGCAAAAGGCTGTTAAGATTGCATGTTGTGTATGTCGATTATAATTACAAAGTTTTTTATTTTAAAAATAAAATTTTAGATGTTCATTTTAATGTAAAATATAAATAATTAAATACATGTTACAATACCAACCAATATATACTACTCGAGCATTAAACACAAAAACAGTGGGACTTTTTTTCATTACCCTGGCAAACTTACACACATACTAGCTCTGAGTACTGAAACACATGGAGACGAACATAATGTTCTATACGAACAATCTGCTATACAAATATGATTAATATCGATATTGTATTCATAAACCTCTATCTATCTCTTTTTAACAAGTCTACACTACTGCACGTAAAAAGAGACAACAACATATTTGACTTAACTATTTTTGGTAACATCATCAAGTGACGTCATAGAAATGCCTAAGTGAAGCCGGCTTACCATTTTGGTTTCTCGTTTTGAGTTGTCAATGTCAGTGGAATTTGTGGTGTATTGTGCCAATATTGATAAAATTTGTGATTATAACATAATCTAACTTGTAACATTCAAAAACATCGTCATAAATAAATTGTTCAGAGACATAAAGTATGTAAATAAGTAAAGTGGAATGACACTACACAAAGGCGCCATATTTGTTTCTCACTCAAAATTGGGCTTCACTTTTTCGTGGTTATGTCATCTCCATTATTTTCAGTACCTACTCAGAAGATAAAAAGTTCATACAGTGTGTCACGCACTCATAGCTTAATTCTTGCCTCACATCTGTGTTCCGAGCGGTCCATCTGACTTTTGTTCTCTAATCTGAGTCTTAGAGCTTAAATCTGATTTACTTACATAAATTTTCTAAATAAACTTTTCCGTGACGTTAATTGTATCGAAAACTATAGTGTCGATATACACAGCTACATAATTTTGACACTTGTGGCGCTAGTTAGAATCTTTGCATCGCCAACGAAATAACGGCATGATTATAAACGTACCTAATTATTATTATTAAATTTGTAATTTTCGCTCTATACGTACACTTACACATAGTGGAAGTGGAACACACTCTTTTATGTTACTCTCCCTAATAAATCAATAGAAAAGTACATAACAGAATAGGTTCTTAGTATAAAAAATACTTAATGAACATAAAAAAAAAACTACTTTTTAAAAACAGTAAAATAATATTTATTTTATTTATACATCTCGAAATAATATTAACAATCATATTTATATCTTAGGTACATAACTATGTAGCTACCAATAAAATAAATTCGTTTATTTTATACTTAAGCAGGATTCCTGCGTGCGTTTTGCCTTAAAGATTAGATAACTATATTTTTGGTTGGCCACACAATATTTAGTCACAAAAATGCATAAGTATCTACTAATATAAAATAAAACCTAGTTTGAGGTTGTTAAGTAAGTAAGTACGTAAGTACCTATATACCTATTTAAAATATATTTTATTAATTGATACAAAATAACACTTGATATGTAAGCAAAATGTGCGCAGGCGAAACTGTCCGATTTAAATATTTTAATTATTAGATTTTCTACATTTCTAACTTGAGCATAGCTATAACAACAGACAATTCATTAAATAAAATAAAGTCGATTGTTATTGGAATTTTAAACATATGTACATACATTGAAACAAATAAGTATAGCATGATAATTATAAATAGGTATATTCATGTTGAAAAAAATTAAATGCTTGCCTTGCTCTTATAATCTGCAAGCTAATCCTTTAATTCAGTGCAATTTTCTTAAATTACCCCCCCCCCAGAATTGCAGAACAAATGAAGATTAAATAAAGTTTCATTACTTTTGGATACTAGGTATTATTTTCGCCATGAAAACTAAGACAAGGCTAAAGAACTAAGGCAATAGACAGTTGTGTGTTTTGTAAATGATTATGACCGTCCAATAAACGAATGTTTCCTCATTTCAAAAATAATGGCATCTCTTCTTTTGTCTTTATCTAAACACTTGTATAATCTAGCTAAGTCATTTGTTAGCCAGTTTATGCTGAGACAATGTCAACATTTAATTAGGGTTTAATCATTTGGCTCTGGTTGCGAAAAAGCTGTGACTAACAATTTTTTGAGCGTCGGGTTGTTCCAATAGTTTATCGGCATTAGCTTTGTCTTGGTTAATTTGTTCGATCAGGTCATTGCGGGAGGTGAAGTTTTTCTCTTCCCTTAGATAACCAATAACACCAATTTTTAGTTTTGCTCCATAAAAGTCGTCATCAAACTTGTGCATAATGTGCGTTTCCTGAAATAATAAACAAATATTTTTTATTTAAATGTTACATGTCATATCTTTAAAGGGCAGATATATGTATATCTAGAAATGTATAGTTTGTCCCATGTTGGTCTGAGACTTAAAAATATTGTGCCAACTGTGTTTCTTGCCTAGCATGTCGTCAAAAGAAAAATCTGATTTATAATAGCAGGAATAAATCAAGGCCAGATACATGGATACCTACAATAGCCTTTTTTAACACCTCTAAATCTAAGAAGTCGGGGATAATCTTATTTCTGAATTTGAGACGAAGTCGTTAACAGAAATAATAACTTATCAAAGCGAACTAGAATTGTATTGATAAGATATTTAATTTTAGTTGCAAAGTGTATTTATCGCTTTGAAACCAAGGATGTAAAGCTGTTAGTTTTGCGTCTTTTCTATGTATTTTTATAGTCGATCAGTATAGATAGTGCCTCCCGATAACCCTTGCTCAGCAGACCCAAAATTTAGCTCCGGCCTGTATCGTTCTGCGCCTTTTCAGGGTCTGCAGTATAGGCAGAACCTGATGCAGGTCAGTCTTTACCTTGTTCCTGAACTTACATGGCATCTTCCCAATTATGGTAGGTACTAAACAATTTTGATACTAACCACAGACTTTTCCTTATTCTGGTAGAAGGGACACCATCCAATGTTGGCGACCATTTTGTGAATATCTCCCACGTTCACCTGTGCCCATCCGTAATAGACTCCGGGCTCCAAGTCCTGTGGAAGATTCTGCACGACGCTCAGGGAGTAGTTGGCTGGAACAAAATAATGAATAAAATTAAATATGGGTAGGTAGGTATGTGCAGTTTGTGGAGATCCATGCAAAAGGCATATGTCCAGCATTGGACGCAGACAGAGAGAGAGAGAGACAGAGAGAGGTATGTACCTCAATAAATTAAACTTTTCAGTTTTATTATAAAGGATTAAATGCATTTATTTTAAAGGATTATAGCATGTTTTATTTTATTGTCTATGTATCTATGAGGCTCAAAGATTTTCAAATAAGTAAATAGTTTATTTGGTAACAATTGATTGAATTTAGGTTACTAACTACCTTACAGTACCATAAATCTTACTCGCGACAAGATACTGCTCCAAATTAATAGTACTTAGCGAGTTAGTTTTAAGACCTTTATCAGAACATTAAACAAACATTTACATTGCTTTACATTTCAATGTTTTAAACGATTAGAAACGTGGTGAAACACCTCAATTATTAAAATTACAGCATCATTTCATTATAATTGCACAATTACCTACATGTCACGCAAATGCGTATAACCATGGTGTGTTTCTGGCCTAGTATGTCGTAAATAAGTAATGTGCTTTTTACCGAAGAGCTAGACACTTGTCGCTACTTTTTCAAAAATGTCCTCGTTACCATGTATAGCCTAATATAATATCTGGATAGGAGTGGTTAAAGAACTTTACTGCTGCTTGCCTTGGACTCTGCATACCATAACGGGGATTACGAACTTTAAAGTGTGTACATCTCAACGGCATATGTATAACTGCCAACGGTATGTCCCGTGCTTAGTCGGGGTCTGCTTAGGCCATTAACCAGGTTTCAGCGAATGTAGTTATTACTAGAGATGAAACGGATAGCAGTTTGGCGGGATACCGGATACCGGATATTCGGCCGACCATGTGGCCGAATAGCCGAATATTCGGCCGCCGGATATCCGGCGAAACTTAGCCGTTTGCGTTGGCGGCGCGCGAACGATCGGGTGGACTCGGTTCGATTCGGGTCTTTTCGAGAGAAGTTAACAACAATTGTATCATTCATTGTATTATTGTGTCGTATATATAATATACATAATTCTAAAAGATTTAGCAACCAGAAATGGCATTGGTGAAGAAAAAAATCGCCTTTATGGGAATACTTTGATATAAACAGTGAAAATAATAAGTTAGCTATTTGTTTATTATGCAATGTTAATATTTCTCGTGGCGGCGAAGGGAAAAATGCAGCTAGCTAGATAGCTACTATTCGGCCGGATGTCCATCCGGCCGAATAGTAGCTATCCGGTATTCGGCCGGATAGTATTATGTTGGCCAGATAGGCCGGATACCGGATAGTTTCCGGATATCCGTTTCATCTCTAGTTATTACATTTGAGTCGAAGTCTGATCTTCGTAATTCTTAGATGGGGATGGGGCAGGGCTACCAGACATGAATCATTAGATTACCCTCAACGAATCACAAGAATACCCGCTTTTACCCGCCTTCAAACACAAAATACCCGTAAATGGGGTATTTTTTTAGGGCCATATAATAAAACTATTTTTTTTGTAATTAACACGTATAATTTTGCCTAAGCTGACTTATTTTTCAATACATTGAATGGCTGCGCCAATTGCCTTCATGCATTTAGGAGGGGAATCCCTCACCATAGACGATATTGATTGTTTCATAGTCTAGCAATACAGGCATTTATGAATTGAAATTGTCTACAATACAAAATACCCGGTTTTACCCTCAAGGCAACAAATACCCGCTAAATTACCCGCTTTTCGGGTAATTACCCGCCAATTGACAGTGCTGGGATGGGGCAATCAAAAAAATCGGACCATGGTTACATTATTTGAATATGCAGGTTCCCAAACGTTGTTTTTCCTCACCGTCGAGCAATAGTGGTATGAATCCGTACGTAGAATTGAAAAATGCACAGGCACGTACTATTTTTAAACCAGCACCCTTCGTATGAGAGGCGTGCGTCTTTATCATTGAGCTACCACTGCTCGCCGTCAAGTCAATAATAACGTACCTACAACTTTATAAAATATATATACTAGCAGCGCCCCGCGGTTTCACTTATTCTTAGCAAACAAATTAGAAAAAAACAAAAAAAAAATCGGAGAAAATTAGTATAGATACGCAGATGAACTTAGACGCGCGCTATTTTGGACTCAAAAACATGCTATAAATACTTTTAAAGTAAATATGTATAGCTAATAATTTCATATACATTATTCATAATGAATATTTATCCTACCACCTGAGATAAAAAGTAAGATTTGATATCTTAAATAATAAAAAGTGGGCTAATCAGTATATTTATCGCCTAGCCAACACGGACTAGTAAAAAAAGAAGGACTCCCCGCTGTCATATAATAGCGTGAAGCCATTTTTATGCATGTGTGAGTAAGATACTTAAGGATACCAGATATCGGATATCTGTAATTTGGAGCACTTATTAAGTCAATGTGTGACGTAAGTTGCGTGTCAAGTTGGAGCACCTGAGGAGCTTTAAAGTCCAGTAAGTGACGCGTAGTCCTTCTTTTTTTACTAGTCCGTGCTAGCCAACAACTGAATTTAACATAATATCACAAAAAATCTCTGGCGATGCGCATGTATTACAACACGGCTCGCTTCTCCCCGTCAATCACTGGTCGTAATGCATTGGTCGATGATATATATAATATATATGCAGTCTACAAATAACGACACGTTCAACTTGCCAAGCCAACCCAGGTCCCAATATCAACCATCAAGAAATCTGACGTTACACTTTGGCTACCCTTTGTACCGTCAACATCACACAGCAAACGCTAAGGCTAAAATAATCTTGTCTTTTACGAAACTAGGCATGTAAACCTAAGCAAATTAAGTATGTACCTACTTCCGTACATGAATATATCATACATTTAGTAGATAGAACTTTCGATTCCGTTCCGCGCTACTTAGCGCCCGATACCATAACAGTATATGATTTTAAACTGCTAATAAAAAGTGATAATGCAACGCGAAGTTTAAAATATGATTTTAAACTTTGCGTTGCATTATCAAGTGATAATGCAACGCGGAGTTTAAAATCATATATCATATCATATCATATCCGTCAATTGTTTATAATCCAAGATCCCAGGGCCGCCAGACGTTACTTAATTTCTCATATATTTTTCGTCATTAAGGACTTCCAATTTTAGCTCTACACTGTCGCTCTAGTTACGATTTATACGATCACTCACCCGTTGTAGCCGAACTTCGCAACGACTTTGTAGAAGTGGCAAAGCCCTGCAAAATCCATTCGAAGGTAACTAACTGGGTATTCTTCAGAGAAGTTATAGGGAACACTTTGGACAGACATATTCCTCTCAAATCAGATAATGTCATCACTAAAGTTATCGAGTCTTTCAATTAATGCATCCACTCGGCTGCTTGGGTTGCAACCCCACATCGTAGATCCACCGAAATCATCCCAATATACCCTCAGGTAGTGACTTGATACAAGAAAAAAGACAAGCAGTGGCAACTTACTCGACACCCTGAAGACAAAACTCAATTCAGCAAACTTGTCAAGCAAGTCAACACAAGGCATTCTCGTCAACATTAAAAACAAGGAAGTAGAAAACCGCCTATTTAGTTTGGATGCAATATATGCAACGGATTACTCTTTGTGGAAAGCTACAAAATCTCTGAAAAGACCTATTGCATTTCAATCTCCTATACGCCGGAATGATGGTACCTGGGCTAGAAGTGATTTTGAAAAATCACTATTTTTTGTTGAGCACCTATCCCAAGTGTTTACACCAACCTCCGCTTCTGGCTCCATTAAGGTGGATCAGGTTATGGAAACTCTCGACGCCTTATCAGCTTGCTCCTCCAATAAGAAGGTTTACCGTCACAGAAGTTTGCTCCTCAATGAGGAAACTCAGTCTGTCTTAGGGAAATGGTGTGCTAGTCTGGTCAATTTATTTTATTTATATTTATTTTTATATTGAATGTATTTTTTGCTTTAAGTATTTACATAGATACATACATACATAACATCACGCCCATAATACCCGAAGGGGTAGGCAGAGTCAAAGGGGCAGCAGGCCCCTTTAACCACATTCAGCTAAAAACAAAACTGGGTTGGGTTAAATGGAAAATTGTGATAAAATAGTGACAAGTGGCTAGCTCGTCGCCTACACAATCACATACCCAAAACCCCATATACCATTAGTCGCCCTTTACAACATGCTAGGCAAGAAACACAGCACATTATTTTTAAGTCCCAGACCAACATGGGACAATGGGCTGGTTTAGATGGAAAATTGTGATAAAGTAGTGACAAGTGGCTAGCTCGTCGCCTACACAATCACATACCCAAAACCCAATATACCATTAGTCGCCCTTAACCCTTTACGACATGCTAGGCAAGAAGGTTAGCGTGTAGCAAAGGGTGTGCAAGGCGTTTGGTACTTGGAATTTTTTTTACAAAAACGTATGAAACTTCATAAAATTCCATTTTGTATTTTATCCAATAAAGGGGCTTAAAATAAACACTTTTTATACTTGTAGCTTTTTTTCTCCGACCCACGTTTTAGAGGGAAAATGAGATATAATATGAAAGG
Source organism: Glyphodes perspectalis (assembly GCA_951394215.1). Lineage (NCBI taxonomy): Eukaryota > Metazoa > Arthropoda > Insecta > Lepidoptera > Crambidae > Glyphodes > Glyphodes perspectalis. Next base: position 7,384,698 of record OX596219.1, read on the forward strand.
CAGTTGGGACTTGGAAAATTTTTCACAAAAAAGTATAAAACTTCATAAAATGTAAATGTTTGTGTTTTATCGTATAAAGGGTCCTAAATTAAACGCTTTTTATACTAGTCACTTTTTCTCTTCAACCTACGGTTTAGCGTAAAAAAATTTACTTAGAAAATTTTTTGATGAAATTAATTGTTCTTCTTCGGTTCTGGCCGTAGGGTCGCAGTTATACCAAACACTCCTCCTCGCTTCGCTCGTCGTCGTACCTATTATTTTAACTACTACCTAACCTGACCTAAACTGTCGGTAAATTTACTAAGTGTTTAAGACATTACACATTCTGTGTCATTTTCCTGCTAAACCGTGATTCGGAGAGAAAAAGTTGCAAGTATAAAAAGTGTTTAATTTAAGCCCCTTTATACGATAAACACATTCATTTTAAGAAGTTTCAAACTTTTTTGTGAAAATTAAGTCCCAAATGCCTTGCACACCTTTGCTACACTCCAACCGACAAGTGGCTAGCTCGTCGCCTACACATGCAACATCTTGCCAAATATCATTGATTTCCTCTTAGCAGTTAATGAGATATGGGATGATTTACCATGACTAGTCCATTGTTTCATAAGCAGCCTAATTACATGAGATTTTAAAGGATAATTCATAATAAACGTATTCCAATAATAAGTTCATTCATTCAACTATTTACACGTAAAATTTCATCTCATACACACTCAATAATTAACGAAATACAGTAAAAAAACTGATAACCACCGCAATTCGTACATAACCCGACCGTGTTCGGATGGCTACAAAAAAGCGGCCGTGCAGTACATTTAGGTAATACATTCAGGTAATACATTACAAATGGGACCAAATGTGGTTGATCAATGCATTTACTCATCACTAGTGGACATGTGCTGTTGCTGTTTTAATAAATGTGGTTAGTTAAGTGGTATTAAAAACTTTTGGGTAGCCAATCTCTATGTGAATATTACAAGCACAATGGTTGACCCTTCTTTAAAAAGTAGCAATTAAATAGGCCTACAGTATAATTGTTCTGCATTACCATATTTACAGAATTAGTATACTGAAAGGACTTTTGGTAAATAGCTACCAAATTGTTGTTGTATTAATAGCTTTACAAAAATAAATTACCAAGAAATATTGCCCTATGACTACAACTTCTGACAGTTCTGAAAATACTAGTGACCTGTAGCATTAAGTAAAAAGACCCATACCTTGACATATGTTCTAAAGAGTTACTTACAGGTTTATGGAAACACTTTAAATAATGAATGGTTTTAATGGTTATGGATTTTTTTTTAAATGGGGGCTTTGTTTGAATGTTTATCAATTGATAAGTAACAATGCTTAAAAACACAATACACTAAACCAAAAACCAATTCTTTCTCATCCATATTTTAGACTAAAATATATTTTCCATTCATTAAGACAAAACATTCTCTTACAATGCAGCAGCGTGAGTGATACAAGGGCACGGCTCATAGGCAACCCTCCTTCGATGGAGGCTGCACTCAAACGTCCCAAAAATCTAATTACCTTCTGGACAGAGCTAAAATGGTTTGAATGATCACTGTTGTGGTACAGTGACCATTTACGCACAATGGCCCACTTATGAGGCTAAGTGCGGAAAACAAATGCCCAACTAACTAACTAAGATAAACCAAACATTAGCCTTTATATTATACTGCTGAATATATGTAATAAAAATACTTTCATTAATGAATGATCCAAAAACAATGTGATAATGTGGTAATTATTATATTCCAAGTTTGAATTACCTGCCCTTAATTTAACATAAAGTCATCAAACTTGGCCTTAATAATGAACCATTAATAATTTGTTAATACATAATTGTTGAAAAAATCATATAAAATTTGTCATACCTACAATCCTATTAATGATGAATCCTATTATGAACTAGTTGTGAACTAATAATTAAGTAAGTAATTTATATAAAATTCTTACCCGTGGGGCATCCTAAGTCCTTCGATCCCCTTCCGAACCCTTTAACTACCTCTCCTTCTATGAACAGAGGCAAATGTGTTGAAGCCATGATTTTAAATGTATTTGCTAACTTGAGCACCTTGCTCAAACGCATGAACGCTAAAGCTACTCGCGTATAACTAAATGAAGTGGCCTCGGAATCCTCGGATCAAACAGCAATTAGTTCCACTGAAATAAAGATAAGGTATTGTGGCACGTAAATCATCATAATACAGCGGGAACTTTCAATTGTGGAAACTTCACGAAACGAACCATTTGACTGTTGGCTGTTATTTTTTTATTACGTATAAACATATCGACTATTGCCACTAATTACATACAGATAAGTATACTTAATAAAAAATAAACCTAAAGAAATCAAGAAGTAAGAAATTATATTGCAATTCGATAAAATTCAACCTAAGACACTACGTCATGATGACGTATTGACGTACAATGATGACAGTGACAATTGGCATTTATTGAAGTTTTTTTTAAAGATTTACTTGACAAACTAAACTGGGACAAATTTTGGCTAGGGTGTCCAATTTAAGGGACAGGAGTCCCAATCCTATTGTATCCTTTTTCAAAATAAGCTATTAAGATACCCATTTTCTTAAGATACCACTATCTTGTACAAGTTGGCCGATGGTTTTCTTATGGAAATAAGCCTAAAAACCTCTAATTAACCTCTATTTAACTCTATTCACCCAAAACCAAAATTATATTTTAATGATGATTTCAACCAGCCTTTTCATTTCCATTTAATGGTCTAAATACATAATTAATTGTGTATGGTTACAGGTCAGTGTTTTCAGACGTATTAATCAAGAAATGGAATTAATATAACAAAATTAAAAATTTTACAACAATTCGTAAACAGAATTGATTTGAAAGTATCGGACACAGATTCAATAGGATATGGTTAAGTACATAAATAGTCGATGTATTAAAAAATATATAGTTTGCAATAGGGATGATGACTGCATTAAAAAACTATAATTCTAATTAGTCCGTCAGTTAGATTTTACAAAAATACTAGACACATATTTTTTGCTTTATTAAATTAACAAAAGATCACAAAGATAAAGAGCATCAAAGTTTTGGAGTAGGGGCTTGCGACGTCACTATTTAGTACAAATTGTACGAAAGCGTGACGTCACGCGCAACTTGAATGCATTGTATCTTCGTCAATTTTTGTTTGACAAATAAATAAAAAAATACGTGTTCAATATTTTTTTATAATCGGACTGACGGACTAAACAGAATTTTTTAGTCATCTAGCCCATTCCAATTGTGAGAAAATCTTTGATAGCCTGAGGTAGGTTTTAGACTGAAGTTAAAAAGTTTTTAACTTCAGGCTAAAACTTACCAGTCCCATGTTGGACGTTGGTCTGGGACTTAAAAAGAATGTGCCAACTGTGGTTCTTACCTAACATGTCGTAAAATTTTCGGTGGTTTGTTTATTCGACTGGGAAACGGAACGGCTATCACTTGTTTTCAATAAATAGGTAATACACTATCATTTTTTATTGGCAACACTAGTTGTAATGTAAATTTTGGTATTTTTGGTCATGAATGTCGCATTTTCTTGCTCATATGTCGAATTCCTGTGTTTTCAACTTTCATGTGGTCTAAATAATACCAAAGATATGTGTTTACAATGCGCAAACCAATTATTCTTTAATTTAAGCATGGCGTAAATATTGTGAAACTTCATACTCCATGTTTGTCAATTGCAAACAAGTTCCCTTGTGGCATTTCCAACTGTTTATGACAATATGACGAGGAAATACTGAATAATAAAATGACCGAAAAGGGATACGGAGGTGACCAGTCGTCATCTTCGTGGGATATTCCCGGTCCATCATCCCTGGCGGCTATTCTGGATACTGTATACACCTCATCTGCTTCTGATAATCCTCCCAGAAATGGTGACTATTGTTATATTATTTTCCAATATGTAAGATAATAAATTCTATATAAGTACAGTGATCTAACATTTGATGTAAAAATCCTTTGCAGAAGAAATGGAGTGTGATGCTCTTTTCGCTGAGAGTGATGAGGAAGTGGAAGTGCTACCAACATCATCCGAGACTACCGCAGCGGACACAGGCGAGCCTGCAACGAAGCCTGTGTCTTCCAACTATGTCAACTCCACCACGCCCACTCAGCCATATGAAGTGAACCTGGCATCTGTTGCTCCGCCTGTGTCCTCACACACACCGGTACCTGAGGAATACCAGCCATTACCAGACAGTTCGAGTTCATTAGACTATGCTCTCGGAATAAACAATCTTAATAGTGCTAATGGTAGATTTCCTGATGTGAACATTAGATATCAGCCCAAACCAGTCAATCAAAGAAATTACTATTATCCAACTTATTCACACTATGATCCAGGGGTCAGACCTGCTCTAGAATATGTTTATCCCCCATACCATGCCAATAATGTTATAGTTAGGAACTATGTGCAACATCCTGTGGTGTATACCTGCCCACAGACAGCTGATAATAATCCTACGCCTATGGAGTCTGATCGACCACAACCACAACCAAATGATAATTGGCGAAGTGATTCATTCAACTCTGCATCTCATTCAGTACTTACACTTAATCGTAACCGCAACAGTCAGCTACAGCCATTGGAGAGACCTAGTCGTAAGTTAAACATATCCCCACGGAGGAGACAATCTAAAGAAAATGAAACCAACACAAGTCTAATAGAAGTTAGTTCAGAAGATGAAGATAATATATCTGTCCCTCGAAAAAAACCTTGTGACAATGGTGCTGGACATCAATCAGGTAGCTCGAATGCTGATGCTGGTCAATCAAATAGTAATCATCCAAATCCATCTAATAGACTTGATATCAAGAGAGAGCCACAAGACAGGGAGACTGCTACACAAGCCTCAGCGCTCAATATAGATAGTAACACAACTACTGAACATAATCATACTAGAAGAAATGTCCAAGTTCATCATCCTGGTTCAATTTTTCGCAGCTACTTCAATACCAACCCTCAAGTGAAACAAGAGAATGTTAGTTGTACTTGTGCTAACAGACCTAACTGCATCTGTAGAGTGCATCATAGGCCTCCAAACCTTAATAATATCCCTCACTGTCACAGTCCTGACCACTTTCGTCAAAATGGATTTCATCACCATCATCACCACCACCATCACCACAATCACAGAATGTATAGACAGTGCACACAGCATAATGCAGGAGCCAGCACGTCTAACACCTCTTTGTCCCAAGTTAAAGAAGAGCCAGGAGTTCAAACTACTAATATAAAACAGGAATCGGATCCTCTTCCAGCACAAAACATAGAAGAAGTAATTGTGCCTACTGCTGGTTGCACAGTAAAAATAGAGGCTCCAGATCAGGCTCAGGTCAAGGTGGAGCCGGGAGGATCAGATGCACAACCAAATGCTAGTGCTCAGAGTGTTATTGTCAAACTTGAGAGGGATAAGGAAGGGTGCTGTGACATGAATGCCGGAGGAGACAGGCAGGCTAAGGAGAAATCACCACAGCCTGGTACAAGCATGGGACGCACTACTCAAACAGAAGCTAGACCTAACAATAATTGTGATCAGGTATGACCAGTATTATAAACAAGGAAGTGATTTCTCTTCTTTGAATTATGAATATTTATCTAAATTCATTCTTGTACAGGAAGTCCAGACAAATTCGGCACCAACAATAGGAGTATTGTCAGCACCTGATTTGCAGTTGGACTGGGTTTCTGATTCTAGCTCAGATGATGATGTCCAAGTTGTTCAGGAGTATTCTAATTCTGTAAGCTTTTAACACTTTTTTAAATAAATATTTAAGAAAGATTATATACCATATTCTATCTTAGCTTATACAAACTAATATTATGAACTTTCAAAGGAGTAATAAGAAAGTATGTGTCATATTTTTATATTTATAATAATCAACATTTTATTCATCATCAACATTATTTTGAATGGTATGATTAGTGTCTCGCCTGCCCTAGGGTACACTTCATTGTGCGGAAGGTGGGGTCATGGGATTCAGATTAATTTCTGATTACTATACAGCATAAAAATAAATCATGGATATCTATGTAATTTACAGCGGGTCCTCATAGACCTGACGAACTCTCCCCAGCGCGTGACTAGCGAGGAGCCGGCGGTTCAGCCGGAGGCGGCGGGCGGCGGCGAGTCGCCCCCGCGCGCGCACGCCTGCCCCGGCGACCCGCCCTACGAGCCGGCCGCGCGCCCGCCCCAGGCGCACGTGCTGCGGACCAGGTGACGCTTGAATGTTTAGAAAATGTTAATTTAAAAAATTGGTTAAAGGATCGAAAAATTATCGAGGAAATATGACTCGGAGGCTTGCGCACAATTTTTATAATAAATTGAAACCTGTCCGTTACCGTGAGTACGTCCTATCAGCTTGTATTCGCATATCTAAACGTTAGCATATAAGTGAGGCTGGGCCGGGTTTCTAATATTTTTCCCAAGTAACGAGTGTTATACATTGCGACATGACTCGTCGGGACCAACTCGCGGGGACGGATCGTAATGTAGTACATTAAAACCCTTTATTAGGGGCGAATCGATAAGGTTATATTTTCAAACGGTGGTATATTGCAGGGTCCGCTGCATGGTGTCGTGCCGCGGCTGCTGCTGCGCGGGCGGCGCGGGCGGCGCGGGCGCGGGCGCGGGCGGCGCGGCGGGCGCGGGCGGCGCGCACCACGCGCACGCGCACGCGCCGCACCCGCACGCGCCGCACCACCACCCGCACCCGGCGCACCCGGCGCACCCCGCGCACCCCGCGCACCCCGCGCCGCCCTCGCACGCCTTCCACATGTACCAGGCGCCGCCCGCTCACAGTGAGTCAATGATCTCAGACGGATCGAATATGGCGGGATCATAATTACATTATACGATTGTTAATAAAAAACCTGATTTAGTTAAAATTATCTTATTTTTATAGTTGTTTTCTTCAAAGTATATTATTATGTCTGATGTACCATGTTAAGCTGTTTATTTCCTGAATAAAGAGACATAAAGAAAAAATATTCTCATTAAAAGAGAAAATGAGGCGTAGGCAAATGTGTAGACGAATGCAATCTTCAAATAATATATTTTGTGATAATATCAGCAGCAGTAAACTGCAGACTGTGTTAATATCTATAAGAAAGTGAAATAATATGTAATTCAACCAATATGATGTTGTGTCGTAGTGGGCGAGCGGCGCAGGGAGGTGATGTCGATCGCGCCGCCCTACCTCGTGCATGAGCGGCTCTGGCAACGACAGCACCACATGCTCGTAAGTACTCATCATCTTCCTAGTGTTATGTCCCGGGCCAAGTTGGGGTCCGCTCAGACCCCAACCATCCAGGACTTAGCGAGCCTAGTAATTACATGTGTTGCATACTTTCTAAAACGTTTTGTCGTTAAACAACAGCATAACTTTTGATGAGGAACTTGTTATTTCGCTTTGCCGACTACTGGTGCTTGTTGCGATTCAGTCACTGGCTGGAGCATAGATTTAGAATTTTTTGACTACGCAAAAGATACATAAAGCGTGGGAGCGAGAAATCCTGCTGAAATACAAACCGCCCGAGAGAAAAAGAGACAGCGAATGAAGTACCTATATGTCAATGTTTTTGCGAGTAAGAGGCCTTAGCGTCCCGGTCTATTCTACGTCGCAGTGAAATTTGTGCATTTATGTATTAAACCTTGGATTATAATCGAGAATATTAAATGTGCAATTGAGGTGACTTGTTCTGTACGTGATTGTGAGGTTACACGACGGAATAATCCGAATAAATACACTTTTCACAGGTAAATACGATTTTATCATTAGATTTTTTCAAACCATATTTTGTCAAATTGTTGCTAGTAATCAGTTTAGAAAAATATGTTTACAATAGTATATTGATTATATTTGATCTTTCTAAGTATACATCGTGATTATAAACAGAATTGGGGAAAATATTGTGTAAAATAGTAAATAGTTTGGTTACGCTAGTGCTTGACAAAGCGGTGACGTCACGAGTATCGATAAAAACTTAATCGTCTTTTAGCGACATCATGACATGAATACAAAGTTATTTAGCCAAGTTATGTTGAAATAAAATTATATTCACATTGGGAACTCATTATCTCCGTAAATTTGTTAGGTAAGTAACTGATAATTTTTCTAGGTTTCCAAGCAACCCAGCATTGTGTAAAAAGTGGATGCGGACTATAGACAGACCAGATTGGACTCCCAGTAAGAACTCCACTATCTGCAGCAAACATTTTGACGGCAAATGACGGCAGCAAAAAAATTGTTGCACAACATATTATTTTTAAATAACTAAATGACACCAAATTAAAAGTTACTAATATATTATCTGTTTCATTTCATTCCATCAGTCAAAGCAAATATCTTTTTGTCTTAGTATAAATCATAGAACATATTTCTATTTTTTTAATTTTTTACACGCTGAATATACGAAGAATTTTACCATCTCATTGTTTATAGAACTGCTTAGAATGAGATTTCTTACCGACTTATTCCAATTTACCTAATATATACAACTACTGATTTCAGTCAATGCCATAAATAATAAATCAAAAGTATAAAAAAGCGTTTTAAATACCTATATTCTTAGTATACAACTGAATCAGTCGATAATGTGAAAGTGCGTCTTAGACAACACTATTTTTAACTCACACATAGACGTCAACCAACACATGCTTAAATTTATTTTGGTCATGTCTCCGAGCCGTCTTTGTGTATCTTGTACATCCTAAATCTATGGGCTGGAGCGCAATTGACTGACAGTCAAAACTTAAAAGGGTGGTTAACATAAGACTCTTGTGTTGCAGGCATGTGTCATTTTACGATCAGGCCGGCTATATAAGTGATCGCCATTTCTTTCTCTCTTCTTCTAATATATTAAAACCTCGTCTTTATGGTCCAACTCCTCCGAAATGTTTCACCCGATTTTCACGATTTTTTTTTGTTTGTATACTTGCTAGGTATTAGAATTTGTCATAAAGTATTTTTCACCCTCTGTTGGGGGTTGACTTATTGGTGTAAATGAAATACTGCTTGAGGAGTAACCAAATTTATTGGGCTCGCCACCATGGGCGTATTCTATCGTTTAATTTGAATTTTGAATTTATTATTTTGTGCTTTTTTTTTTACTCCGAGCTAAGTAGCTTTTGCACTTGTGTTACGGATATCAGAATCAACAGTGATATTACAATTATATACTTAAATCTCAGATTAGAGAACAAAAAGCAGATGGACCGCTCGGAACAAAGATGTGAGGCAAGAATTAAGCTATGACAATGTTCCTACAGTGTGTCACGCACACACTGTAGGAACATTGAATCCTAGTGTGCGTGTAAGTTTGCCAGGGTAATGAAAAAAAGTCCCACTGTTTTTTGTGTTTAATGCTTGAGTAGTATAATATTGGTTAGTATTATATTATTTATATTTTACATTAAAATGAACATCTAAAATTCAATTTTTGAAATAAAAAACTTTGTAATTATAATCGACATACAAAACATGCAATCTTAGCAGCCTTTATTTTGCACCAATTTCTTGAAATATTGCCTTTTGGCATCTATACATGAGACTCATACTAGCAGCACCCCGCGGTTTCACCCGTGTAGTTCCCGTTCGTGGAAATAAGGGGATAAAATATATACTTAGTAGTTTATTCGTTTCATACATACAAATAATCTTTTATCTTTATAATAATTGTGTAGATTACGAGTATTTGCATGTATCTCCGGGACAGCTGGTTGTGATATATGAAACTTATGAAATACTAGCTGTGCCAGCGGTGTCACCCGCGTTTATGGTTAATATTATAAAGACTATTTCCGTCATACATGATTTCTATGTAACTTTAACCATTAAGGCTGCACACGCGACGGAAGCTTAAAAAATGGAGTAACTTCTCCCGTTTTCCCAACATTTTCCTTCACTACTCTGCTCCTATTGATTGTAGCGTGATGAAAAGTATACTATAACCTGCCCAGGAGTATGAAGAATAATTGTACCAAGTTTCGTTAAAATCCGTCGAGTAGTTTTTGTTTCTATAAGGAACATACAGACAGACAGACAGACAAAAATTTTACTGATTGCATTTTTGGCATCAGTATCGATCACTAATCACCCCCTGATAGTTATTTTGAAAATATATTTCATGTACAGAATTGACCTCTCTACAGATTTATTATAAGTATAGATAACTTTATGTAATTTTACAGGAGTTGCACCGGCGCGCCATGGGCGACCTGGGCGGCGGCTTCGGCCACTTCCCGCCGTACGCAATGCCGCCGCCTCCCACCACGGTACTCGCTGTAAGCTTCTAATAACACTTCGCATTTCATTGCGCAATAGGCAAAAATATTGCCGATATGCGGCTTTTTTTTTTGCGTACATATTTCAATTTCTAATTTTAAAATTTATTAACTTATAATGTACCTAATCTGGTTACTCAATTAACAAAAAAGACTCATACAAACAGACTCAATAATTCACAGTGCATCAGGTATTACACATATGTAACAATTTTCTGTGTATTACAGTTCCCGGATGAATTCGAACCTCGTGACTTGAGGTCCAACCGTAACAACCAGGGCATCACCACTGGCATAGCGCCCGCTCCGATGGTCCTGTAAGTATGCTTAATAAGTTCTGCGGAGATCTGCTTATTAAGTTTTACCTGATATCCACAGCTACGCCCATAGAAAGTAGCTATAATCGATTTAGTACATAGTTCCAGGCTTTACCATACTAATATTATAAAGAGGAAAGATTTGATTGTTTGTTCGTTTGAATTAAATAGGTTTCGAAACTACTGGACCGATTTGAAAAAAATATTTCACAAATTGAAGGCTACTTAATCAGCAAGTAACATTATTTCATCCCCGTATTTCCACAGGAACGGGTACTAAGCGGGTCAAATCGTAAAGATCTGCTAGTCGATTTTAAATAAACCGAGGCACACTAGAATCATAGAAGAAAATAGACAGGATTTTATTACAGAATTAAATTACAAAATATTTTATAATCAAAAATATATTGTTTCTATTGCAGCGCTAACGACGGTCAGCACGTGCATCACCACATGCATCACTACCTCCAGATGCATCCCCCGCATCTGCACATTTCCATTCAGCCTTCGGTATTTGTAAGACTTTGTTTATTATATCTTAAGACTCCAGTGTACATACTGTATTGTTATTGAATCATATGGTATCGAAGTTTTTATCATAATATAACAAAACCGAAAAAGAAGTATCTTTCTGGGGGCTTTCAAGTAATTATTTCCTGAAAAAAAATATTCTTGTCTCGGAATCAGCTCCTCCATTTTAAAAGTAAGCTTATGCTACTAGTGGAATTCTTTATAAATTTTCGCGGCACTCGATAGAGCGTCAAGCTAGGATTCCCTACCAGCTCTTACCGGGTCCTGTGTGACATATTTTATTTCGGAATATGTGTCTAGTGTCGAGTGAATCTTCGCGTGGACAACTCTCTTTTGTCTCAAATGGCGCCTCGTACCTTTTATTACGGAGTCGACTAAACTACAAAAGAACAACGGATCCCTCGCGTCTCGCTCTTAAATGAATCGATGGTAGAAGTTCGTGTCTTCGCTGTAATCTCCCCGAGATTCGGAGCGCGCTAATCTCCGTGTGCGTGTGTCCTTAGGGCGGGGCGGGCGGGGCGGGCGGCGGGGGGGGGCTGTCGACGGCGCACCTGGCGGCCATGGTGCGCGCGGCGTCGGCCGCGTCGGCGGCGGAGGCGCGGCGCGCGGCCGTGCGCGGCGCCTCGCGCGCCGTCATCGAGCGGAACACCTACCGCCACGCCTACGCCGCGCCCGCGCCGCACCACCAGGACGAGAAGTGCACCATCTGCCTCTCCATCTTCGAGGTCGACTCCGACTGCAGGTACGCAAACTCGCTCCGTCTTCCTCGTCTCAAACCTATTCATATAGCCTGTGACCGTCGTGTCAATTTTGCAGAACTGGGTCACGTTAACTTCCTAATCGAACCTTAAGTGATATAATTCGACATTGTTACACATCAAGACATTAGTTCGGCTAGATTCGGGGACATGTCGAACGATACTGCAGTTTATATCGTCCCCTTATTTATTTTCAGAAGTTGTGTTTAAAAATTGGGTCTACATCCAACTTATATTAAAAGAATCTTTTGCTGAGTCCCATCAAAAACGAAGATCCCGATGAAGAGCCCTACTATGCCACCGCAACCTATGCGATAAAACTAAGATCTACGTGTGCATTTTTATAGGCGGCTACCATGCATGCACCTGTTCCACATGGAGTGCGTCGACCAGTGGCTGAGCACCAACAAGCACTGCCCCATCTGCCGGGTCGACATCGAGACGCACCTAAACAAAGATGCTACATTCTAAATAACATAAAACACCCAGGGGTAAATATAACATTTTAACAGTCTACTTTTAAGTAGTATTGGTAGGATTTTGTGCTAATATTTAATTCAACATTTTTTATTAAGCCTGACTCATAAAAGGGTAATATAATGTTTTGTAAATATGTATATAATTAGAGATACTGTATTAATTTTTATGGTTTAGGCGCAAACGTCCTAATCGCAAAACGTCACCTGCCGAAAAAACGTCCGATTTTCAAAATGTCCCATTCGCATAATGTTCTGTGGTTTTGATGACCTGCTAGGTTTGCTGATTTTGTAAACGATTTGCACTTTCAGAAAAGTTTAAATCATAAAGTACTTAGAGATAATATATATATAATTCTATTAAAAATAATAAAAATTAAAATAAAAAAGAAGAAAATTTTTATTTTAAATGAAATTTTAAATATTTAGAGATATGAATCACCTTTAAAAAATATACTTAATGTTATATTTCAAGTTTTGAAAAAATATTAGGTAGTACTATGTACTTTTACTAGAACAAAATTAATATATACAAAATAATCACAACACAAGTCAAGTTTAATAGAAACAAATCATTTAAAAAATTGCAAAATAATTACTTTGCACGTACATAGATAGTGTATTTCTGTTTAATTTATTCTTTAATCTTTTATATTGTTGATTAAAATTAACGTCTAAAATAAAGGACAACCTTTATTTTAGAAATTTTATTAAATTTTCTTATAAAGCATCCCAATGTTGGCTTTCATGTTTTAATTTGTGTAGATACCTGGAGTCTTGGGCAACCGAATATTCAGACGATGATGCAGCTCTTCTCATTAGTCGTACAGTGCCTTTGTACTACACTACTTAGCACTGATGGCGCCATCTTAGGGTACCATTGATTTGCGTGGCGATACATAGTTGATATTGCACCAGAAAGTGAGGAAATGACATGATTTAACTGTTATATGCAATATACATAATGCGAACGGGTCGTTTTGCGAAAATGACATTTTGAGAATCCTATGTTTTTTCGCCAGGTGGGGTTTTGCAAATAGGACGTTTTGCGCCTAAACCATGAAAGTAATGTCAAACAAAATATATCACATCTTATAAGTTAACGGTACTGTTGTCACTTAAATGTATTTTATTGGTAAGACTATGGACTAGTAAAAAAAGAAGGACCCCTTGCATTAACTAGACATTGAAGCTCCTCAGATGCTCTAACTTGACACGCAACTTACGCCACACATTGACATTATAAGCACTCCAAATGACAGATATCTAATATCTGGTATCCATAAGTATCTCACTCACAGAATGTGGCTTCACGCTATAGTGTAACAGCGTGGAGTCCTTCTTTTTTTACTAGTCTGTGGGTAAGACAATTTTTTGCTTAAACAATATTTATTATTATGGAATAAATTTATGGTCAAGATTGTTGCAGTAAATCATTATTTGTTAAAATTAAATTTGTCACTCCCCAAGTGATACTAACACCTGTTTATCAGCAGCACGCTAACAAGGGATATGAAACTAGACGAAAGCTGAAATTGTGTTTTAGGCTAAAAGATTTCAATAGAATCATGGATTATCTGAGGTTATTATAGGCTATAATTCTTCGATCGAAACCATGGCAAGGTTTTTGCTAGTTAGGTTATAAAATAAAATAAAAATAACTGAATTATGTTTGTATTGTCCCTAATGTAAATCTATATACAGACTGGAATTCTTGATAACCCTAATGACACTTTAAAAACTAAAATGAATGTACACCTTTAATTTACAGTGGTCATTCATTATGATTTCCTATTCTTGGCCTTCTTTTCACTGATTGCATCTTCTTTTAGTTTCTGCTCAAGTTGTGGTGAGCTGATGATGGCCTGTTGTTGCAACTCCAAGCTCTCTTGCTGAAGCTCATGGGTTAACTGCTTCTGAGCATTACAAGTCCTAAGGAGAGATTGAAGATATTATTTACTGCCAATATAATGTACATAAACCTAAACATAATAATTAAAAACATATTTTGTTTACTTTCTAATTAGAATTTTGTTACATATACTTATTACAATGTTATGTCAAAGGAAGTGACTATTTGTTGATTTTTAATTAATTAATTATTAAGATTATATATTATTGTGAAAAAATATCCAAGGAAAACATGCCTAATTTTGTAAAAATTTGTTAATTTGAATCTGACATGAATGAATGAAATGTGAAAAAAAATTGGAATTTTTTTAATATTAGATTTAAATATTACATTGCTTTAATAAATGTTTTTGAATCACTCTTATTTTTAATTTTTACCTGCAAGCATGATCAATTCTTTCACATATTGCATCAGACGCAGCTATGTTTCCAGACAGATATGATATTTCAGCAGCTACAGTGGCTAGTTTCTCTGCATAATCCATATAACCTAAACAAAATATCAGTACATTGTTATTGAACCAAGGATTGCTTATTCAGATTGATACTACATATTTTTTTAACAGAATGATATCTAGACTGTCTTAAATAAATAATACATCTTTGTAACAAGAGATAATTGATAGAATTCTTACTTAATAATGTTCTAAGATTGTGCTTGAGATCAGAGAGGGAACCTCTAATGGCAACCAGCTGATCCCAGTGGTGTGGTGGAGTGCCTGTTTCTCCCCATTCTAAGGCTTGTTTTACTAGACATATTTCTTTTGTGAGTGCGTCTCGCAACCTGGAAAGAGATTTAAAAAATTATGCCACACCACATATAAATAAAGGGTCAGAGAGAGATATAATGTAATAGGAAATAACCCAAAAACTTTACTAAAAAATAAAAGAAAGATATGATGTAGAATAATTATAAACAGCAATGAAGTTATGTCAAAATTGTACCTTTCACTGGTATCTTGTATTGCAACCAGGGTAACTGTGAGGAGTTGTGTGGCGGCATTTACGTTTACCGTCGTAGCCTGCCTGATCAAAAATTCATGTTCTAATCTATCGTCATCCCAAGATACTTCATATTCCTTTTGCGGTTCTTCGCAGTTTGCTGTAGTTAGTAATCCCAATGAAACAGGAGCGATATTACGAATCCTAAAAACTGATCTTCTATTTACATGAGAACAAGCGGTTCGTAGTATGGTGAACAGTCTATTTCTGAACATATCTGTGAGATGGACGATTAGATTATTGAAGAAAAAGTACTATTTAATGATTTATTCACTCCATCGCACTAAGCAAGTTCGAAGTAAAAATAAAACTTCATTTTTGTCTCAATTTAGAGGTTATAATTTGACCATACAATTTCACGTCAATGTCAAATGCAAGTAATAATAATGTCAAATGTCATTTAGTCAAAATATTTTTTTCTGCACCTAAAGTTTTTTGTCAATGGTCTTAATCCTCTGAGTACCTAGTTTTACTGTCTTATTCATAGTTGAGGATCAATATTTTTAGATATACGGTCCTTCATATATTTTTCTAGTGGTCCATTTTACAGATTTACATACACTACACACGACTGTAAAAAATAGAGAGCTGAAGGAGTAGGAAAGTATTTATCTATTGTATAAAATATATTTGGGTAGGGAATAAAATTAAACTCTTTATCATGAAATCATTATATTACTCAAATATTAACATGATTGTCTAGTGTCTAGAACACGAACAAAGTCTTTACGAGCAAAAGATATTTGAAGTAGCATTTTCACCTGTTAACAAATTCAAATTTCTCTGAATAATCTTTTGGCTTAGTTGAATATGATTTGATGTCAAAGTTAAGGGCTGCTATGCTGCGATCAGCGGCCGCTATTAATTTGGTCGAATCAAAATCCAAACTGTAAACAGGCGACGACTTTTTCTGCGTGAAGTACATCTGTAATCACAAGAAATGAATAGACCATTTAATTATTTAACTACATACTGTGAATTTAATATTTAAGTCCAATCTGTACATTTCTTACTTCATAAAACACTTATAAGGACCAATGTAAAGCGACCTTGTAATCAAAAGCAGATGGATTGTCCGAGTCGCGACTAGGGTGCGATAAAAGAGGCGGAAATAAATATGCTTGTAATACCATAATTATACTGAGTTGTTTTCGTGAGTAATGTCGAACAATAAATGTATAAGTAGATAGTAAGGTAATTGTACTATATATTGGTCTATAGCAGATATATACTTACCTCAATACTCAAACCTCTCTTTCCCACTGGGCACTCTGGGCACGCGCCCAGGGCTTTGTAATTAATAGGGCCCTAGTCGCAGATTACCAAAATATGACCGTTTTATAATATTACCAAAGAACATAAGTATCAATTTATTTTTTGTGATGACTTTAACCTATTGGAGGCCCAGAGGGCCTCCAATAGGTTAAAGACGTATATACTCACTTGCACATGACACGCATGATATCGTGTATCGAACAATACACAGCGGGAATACTCCGAGGTGCCGACGAGCACGGCTCGGTCGCCGTCCGACTTCGCGCAGTACAGAGTCGACTGGAACGGATCCATCATGTCGAATACCTGAAAACAGTTAGACATAATTTCAAACAGCAATTTATCTCAAAAATGCATCGCTTGCTTGCTTGCTATGCAAACCATATTTATAATTTATCTAGATTATAAATAAGGTTTCTACTCAAAATAATAACCCCTAAATAAGTTGATAATCTATGCTATGGATGGCATTGTTTCTCAAACTGGACTCAACAACTCCTTTTTTGTATTTTTTTGATCCTGATGAATGCGCTACGCACCGTTCCGCTGAAACAAGGGGGAATCACCGGGCTGTATTGGACTCCCGGGACCCTCGATGAGATGGTAGGAGGACCCGCCCCATGACAGAATTATAGCTTACCACTGCATGCGTCCTGACGTCAATAAGCTGAAGTTTCCCTGAATGTGTTACCAATAGGACTGTGTTATGATCGTGCCACCTAATATCACGTATCGTCTGTCTAGGGTTCATAGTTGAATCAGCAGTCATCACCAATTTGCTCCTGCAAAAGGTGAAAATACAAGCCTCTCACTTTTAGCTTCCCTTTCTTAAGCTAATAATGACGACACTATACATTAATTACATAATGTCTCTTGTCTGATAGCTATAGAGTAAATAAACTTATTGTATATATATTTAATCGAGATTATTTATTTTACTACATACTCTGGTGATGGTATCATTCAAAATATAATATATTTCAATAATATTTTATCGTCTTAAAATTATTTTTATCTAATAAGCAGGGCTTTACACTGTGAAAATCAAGCAGCATAAGTCGAAAAGTCTGTTGAAAATGCAAGTAAATGATGTTAAAAATTTTACCTACATATTGATGTCAAGCAAAAGGGGCTTACTGTTTCCATTTAGACCAATAGCCAGTTTACTGTTGGTCTCATCTAGGCTTAAGCTTCTTATGCCTATTACTTCATCAGAGAATTTGAAGTCTTTAACACCTACAACACACAACATGGTTAACTAGAAATAAAGTTAATAAGGGCAAAATTTTGAATATACTATATGTACATCTGTTGTTGGGCTAGTTCCAAAATGTTTTCTAATTTAAGCTATCTGCACGTCACATGAAAACTATGTAGCTAGAATAAGGTAATCCAATAGCATTATTTAATAATACCTACCCACATACCACAGGCAAAAAAAACACTATTGGATTTATAAAAAGTACTTACAAAAATCGCCTGGATTATTCAAATTGCCAGTCAGTGGGCCATCTGTGTTAAAGTGCCAGAAGAGTACACTTGGACTATAGATGGAACCAGTGATGGCACATGACTTTTCCGGTCCGTCTATTACCTCCACAGCAGACACTTCTTCAAGTCCATTCTCGTGACAGTCTTCAATGTGAAACAATAGTCTTGGTATTTGATTTATATCTTCATGTCGAAAGATTGCAGTACTTCCATCTCTAAAAGTATCCAAAATAATATATTAATTACTTTGTGCTAAGAAAAAAAAAAATATTATTTTGATGCAGTAGAAAAAAAAATATGACAAGATATGGGAATCTCTACCTACAAAATAATATTTTTAAAAAAATAATTATTTTACTTTATTACTAAAACATTACAGAATTTGGCTATTTTATGTCATAGTAAGTATATTTTTTAGTCAAAGCTTAATAATATACACTGACAGTGTAGAGGGTGAATTCGGAAATAATTTAATAATGCCTTAGGTAATACTCACCTATTCCCACAAACAATCATACTTTCTGATATAATAAATCTTGATATATCATTAGTGCGCACATCAAACCTTTTGACTTTCGGCACTTCACACTTCCATAATAAAGGTTTATTAAATGGAATCCCTTTTTTATCTATAGTGAGACATCTGAGCTCTGATCCAACAGACAACAACAGTGCCTCCGAGTTATAAAAAGTTAACCATGGGATATAATTTGTATGATGATGAACAACAACCTGGAATTGCTTGAATTATCAAAACTTATATACACTAATATTTTTTTAAATAATGGCTAATTTTTGTAATTGGAAAACTTGATACAATAAAAAATAAATAAATACTTACCAATAGACTTTATCAATATAGTATAAAAAAGACTGTAAGTATTCAGCAGTACTTCAGGTAGTGATATATTTATTTTCTCACATGTTAATCAGAAAAAAAAAAAAACTCACATTGCTAGAGGTCACAACATTAAAAAGTTTGAGAATCCTGATTTATCTTATGTTATGATGTTTCTTACCTTACTTTTATAAATACCACTACACCAATTATTAGACACTCTAAATTGATTGTAGCACGAATATGTGTTGAGTTTCCTAGAAATATAAAAATATAGAAGTTAAATTTATATAATATGAACTACAATTCATATTATCTATAATACAATAATTACCTGTTGTCAGAGCTGTTGTGTACTACCATTCTGTCTCGGCATACTGACCTCCAGATTGAGTTAGTTAAAAGAATTAAATCTTTCAAAGCTCTGCATGTAAGCATTACATTACGAAGGTCTATTATTTCTAAATGTTTTAATATATTTATCAAGACTTCCACAGGCAGCTGTAGTAATGTTGACATCGCTTAGGGTATTTAATTTTTTTGGAAAAATATACGGTTTAGGATAAAAACATGATAATGCTCATTGACAGAAAACAAATCTGAATGGTAAGGGATTATTGGAAGAATTACCGAAACTCAAGATTTTGTTTGATTGAATTTGATTGAAATCAGCTGGTTGTGACATATCAGCTGTCATTGTCGAACACCTCACAGAATAATAAAAAAAATGTAAAAAGATTTATTCGATTATAAAAGTATCGATAGAAAATTATATTCTATAGTTTTTTTATTACATTACATTTAGTAAATATTGGTCTGGGACTTGGTCCATGTTGATCTGGGACAAAAAAAAAGAATAAGCCAACTGTGGTTCTTGCCTAGTATGTCGTAAGAGGTGACTAATGGTTTACGGGTTTTTGGGCATGTAACTGAGTAGGCGACGTGCTAGCCACTTGTCACTCCTTTTTCACAGCTTTCCATCCAACCCAGCCCACTGTCCCATGTTGGTCTGAGACTTAAAAAGAATATGCCAACTGTGGTTCTTGCCTAGCATGTCGTAAAAGGCAACTAATGGTATATCGGGTTTTGGGTGTGTGATTGTGTAGGCGACAGGTTAGCCGCTTGTTACTGCTTTTTCACAATTTTCCATCTCACCCAGCCCGGCTTTATTTTTGGTTGAATGTGGTTGAAGGGGCTTGCTGCCCCTTCGACTCTGCCTACCCCTTCGGGGATTATGGGCGTGATGTTATGTATGTAATGTATAGTAAATTTAAAGATTAGTTTCAAGTTATGAGTGTTCAAAAGTAGAAAAAAGAATAAAAAACGTATATATTATGTAAGAAAGTGATTTACGGATAGAAATGGTGTTCTTTACGAAAGGTAAATAATTATAAACTTATACATAACAGCTAGGTGATTCTTGCTGCAACGCACTCATATAAATCATAGCCTTTTTATTTTATTATACCTGTATAAATTCTTTAATATTTAATATTTAAAGGTCGTTAATTTTTAAGGAATCGATTATTATATATATCGATTCCAGTTGACAGGATATGAATCATATCGATTAACGGTTAAATAAGAAAAGCAAATGTCGGATTTTAATCGGAATGGAAAAACAACGTAATTTGGCTTTCTAGATCTTATAAGTTTCCTTCGAATCATTCATATTTTGATGACGCAGTAACCATATTCTGATACATTAAATGATTGTAAATTTACCATTGGAGCGTCCAAGAGCAAGCAATCGTAATTGTTAAATACTAATGAACTAAGTGGATTGCAGTGTCTAGAAATAATGGATTTATTCAAACAAGGTATGTACGTGCTTTATTACAGACACATGTCCTAATCGAAGAAAAAGGATTGTTATTTTATGCTTTTCTCGAAAGCTTGTTTAAAGGGTTGATTTTAGATTGCAAAGGAGTATCATAATGTAATAACCCATTTAATGTTATTACGGCGAACTGAGCATAGTCAAGGCCGCGTTTCGTTGTGCCTGGCACTCGCTGATACTGACTGCGAGAGGTGCGGAGTTAGCGCACGCATGTAGTCAGTGGGAGGATATCGATATCTGAATAACATCGATAGCGTTGCTTATTTGCGTGATATTCCAGTCCATACGCCGCCGTCAGTCATAGTCGGACGGTTACGCAGTGCGATTGTTGCCCATAATTGTCGGTATACTGAGCTGTGACGCGAGTTAGTTACGGAACTGTTTATCACCTTTGTTCAAGTCAACAGTGATGTGAATAACCATTTGTGACAAATTAGAGTGGCATGGTCCAGGAGAGTGTTCCTAATACATTATTATTATTCAAACACTAACCAAAGTGAGTCATGTTAATTAAGACTGTTTCTAGATAAAATGCAAAACTCAACAACCATTTTATTTTAATTTCAATTGTCCTATTTAAGTTTTCACATTAATGCCTGTTGTTCTCAGGAATGAAGGGTCCAAGTAGGCCTGCCCCAGCAGTTCCTGGGTTAGGGGTCAATAGATACTCTCCAGTAACTAATTGGAATGATGACCCATTTGGTGCAGATCTATTTGAGCCAGCTCCTTATGTGCAGAAAAAGATGCCTCCACCTCGTCCACCACCCCCTAAAATGAATAGTAAACAACCAGATGTACCTGGCAAGCCATCCCATTTTGTGAGAAAACCTACAGTGCTCTCATCTCTTCTGTCCAGAAAGAGGAATACAGCCAACAGTCAAAGTAATGCTAATCAGCATACAAACTCACTTCTAACGGATCTTAATAGTGAAGTAGATGCCAGCAGAGTGTTTCCGAAATGTGAACCTAAGAATATTCAAACTGGAACACTAATTGATTTATCATCGCCTCCTAGTTCTCCTACATTCACAACTAGATCCAGCAGTGACGGCCTCAGCGTGGACAGCTTTGGATCTGATGCCACTACTTCCACCAATCACCATAATCCAAACAATGGAGGAAATGCATCGCAGGCTGAAAGTGGATTTGAGGATGACTTTGATCTGTTCCTGAACACTAGAAAGCCTGTCGCTAAAGATGATACTTTTGATGATTTTACAACAATAGATCCTTTTTCACCGCAACCTTTAGTAAGTAGACCCCCAATAAAGAAGAAACCAGTATTTAATAAAGATCTATTTGAGATGGCAAGTACTAATCAGACGATTCCACCAATGAAGGGGCCCACGATAATGAAGGGGCCCACGATAATAAGAGCAAAGCCAGCCAGGCCTAAGCCCCCAGACAACTCAGCGCTACTGAAAAATAGCTTCGGTAGCAGTTTTCCTGCTACTAACATGACCATCAACACAACTACTCCTATTCAGAAAATTTGCAATGGTTTTGGAGATAATTTTGTGAGTATAAATATTCATTAGAACTAGTTTCGGTGATATCTTTACACATAACCACACACATTAATACTGGTCTGCTTTAAATTATTGTAATTTTTTAAATACATATTATTGCAACTGTATTTAATTGTTGGTTATTAGGAGTTTAACATGTGTGATTTTTATGATTGTGTAATATTAATTGATTAATAACTATTACAAACTAATATTCCGATCAAATCTAATTATATGAACATAAATACAGTAAATTAGGTTTAAAAATTCAAAATGATCTCTTATCCTAAATGATATTCATGAGACCTTGTCATGACCATGCCCTCTAGTTCAAATTGCTAATTGTTGTTGCATGCTTCGTAATGAGGCGTTCATCATGTACATAGTTGAATCAGTGTTCTTGAAGTAGGCAGTTACATACTGTTTTTATGTATCTGTTAATTGGTTACGGTATGTAGCTCCAAATTTGGTCAAACTTGGATTTGAATTTGATTATTATAGCCGTGGATAAGTATCAATGTATCTCAAAGTAGATAAACCAATATCTGAAAAGATATCAAACACATGTTGCTTAAAGTATGTTGTAATATGAATCATCTTTTAAAATAAATAATATTTTCGATTTAAAGCAGACTGCGACACTTATTGTTAGTACAGACTTCTTCATTGCTAAGTACTGTTCTAGCAAGATCAATACATATTTTTAAGAGTAAAACATTCATAATAAATACATAATAATATTAGTAAATTATAATAATAGTATTGTTTTAGAAGAGTTTTTTCTAAAGATATAAAATACAAACGCAAGCCTAAATCACAAGAAATGTCTAAAGTTGACAATTCTCCCTTTATTGTACAGGACTCCAAGCCTCTGAATTGGGATAGTTCTCCAGAGCGAGAGTCGTCCCCGCCCATGCCTTCGATTCCGCCGCCCCCTCCTCCGCCGGTGACGGACGAAGACCTCCCAGTAGAGTGGCCGGAGGACGTCCCCGATTTTAACGACCCGGAAACCAATTTTGTCACGGACGCTGAGGAAAAACCATACGCCATTGCGCTGTTTGATTACTCTACGGATCACCCAGACGACCTCTATTTTTCGGTATGTTTTGTTAAATATGTTATCTTTATGATACTTGTTAATGATGATAAACATAGAGGCGTCGTAGACATTATGTGACATGCGTCGATTTGGTTTTTGAGTAGTGATTTTGATTTGATAAGATTTTGTTAAGTGTAGTATACTTATAATAAATCTGTAGAGAGGTCAATTCTGTACATGAAATATATTTTCAAAATAACTATCAGGGGGTGATTAGTGATCGATACTGATGCCAAAAATGCAATCAGTAAAATTTTTGTCTGTCTGTCTGTATGTTCTTTATAGAAACAAAAACTACTCGACGGATTTTAACGAAACTTGGTACAATTATTCTTCATACTCCTGGGCAAGTTATAGTATACTTTTCATCACACTACAATCAATAGGAGCAGAGTAGTGAAGGGAAATGTTTGGAAAACGGGAGAAGTTACTCCATTTTTTAAGCTTCCGTCGCGTGTGCAGCCTTTGCAGTTACATAGAAATCATGTATGACGGAAATAGTCTTTATAATATTAACCATAAACGCGGGTGACGCCGCTGGCACAGCTAGTATACTATAAATTTGTTATTCACCTCATTGGCTGTGAATTGCCATATACTGTGAAGTGTGATGATGCGTATTATCGTAATATCAAAGAAATATTTAGGTATTCAGGAGTAATTTGTAGTGGTCTCAAGAGGTGAATTAGTCGAAGTATCGTTATTTCTGAATTTAATTTGTTTTAGCTTCTAAATGTCCCACTTACCTTATGTTCTTCTTAGCGAGGTTTAAACACCAAATTGATATCAAATTGTCTAGCGTAAGACATACGTTTTGAAATCAATTTGTTTTATACGGAAGGTCCGTCTATTAAAGACTGATATTTCTGGGCTACTTATTTGCACAACCCAGTGAAGTTGTGACCATAGGATGGAAACAGAAACTTTACTCGTTTCTCCCAGGTATTATAGGTACCCTTTAGATTAGATTGTAACTAACGACAGACATTTTGCGCTAGTACAAAAATAGAAACTTACACAAACATTTTACTAGTGTGTGTGTTCGATTGCATAAAATCGCTTTCCTTTCTATGCACATTTCCCTCCTAAAATAATGATTGACTGTATGTACAGTCATCGTCTTATGCTTCCTTTCATTCACACAGTGCTGTAATCGTATGTCCAGTGGGGTAAAACGCACCTAGTGCCGTCAACTGCGCCATTAAAACTGGCTAGCAGTGTACTTACTTACTTCATGACGCAAACTTACTACTGCCACTAAACTAGTCTGAAGTAGTTTCTCTCACGTGGACGAATAAAAGGTATAGATAGTTTTTAAAAATAACGCCGAGTGAAAACAGTCTTCATAATTCAAATACGTCCCGGTTGTTTTCTAAATTAATGTAACGTGATGAATCTTCTCCAATAAGTTTATAAAAATCACCAGTTATAGCTAGTTCAAATATGAGATGATAGGTAGGTATATTTCGTCAATACAGGCTGAATAAAATTTCATTGTACCGAAAATGAATGCCGACAAAATAATTACCGTAGTATTCAGGCACACGGAATTTTGTTTGAATAAAATAATAGCATAAAGTAGGTAGTCCTTTTGATAGCACATTACTTCAGGTTTGCTTTATGGGAAAACTAAAGGAGCACACTTTATACAAAGTAAAAAAAAACTAAATCATTTCTTTTTTTGATGATAAAAATGGAATATGACCAGTACAAGTGAACCCTTAGCGATTGAGTTTAAAAATTTTGATTATTTATCGTTACATAGTGTTTGTGTTAATATGTCAACAAGGTCATTAAAATAATATTTAGAATGCTTTTCTAGAAAGTTAGTAAACACACACTCGCACAGCAATTGCCGATTCTTATTTGTTTGTGGAAAGGAGTTGAAAAACCTAGAATATGGCATATTGCCAAGTTTTTTGTTTACACAACATAAATAATTACATATTTTTAGCTAACTAGAAATTTTTGAATGTATATCATATTATTTGTTAGTGTTGAATCTCCAATCATATTCACGCATATATTATATTTTAAGGTCGCTTTCTCTCGTATGTGGTTAGTTCAGTGTCAAGGATGATTACTCATACAAGCTTTGGATAATGAAGGATAATAAAGTGAGGTTTTATACCTACGTTTGTTTGACCTATCTCATGTAACATTTCATAGAGTAATAACATCTTATCATTTTTGCGTCGCATTTACTTTAAGTTTTGAATAAAGTGACGATGTCACTTCGTGTTACGATAACGGTACTTAGTTTAGTTGAAATAGACCCGAAATCCGTTTGTGAGTTTTAAGTGTGAACAATCTTTGTGAAATTTTGTCTTATTTATGTAGAGAAGATTGGAAATATTTTAGGATGGATGATCTTATAAGACATTTGAATTTTTCTGAGTATTAAGAGGACGTACACTGTTAAGATACAGGCCAAATTTTTGATGACTGAGCGCTTTTATCTCAGTATAATTCCAGAATCTTGTATTCTAGAAGACTTCACGTTACGTCCAATTAAAAGTGATTACTGTCATTATACCTATCTATAAGTTAGCTATTTTACCTACTTCCAATTAGTTAACAATTACTTGTGTTTAATGTGCACGCAATGAGAGAATTGTTTTGTTTAGGCGCGATGGCTCGAAGCCAAGAGCTTGCTATTTATATAAGGAAATATTTACGCGCATGTGTGCTCGGCATTATCGATTTTAGCCTCGGTTACTCTAACGGAACTGTAAAGGTAGTAGGTAATTCTAACTATATATAATAACAAAGCGTAAATCAAGTAATCAATTAAATTGTATTCAGTAGTTTTACGATGAATGTCTGCTATAGGTATATCCTGAAAAAATAATATGCTGCAGATATAATCTGAGGCCAAACTACTTGTTATGGTTAACATATACTTATTTGAAATGGTAGTCCGTCCTGGCTACGTGGTTGCATTAATCTGGCAAACAACCCATACTTTCAATAGTGTTATCCTCAACCTTGGCAAAGGCCACTTTGCCCCTACATTTGTTAAATCCCCGACGGGGTAGACAGTCCAAGGAGCACAACTACATAGATTTAGAAAAAATAACCAACGATAACAATTTGTAACATTATTCACTGGCTTCGTAAATCAGGTCTAGGCTTTATTGCTCCTCATAACTTTCAATTGCTTTGATCATTATTGTCTTTATCCTGAAAGATCTAATCGGTTTCTTTGTCGCCTGACCTTCCAACAACTAGCCCGTATGAATCCATTGTTCTGTACAACACGTCGTTGCGACATTTCTCGCCATTTCCACGAAATTATGTTGGGTCTTGCCAGGTAACTACTAACGTAATCAAAATTGGATGGCATTACGTAGACAAAAGAACTAATTTATTAGGACTTAGGTACCTTGTCTAAGAAATATTACAGATGATGTATTCGCAATTAAAATATTAACATCATCATCTTCCTAGCGTTATGTCCCGTGCTTAGACGGGGTCCGCTTAGACCATGATCCAGGATTTAGCGGGTCTGGTAATTACATTGAAGCGACTGCCGATCTGACCTTCGTAAGCCAGACAATTTTTGAATCATGGTTACAAATCCAAAGTGGTTTGAATTTGCAGGTTTCATCACGATGTTTTCCGTCACCGTCGAGCTAGTGGTATAAATACGTACATAGACTTGAAAAATCCAATGGTACGTGCCCGGGTTTGAACCCGCACTCCTCGGTTAAGAGGCGCGTGTCCTTACCATTGAGCTACCACCGCTATTTTTAATATAATTAAAATATTAACATATTGCAGAAAAATATGTAGCGTTATTAAAATGCGTAATTTGTTTTTTGGTCGACATGATGAGCTCTCTTTAATATAATTTCTTGCTTAGGCTACGTTATAGTACCTAAAAACTACTTATAAGGTTTCTGTAGCGGGTTGATGATGTGGCAAATACATGAGACAGCATTATCTACTATTTTGTCATTCTGCAAACACCTATGTAATTATTACAATTGAGCGGTGAACAGTCGTAAAAGAACACATAAGTAGTCATTATTGGGTGCGCACACGATGGCCATGTGAACAAACACCTATTCGACTGAAGCGACGCGTAGTCAGACAGATAACGAACGAATGCTTACGTCAAAGTGGTGTTTTGGCCACCTGTTTCATGACGTTCTATGAATGCTGTTTGTTTGGGGCGTAAACGAGCTGTTAAATACGTTTATAAATAATAATGTGCGTTTATTCACAATGAATCCTCGTTATCGCAATTCCTCGTTCGCTGATAATGTTCCATTGAGTAGGTGTAGCGCATATTATGTTTACAGGAACTCACTATCGTTATCGTATTGAACTTCCAGCGAGCGCTAAAAGTTGCGAGTTTCGTATGTCAAACCACATATGGCTTAAAAGTTCCTTTGTTGATTTGGATTTTTTTTTTCGGCTGAATGTGGTCAATTTTATCTAGTCACTGGAGTTGCGATCGGCGCTATATATCTATGGATAATGTCCAAGGCATTGATAATGCTAAGGCCAGTCACTGGACCCACTCCTAGCAACTAACGACGTATGAAGAGGATGATTATGATTGGGGTATCCCTATATGCAAGTGGAACGTAATTGTATTCTATCTGGAATACGTGGGAATTTTCTAAATTTATGTATTTATTCTAGTCCATCTAGTTTTCGCGATTGCTTCACACTGCAGCCCGCTTGTTTTATTTTTTTATGGATTATAACCAGAATTAATTCGAGGACACCCGAACAATTAGCGGTGTCGACATTGCAGGCAGCGATAGAACTTGTTAATTTATTTCATTTGTCTATTCCTCATTAAAATGGTCAAGCTTGTTATAGCCTGTCTGCGTGTCGTGTAAATGTTAATTTCCTTTGGCTGTTCTGAATAAGGTTGAAATATTATGATATTGTCCTAAGTGGGTATACCTAGGTAATCTATACTTATAATAAATCTGTAGAGAGGTCAATTCTGTACATGAAATATATTTTCAAAATAACTATCAGGGGGTGATTAGTGATCGATACTGATGCCAAAAATGGAATCAGTAAAATTTTTGTCTGTCTGTCTGTATGTTCCTTATAGAAACAAAAACTACTCGACGGATTTTAACGAAACTTGGTACAATTATTCTTCATACTCCTGGGCAGGTTATAGTATACTTTTCATCACGATACAATCAATAGGAGCAGAGTAGTGAAGAGAAACGTTGGGAAAACGGGAAAAGTTACTCCATTTTTTAAGCTTTCGTCGCGTGTGCAGCCTTAATGGTTAAAGTTACATAGAAACCATGTATGACGGAAATAGTCTTTATAATATTAACCATAAACGCGGGTGACACCGCTGGCACAGCTAGTATATGAAATAAGATAAGCTATTAGGACAGATTGACGTCAGTTTTAACGTAACTTTAAATTACTTATATGTTGGGATATGAATCCCCTGCCGACGCTTCTTCCTTATTCCGCCTTCATATCAACAACACTTTCCATTCACTATTATATTAAAACACGATACTGATTATTTATAGCTCCTGTTCTGACTTTACAAGTAATAATTTATCAACTTATTATGTCTTCGTTGTTTTATAATGACTAACAACAGTTTCATGTAATATTTTTATCGTTAATGCAAGTAAACTGCACTCTTACTATAAGAGTGGGTCAGATGTTAAGTAGTTTAAGTCTTGTAATAACAATTGCTAAGTTGATTGCACGAGGGGGTCATTATACTTCTTCAGGTCAGGAGCCGTAGCCGTTGAAGACCTTGGCTCGTTCATTTGCGCACTACTAGTACAAGCTATTGATATCTCGGTAAATTGAAACCATTGGCTCTGATGACGACACGCCGTTGATTGATAGGTTTTATTAGGATACTCGTTGTAACGACAACTTAGTTTGAAATGGACCTTGACTAGGAAGTAATGCAGATTAGAATGGGACTATTGAAACATAGTGTTGATAATAGATTAAACCAGGGATTCCCAAAGTGGGTTCCGCAGAACGTAGGGGTTCCGTAGAATAGATATTAGGGTTCCGACAAAAATAAAAAATAAAATCTTATATAAAATGCTGTGTTCATTTGTTATAGGGTTCCATAAAATAAAAGGTATTTGCTTAGTGTTCCGTTATACTTAAAGTTAAGGAACCCCTAGATTAAACATATATTTGATGTAGGTGTAGACCACCTATATTTTCATATGATACAATATTTGCATTAAAATGATAATACATTATCGTGAAGTCTATTTATCGGCTACTTTATCTATTGATACAAAGATCTACTTTTTCTGTGCAAAATATACCTATAGGTGATATATAAAAAGTGGCGCTCTTGTGTTCTGCTTTTTTACATTTGAAAACAATACCAATGCAAATTTATTGGAACACTAATTTATTAGGTTGATTCAGCATACATTGTCGAAATGAGTAACAATGTATAGGAAAATAATATTAAACAGTAAATATTGTAGGCAATAATGATCTAATGAGTCAGACATATAATGATTGCGCCCCCATCATAAACTGGATGCACTGAAATTAATCTATATTATGTAATATTTATTACCTACATTTCCTACAACTTAAGTTATGTCGCCACACCAATTTTCTGGAGCCTGTATTTACTAGAATTCGCAGCTTAGTTAGTTGACTACAAATCATTGTTCATCTCACCATAAATATAGTGTAGAAGTGTATGATGTCATGAGCATATCAAACAGGGGTCACCAACATTAAAGCTCCATAAATCTACAACATACAGTAAATCCTACATAGAATAGCTGTTAAGTTGGACAGTTATTGACGCGTCTGCCGCTCTACATAAAATATTTACTACATAGGGTGAAATTATAGTGTTACTACACGCCTACGTATCTACTTAAATGTAGGTCGCAGGCTAAGCACAAAATAACTCGTATGATAAATACATAATATGTGGTAGGTATATTCAATAGGCTATTTAACACAAGTTTTTTTTTTATTACAATAAGAAATATTTTATTGTAATCTCAATGATTAAAAGAAAATATTGCTTACGTATTTTTTCTTTTGTTCAGCAAACCAAAAATTATGAAGATACAGCGCGTTAAAGTATCGTGTGAGGTCACTAGGTGCGTAATTTTTTTCCTTCAGAGTGACATAAAGCGCCCCATTTTAGATCTTTCAAGCGCTGTATCTTTGTAATTTTTCGAGTATTAGATAAAGCAAAAAAAAAACGTATCAATATTTTTTGATAATCTAACTTACGGAATACAATTTTTTTTGAGTAAAATAGTCCATTGCAACAAAATATCGAATGGTTGTTTGTTTTGTATGACGCAAGTAATGATTTTTTGATGACCTTGTGGTTGTTGTGGTCTCTAACAATGTCATGTTTGTATATAATAAGAAATTCTTCTGCCCCATGTTGCCTGGGACTTAAAAAGAATTTGCCAACTGTGTTTCTTGCCTAGTCTGTCGTAAAAGGCGACTAATGGTAAATAGGGTTATGGGCATGTGATTGTGTAGGCGACGAGCTAGGAACTTGTCACTACTTTTTTACAATTTTCCATCTAACCCAGTTTTATTTTTGGCTGAATGTGGTTAAAGGGGTCTGCTGTCCCTTTGACTCTGCCTACCCTTTTGGGATTATGGGCGGGATCCTATGTTTGTTTGTTTGTTCTTCTGATTGAAAGAAGATTCGAAAGAGTTAATTTCGTAGATAAATATAATTTTCGATTATTTGACCCGATGTCGAATTGTTCAACTATACATATATTAGTTCCAGAAACATCCGATTCTATACAAAACCCTATAAATGGTATTAATAAATTATTTTGCACAAGTTCAACAGTTTATCGGTTTAAAAAATAATTGTGACAATAAATTTACATGTATAAACGCCCTTAATAAACGTCTGAATTCTCCCAGAACTGATTTAGTGCGCTGGTAGGTTCAATCGAATAATTGGGTTGAACCTACACATGAAAGTGTTAATACATAGAGGAACGATTTTCGCATTATACATATGTATATTATTTTTAGTGATAAAAATTATTGGGTTAATTTAAACGACGTAAGTAATAATGGTCTTGACATGGTTTGCCAAGCAACTCGAATGAAAGGTAGTCAAAATATATCGTCGAATACAAGATAAAACTAATGCAGAATTGATCCGACTCCAAATAGGGCACCTTTTCATAAGCAGTTACGTGTTGGTGTTGGATATGCACACATGCAACACCAGCACGTAATTGGTCCCGCCCGCAATCCCCGAAAGGGTAGGTAGAATCCAAGGACCAATAAAACTCTTTAAATCTCTTTTAGCCACAAAGTATGGGTTGGTATAATAGAAAATTGTGAAAAAAATAGTCACACTAAGTGGCTTACTTACTTGTCTAAATAATAACTAACCAAGTATCTACCTAACATACCATAAGTTATTAGGTATTTAGAAAATGTTAGGCAAGTAACATATTTGAGACAAAGTAAGTTGAAAAATTTAATCAAACAATTGTAATGGTTGCAGGCTAATTCGAGGATCAACCTGATTCGACGGGTGGACAACGAGTGGCTGTACGGCAGTCTTCGTAGCGGCGCGGAAGGCCTCTTCCCGAGCAGCTACGTTGAGGTGCGCGTGCCGCTCCCGAACGACCCGGCGCCGCCCCCCGCGCCCCGCACAGCCAAGGCGCTCTACGACTTCGAACCAGCGCAACCAGGCGACCTCCGCTTCCTCACCGGCGACACTATCGTGGTCTTACAAAAACTCAGTGACGAGTGGTACTTCGGTGAGTGCAATGGAATCAAAGGACAGTTTCCCGTGAACTATGTGCAAATGAGTTAATATAAGCAATAGCCTTGTATCTCCAGTGGCCGCTCCAATAAAATGTTTCTGCTATTACTATGTGATACTAAATTAAATTGCATGAAGACTGACGTCATCAATCATATCGGTTTTCGAAATAAACTTGCTTGGATATGGCGGGAGAATTAGTAAATTTAGTGAATAAAATTCTACAAGCGGTGCAATATATTTGTTCAAAATGTGAATGTAATAAAATTTATGAAAACATTGTCCAAACTGCGCTCGTTTTCTTGTCTACTTATACATATATTGATGAATTATTATAACAAAGTATCAGAAAAATCTGTAAAGCCATTTATTGTGTACAATTTTACTAATTTGAGTTTTTGCACTCTTGTTGCCATAATAAAACTAGGTAGGTATACAGTAAATTAGATTAATGTTATATGCAATCGAATTAATCAAGTGCCCTGTGTAAATCGTATTTCATTGTTGCGTGAATTAGCGATGTAATTAATGACTGACTGTAAATATTAGTGCTTCTATTTAACTAAAATGTCCCTTTTGATAGAGTATTAATATATTGGTAAAGGTTGTGTAATATACATGTATACAGTACGATAGTTTCAATTGATCTGATATTTAGTTATTAGGCTATAATTTTGTTACTTATTTTATACCTGAGATTGAGGCCAGACGGCCGAAAATAATATTTCCTAAGTGACGTCAAATTGTTTAAATGTAATAAAATTTTAGGTTATTAATATTATCAACCAAATAATAAATGGAAGTACCCATTTGCTTTGTCAGGCAAAGTATGGATTACTCCCCAATGCAATAATAGTTAATATACTACTTATGATGTAATGTGATGTAGTAGTTTTGTCCATGAATTTATTTAGGAGTATTGTAACATTTAGTCGCGCGTCCGAAAGTCTGTCTATTCACTAAGATTCAATAGTTCTACATATGACACAATATGAGGAGGACATATTGTTCACTTGCATCTATTCAATATGTATCAATTTATATTAAGAACTTGATGTTCAAAAAA
The DNA here is from genome assembly GCA_951394215.1 of Glyphodes perspectalis. NCBI lineage: Eukaryota > Metazoa > Arthropoda > Insecta > Lepidoptera > Crambidae > Glyphodes > Glyphodes perspectalis. Next base: position 7,417,914 of record OX596219.1, read on the forward strand.
TAATATTGCGCTAGCAGGTGTTTTCTGAATTGTTTCCTTGAGAACCCCTCAGACTGTACTTAAACATTTGTTTAAATGTCAAGTAACAGTTTGGTTTATATGACCTGTTGGCCTGAGATATCACCTCAACTATGAAATGAAAAAGAAAGTGTTTGCAGAAAAATGTCAGATGTAGGATTCATCTCTAAGTTTGATCTATTGTATTCAAGTAGAACGACTTTCTTGAATTTAAATCGCTCACTGGAGTGCCTAGCATCCGCGAGCGATTAATATATTTTTAATCTCTATTAGCAAATCAGTAATACACCAGTTTGCATACATTTTTTATGACTGGTATTTATGTAATCATCGCCCTCATAAATGTTGTATATTTTTGTTAGTTCTGTTTGTGTCATCATTTAAATATAGATAATTATTATTTCAAGGGACCATAACGTTAAGTGCCTTAAGTATTTGTGTATATTAAGAAAAATATTTATGTATAATAAAAATAAAACCTAATGTCAATTATTATTTTATGTTTCATTACCATTGATTCTAAACAATCCTCAAAACAGTATGGTACGCGAGATGTGTCTGATAATACGATCAGAGTAGTACCTACATACAAATATAATATAAACAGCTATTATAATACACAAAAACTAATAGTCTAAATTATTGTATCCTCTTCTTCTCTCCTAATTTTTTGCAGTGCCCGACTGGGTCCTTAATTTAATGTAATTTAACAACTTGCCGCCCCCGATTAGGAACTGTAACACTATTTATGCATTTAAGTCAAAACTAAAAAAGTACCTTTTCAGTGAGCAAAAGTCCTGTAAATGAGTCCAATTGTTCTGTGTTTTCACATAAATATTCGGTATCTCTCTTATTTAGTATTATACTAAATTTAATTAATTATTATATGTTTTTATTATTAGATACTTTATATTGTACATATGTCACTTGCCTGTATATTTATCTTATTCTATTGATACTGCACAATCTCAATAACACACGCTTTACCCCACCTTCCACACCGGTACCACTGAAAATCAGCGTCATGTCAGTGTTGCCACAACGTCATGACAAATGCTGATTGGCTCCTATTTTGGCTGCATATCATAATTACTGTATCTAAATTATGGAAGCAATAAAATTATTGATTTGATTTGATTACATAAAAATCTATTTCCCATAAGTGGTTTACATAATAAGATGGAAGGTAGAATGTCCAATACGAAGGCGTAGAATCTCAACATCATCGTCAAATCTCACCAGTAAGGAAGTAAATAACTATAGAATAAAAATAAAACGTCTGGTTACATCACATGAAGTGAAGTTTATTATTTGAACAAAAATAATCTATTAGGTACTTAAAATATTTACAATTCCTTAATTTACAACTTAATGTCAACATACCCTGTTCACTTTTCAACCGTTGCTATTTAAAGAATTTTAGTTCTTGATGGCAAGACGGCGTTCCCAAATTGTAGTCCTATACTCCCAATGAGTTATGAATGTAATGCGATTTTTCTGCGAGTAGCGGCTAGAATATTCAATAAAAATCCGGCACATTGACAACATGTTGAAAAGGGAAAAGAGGGCGGGATTTTTCTAATATAGAATACGTACCATATATTTTAATCATAACTAATTGTCTAATAACACAGTCCCGAACATTTCCCTAGCGTATATTAAAGAATTAGCTCCTCTTACATATTATACTCGCTATGGCCTCGACTTATTCCTATTCCGCTTTTGTAGAAACTAACGTTGACATTCAGGTACAAAACATACAGATTTAAAAAGATTAGGGTGAAAAAAACTTGAAGAAATTCGCACAGTTAACATATCTTACATATAGAGTCTAATAACCTCGCCTGAATGAGTGCAAACAATAGAGGTAATTAGAATGAATTGACATAGTAATGAAGAGTTATATCAATGAGATAGCATCAATAAAGTTGAATAAAAAATAGAGCTGACTATATTGCACAAAGTTCACAATGATTACAAAAGGCTTGTAACAACACACGCTTAATCTGTTTCGAAGTAGTTGTTTATGACTTACAAATTGCTGGATAACAGCTAACACCATTGTACATATACATAACACCTACCATGCCTGCCAAGTCGCTCCACTCGGTATTTCTATTATTTTATCACTATTGGTTTTTTTACACTGTTTAACAGTAATAATATGAAAAAAAAGCATTTCATATAAAATGCTTAGTTTTGAGATAACATGAATACAATAATAAAAAAATGTTAACATAAACTATCAGATATGCAATTATCTGAAGTAATGTCTCCATGACGAAAATATAAAAATAATTGCAGCACAAAACTTACAGAATAAGTCGCACACAAGATTCAATTAACGAAATAGAAACCTATTCACCAGAATCGTCTTCCAAAATCACATAACTGTCACTTTTTCCGAAACTGGAAAGATGAACAATTTTATTTTTTCAATATAATACAATTATATATTCAGAATGTGTTTTGAACTTAACACTGCACAGACGTACATTTTAACTTCTCTAATGAAAATATTAGATGTTAATACATAGCACATCGAGGAAAACACACACATGAGATCCCACTTAAATTTAACATTGTTTAGACCATTCAGTATAATCTTAAGATTAATTTTTCTCATTAACATACACATTAAGTTAACATTTGCATTTTAAGCAAATAAAAGCTTGTAATTTTCATAATGTGACATCTATACACAAAAAGCAAGTAACAATACCATTCAATATTTTATTTGTGCATTTACACTAAAGTGTAATACGCATTTTGTTTACAATAGATAACTTGAATTCACACTTTTCAAGTTCATCAACTAACACATTGGCCCTTACAAGTAATCATTGGAGTTGCTGCAACAAGCTGAATTTAACCACGCGCCCCTAGAACATTCCTTCCAAACATGTATATGAGTACAAAGCACATTTTTGGTTTACATATAGCAGGAGTTAAGTATTAGTTTATTAGTGAATACTAATCATTTACCCTGGGCCAAAAGGCATGTGCACAAATCTCCTGTAGTCACTTGAAATAGGCATATTATGATGCAATGATAAATATTAATGATTTGTAGTGTTCATATTTACAGATTTCTGGTTGGACTGTGGCTGGTTTAGTCAGGCCTGTATATTGGTATTTTGGGAATGAATTCTATGAGAAGTACATATTCCATCATAGACGAAGAGTCGCAGTGTTGCTTCGTGAGGCGCCAGCGCAGGCCGAGCTTGTTGTATAATCGACTGTTCTCCCATTCCAACAGTTTGTTTAAGGAGTGTTGAGTCTGAAATGTTACATAAAAAAATATTATTATTAAAAAACAATATAGTCTCCTAACCTTATATTTACAGTGAAACTACATATAAACAAACATATAACTCGTTTAGGTACAAGTTAAGTACAAAAACAAAATTATTTACATAAAATCTATTTCCAGGCATACAAATAAATTCCAGTACCAATAAATATTCACTTAGTTTAGTTAATCAAATACAATAGTGATTATAACATATTTTCCTGCTGCCTAGTATTGTTATTATAATAAGAGTAAAAGACTTAATTATAAATATTTCGATTCAACAATCACTATTCCTGTTGCAAGGTAGACTAAACAATCAAAATTTACAGTTTACTAAAATATATTGTGTTATAAAAAAATAAAAATTTAATGTTTATAACAATTAATAAAAAAAAAAATATATTAATTAGGTAATTATTATATTTTTTAGTAAAAGTTTAACTAAGAAAAATTAACAACTTTTACTTAAGACTCAATGTCTTAGGTTAAAGTTGAAATGTTAATTTTTCAATTAACAAAAAAGCCCTATTGAGGCACGGACTAGTAAAAAAAGAAGGACTCCGCGCCACTAACTAGACATTGAAGCTCCTCAGGTGCTCCACCTTGACACGCAACTTACGTCACACATTGACATAATAAGTGCTCCACATGACAGATATCCGATAACTGGTATCCTTAGGTATCTTTTATACTTTTTTTACTAGTCCGTGTATTGAGGACATAATTTTTTTTAGGTGGAGAGGTTTTATGGGAAATTGATTGATGCAAACTGTTAACAATGGTGCAAGATCTAGCAATATATTTGCATGTCTATAGAATTATATCTTTTGCAATAGACAAGCCGGGCAGATAATGCACTTACCCTTTTACTAAGGCATATAACAGGCCACAGAGAGCATCCTAGGGTGCAGCAACAGCAGACGCAGCCGCAGAACAGCCACTTGACGTTGACAGGCAATGTCTTCTTGAGCACACTGTTGATGCGGGCTACCGTAGCTTGGTACTCTTCGGGAGCCACGCGCGACTGCAGCCCCGATGGGAACTCCGTGTTAAAGCGGTTGCTTAAGCCAAAACTAGAATTTAAAAAAGTAAATATAAGAGACTAAATATTTATCAATACAGAAATTGCCACTAACATTTTAGCTATAGATAATGTTATTTATATGTAATAATATTTGTCATGTTCATATGCAGAGCTGGAGCCAGTCTAGTTATGGTTAATTATATTTTATATGGACTAGTGATAAAAAGTCAATAAAGGAGTGTAGAAAATATTGTTGTAAAACATCTATTCCAACTTTTTTTTTATATTTAGTTGGCTTTTTGTTTTAAAATGTTTCTAAAACATTATCTGTATCCTTAAGACCATAAACAGACATAGATACCAACATAGTGATTAACAGCCTCATTGTAAAAAAAATAGCAATTAAAAATTAATTTAAAATACACTATTTATGTGTAGTGGTGCTGGAACAAACTCTACATTTGATAAATTCTGCATTACTTAATAGGCAAACAAGATCAATATCTGAGAGGTCATAACAAAAATAAGTAAACAAAGATAAATTCAGCCAATATTATGAAACATTCTGTGCAATATTGCTAGACCTTATCATCAATTTACGACCTTGTGTCACATCTTCCTCAAAATATCTATTTTGTACTACATTATTCAACCTCGGTCAGTATTTTATTCATATGTATGTACCAATATAGCTTGGTCACATAGATACTTACAATTCTAAGCAGATATGAAGACCCAAACAAAGGAAGAGTACAAACTGTATAAATATTTAAGAAGATTTGCTATGTATACTTGTTATGAATGTATTATAATGTCCTTCACTGAACATAGGACACTCTTACAACTTGTCTGATAGCATAACACATTTATATTTCAGACAAGTGATTTTGCATTTGCCTTGTGTATGGGCTATGGCAGATATAGGTTGAACAAATCATAATGGCATTTCCATGTAATGGGGATGTTGACACCATCTATATTTAATTTTGTAATATTAACTACCCTCTGACCCAATACCCTAAAAGAAAGTATTGTAATATGTTGTAAAACCTTATTTAGATTTTGAATTATATTGAGTCTATGATTTTAAATTTTACAAAAACTGTCTAATATTTAGCCAGCCGACTATACAAAGTGGCTAGTGACGTCATAAACTTACAAGCACTTATACAAAATCGATGAAGTGATTGCGTTTTGACAGCTTTTAAAAAAGTATCTCAATAGGCTATTTTACTCAAAAAAAGTTCATAGTCCACTATAGAAATAACAAAAAAAAATAGTTCACATATTTTTTCTTTTGTTCAACAAACTAAAAATGATGAAGATGCAGTGCGTTAAAGTACAGCGTGACGTGAGGTGCGTAAAAATTTACTGTCCAAGTAACGTAACGTAAAATTTCAGACTTTTGAGGCGCTGTATCTTTGTCATTTTTCGAGTATCAGATAAAGCAATAAATATGTATTCAATATTTTTTGATAATCAAACTTATAGACTAAATTTTTTTTTTAAGGATATTACCCCATTGATTTGCCAGTTAACATCCCTATTGAAATGATATTAAATGAAATGATTTATTTCTGCAAATATTTCTATAAAAAATTTGTTATGAATCCAACAAATTTTTTTGCACATCAGATATTTTTTTCCCTCCCAGCACTTCAACGTGAGTGGCATGCTAAGAAGAGGTGTCGCAAGAAACATAGCAGATAGCCTTTTTTAAATAATTTTCATTTTACTTAAATAAAAATTAAACTCTAATATAGTATAAACATAATAGGTAAAAAAGAGATTTCACTGTACATGTGAGCAGACAATAGTGTCAAAACATTTTTATTATTTATCTTCTACAAGCTGACCTGGCGCACTTCGTATCGCCCCGTTCTCGGATTTTCAATATATATTTTATTTGTCCTTGTAACTTTTTTATTTTTTATTTCTTAAGAACCTTCACCTGATAATAATAAATACAACTAAAAAAGAATTAGCGAAATCGATTCAGCTGATCTTGAGATTTGCGCTTAGCAACACATTCAGTGATTCATTTTTACATAAAAAATATTATTTTTATATAATATTATAGATTTTGTAATATCCTTTTGTTATTAAATGTGATTTAACACAAATCTTAAACTCATGCATAGGCAATACAATAAGATGTTGAGGCAATTTACTAAAAAAATGTATGCTTAGACCTACAAATGAATTAGTTATCTTATTAAGCCTGAGGTTGGGAACGGCAAGCTTGTGACAGGCCCGTTGGTCGAGTCGTTAAACACCCTGGCCACGAAACCAAGTGTCACGGTTTCCATTCCCGCTAGGGGCAAATGTTTCGTGTGATAAACATGGACATTTGTACTCGAGTCATGGATGTTTCTAAACTTATTTAAGTATATAGTCCCGTTCATTTAGTATCCATAGCACAAGCTAATAGCTAGGAACTAGGGAATTGGTGTCTGATACACTAATTTCCTCTGGACAATTTATTTATATTTATTTCTTGTATTGAAGTGATGACAGTCTGTTTTTTTATAAAAGTTATGTATGTCTTTATGTACATACATAATTCAATCAAAAATATATTGAGAGGCTATGGTCAGTATATTAATCTGTTTAAATAATTTCCTGAGAGTCACGAGGTCAAACACCATATTAGATTGTATCACTCTTTTTTGCAATACAAAAAATGGTTTATATGTCAGAAGTGTTACTTAACCAAATGAATAAATGTAAAAATGTAATGTACGTACACTGTCTGAATAAAGGCTATTATTATTATTATTATTATGTCAGAAGCAGTACCCTACAGTAATACACCGTATGATGTGAGACTATGGAAATTAACATATTATATAATTATACTAGCTGACCTAGAGCACTATGTAACGCCCCGTTTTCAGATTTTCATTTATTATTATCCTCGCAATGTTTCCTTATTTACTTACTCTACAAACCTTCCTTGGAAGTATTTTAAAACTAAAATCAGCAAAATTGGTTAGCGAGAAAAACAAAATTAATTCCTAAATAAGAATATAGATTTACATTTCATATCCAGATCCAAAATTCATTGAAATGTTCACATTATCAAAAAATTTCACTATTCAAAGTAATAATGTCAAAGCACAATGATAAAAGGAAAAATCAATATTACTTTATAAGAAGTCTTTTAAGCACACAGCACATGTCCAATGGTTGCGGTAATTTAAAAAAATATATACCTACTCCAACTTTACATGAATTCAATTGAATTATTGATTTTCAAGGTGGTCCAGAAAAAATAAAGGTTAGTTACTTTGCAGTGCTTTTTGATTTACAGTCAAGGCTGAATAGTAAAGATATTTAATGAAACAAAATACATATTGGCGAAAAAAATTATTTCTATTTCTAGAAACTATGGGCCAATGCTTTGTTAAATTTGATCTTTGACGCGACGCAATGGAATAAATTAATGTACGTATTCTCGACGAAATTGAAATTGGCGCCAGGTCAATATCCGACTCAAGAAATCACCTCAATGCCATTGAACGCAGACGACAAAGAACCGAGAATAGATATTTGCTCAAGCTTGCTTTACGACACTAATAGCAGCTGATGCGAGTCATTAACATGTCTGGTGGCGAACAGCTGATGATATGGGCATTCAAACAACAAATTAAAACCTTACACTGTCATGTTCCCAGCTCCACGGACGACAATAGGATCAGGCACTAACGTCACATGTGTCTCCTCTATATTCTCTTCACTTTCAGTCTCATCGGGGTAGATTGCATCGAAATCTGCCATTTTACTTTTATTACTAACTAACTAACACACGATTACGATTATTATAAACACATAACAAAGCACTGTATTTGTTAGATTAAATTTTTTACACATTCATGGAAAAGAAAAGTGACGTTTTCATTTCATAAACAGAAATTATTAGTGCTGCCAGTTTAATGTACTAGTTTCCCCAACTTCTATTAGACATTAAACATGATAAAATAACATTGGGAAACATAATTAATATTTTTTTTTGCTGAAACAAAACCAATTAATAATATATTAAAATAATCATTTAGCACTTTTATTAAAGGAAATACAACTTCTGCTGGATGCATGCATTATGTCCTGAAGTTGTGTATCATATGTATTTCATAAATGTAAGATGAAGCTGTTATAATTTTTAGGCTGTAGGTATTATATATTTAGTATTGTAAAACTTAACAAATTGTTATAAAATAACAATTATTTTTTGGCACAAGAAATCTCCATTTACCACTATTGGTTAAAAGCACTATGAACTGGCAATAATTATAAATGTTTTTAATATTTGTTTCGGTGAGGTATCGATAGATGGCGTTTTTTTAAAGTGAACATACCTTGAACATGAAATCATTTTTTCTAATAAATTGTAGATTACCTACATACGTTTTTCACGTAGGTATATAAAATTTCGCCAGTATTATTACGTGGTGCCTGCATATTATTATAGTTACTATACAATTAGTAAATAGTATGACGACATTTACATAGAATAAAATAAGTAATGTGTACACATTTAACATTAGATACCGATTGTAAGCAACATTATTTTTTAATGGTATGATTGATTTAAAATAGAGCCGTTTAAAATTAAATGTAGTCAATGGTACACACGTAATTATCTGATTCTGAATGCCTATTTGCTTGGAATTACGTTGGTGGACTCAGGGTGTCACAGGGGCGAAGGGCCCCCCAAAATCGTACACGTCATAAAGACTGTCGAAAATTCTGGCAATTCGGTGAGCGGTGCAAAATCAGAAAGATCATTTTCTAATTCTAATTTAGTTAAGGTGTGGAAAATCTTGGTTGAGAGCAAACATGTTAGAAGAGAGGCTGACGGGTTTAGCTCTTCTAAATATTCATCCAGAGATAGCCCCAGATGTCTCAAATATTATCAACTGATTTGTTGTGTAATGTGTGCAATAAAAATGTGTACCTATTGTGCAATAAAGTCTAATTTAGTCGACTAACATTATTCTTATTGACCCCCTCCAAAATGTCAGGCTGCGACCGCGCCTGGGTGGACTAGGGACTCGTCTTATCTAATAAAATATAAAAATGATTAAGTAAATTATTTATTTCAACTTACAGATATACTTTACAATGGTAGGAATCTCCTTCTAAGCAAGTAATTGCTTGTGTTAGGGGAAATCTAAGGTAAAACACCCATTTAATATTATCTTGCCCTCAAAATCAAAATTTCCAAAAATCTATCTACGATAGCAGAGGTACCTACCTACCTACTTACTTTTATAGCCTCATTTTTACCTTTTTGACTGCCTCTTTGGTCTAGTGGTAGCATGCGCCGCCTAAGAACCAAGAGGTCACGGGTTCAAATCCCGTGTCGGGCTAAAAATGTATGGTTGAGTGTTTTAATGTTGAAATTACTCAGTGACAGCCCAGAGTCAGGAATTTGGCAGTTTAATCATCCCCGTGCTTCGGAAAGCACGTAAAGCCGTTGATCCTGCGCTTGACTTCTCTCTGGTCATGTCGAATTGCCTTTGTCATTGTCTCACCGGACTATGAGAGTAAAAGAATAGAGAGTGTACCTGTGTTTGCGCATTCCCTTGTGCACTATAATATCTCCTGCGCAGTTGGCTAATTCTCGTACCATAAGGCCCAGTAGCCCCGGGCCTAGGGCGACCAGATATTAGGGGCGGCCAATCGTGATAAAAAAAATAGCTGATGATACGAGCGCGCCCACGCGTTCCACCGCTTTGGTACTGAGAATGGGGCGTCTGGCTTATTTCATGGCCCGGGGCCTAGGGCGATAAAGACTGTAAATCCGCCACTGCCGCCGTGACAGATATCGGTTAGAGGTCATTATTATTACGTACAAGCTCGGGCCTTTAGGGTTCGCATGGGGACATGGGTCCAACATGTAGAGGCCTTTTGAGAGTTTGATCTAAATGTGTGATGGGACACCGGCCTGGTGTGGCCCTTAGTTCCCGTACCTATGTATAAAACATATCTACACTCAAAGGCGACATTTGGCTGATGCAGAACTATTACGAAAAGGGAAACTAAAAACCTATGCTATGGAGGGAGGTTCTACTATGGACAGGAAATTGGGCTATGGAGTGAGATAACGGACATCTGCCTCGAAAATTTATGATAAATATTTTAAGTTGGCAGGTGACTCGCCGCTTGTTAATCCAAATTGTGGGCCCCTAACTAGCTGCTATACGGGCGGCAAGGAAGGGGGCAACACTAGAAAGCAGCTAAGAGTGTGGAAAGGTGAGACTGCGGGGCGCAAGATCCTTATACAGTCAAGTGCCCTCGGCGTTATGAGATTTTACACTTCCAACCTGGAGCATAGGTTCCGCTCTTGCGACTCCACTCTGGCCTGCCGGTCTAGGCAAGCGAAGAGGCAGGGGTGTGTATCTGACTGTAGGTGTGTATATGGCGTATGTCTGTATGGTCCACCTGGAGATAGGGTCCGTGTTGTCGACACTCACCAACAGCTCGCCACAAACCGCCCTGCGGAGACTGACTGCACTGATAGGAGTTGTTGCTCTTCATGGTGCGAAGCTCAACAACTCTCGCCATAGGGTCGACACATCCCTACGCCTTTATTATTATTATTATTACTTACTTTTAATAATTAATGGTAAAATTATCATTATCATTCGATATTATAATATTAGGTTCTGATTAAAGGTAAGTATTTCGATTTCAATTTAATAACATAATGCCCTGCGAGACCTACATACACGTAAATAAAAGCATGTTTGCAAAGCGCCTACGTCAAAGTGATTTCATTCTATGTTCATACGGTGCAAAATGTTCATAATCTTAAGTTCAATTAGTCCACAAAAGGGCAGGGCTATTCTGAATTATCTACGAATGTTGCGGGACTACTATCACACACGCAACACGTACGTTGATAACTAGGGTTGTCATGTTCAAAACCAGACGCAGACCTCAAATGAAAGACTGGACATGTCGATCGTCAATCTGCTCAAGGGAAGTAAGACTTCTGGCAAATTGTGGAGTTGTTTGAAGCTTCAAGTATCGCATGTAACTTTTTTTATAAGGGCGTGTATTAGACACCGTCACACCGCTGGGGGGAGGATAAAGCGGAGTGTGCGACTTCGAGGGCTCTCTGTAACAAAAATACCAAGATGAAGTCGCCAGACTATACCTACTCATTTAACAGGCCCGTTGGTTGAGTGGTCAGGGACCCTAGCCACCAAACCAAGGGTTGCGGGTTCGAATCCCGCTAGGGGCAAATATTTCGTGTTATAAAGATGGAAATTTGTATAGGAGTCATAGATGTTTAAAAAGTATGTCTACCCGTTCACCTAGTATCTAAAGCGCAAGCTTACCTATAAGCTTAGTTGGCAACTATGGAATTGGTGTGTCAGTTTGGAAAATTTATTTATTATAAATCACCATCGCCTGATGGTGATGCTGTGAGATTTATGACAAGAGCAACTATTCGCAAAAATGTTGGGTAGGTGTCATGGGTTGTCCACCGGAGTGGTGGAACCGCGTAGTTTCAAACCATCGAAATCCATTTACTTAATATACCTATTGTTTTTACTTCATACGTTTTATACGTATAAAGCTAAACATCTTGTTGGGTAAGATCACGGAACAAATATAAATTTTGCCATTTCTACTAGTTTTTTCTGCTCTGTTGCCAGTGTCCAGGGTAACGGTTTTGAACCAGCCAAAGCCAGGTTCATAACCGTTACCCTAGACACCTTTTACGACATTTTTCAGCAATGTATACTGTATTGATGGAAAGGTTTTTTCAGTGCCTTTTTTATATTATAGTTAAAGTTCGTCTGATAGGTAACCTATTACAATTAATGAGCTTTGTTTCAGGATTTTTTTATGAATCAGGCCGCAGCCCTATTGACAACGCGCAGCTGTGACCCAAAAACATGTCACACACGGACCTCTGTCAGGTACACCCATGTGTTCTTACACAGATAAACATTAAGGTCAGATTTGAATAAAATGGTCTGCGGTCGTTAATCGAGACGTGGGCACAGACTATGTCTCCTTGTATCTGTAGGTACTCGGCTGATGAAATAACTCGCACGTATGAGTAGGTATTGAAAGTGTCTATGATATTTGCAAAAACAAATGCGAAGAATGTCCTCTTTCTGGATCATCTTCTGTTTCCATATCCTTCTTAGTAGACAAGATGATTTTGTTTTATTCAAGACCCGATTGGAAAAGATGTTGTTTCAATTTACCCAAAAAAGTATTCACTTTTATACCAAGGACAAGATGGGCATTTTGTATCTCAACATGGTGGTATTAGTAATTAATTTGACCTGTAAACTATATTGACGAATATCAACAAAATAATTATGTCGCATGTTTGTATAAATAATACTATCAAAAAAATTTTAAGTTTTATACTAACATATTATTTCTAATGTTGATTGGTGTTAATTAAACCCCTTAACTCACTCAAAACTGAAAATTAGTACGACTGTTATTCAACTTTTTCGTCGATTATTCATTGAAACCTTTGATGCCCAATTTTTTATGTGCCTGATTTATAATTATAATGCAATTATGAAATGTATTCTTAAATCCGTGTTATTTATATTTAAAAAAATATATATTTAGATTTGTACATATCGGTAATTAGGTTCAGGTTTAAGGAATTCAAACTTTTTATCATCTCTTACGTACATACAGTGCTACAAGTTGAAAAGTAATATATAAATTAACGATGCCATTGTAGACGTCAACTTTGATAATTACTCTCCATATAAAGTAAAACACATAGTAAAATAATATATTTGTATGAATAAATCATAAGTGGTACCTAAAGGATATAGGGCCGGCCGTGACAGCTCAACGTTTTTCTAATGCGGGTGCATTACAGCGGAATGGCCTGCGCATGCGTATAAAAGCGTCGCATGCGCACCCCTCAGCGTTCACAGCACCTGAGCGCGTCAAACCTACTCAACATGAAGGTACAGTACTATTATTTTACCTGCGAAAATAATTATTTTCGTCACTATTACTTTGAATATTACTTATTTAATTTCAACGCTTAAATAATTTCCCCTTTCTTTCTTTCTCTATAATCCCTAAATCAGTTCTGGTATTATGGGGTTAAAGTAAAATGTTCACTAACATAGAGTTCAGTCTCTAGGTAAGTAATATAAGTTAAAAGTTCAATTGTTCAATCGTAAGGAGGATTACTCAATATTATTAAGGCCTTTTTACTGTGATGTTTTTCATTATGAATGTTATTCCATGATGAAAGAGTTTAGTATATTATGAATTAATTAAATAAATGAAGCTTTTCGGTTGAACCGTAATTAAACTTTTTTTTAATGTCTTTCGTCAGATAAAATAGATAATTTTTAAGACAAAAGGAGAGGAAAGCCTTATCAATTGAAAAATTAACAGCTTTTTAATAGCGATAGAAAATGTTTGTTCATCGAATATTAAGGTTATAAATTAACATTATTATTTTTGAACTGGTGTCCCATGTTCATCGGGGACTCAAAAATAATACTGTGTTTCTTGCCTAGCATGTCGTAAAAGGCGACTAATGGTATATGGAGTTTTGGGTATGTGATTGTGTTGGCGACGAGCTAGCCACTTGTCACTACTTTTTCAAAAATTCCCATCTAACTCAGCCCTTTGTCCCATGATGGTCTGGGAGTTAAAAAAAATGTGCCAACTGTGGTTCTTGCCTTGCATGTCGTAAAATACGACTAATGATATATCGGGTTTTGGGTACGTGATTGTGTAGACGACAAGCTATCCATTTAACCCAGCCTAGTTTTGTTTTTGGCTGAATGTGGTTAAAGGGGCCTGCTGCCTTTGCCTATGCAAAGTCAAAGGGGTAGCGCCTATAATCCCCAAAGGGATAGCCCTTTGGGGATTATAGGCGTGATGTTATGTATGTATGTATGTATTTTTGAACTAATTTGATAGTGGGTTGTTTGTAGGAGAACAATAGGAATATACTTTAATGCATATATGTATCAATATTAATGCATATATAAATATTTAAAAATTAGTATAGAATAATAACAGTGAAAATAGAACCGAAAATTAGATTCATAATTAAAGTTAAGAAGCGCTGCAGTTACATAACGTTTAGTACAAATGAAAAAATGTTCAGACATGCAACACGACCTCTGCTTGCGTGTTCTCAAGTGTATTAATATTTCTCTCCCGCCCAGGTCATAATCGTGGCTGCTATCCTGGCGGTGTGCAGAGGGGCGGCCGGCGGCGTGCTGCCGGTAGGCGTGGGCGTGGCCGCGCCCTACGCGTACGGCCGCCCGCTCGGCGTCCACGTCGCGGCCCCGCTGGCGGTGGCGCGCCCGGCGCCCTACGCCGTCGCCCCCGCTGTTGCCAGGGTCGCCGCACCCGTCGACGAATATGACCCTAACCCTCAGTATTCGTACGCTTATGACATCCAAGATGCTCTTACTGGTAAGTCATAATACGATTTAACTGGTCACTGATAGTTGTTAACTTTCGTTAATCTTAAGGATTTTAATCATGGCTAGATGTAGGTTAAGGAGTTTTATTGCTCCTTTAACTTTATCTATTTAGTCGTTCGGGGATAACGGACGAGATGATTTATTTTATTTATTTCTTTTACCTACCTCTTTATGCTTAAAACGCTGAACCGATTTAGATGAAATTTGTTATAGACGTAGTTTGAGCGAGGGTAGTTCAATGGTAAGGACACACGCGTCATATCCAAGGGGTGCGGGTTCAAACACGGGCACGTCCCTTTGGATTTTTCAAATCTATGTACGTAGGTATGCCATTATCTCCGCGGTGAGGGAAACCATCGTCATAAAACCTGCACATACAAACAACTGTGAAATGTAACCATGATCCAAAATTATTTATTCTGGTTCCTTTATAAGGGTTACAAAGTTCAGTTTAGCAGTCGCTTCAATGTAATTATCAGACACGCTAAATCCTGGAATCACGGTCTAAGCGGACCCCATCTAAAGCACGGAACATGGGAGATGATGATAGTTTGAATCCCGGGAAAAGACATAATTAAGTTTTTGTCACAGAAAACACTATTTAAAGCGGTGAAAAAGACCCTCTTCTCTCCGGGAGTTTGTATGAGTTTGTATGCGCTGAACTAATTTAGGTGAAATTCGGTATGAAGATAATTTGAGTTGTAGTCTCGTACTAAGGATATAAAACGTATTGTCCGAAGTCATCCCTTAAGGTGCAAAAAGGTTTCGTGGACATTTAGTTTTCTGTAAAGCTTTTTAATACATGAAGTGTAATTCTAATCTTTAGGTGACTCCAAGAGCCAGCAAGAGTCCCGCTCCGGCGACGTGGTGCAAGGTTCATACTCGCTGGTGGAGCCAGACGGCACGCGGCGCGTGGTCGAGTACACCGCCGACCCCCACAACGGGTTCAACGCCGTGGTCCACAAGGAGCCCGTCGGCGCCGCCGTGGTCAAGGCCGTCGCGCCCGCCTACCTCCACTAGTCCTCACCACTTTGAAAGCAAAACCAAGACATAGGGGCTAATCTGCTGAACAACCAGATAACTTAATTGACAAAATGATTCGTGCGTAATCTTGTCCTTAAGTCTGCAGATGCTTTTGGAAGCAGCATAGAAAATCCATGTACAAATATGGTTTTTCGAGCTTTTTAGTCATATTGAAACCTAACTGCCTTAGTCTCACTAAGTTGTTAGGCTAAGACACATTGACAAAAAGATCTGTGCACCCCAAACTTGGTTTCGCTACCTACTTTTATACAGCTTACCTAGATGGATTTAGAGGCCTCGATTCTAGCTACATTTCACGTTGATTTGTGTCAAATGTCCGCCTCAACACAATTTAGCTATGCGATGCAGTAGAATCGATGGCCGTAGATTGTTATGGTATTAAAACATATCTTACTTAATCTGTTTGCTTCAAGTCACAGTATTTTAACAATTTTAGGTTTGTTTATTCTACGAATATACATTTCGGTAGTGACCGCTATTATCTATTCCAGATAAGTGGCCTATAATTTATTATTTAACGTTTTTTAAGGACAGAGGGCTACGAATGTCAGTCAAAGTATATTTTGTAAGAGTAAAGGGGATTTACCTATTTTTAGCAGTTGAGGAGAGTGCAGTTACACAGCGGGTCCGTGATTGTAAGTTATGTGTTCGTCTAAATCCTTCTAGGCCGGTCTACTCAGCGACTTGCAGCGTTCAGTTAATGATTTATTATGTTTATGTAATTGTTATGTGTTAGTGTTAAAGCTAAGGTAATAAATAAGAGGAATCAAAAAAAAATGTTTTATTTGGGTTGCGACTAGTTTGCATAACTTGAAATAACTTATAATTAGAGAGTTACAAAATATGAGCTTATGAATCAAAGGATGAGTGTTAATGATTATTCTATGAATAAATTAGTAGAAAACGGATCTAGTAAACTAGGCAAACTGAACCACGTTTATTATACCTAAACAAGAGTAATTTACTTACCCAAATAAAAAAACACGATATAAATTTTGCTTTTCTTCTCAAGATGGATATCTAATGGATATGTTTCAAGCTATGGAGAATATAAACGCCACCACAGAGTCAAACATTGCATCTAGACTTTCAATTTCAACACAATAATGAGAAGTATATTAAAAATGTTTTATATACTGGCGCTATAAAATAAGATAAAATGAAAGTCGTGCAGATCGGGCTTCGCATCACCTGTGCGCAAAAAAAGACAAAACTGGACTCATTTCCAAGTAGTGCAAATCCGTAGCCCTTGACACCGATTCCGGCGGCGCGCTTAAAAGCGTACATTTTTGCTGTTATTGAGGAGTGAGTCAATGGTAACGTTTCATCGGATATATGACATTAGCACTTGTCAGCGCGCTCGTATGTCAGCCGAGAGCGCTCACGAGGGCGTGTGAGCACGAACCAGTCTGTTGTGCGGATATAAAGATACCAGCAGGGTTGCAAACAATTTAACACAAGCTGAATATATTTTTTTTTAAAATAGTTATGGTTTCTAAAGATATAGTACATAATCTATATAAATAAAAATGAGTCGTCAAAATATATAACTCTAGAACAGTCGTTCTAGGTATCAAATTGGATATTTTTTTTTATAATGTGTTTGTAATTTTCAGGATTTGTACGGAATTAGTGGGATCGAGAAGTTTGTATGGAAAAAAATAATTATTCAATGTTTATAAGCAAGTAAGTAACTCTTAGTATACTCGTATACTCGTAGTATAAAGGTTAGAGACTAAAACGGTAACGGAATCGACGGGATAAAATTTTACCAAGTAACCGGACGAAGCTGGGGCGAGCCACTAGTAGATTATAAACATTTCATGCTGTAGTCACTTTATCGTGCTATAGCGAATGTTTTTATTTGTGTCTTAGTCAGTCTACGATTTTTGGGAGCAGAATAGAAAATCAAACCTTTATGATATTGCATAATGTAGTCGTCGTACATAGCATCACGCCCAAAGTTTCCGGATGGGGTAGGCATTTAGGCAAAAATCGAGTTGGGTTAGATGGAAGATTGTGAATAGTAGTGACAAGCGGCTAGCTCGTTGCCTACATAATCACAAAATCCATTAAACAATACAATATTAGTCGATTTTTACGACAAGGAACACAGTTGGCACATTATTTCCCAGACCAATATATTGTGTAATATGTTATGTGAATATATTGTGCTATTCATAGTGGCCACAATAATAATTTTTATTTAAAGCAATGAATAAAATACATGTATATATGTTTTTAAAATCAAATATTCTATTTTATATAACTTAGCAATCTTGGCATGTTTTACATCCCCTATGTCGTCATTATTGGTCAAAGACATTACATCATACAACATAATTGTAGCTTTTTCATTTAGATGAAAGATCTCGAAACCTAACCATAAGCTTAGTGGCAGCCCTAAACAAGCGTGTCTGAGCCGCGCCCTGCCATTATTCGCGCTCAGTCTGAGACGCAGGCGCAGCGCGTGCAGGGCTAGGGTCCTGACGACTTACGACTCACGTTTTTATTGAAGGTTAAACAGAATTAGACCTTTTAGGAATACATTTATCATATATGTATATTATATTATTTTAGTCAAATGGCCAAACAACCTAGCTCCCTCCCTCTAAGTATTCAATACGAATATAGAGTCATACGTATCTGGTCTTTAATTGAGTATTTGCTATGTTTACTACACGTTTACTTTATTGCTTCTAATATTCTTGTAGTTTTAGAACAGTTTTATCAAATTATTATCCACTTTTGCCAAAAATTGTCTAAGGTAATTTTAGATCACACGGCGCATGTGACTTGCCGTCTGTCTCTTGTACTATGCCGTATATACCACATAAGTGTAATGGTCCTTACACACTGCAGCCACTTTTGTGTGAGCAACATCATAAGTTAACACGCCCATAATCCCCGAAGGGGTAGACAGAGTCAAAGGGGCAGCAAGCCCCTTTAACAACATTCAGCCAAAAACAAAACTGGGCTGGGTTAGATGGAAAATTGTGAAATAGTCCTGACAAGTGGCTAGCCTGTCGCCCACACAATAACATACCCAAAACCCGATACACCATTAGTCGTCTTTTACGACATGCTAGACAAAAACCACGTATACGTATGTAATGTATATGTATGTAACATTGGGAAACGTCGCTCCACAGAAAGTAACTACGGTGTGTATGCACTATTATACATGCGAGACGGTCGTTTGCTAATCTAGACCGGCAATAAAAATAAGTACTTATACTGCTTGCCTCCACGCGCTTTGATGTTATAAAATTAAAAGTGTGTTTGTATATTACCCTTGCAGAGTTAGTGACCTACATGGAATAAATAAATAAATAAATTCTTCAGACTGGCACACCAATTCCCTAGTTCTAAACTAAGCTTATGTTTGTCCTATGGATACTAGGTGAACGCATAGACATACCTTAATCTATACTTATAATAAATCTGTAGAGAGGTCAATTCTGTACATGAAATATATTTTCAAAATAACTATCAGGGGGTGATTAGTGATCGATACTGATGCCAAAAATGCAATCAGTTAAATTTTTGTCTGTCTGTCTGTATGTTCCTTATAGAAACAAAAACTACTCGACGGATTTTAACGAAACTTGGTACAATTATTCTTCATACTCCTGAGCAGGTTATAGTATACTTTTTATCACGCTACAATCAATAGGAGCAGAGTAGTGAAGGGAAATGTTGGGAAAACGGAAGAAGTTACTCCATTTTTTAAGCTTCCGTCGCGCGTGCAGTCTTAATGGTTAAAGTTACATAGAAATCATGTATGACGGAAATAGTCTTTATAATATTAACCATAAACGCGGGTGACACCGCTGGCACATCTAGTACGTTTATAAACTTCCATGACTTGAGTACAAATATCCATGTTCATCACACGAAATATTTGCCCCTAGCGGGATTCGAACCCGCGACCCTTGGTTTCGTGGCCAGGGTCTCTGACCACTCGACCAATGGGCCAGTCAATATAATGTTCATTATACTAAAAAAATAATAATTTATCTATTAACAAAATATATATGATGCTTAATAATTTTCAAAGTGTAGATTATAACTTCTTGTGTACATCGTGTAAAGTAAAGTAAATCTCACATAGTTTGGTGCAGTTTCTTGGACATTCTTGGATATTGGACATCCTTCAATAGTGGACTAATAAATGATATTTGTCCACTGCCAGTGACCCAGTGGCGACGTCTTTGGGTACAAATCAAGTGCCCAATTGTGTGCGCATAAAAAATATTCAGATTATTTATAGGTAAATAAAAAAAATCACAAGTAAGCTAGATGTAATAAGCATAACCGTGAACCAAGGTTTGCAGGCAAGCCCTTTCTATTTGGCTGTGAATGCCAATGTCAACTGTGATTATATCTGTATTATCCTGATCCTGAGTACTAACATTTGCACTAATCAGTGTCAACTGTGTATACTTAAAAATATATTCTTCAGAACATTTTGCTCGGTTAATAAATAGTTCTAATTGAGACCTCGTTTACGCTTCGTGCGTTTGAATTAATTTTGATTTTGTAGGAAAAATATAAAACTAGAACATTAGGTACTTTGTGGTCAATTGTTTATACGCACTATTATATTATTATCTAGAGCAAGAAGGTATATAGGAAATATAATTTTATTTCCGTCAATATGTCTTATTTAAAAGTCGGTTTTAATGTCCCAAAAGAAGTTGAAAGCATCATAATCCATTCATTCAATAAAGTATCTAAATAAAATTAACACAAGTCTTAGAGCAACACGGGCTTCGAAGCCCGAGTTGCTCTATGACACAAGTACTTGAACATTGTATGGTCTAAGACATTTTGTGAACAACAAGTATTGGGACTCGTTGATGTCTTTTCAACGGACGTGTCAAGTCATGTATTGTTGTTCAATATTTTATGTTTTGTATTACGGCGGAGTCTTTTGAAATATAAGTATAACCACAGGTTCATGTTCAGAACCTTTTTTAATAAAAAAAATATTTGATTTGATCATTGTAGCGAGATAGAATGATATAGGTACCTACCATTTGTTACATTTACATAAACATTATCTTTTTGGCGCTCCAAAACCGCAGACCGCTGTCTGTGAACTGTAATTATAAAAAGACTCATTATACTTAGTTTTTGTGTAATTTATTATTCAAACACACAGACAGGAATACTAAACTCAGCAAATTGGAACCAGGAAGATTTTTGGCATTACGATTTTTAGTCCTAGTTTTTTGTAAATATCTATACATGTTCGTCGTTGAAATTTATAACGATATATATTAAGATCTATTAGGCAACAAAAAAACTTTAGGAGGATTATGTATTTATTTATATACTTTGGAAACAAGACTATTGCCAAAATTATACACATAATAATAACAAAATAATACTAACAAACAAAATAATACCTTAAATTACATATAGATTTTATATACCATTTTTACATCAAACAATACATTCCAATTACATTTATTATTTTGAACAATGTCCAAATAACTTTGCAAATCTTAATGTCTGGGGAAATATTAGAATGTTTTAAAGTAAATAAAAGCAGCATATTATTAATGCGTTCTGTGATTTTGCAACTCGAGATATTACTTAATTTTAATTACACAATTTATTACAAAGCCTCAAAGCGGATCATTAAAATGTTAGATTTATTCAGTACCTTCGTTCGCCGAAACAATGAAGGAACTTATTGTTTTATAATAAAAATGGATTAATGATCTCTCAATCTCAAGATTACTTCCTCGACCTTGAGTACGCAGTCTTCAGCGAGTTGGGCAATTCCGAGATATACGAGTGCGACCGTGACTAACGCCTATAATATGTCTAAGTAGTGCACAGCAGATCACGACTCAATTTGTTATATATAATAAGAATATTTTACGAAATATGGTAACAAAGTATGGGCCTCGCTAAGTTTATTTGATCAGTCACTTTTTATGTCTTTTTTACAAGTAAAATTACAATATTAGGATAAGGTTACATTTGTTAAATTTATGATTACTTCTTTCTACGACAAATTTGAATCTTCGATCTATGTATATTTGACACAAAAAAAAAATATTCGGGTGAGGTAACATTGAAGTACAATACATACGTTCACACTTATAGCATGTATATTATGTGTAATTTTCAAGTTATTTGCAGTATACTAAATAGGCTGAGACAAAACTGTTGATCTTGAGAATAAAATTGCCTACTGTTTACATACTTAATACAAGGACTAGGTCAGCAATAAAACAAGTTAAAAATGTAAGAGGTAAGTCTAAAAACAGGCTTGTTTTATATAATCGTTATTAAATATCGAATGGTAAAACAAAGGCGTTGTTATTTACCCTACTTACGCGTAGTCAATGTCTCAAACATTGGTAAGATGTTGTCTCTTGGTTTTTGTCACCTGAGTTTACATATATATACCTAAGATACCATAAAAAGAGATACAGATATAGATTTGTAACCTCAGTAATCCTACGTACAACAGATAAATTAAAACATAGTTTCACATTTAGCAGTATACACAGCTAAATGTGCCGTTTAGCACTCAATATTTGATCTTAGGCAGTGGTAATCTGTACTAAATCTAATTGCTAGACAGCCGGTAAATTGTCATCTTTAATGGTTTCTATAAAAGGGAGATTGAAATTGATAAAAAAAAAATTGATCTTTAAAAAAAAAAATTTACTTACTTAGTTCGTTTGCTACTACTTTACAGCAATTGTTAATTCTGATCAAATATAGATAGTAGCTGTGATAAATTAATTAGTGATTTTATTCTAGGTTTATCAGCTTATGATATCGTATTAAGCTAGGATCTCAGTGTTATCAAGATAGATTAGTCTTTTCAGGAATAGATTGTATGTAACCTCGAAGTAATGAAATAATTTTATTTCATAAACACTTTTTGAATGTCAATCCACCCGTCGTGACAAGAGTTCATAAATACTAAGTAGGTACTTGCGAGGTGTATCGAATACTGACATTATGATAATTATATTAAAGGCACACCCTAAATCGACGTGTACATGGATTAATACCCATATGTACATGTTGTCAAATCCGAACTGATGATAATACTTATTTAAATATTCTTTGTCATTCTTCGTTGGTATTTCAAACGTAACAATTAGTGCAACAGTTTCATAAGTGCAATTAGTTTCGTTGGGTCTTAAATAAACATACCAGTTTGTACATCTACAGATAAACAACTTTACTAATATTAAAAGTAACTCATGACTGCCTATTTTTATGTTACATCACCTAAACAGTCGTATGCAATGAAATTTGGGATATCAAAATTCGAACCTTAAGAAAAGACTGCGCTACTTTTGAAAAACTTTGATACATAAGTAGGTACATATCGTAATCACCGAACCGAAACAAGTCGGTTGATATCGGCAGGTAGAGTCCAAGGAGAAATAGTCTCCTTACACTAAATTTAATGACAAAAGCTTATACCATCCCAGAAAAACAATGATAGATGCAGCAGTTTGCTCAATTAGGGCGTGGACGATTGTTTCGCAGTTGTGCCTATCACATCTTATCGAGATGCTCATCTCACGCGCGACTCTGATGGATGTGACTCACCACCGCCGTTTTGTTATGATCGACATTAATCAATCTACGAGCCGTCCGTGACCTGATCATTGTCTATTAAAATCAATTAGCTTTTTAGCAACCAGTTAACGAGATAAGTTAATGCATATCTGGTTACTTTAATAACAGACATCAAAATAGATCTATGCTTTTTATATTTTATTAATTATTATATTAAAACCTAGGCATCTGTTTCTGGAAAAAGGTTAATCGAATAGTAATACTCTCAGAGAACGCATAATATATAATGACAATTAGTTCGCTGAAAACCTCGTTTTATTTTAATAATACTGGAATACTGCCATTAATCCTTAAGTTTATAGCACTTGATATTATTATTGTTTCAAGTATTTAATTTCAAAATCTTATAAATAATAACGTTATTTAATGCTTGTTTTTTCATTAAGTAAAATATTCAGAAATGTGTGTACGTTAAAATAGTAATTATTTTAATTATTTTTCTCTAAATGTATAATAATACATTTAGTGAATATTATTACAATAATATTCACTAACACCCTACGCAGATTTAGACCAGTTTCTCTAAATCATTGTGTTGTGGCGAAAAGCAACTAGATTACAGTTAGGATGCGATCGTAATCTGGAAATTACGACGACAATTCGCAAACTCGAAGATATTTTGCAACGTTCCCATAGGTTTAGCGTACCTAACATGAGTTCATAGATAAACACTGATCTTAGATAGTGTGTTTTGTCAGTAATTGATAAACCTTTTTTGTGGTAAATATTCCAAATTCCGTTTCAGTGTTCGCAAGTTTTCAACTATGCCCTATACAGTTGGGTTAGATAAAAATATCGACCTCCATTTTGTCTTGACAACTGTTGGTATTAAACTTGTATGTGGCAGCTTAATACGTGGAATGCAGTGTACCTTATACAATCACACGTGGAAAAAACCTCCAGTATTGCTTAGTGATTAGCGAATGTGAACACTAAGATAATCTTTTAGTTTACTTATTATAGGGAAGTGGTTAAATTTATTAATTAACAAAGTTTAAACATAGGATATGGCCATCTATATGTGTGATAATGATTTGATTGCAGTACTTTTATCGACCAACCGAATCCGTATGATCTAAAAGTTTTGAACGGTAGCACGAAAGTAGCTTTCATTTTTTAGAAGATTTCATATTCACAACGTCCAAGGCCTGCCAACCAGCTCAATGGCACAAGTCAATTATTTCGAAGTGCATTGTAACACATAATTGTATATCATTTATTAAATGGTCATCTCTGTTTCGCAAAGATCCGAACTTGTCCAAACGCCGAAAGTTCAGTGATCCTAAGCACTAATGTGTATCATTAGTGAGTTAGCGCAGCTTAATTGTGGCAAATAAAGGTAAGTGCGACAATCGGAGCGCCCGCCGTCGCGGAACGTTCGAGTGAACGCAACAGCTTCTATAAATACCACCGGCGCGAGCGGCGCGTGCGCTGTTTACTCCGCACCCTATTGTCGAGCCAGTGCATCATGATTAGGGTAAATTGCACAAATAACTATTAGCTTTTACCGCTTTCTTTGGTTTGGATAATTGATATTGAGAAGCTTTTGAAAAATCGTCTTCTAGTCAGGATATCCTTGAGAAGTGATGGTGATTAATCGATTCAATTAAATCAATATCAAAATAAGAATCTAAATCTAATTAAATTTTATTAATGGGTCTTGTGGTAATTTATATGACTGATATTTTTTTATTGCGAAATGTTTCAATCAAGTGCTTTAATTTGACAGTTCTGTTAGTTCTAAGGTTAATTAATTACGCAGGGGAAAAATTTAATGTCTTGTTATTATAAATGTTAGTATAAATAATACAAATTCTGACTCCTGGTAGATATTAATGGCTTTAAGTGGCTGATTCATTTCGGGTTTCCAATTAGTGCATACGTATAGTACTTTAATATAGGTACTAAAATGAAACGTAAGCGCTGCAGCAAGCAATCAATGACCCACTTTAGCTCCAAACTAGTTTCGTCCTTTCAGTCTCGTTATTGTTTGACGTAACCAAAACAGTATTTACTCGTACCTACCTTTCCTTTAAAACCTCCATAAAATAAAATTGCTCTGTACATTCACTATGCCCAATTAATTCCAGATCGTTACCCTCGGGTATACGAGGTAATCTATTGGATGGAATCGAGTTAAAAGTTGCACAAACTTAGGTTGTTGTCCAGATGCCATTGCAAAAAAGTTACATAGAAGTAACAGTTGGTATCTTAGCCTATTGTCATTCGCTAGATGATCGTTGTTGCAACAACTAAATGTACCAATTACTTAAGTTTTAAGCAACGATTAATTTTGCATTATTAATTCATTCAACTAAAGATATATAAATTTTTATTACAGATATTATTGTTGACCTGGGCGATCCCAGCAGTCCTCAGTATTATAGTCAAAGACCCACCACCATCGGGGCTGGAGTACAAATATTCCTACAACATTGACGACCCTACCACTGGCGACAGCAAAAGCCAGCATGAAGTGAGACAAGGAGACATCGTATCTGGATCCTACACCGTGGTCGACCCTGACGGCACGAAGCGGACAGTAGACTACACTGCAGACCCACAGAAAGGTTTCAATGCAGTCGTCCGAACCGAACCCGCTGAGAACCAGGCGTACTCCCCAGTGACAAATAACATTGATACTGGTTACCAATACGCGCAGGTTCTACCTAAAGCTATTTATGGACCTGCTGTTCAACCGGTGCAGTACCAGCCAGCACCTCAAGGGTACGGACAAGTACCACAGCAAGTGCAGTCTCCAACAGAGAGCCAACGGCCCCAGCAATTTGAACCACAATATCAAACGGCTCCTCAACAGGCACCGCAGTACCAGCCAGTGCCCCAACAGTATCAGCAGCCTTCGCAGTACCAGCAAGGAGTGCAGCAATCAGTGCAGTATGTTTCGCCTCCCCTTTACTCAAACGCTAACCATCAGGAACCCCGGTCGGTATACTTCACTCCATCGAATGAGCTCGCTCCCGAAGAGAACGCTTTCCAACACGGCCAATACTTCCTACCAGCGCATAAAAAGTAAGAATTCCAGTATATATGTATGTAGAAATAATACAAACATTTGTGATATTATCATAAGGTAATTGCAAATAAGTTGAATTGACGAGAGTTGTTAGAAACTACTGTGTACCTGTTAAATGAATGGAAGTGATAAAAATAAATGTGATTGTACTTTGAGTAGTTACTACAATAAAGTTTTATTATTCTTTTCTGATTATTTATTTTACATTTTACACATCATCTTTACCCAAATGAATATTAAAAAGGATGGTCTAAAAAGAATTTTCTTACTTAACAAATATAATAATTTCATTAATATTATTACTATTTAGGTAGGTAATAGTGAATTCAAGAAAATATTTGGTAGGCCTAGCAGTTAATCACTGTTTGTGTAGGTACTATGTTGTATGTTGCAAAATGTACTGTGTCATTACTTGGAAAGGTTTTTAGAAGATAATTGTCATGCTACTGTATATTACTAATGTAATTTAATTATCTAATAACCTTAAACTAGATTTACCATCAGGTATTTTAATATCAAAAAATAATCAAATAAGAGCTTCCACCTTTATATGGCTTCACTATAGAATGCTAACAATATTCTTGCCGTTTTTTTCATGTAAACAATCAGTATGTAATTGTTATCATTAGTTATTAGTAGTCTGAATCTGTGAATTTTATTTTGCTTGCTTGCTTCGCAACCTTCGAAGATATATAGAGTTGACAATATTGTTATTTTGATATTAAGTTCCTGCCTGTTAAACTACACGACCTGGTAATCCCAGTAAGTGTTTCGTGAAAATTACCATTAGGTTACCTTCAAATTGAGAGTTAACAAGTATCTTCTCTAACTATCCTTTCACATCAATCAAATTATTACGTCAGTAAAATAAGTTAGTTCAGATGAATATTGCATACAGACTATTCGTTTGTTAGTCTGTATCACAGACTGCTTGGTAATATGATTAAAGACCCTGAACGCGTCACCACGGAAGAGTGAGTCTCGTAATGATTCATGTAATCTATACTTATAATAAATCTGTAGAGAGGTCAATTCTGTACATGAAATATATTTTCAAAATAACTATCAGGGGGTGATTAGTGATCGATACTGATGCCAAAAATGCAATCAGTAAAATTTTTGTCTGTCTGTCTGTCTGTCTGTATGTTCCTTATAGAAACAAAAACTACTCGACGGATTTTAACGAAACTTGGTACAATTATTCTTCATACTCCTATCAGCAGGTTATAGTATACTTTTCATCACGCTACAATCAATAGGAGCAGAGTAGTGAAGGGAAATGTTGGGAAAACGGGAGAAGTTATTATGCATGGTATACCTATGCATTATTCTGTCAGATAATCGCAACGGCCAGAATAAGACTTTAGTGCAAATTTGGTCGGTGTAGATAAATTTTTTAAAATGTATGCATGGTATACCCATAGATTTAGAATTTTTTTGCAATCTATGGGTATACCTATGCATTATTCTGTCAGATAATCGCAACGGCCAGAATAAGACTTCAGGGCAAATTTGGTCGGTGTAGATACAATTTTTAAAATGGACTAGCTGTGCACCGGCGTTATTGTTAGAGGTATAGCCTTTTGGGCGCGTTATTTGCGAAAACTATCGCACTTATGCAAAAATGTTACATAACCTTTTTAGTAGGAAATTTAATTATCTATAACTTTTACTGAAGAATTTTTCGATATTTTTAACCGTTCATGAGTTATTTTTTTCGATTTTTTTCCCCCTTTTTTTAGCTAACCTGATGAGTCAGAGACCTGACTTTTTGGAGTATTAAATATCTATTAGGTACTCACGCAAATTTTCCCGTTGATCCCATCCTTTAAACTCAAATAAATTAAATAGACAACAATTTTTTTGTATTAAAAGTAAAATATTGCAGTTTTAATCGATGTAGATACATAAGATAATATAATCTTTATAATAGCTAATATTAGCTATTTCAAGATAGTTATAAGTTTTAGGTCTCAAATAAAAAATCGGAATGGATCGAATCGCCCCCCCCCCCATTTGGTCTCGAAATAAAAATAGGCAAGGAACACAGTGGCATATTCTTTTTATGTCCCAGAGCAACATTATTATACATGCGTGCAGGGCCGGATCTACTTTAAGGGCTTTTTGGGCTGCATCCCCAGGCCCCGTGGACAAAAGGCCCCCGTAGAAGACAATGCACATGTCTAAAGAACAGATTAAGTGTCAGTGTGTTGACAGTGTAGTAGCTCGAAGAAAATAATTTTAGGCCCCTAAGTAGGATTAGCCACATTCAAGATCTGCCCCTGTATGTATGTGAGAAATTGAATTAAGCTCGAGACTAGAGCTCCAAAAGGGACCTCTTTTTCCTCTTTCTTAGTCCGCCACTGCTTGAATATTAACTTTGGGGCTGGGGAATGAGTTTGCTGGTATGGATAATTTATTTATAAGACAATTGACATGGAATAATGAATCCATCACAATGGAATCGGGGTAATAAAATACTTTGTTTTTGATGCATTACTAGTTTAAATATTACAATGTTTATTTTTCAATTAGAAATGTAAGTATATCACTGCTTTAATTTAACGATAATTTTATTTATTTAGCATCTGCAATGTGTCATTGTAAAATGAAAGCAGCAAATAATATTTACACTGAAATCAAGATTTAGTAGCTAGTGCAAGCGCCTGAACGAGTATTGAAAGCACGTCTTAGCAGAAATTCTGTTTGTTCTTACTTCTAGTTTTAGGCACAAACGATATAGAGACACTGTATTGCTCAAGATGGCACAGTACACATGTTAAGGGGGAAAATAAACACTATAATAAATATTATACGTAGTATTTATTAATACATTAATTAAGCAACATCATTCATCTCATTAATGAATTACTATTAATGTATTTATGATGGTTAGCTTGGATGTTGTTTTAAGACAGATCTTGTCGTAAGGTTTATTTCAAGCAGGACTTGATCCCTTATAAGTATTGTGAACTATTATTACCTACCTTTCTCACTAGCACACGGCGGGATATAACAAATATAGGTACCTACTAAGTAAGTATGTAAGTATATGAGTTTATGTAAATATAACATTTACAAAATAACATAGTATCTACTTAAAACGACCGAATAAGATAGATTCAAAATAAGCAGCCTATTAGCCATAAATCATTCTCTAATACTTCCCACTTCATTAATTATAGCCACAATTACAACTTAAATCGATCAACAATAAGTCTAATTGCTTGAAAACTGGTAAAAATTCCGTAGCCAAAGGTACACTGCCCTTTTCCATAAATAAAGCAAAGTGACAGATTATCGTTATATCGTGACGTAATTATTATACCTAATAGGCGATAAACGATGGGCAAGCGCGCATTGGTCTCGCATACTGGGGGTTCCATCTGTATCATAATATTGGACAGCAGAAAATAACGAGAACCAATAGTATTTAGTAGAGATAATAAGTATTTAGTACTTTGTCCTAAATTTTTTCTACTTCCAATAAGGTAACACTATGATCCATTATTTATTATTGTGATTGACCTAAAATTTTGTACTTGTTACTTGAGTGTAGTAAATTATGGTTTGGCTACCTCTGGTAGTTTAGGTAAAAATGCATAGTCAAGATAATTTTTTTGGACACTGACATTTAGTCATCGATATTATCTGATCGAGTTAGATATTTGTGTCATAGCGTTCACGGACAGTAGTAATATTTATACTTATAATAAATCTGTAGAGAGGTCAATTCTGTACATGAAATATATTTTCAAAATAACTATCAGGGGGTGATTAGTGATCGATACTGATGCCAAAAATGCAATCAGTAAAATTTTTGTCTGTCTGTCGGTCTGTCTGTCTGTCTGTACGTTCCTTATAGAAACAAAAACTACTCGACGGATTTTAACGAAACTTGGTACAATTATTCTTCATACTCCTGGGCAGGTTATAGTATACTTTTCATTATGCTACAATCAATAGGAGCAGAGTAGTGAAGGGAAATGTTCGGAAAATGGGAGAAGTTACTCCATTTTTTAAGCTTCCGTCGCGTGTGCAGCCTTAATGGTTAAAGTTACATAGAAATCATGTATGACGGAAATAGTCTATATGATATTAACCATAAACGCGGGTGACACCGTTGGCACAGCTAGTAATAAACAAAACTCTGACGCTGTTGTTTGTGAACAGAAACCGCAAGTCAATAAGCCTTTTAATAGCATATGGATGTGTGCGGTACTCTATAAAGGTATAGTTCCGGCAGTAAAGTGGGATCCGATCGGTTCACGGTCGCACGGGAAGTGGAGCGGCGAGAGGCGCTTGCTGGCCTTCCTCCCGACCAGACCACGGAGACCTTCCACACGACACACATGTCTGTCATGCTACGTACATATATGTCATTCTTGGCGTGGTATAACCATTTCGTCGTCGTGGTAGCATAAAGCCAATTAGCACCTATGAAGACTTTGTTTGCTCGTTTTAGAGAATTACTCACTGGAATTGATTGCTAAGATCTCCTACACAACACACATGGCTGTCATGATGCTTCCTATGTTATTCTTTGCGTGGAAACCACTTTGTCATTTTGGCAGAATACAGTATGAAGACCTTTTGATGCTTGTATATTTAAACAATTTCTTTTTTGCCCAGATTTTAAGAAACTTTCTTGGAGACTAGGGATTGACCGATAACAATTTTTGTATGTGCTCTGTGCAATAAGTAAGTAGTTTATAAAAGTCCGCAAAAGCCGGAACAACTTTTTGTAATTCGGTTTTAGAAATTTGTTTTTTTCCAAGCGATGAAAAAATTACATAGGTACAATAATGTTGACTAAAAAGCCCTTTAGCGTTACAGTCAACATTAGACATGCAGCCGTCTTTCATCACTTCGGAAAAGAACATAGAGTTCTTTAATCTAGGGCCTGACTAATGATCATTTTAGTAACAACACAGAACGATGCTGATAATAATAGAATACCATCCTCATATATCTGCCCTGGCGGGAAGACTTAGTTCAGCTGCATACGCAGTTAGGAAAATAAGGCAACTGACTGATATTGAAACGGCAAGGCTTGTTTATTTTAGCTATTTTCATAGTGTTATGTCATATGGTCTGTTGCTATGGGGCACCGCTTCTGACATACAAACAATATTTGTGTTGCAGAAGAGGGCTATTCGATCCATATATGGCCTCAGACCTCGTGACTCACTCAAGGCATTATTTAAAGAAATAAATATACTCACCATAGCTTCTCAATTCATTCTCGATTGCATCATCTATGTGCGTAGAAACAAAGATGAATTTCATAAAAAATCGGATATTCATAGTCTTAATACACGAAATAAACACAAACTTGCCGTCCCAAAACACAGACTTGGTAAGATAAGTAGCTCATTTGTGGGCCTAAGCATAAAAATATTTAATAAATTGCCACAAAATGTAACTGAATTACCTATAAATAAGTTTAAGATTTTTTATTAAATCACGTTTAATGATAAAGGGTTACTGCAAAGTAGAAGATTATTTAAATGACAAATATATTTGGACAAGATAGTCTGCTCGCATGCACAGTGAAATTTATATTTTTAATTTATAATGTCACTAAATTAGATATATAAATAGGTACATAAGAACGTATTTAAAAAAAGGCCAGCTGTTGAGTTTCTTGCGGCACCTCTTCTCAGCAGGCCATTCACGTCGAGGTGCTGGTAGGGCAAAAAAAAATGTTTGACGTGCAAAAGAATTTGTTATGAATCCACTTGCAGAATAAATTATTTCATTTCATTTCATTTCAGAATTCATTATAATGACGTTATGTGACTACGTTAAGTGTGATCAACTACCAATTAACGTAACTTGATATTTATCTCGTATTCGATTAATCTACAAAGAAAATTAAAGAGGTTCATATAAAATAGTTTATTGTTTGGCTATAGCGGCGCGACAGGGCACAGCTCGAACCAGTAGCCGCAGCCGCAACGCTTGGGCACGCCCTGGTGCAGCCACATGTACTCTACGTGCATCACGTGCTCGTTGCACACACACGCGATCAGCCGCTGCGGGTTTGAGCTCGGCATCAGGTTCGGCCGCTCGCGGGTGCCGGGCCCTGACAAACAGTAGACAATTATTTTATGCCGGCCAGGATTGGTTTATGATTCATGTACCTACATGGACAAATATTGGGAGCTGGGGGGTGAAAACGGTAAAACACACATGCCACAGATGCGAACGGCGTTAGATGGTTACGGATTTAGACCACTTGCTCGTGATGAGAATTCAGACGCAGGACCGCCAACTTCCTGAATCCGAACTGATGCTAAGTAATGTCACTATAGAAATATTCAACCACAATTTCTGACAAATTATAATGTGACACTCAAAGACTGACGTCACAGGTTTCCATACTCAACTAACTGAAAATAAGATTGATGTATTAAACATATTGTTTTCAATCACTCTCATGTTCTAATTGGGATGGGTACGTGATGGTTCATCAATATGACAGCCTATACTCGTCCACTGCTGGCAATAGGCTTCTCTTAATGAACACCAACGTGATGTTAAACTAGCAGCCTCATTCTCGGCTACATGAAGTAAATAGTTGTATTACCTTTCTTGGCCAGCACTATGCTAACTAGCCCAATCTCGATTGTATGAAGTAAGCAGTTGTGAGACCTTTTTTGATAGCCAGCATGCGGAAGGGGTCGCAGTCGCCGGCCAGGTGGGCCAGTAGCTCCCGCTTCTCGATGCCCGTCACGTGGTCCAGGGGGTCGTGGAACGCGCCGTACAGCCTCTTGCCCGCATTCTTTACAGCAGGCACTACTCGTGACCACCACATCACTACTCCAATCAAATTGCCTGGTAGAAAAACTCAGTACGTTCGATCGAGTGATTGGAGACTGGCCCCGAAACCGAAGGTTCTGATTCTGATTGCAATCCTTTAAAGAACATTTTAATCAAACTCTAAATCAAAATACTCTTTATTTATATAGGTTTGAAACAAAAACTTATAAATCGTCAATTTAACAAGCAAATTAACTAATATTAATCTACCACCGGTTCAAAATGTTGCTTCTACCGAGAAGAAACCGGCAAGAAACTCGGTAGTTAGGAACTCTTTTTAACAACATCTTTTACAAAAGTGTATTATATCATATTTGCCTCTAAAACATGTCATGAAGTCGGCTTGTCAGAAACCAAAATATAAAATAACGATAACGAACGAACTAAATTAAAGCATAAATTAACCAGACCACTGATGATAACCGTATGATATTTCTTAGGGTGCATACAGTAATACTTGCGTATACGGGTACGGGTACGGTTTAAGATGCTAAAAATGTTCTTAATAGCATTATTTCACCTAATGCAATCCTTGCACGGACCTCGACTTTGTGAGTGATACGGAAATTGAGCGATGTCAATTTTCTGCATATGTGGGGCGCAGAGTGGGGGGCCTAGCATTACAAAAGGATGATTGCAATTGTGCAATAAAATCACGTAAACGTATAGACTTTAAATCGCTACAAGAAATGGTCTGATCTTTGACCTATATTTTATCTACCACAATAATTGTATTCAAATCTCAATTTCTTCTGAGGCCCTGAGTAACTCCAGTATTTTACACTTACTAAAATTATTATGCAGACCCCAAAATAATGAAACAATTTAGTCTAAAATGTATGCTGTGTGTTTGCTTGTATTTATCACGTTGTCACCTGTCACACTAATGTCAGTGTGGCGTATTTGCTGGTGGTCAAAGTGTATTCACTATTTAAATAAGTTAATTTTATTTACCAAAAAGTTTAACTATAAATGAGAAAATTTTGGGTAATAATTAATAAATCAACGCAGTCTACTGGATATAAGCTTCTACTTTTGCGGATATCATTCATAAGTGATGTTTAAAATATAGTTTGTATAGGCAAAATAAGAGATGGATGGATTGTGTGAAAGATGATATGAGTTGCAATGGGAGTGGGTAGCTTGATGACGGCTGATCGGGACGTATGGAAGAAGAAGACATGCTGTGCCGACCCCAGATGAACTGGGAGAAGGGCAAGAGGATGATGATGATAGCGTAATGGACTTTTGCAAAAAGTCCATTGAATTAAATATTAGTAGCGTATTGCAGCTAATCTATTATATCTAATAAGTGCCTACTTAAGGTAATAAATAGTATCCTTTTTAAAGTTGTAGCTTCTATTGCCTGAACATGCGATATAATCTAGTTAGATCAATATGCTAAATTTCACTACTTCCCTTAAGTTACAGCATGATTGAATAACAAACATATAAACTTTCATATTTATAGTAGTAGGTTAAAATTTAACTTTTGATGGCATTATGGAATAAGTCATACAATGTATTTGGGTTATACCGTATACCTAATTTCGTTACACTGTTTAAAAAACGAGGCTTACATCAGTTCATAATATAGTGCGCGCCGCAAGGACGAGTCGCCAAAGAGAGCAGCCTCGCATTACTCGTATAATGCAAGTGATCTTTGCGTCCGAGATCAATCATAGTCGAGTTGTTCTTATTTACATATAATGCGTCCCAATTGAGAAGGCTCTTGGTCCTTTGAGAGCTTATAATATGATGCAACGTTTGAAACTAACCGGTTTATAGATCTCATACTCACGCGCAAAGTCATAATGCAATGCCCCAGGCTGTAGAGAGCCATATAAAAAGTCAAGCGAATACAATTAAGGCACATTCAACTTGAGGCCTCCTCATTGTGAAGTCACTGTCATTCCTCTAACAATGGCTTTTAAGGTGGGCTTTTATAAAAGTATCTGTAATTGATTTTCAGAAATTTTATTTCAATATTTTTTCAATTATAAATTATAATAAACTTATTCGTTTTATTATGCAAGATAAATCAGCACTTCTTCATCATGTTTATACCTAATCAACATAAAGTCATCATAAGACTGTTTTAAATTTATTCTGACATTTTGATTGAAATTAGAATAATGACTGAGAAAATCCAAATATTATAAGCATATTTTTCACCTTCCAGCTGGTAGTGTTCGTCTGCGCGATCGCCGCTGCGCACGCGGGCGTGATCGCCCCGGCCGCATACGCCGCTCACCCGGCGCCGGTCGCCTACGCTGCTGCCCCCGTCGTGCACGCCGCCCCAGTGGTGCACCACGCTGCCCCTGTCGCATACTCAGCCCCCGTCGCCTACGCCGCGCCCGTCGCTAAGGTCGCCGCCGTCGCTCCCATCGCCAAAGTCGCCGGTGATGAGTACGACCCCCACCCCCAGTACAGCTTCGCCTACGACGTCCAGGACGGTCTGACCGGTGACTCCAAGACTCAGCACGAGACTCGCGACGGTGACGTCGTCCAGGGCTCCTACTCCGTGGTCGACCCCGACGGCACCAAGCGCACCGTCGACTACACCGCCGACCCCCACAATGGCTTCAACGCTGTCGTCCACAAGGAGCCCCTCGGCGTGAAGGTCGCCGCCCCCGTGGTCGCTAAGGTCGCCGCCCCGGTCGCCTACGCCGCCGCCCCCGTCGTACACGCTGCTCCTATCTACCACCACTAAAAGCCATGCACTAGTCATTTCATAAATTATTTTTTAGATCATTAAGGCTGAAGAGAAAACAAATAGAGCTTTGGAATATTATCTATTGTGTTTTAACGATACCCTTAATTATGGAAAACGAATAAAACTTATTATTTTTTATTCGGTACCAAAAAATGTTATAGTGTAAGGAATGGTATAATGTTGATCTGGGACTCAAAAAGAACCAACTCAATTCCTTACTAAGTATGTCGTAAAAGGAGACTAATGAATAGATATTGTAAATCCAATAGGGTTTGTACATCACATACATTGATCTGACTTCGAGCGAAGTAGCTTAAGCACTTGTGTTACGGATATCAGAATCAACAAATATATATATTTAAATATTGAATATTAACACCCAGACGCAGAACAAACACAAGTATTCATCACACGAATGTTTATCCAGGGTGGGGATCGAACCAACAACTCTTGGCGCATGGGACAGGGTCACTACCGAATGCGCCATCGAGCCAGTCAATGGCGAGTCAGTCATATTTTAGCTTAATGTACAATAGATTAGAGAGCATATTGCCCCTTGGACCTGGCTATCCCTTCGAAGATTGCAGACGCGATGGTATGTGTAAGGAAGCAGCGGGAAATATGCATACCTAACCGGTTTGTCTAAATTAGCACGAGTTCAAACTCAAGTCTATCTAATGATATCTTTTGCCATATTTGTTGAAGGGCCAAATTTAACATAATTATCATTTATTTGACTCGCCCGTTGGTCGAGTGGTTAGAGACCCTGGCCACGAAACCGAGGGTCGTGGGTTCGAATCCCGCTAGGGGAAAATGTTTCGGGTGCTAAACATGGACATTTGTACTCGAGTCGTGGATGTTTATAAATGTATTTAAGTATAAATGTCCGTTCACCTAGTATCGATAGTACAAGTATATGCTTAATTTGGAACTAGGGAATTGGTGTGTCAGTCTGGAGAATTTATTTATTACTAGCTGTGCCAGCGGTGTCACCCGCGTTTATGGTTAATATAAAGACTATTTCCGTAATACATGATTTCTATGTAACATTAAGGCTGCACACGCGACGGAAGCTTAAAAAATTGAGTAACTGCTCCCGTTTTCCCAACATATCCCTTCACTACTCTGCTCCTATTGATTGTAGCGTGATGAAAAGTATACTATAACCTGCCCAGGAGTATGAAGAATAATTGTACCAAGTTTCGTTAAAATCCGTCGAGTAGTTTTTGTTTCTATAAGGAACATACAGACAGACAGACAGACAGACAAAAAATTTACTGATTGCATTTTTGGCATCAGTATCGATCACTAATCACCCCCTGATAGTTATTTTGAAAATATATTTCATGCACAGAATTGACCTCTCTACAGATTTATTATAAGTATTGATTATTCATATTAGGGTAGTAAACAACACCAAACGATTTTATATTGCATTTGCCAACCACATAAATATAAATATTAGGTAACATCACATACTTATTCCAAAATGCTTTAGTGATAAAAAAAAATGTGCTTAACTAAGTACTTGTATTATGTAAATCAGCATTGTCATCGCCTTTTTGTGAAGTCCGTCCGTCGATCGAACTTACGGCTCATGTGTATGTAACTTAGCGTCAAAGTCTAAAACATTGGCCCTTAGCTGAGCTCTTAATATTATGAGTCAACTGACTCAATTGACTTAAAATTGAGCTTAATAACAACAATTAAAAAAATATTTAATGAGGATAGTTCATTCGCCTCTGATAATAGAGATAAGTAATGATTACACACGGCGTAATTAAAATATTTTTTGGTTTAATTTGACCCTTATTTTTTATTAGTGGAATCGATTCAACTCTCGGTTCTGAACCATGTTATTTCAGGTTTCGTGCTTTTTCACTAACACGTTGTATAGGTACTTCATTTTATAATGAATTATTTATGCAAGCCGACATCGATGTTGCCTATGTTTAATAAAACCTACCAGAAAAGTAAGAAATGAAAACGGCAAGAACTCTCCTCTCCTAAAAATGTTTCGAACTGCCGATGCAGAACCTTCACCCAGTAATTTAATTATATAAAAAGAATGACGTGCAGTCACACTGCGATGAAATTTAATTGTAACTGTCCACTAGTCATTCAACGTATTATAATGGCTATGAATATACATATATTTTTTTCTTACTTTTCTACCAATATTTATTTAATTAATACAAATGAATCAAAAATGTTTGCAAAGTTCTGTTTATTTTATAAAAGAGATTTTATTTTTTTACATTGGCTAAGACTGGAGATGTGTCCTAACTAAAATTGTGATTGTGGTGCATGATAGAAAAATTGCATTAAGTTAAAAAATATTGTGCAGTGATGTTTTCAATATTTCATGAAGCAGTCATTTTAGAAAAGTTAATTTAAAATGAAAGCAGTATTTTTAACATAAAATGATCAAAGTTGCATTTGTAAATAATAGTTAAGGATATTGTCAATTGATGACATTGATGACATGACATTTGATGTAATTTACACACCATATTATGTATAAATAAAATTAAATAATATTTTATAGCTTTTTTTCTAACTACTAAGACATGTAAATTGATAATAATTTATGTAGATGCATTACGACCTTCAAATTTACGATTGGATTACAGAACGTAACAGAATTCAAAATAATAAATTAAAACATCTTCAAAATATGTTACCAAATGCTTCGTACTATAACAACTATTTTTGTTTAACTAGCTGTCCCGGCGCACTTCGTAACGCCCCGTTCTCGGATTTTCTTATATTATTTTCCTCGCAATGTTTACATATTTTCTTATCGTACAAACCTTCCCTGGAAGATTACAAATATTTTAATATCAAAATCAGCCAAATCGGTCCAACCGTTCTGCAGTTTTAGTGAGAACAGCAATTATATTTTTTATATTTAAGGCAAGATGTTCAAATTCTAGTTGTTTTGATGTTGTTGATTCATTTACCTGTCTTATAGGGCTAATTACATATTTATGTCTTGGTTAAATATGCAAATATAATGTTGTTAATCACAAGATTAATTTCAACAAACATTGTAAATGTCACGTGTGAAGTATCGCCTGAACAAGTGCTCTTTCAAAGTAATCTAATGTTGTGATTGCTCTAGTTTACATGTTCTGTGCTGAACGCACGGCTCTGAATCATTTTTGATATTTGTGACCTGGTAGTCCTTGTGCCATATCAAGTGGTACAATTGGATAAGTAATTGATCGGAATATGACATCGGCGCGGGCGCGGGCATGCTTAGTAGCTCTCGCCTGAGGCGTTTTTCGTACGATATATAATCTCAAATAAGACTCCGATCAATATCATATTCTTATCTACTCTCGACCGAAACGCAACCAGCTATAATGGCTTTCAAGGTGTGTTATTTATTAAATCGTTGAGTAATATTTGTGTATTATAAAAAGTTATAGCTTTATCTTCATCGTGTATTTATTGGATATACTATAGTACTATTCATTAAAAATAATATTCATTCTTACTTCCAGTTTGTGGTTCTTGCCTGCTTCGTGGCGGCCGCCAGCGCCGGCGTAGTCCCAGCCGCTCCTGTAGCCTACGCGGCTGCCCCGGCCTACCAAGCCGCTCCTGTGGCTTACGCCGCCGCTCCCGCCTACCACGCCGCCCCCGCCTACCACGCCGCCCCCGCCTACCACGCCGCCCCCGTCGCCTACGCCGCGCCCGTCGCTAAGTTTGCTGCCGTCGCCCCCATCGCTAAGGTCGCCGTTGAGGAGTACGACCCCCACCCTCAGTACAGCTTCGCCTACGATGTCCAGGACAGTCTGACCGGTGACTCCAAGACCCAGCACGAGACCCGCGACGGTGACGTCGTCCAGGGCTCCTACTCCGTGGTCGACCCCGACGGCACCAAGCGCACCGTCGACTACACCGCTGACCCCCACAATGGCTTCAACGCTGTCGTCCACAAGGAGCCCCTCGGCGTGAAGGTCGCCGCCCCCGTGGTCGCTAAAGTCGCCGCCCCCGTCGCTTACGCCGCCTCCCCCGTGGTGCATGCCGCCCCCGTTGCCAAATTCGCCGCACCCGTGGCATACGCTCAGCCCCTCTACCACCACTAAATCTAGTCTGACCACTGTAAATAGGACCAACATTACGATGTAAGCAAAACTTTATTTATTGTTATTAGGTGCATAACTTCAAGCAAATAAATTAAAATGAAAAATAAGCAACTTGTATTATTGTTAACAAGTCACTAAAACCATGATAAATTGAAGTAATTTATGATTAGAATATAACAACTTAATTAAAAGATTTTTTAGTTCTCGTTAAAAGTTCGCGATTATACTTTAGTTAGGAGTCGTTTTAGTAGACACGAATGTGCTTGCGTGTCCTAATAGCCTATTGATATTTGTACCGGTTTAGGATCTCGGTGTCCTAGGTATGGTTGCTATGAGTTCCTAATGAATATGGGCACGTTTCGGACCATATCAGTCTGGCTGATGGTTTTATCAATAACGAATAATCTTTAATTTATTTAAATATACTAGACTCCCTTCGTGAAGGTGAGCGTCCTCTGCAGTGGAATAGAGGTATATACAGCATATAAATTTGTGGATAATTTGATATGAACTTCCATGAAGCAGTTAAATGGGAGTTCGGTGTATAAAGACGGAACTTTATGCGTGGGATTTTGGTACAAATTAGAGGATTTTATATAAGTACAATTTTGACTGGATTGATGACGCATTCGGTAGTGATCCTGGCCTATGCTCCAAGAATCGTGCGTTTCGATTTCTACCCAGGACGAATATTTACAAATAGTGAATTATTAAGTATATATTTGTGATACCGTTGTTGATTCTCATATCCGTAACATAAGTGCTACTTAGAAAACGAAATCAGATCAATTTATGGGATGTTGTCTGATGATGTTAAGGTATGCTATTATCAGAAATTATTATTTTTTAATCGACTTCGTATTTCTATCTACCTCGAAAGTATCAGAGCAGGACGACTCCGAAGCACGGGCTAAACCCCTATCTAGTCCACAATCAGCACTAGATGAAGGCTCCAGTAAATAATACCCCTCCCTTAATTTCATCTTGGTAAGGAGTAAAAAAAAAGGAAGACAAGTGATAATAAAGACTAACCAAATCTTAAGAATTTTACAAATAAAGATGATTATGGATATTATTGACTGCACTCGGCACTTGCTACCGATTTTTTCTATTGACAATTTATGATTAGAATGAATATTAGAGCGGTGGTAGCTTAATGGTAAGGACACGCGCCTCTTATCCGAGGAATGCCGGTTCAAACCCGGGCAAGTACCTCTGCATTTTTCAAGTCTATGTACGTATTTATACCACTAGCTCGCCGGTGAAGGAAAACATCGTGATGAAAACTGCAAATTCAAACAACTTTGAATTTGTAGCCATGATCGAAAAATTGTCTGGTTCCCTTATATAAGGGTTACGAAGGTCAGATCGGCAGTCGCTTCAATGTAATTACCTGATTCGCTAAATCTTGGATCATGGTCTGTGCGGACCTGTCTAAACACGGAACATAGGTAATGTTAAGAAGATGATGATAGGCGATGATAGGTCGAGTGGTTCAGAGACCCTCGCAACGAAACCGAGGGTCGCGGGTTCGAATCCCGCTAGGAGAAAATTTTTCGTGTGATGAACATGGACATTTGAACTCGAGTCATGGAATTGTGTCAGTCTGGGAAATTTATTTATTTATTCGGCATGGAAACTCGGGGATCGTAGGGTCTGCAGGTCCGCAAACTATTTCAGGAGGCTGTCCGCTCGCCTAATTCAGCATTCTGGCAGCTACCTCGGCCAGCGCCTCAGCCTGGCCATTCAAAGGGGTAACGCTGCCAGTATTATGGCCACATTGGTTGGCGTGGCACACTACTCCCGTTTTTCGTAAATATATATGTAAGTACATAGTTAATTATACTATATTTTCTATCTGCCCTAGCCTAGTTTTATTTTTGGCTGAATGTGGTTAAAGGGGCCTGCTGCCCTTTTGGCTCTGCCTACCCCTCCGGGGATTACGGGCGTGATGTTATGTTGTCTACATAGCTATTTCTTTTTTCTCTTTGTTATATTTAGGCTTGTGCATTTAATAAACTTTACTTACATACGTTCAGTAAAAAAAAAAAAATAACATAAGAGAATAAGGAGAAGGGCAAGAGGATGATGATAAGCTGTTATGATCCTGCTATCTTAAAGGTTTAATCTGGTAGCAGTCAATATAAGTTTACTCATCCCGGATATGGGATCTCGATAAAAATAATATTAGAAACTGTTATTTGGTGTTACATTTGCTCTACAACTCTACTTTATGACTAAGCCTGTGACGAACCAGGCAGAAGGTTCAATACTCAATAAGGCCTTCGAGCGACGTGATTAAAATATTTCAGAACTATATATGCCATTTACGAAATATTTCTCATTGAGGGCTTTTACAATTTCACTTTTATTGAACACAAGTGGGTTTGATTCACCTCCAAACATTAAAAAACATCAAACAGTCGATCAAGTCGAGTAAAATTAATGAAGGTCTTTTGAAATACAATGATTAGGTATAGGTTTAGTAAAAATTCACACATCATAGATATATTATACTACGCAGATATAATATTATAGGTACCTACACTTATCATAGCATAATGAATGACAGAAACAGATCCGCAAGTATTCTAGTGGTAATGAACCATTCATCTTTTATCTCACTAGGAACTGTTTTTACGGTGACTAATGTTAAACCTAACTAAGCAATCACAGTTCAACTACAAATTAACATCACTTTACATGAAAAAAAGGAGTCGACATAACAGTTTCGGGTTATTTCGTTCTGATTTCATAATAGTTGGCCTAAAGTCAAGAACGCGTTCGAATTTTCCGCCATTGACAAATTGCAGCTCATTTCCAATTGCGTGCACATCCATAGTGATGCGCAGGCACAATACTAAACGCGAACTTGGCCTGGTGTCACAACCGCCGGCTACTATATATACCTCGCTGGACACTTACAGGAGCATACTCACATCTGCTTCCAACAGCAACCCATCAACAAGAATAAACAATGGCCTTCAAGGTAAATTTTGTTCACTCATCTTCAGCTTTAGAGATCATCACAAGATTCAGTCAAATAACAATATAATTCTTTTATCAAGATCATTATCCCTTATCATTTCATCATTAATCAATTGACTATTAGATTCTGTTAAGTCAATAAAATTTGGCATCCATTTACCCAGTTTAAAATTGTAATTTTTTATATCCCATCATCTCTCAATTAACAATCAGTTTCTATTGTTTAATCGACCAAAAGTATTAACCCATTGAAAATATAAAGGCCTTTCTTATCATCCAACTTGTGATCACCTAAATTCTCATTTACTTGTAACTCTAAATAGTCATAAATTAATAAGAATGTAATTAATTTATAAAACAATTGATTAATCAATTCACATTTTTTTCTTATAGGAAAGTAAAGAAAACTAAAACATCTTAGAATTTACATAAAATATTATTTTATTTAGCCTTTGCAAAATTTTTTTAAATATTTTGAAAGTTTATTTCTTTAGTTTTAATTATTTTCAACCGATTTCGAAATGGTGTGCGTCTCAATTTATGTTTTTAAATTGAACCCAATGTAATTTCAAGCGGTTATACTAAAGGGATTTAGAATTGTCAAATTTGGCCAATAATATAATATCCTATGTATTAAAATAACGCGGGCTAAGCTGTTTCATAAGCATATTTTTCAGT
Source organism: Glyphodes perspectalis (assembly GCA_951394215.1). Classification (NCBI taxonomy): domain Eukaryota; kingdom Metazoa; phylum Arthropoda; class Insecta; order Lepidoptera; family Crambidae; genus Glyphodes; species Glyphodes perspectalis. Next base: position 7,461,713 of record OX596219.1, read on the forward strand.
GTGTCTAATACTCCTAGTGATCCGTGTTCGCGCACTCATTAGGATGCGGGCGGCGTCAAGGCAGCGTCCTTGACGCGCGGTATCCTCGGCTTGTTTGTAATTTCTCCGCGGCTCGCTTGCGCAATTGCACTAGTCTCGCCCTCGCAAAACCGTGTCACTATTTCAAGTACAACTGTCGCGACGCTTGTAAACGACTCACATATGCTATCATCATAACTTATTTAAATAGCAATATCATTGACTTGAACTATTAAGATCATTTTGTTCAATAAATAAACCAGTTCAATTGACTTTTGCAAGCGATTTTTTTTTATTAATGATGTGTACTTGCTCGACAGTTCGTCATCCTGTCCTGCCTTGTGGCTCTGACCCGCGCCAGCGTGGCCCCAGTCGCTGTCGCTGCCCCCGTGGCAGCGGCTCCCATCGTGGCTGCGAGGCTTGAGGAGTTCGACCCTCTCCCGCAATACCGATTCGGTTACGATGTGGCGGACTCTCTCACCGGTGACTACAAGAGCCAGACGGAGCAGCGCAACGGCGACCTGGTGCAGGGCTCCTACTCCCTCGTCGACCCTGATGGCACCCGCCGTACTGTTGACTACGCCGCTGACTCAGTGAACGGTTTCAACGCGGTGGTGCGCAAGGAGCCCCTGGTGGCCGCCGCGCCCGCCGTCGTGCCCGCTCGCATCGCCGCCGCTCCTGCCCCGGTGGTCGCTGCGCGCTACACCGCTGCCTACACCGCCCCGCTGCCGTACGCCGCGTACGCCGCGGCCTATACCGCCCCTGTGGCGGCTGCCGCGTACACCGCCCCGGTGGCCCCCGCTTACACCGCCGCTTTCAGAACGGCCCCCTACGCCTACGCTCCCGCTGCGCCCGTGGTAGCCGTTTAAACAACACCGATCACTCAAACAAGGACTGAATTTTAATGGCCAATTAAAGATTTTTTACTCGAATTTTATTTGTCTAAGTAATTTATTTACTCTAATACCAACTTTTATGTTACACAAAGATTAAAAACATCATGTTTTATTAAGAATAACACTATCGTAATCTGATATAAGCATTTCAAATTAATGTAGATGATTAATCTACATAATCTAGTTTTATTGTAGCTTAAAGTGATTAGAAGGAAGCAGAACGCTTTGCCGCTTCTAGGGTTTGCGGGCATGATAGAATATAAATTAAAATTGCTTAAAAAATACAGTAATGACATAGAAGAGTGGTCAAAATATATTATTTTTGTAATACATAAAACCTTTATTTATCAACCATTACTTAAAACTTTACATCCCGCGCCTATTTTCTTAAAGAAGATTACATAAAAAGTAAAAATGTCACCAAACGTTTTGACATCATTTTGATTCGTCTGGTTATCGCCAACACAAATTTTGGAATAGTTATTATTTTTATTTGTTAGGGTTTGTTTAGTACTTTAAAATGGAAGAAAAACAACTATACGGGGCACTGACTGTGTACCGGGAGAGAGGTGCTTTCTTACGCCGATTAGAACAGTTCGAAAAAGCTAAGGCTTCGTACGATGAAGCTTACAAGAGTACTCCAGATGACGTGCGGAACCTAACCGGGCGCAGTCAGGTGTGCTCGGATGCTGTGCAGCCTGTGCAGGCGTACGCTGACGCAGAGCTCGCTCTCAAACTGGAGCCCAGCAACATGATCGCCCGTAACATGCAGGCCCGCGCCATGTACACTATGTCCGACTTCGAGCGCTCCGTAGTCATGAGCTACCGGGGCGCGCGAGTGCGCCGTCAACCACCCTATTTCATTGAGGGCATCAATCAGGGCGTAGAGACCATCCAGGACTGTATTGGGATCAACGCCGGCAATGTCATGATGGATTTTTTACCACTAATAAAACAGAATGAGGCGGCAGGTGTCGATGAAAATGAGCCGCAGAAACCTATGCACATATCACGCATACCACGACCGCTGAGAAAACGCAAATTGACTCAAATGGAAGCGCGTAAGCATCTGACATTAGCCCGAGTACTTGCAATGAAATATCTTGGGCCCATGGCTTATGACAAATTTTTTCTCCAGGAACTCACTGAGGACCCAAGGGTAAATTCTGCAAATTCCGGCGGTAGCGTAGAATTAAGAGCAATAATTAAGGAAGCTCTGCGGTCCCTTTCGGAAAGGCAAGACATGATGCGTGCTCAACGTCCATACTACACAATTAAGCTTGCTGAGAAAGCGGAATCAAAGCACCAAAACAAATATAAGGAGGCGGTTCTTATTAAGGAACGTGAGATTGGAGCTCGCACTGCTGAACGCTTGTTGAAACAATTGGAGAAGAGTATGCGTGAGAATCGCGTAATGGACTTGATCGCTCAAGCCGAGCGTATGCAGATATTCCTCGATATGAAGACACCAAGAACATTGCCTGATAAGGAAATCTATATCGACAGACTGTACAGAGCAGTTGGAGAAGGTTATTTGTCTCAGCACAGACTTTCTTACACGCTCAGCGAACGTGGTAACAGGCGCAGGATTGCTTTCCTCATGGGACTTCCCGTTGGCCGACCAACGTCATTCGATTCAGTTATGGCCAATTACCCTTACAAGTTTATTGATATAAAGCAAGCAACAGAGAAAGTGGTCGCTACTCTAGAAATGTGTGAGAATTCAACAATGAAATGCTGGCTAATGTATGAACTATCTCGCTTACTCTGCACTCAGAAGAATTACGCACTCGCTAAGTTCTATGCTAAACGATGTCAACGAGAAGCTCAAGAGCTGAGCAGTGTAACGTGGTGGTTAAATGGATGCTTTGTGCTGATGAGCGGAGATATGCAGCAGGGCAATGCAAATGAAGTACGCATTCAGGTAGAGGAGGCATACGAATGGTCTAAGAAGTTGCAAGATCCGGAGAGGGTACAGGCGTTCCTGTGTAAATGCGCTGAAATGGCGTCAGAAACTGTCACCGCGGATGAGCGCAAAGCGATTGTACAGCGCGAGAAGCAGATCGTGAGCGTGATGGACGAGCAACAGAAGGTGGAGACTCAGGTTCTGTTCAAGCGCATGTCGACGGTGCCTACTGGTCGACGGTTCTCGGTGCTGCCGCGTAAGCCGGAGGCCGGCGAAGCCATTCCGGAGCGCCGTAAGAGACGTCAACGTGGCCTGTCTGTTATTCCAGGGCCGGAGCAAGCTCTACCGCCTCCGCCGAAATCTGGAGTTCTTGGATTCCAAATATTCGACATTTGATTTCAAATACATTTGTTCTTTTATAAAAAAAATATTATTATGTAATTAATTGTGATTATTAATTTTTGATGTACCTTTAATTCAAGAAATAATTAGATTGGATCATTAAACTATTTGTCGTCCTCGTATCTTTCTAGCAAATATATTGCTGTTAAATATTATTATATTTCACATCTATGATATGAAACTGATTTAATGTTGGACTACAATTTAAAAAAAAAAATCTTGCCTAGTACATATGTCGTAAATAGCGTCTTATGGTATTTTGGTTATAGGCTTTTTTACTGCGTAGGTCATGGGCTAGTCACAAATTTAACACTCTTTTACAATTTTTAATCTAAACTAATTTGAGTTTCTATTTTATTTTTAATACACACATACTACATGTGCATGTAACTGATTTTTTTAGTATATATATACATTTGATATTACAACACGAAAGGGCATAATAAAAATATTACATACAGTAAAATAAATACTTTATTTACATTATGGCATTTAGTTTTTTCTATTATAGATTTTCGATTTAGTGGTGGTAGATAGGGGCAGAGTAGGCCACGGGGGCGGCGTGGTACACGGGGGCGGAGTGGACCACAGGGGCAGCAGCGTAAGCGTACTTGGCCACGGGAGCGGAGTAGGCGACGGGAGCGGCGATCTTGGCGACTGGGGCGGCGTAGGCGACAGGGGCGGCAACCTTCACGGCAAGGGGTTCCTTGTGGACGACAGCGTTGAAACCGTTGTGGGGGTCAGCGGTGTAGTCAACGGTGCGCTTGGTGCCATCGGGGTCAACTACGGAGTAGGAGCCCTTCACGACATCACCGTCGCGGGTCTCGTGCTGGCTCTTGGAGTCACCGGTGTGTCCGTCTTGGACATCGTAGGCGAAGCTGTATTGGGGGTGAGAGTCGTAAGCTTCAACGACCTTGGTGATGGGGGCGACGGCGGCAACCTTAGCGATGGGGGCGGCGTAGGCGACGGGGGCGGCTTGGTAAGAGGGAGCGGCGGCGTACGCCACGGGGGCGGCGTGGTAAGCAGGAGCAGCGGCGTATGCCACGGGGGCAGAGTGGTAGGCCACAGGGGCAGCAGGGAGCAGACCCGCGCTGGCGGCGGCGACCAGGCAGCTGAAGACGACGAACTGGAAAAAAAACACAATTTGTTATTAGTTATTTCAATGTAATAGCACTTATTTCATTGCGTTAAAGATTGTTACATAGAAATCTAAATTCGTACGTAATTGCTAATGTGTACCTTGAATGCCATTTTCAGTTGTGATAATGTCCAAGAGTGAGATTGAACTGCCGAATCGAGAGCACGCTCTCATTTTATATACATCGCTTGTCCACCGTGACTTTCGGCTTTGTGACGTCATACTATATCGGCCGGTAATCGAACCCGCACCCGAGCTTATGAAACTTTCGCTTTTAATTGGCGGTTAAGGCAAGGTCGCGCTCTTCGCGGGAATGCGACCGCTCTTGTTTCCTCGCATTTGCATCTGTAAGGTCGAGTCAGCTTAGGTACGTGTAACGTTTTGCACGAGGCTGCCAAAGTTGCATAGAAGCTAATATGTAAGTGACCTTAGTGTTTTGACTTCCTTTATAATATTAAAAGTGTTCACTTACCTCACTTACCTGAGCATAATCACTGCTTTATTCTTTGAATTGTAAACGATATTGGTAATTTGATACATCCTTATAGTAATCAATTTAGTTTTAAACTTACTCATCGTATTTAAGGAAGGTTCAACATAAATTTGAACTAACCTTACTGTATGAATATCTATTTATACTACGAACTATCAAAGAATGTATTATATGTGCCGATTTCAGAATGTGGAAGAGTAAGAGGACAAGCTCTTAAAGGGTCTGATCTTTATTTGATCCGGTTGAAGGGATTTAAAAACAGTTGTATGTATTTTATTAATGTATTTATGAGGCGATAATTCGTTTTCGAATGCATTCACTAGGTACATTATTTGCTTTATTTAGTCCAGAGTATGTCAAGCAATAAAAAAAAATACTCAAGAGGAGACATTTAATAATATTATTATTTGATTAAAATTTCTGAATTCTTCATTCGTATAATTTAAAATAAATATTACGGATCATTTAGGAATAAGGGTTTAATAATAAATACCACAAAATTCAATCTCAATTCATGTAATAGTATAAATAACAGTCGTACAAAATCCTAAACAATATACAAAGGTAACACAACAAAATTGTAATAATTCATCTAAAAGAAGTAGGGGCTAGGTAGCCTAGGAGCAAAGAGAGGGGCTGGGGCCTGAGCTAGGACAGGTGCGCGTGGGAAGTAGGGAGCGGGGGCGACGAGGGGTGCTGGGGCCACGGGGACGGGGGCCGGGGCCACTACTCGGGCCGGCGCTGGGATGACGAGGGGTTCCCGGCGAACTACAGCGTTGAAGCCATTGAGGGGGTCGGCTGCGTAGTCGACGATTCTCCTCGTGCCGTCAGGGTCCACGACAGTGTATGATCCGGTCACGAGGTCTCCGTTTCTCTGTTCTTGGTGGCCTTTGTAGTCGCCGGTTAAGGCGTCCTGCACGTCGTACCCGTAGGAGTATTGGGGGAGCGGGTCGTAGCGGGCGACGGCGGCGACAGGGGCGACGGGCACCACGCTGGCGCTGGCCAAGCCAGCCATGCAGATGAATACTACAATCTGTAACCAAACACCTAGATATCAATTTCTATGGAAACTTTTGCGTTGAACCTATGGTGCGTGGTTCAATTCCTGCACAATACTTTACACCCAGCTCAAAAAAGTTGGAAGCATGACTGAACTTTAGAGATGAAAGGTTAATTAGACTTATAGAATTGTACCATTAATTCTTGGTGATGGAGAAATTATTTTTCAACTTGAAAACAACTCTATCTATTGTATCAATAGAGCGGTAACTTTGAATTCGTAATTTCGTTTTGACTTACAATGACGAATACATCACATCAAACAATAGTGAGATGTAATCAATAGATTAGCCCAACATGACACCATGTCATGGCAGCATTGTTGTCTGCGTGGCACAGTGCCAAGGATGTTATAACCATCAGACATGAAATTATTTTAGCTACACTCTCACTGCCAATTGCTTCAATTAAGATTGAATACAAGCTATTCAATAATGGATTCCAAAAGTGACACGCTTCTAATCCCTTCTACTGTTTTTTTTAATTGACGTTATATATTATGCAACAATAATAATACATACGATTTATGCAAAGAGCAAAGCAACAAACGCGCATTAATAAATAAGCAAGTACGTTTCTGAGATTGCGTAAGATTTATTTATATTTATCGTTGCAAAACTTTTTTAACATCACTTCATACATATCGCTAATTTAGCTTCTAACAGCTATAAGGTCCCAGGCGAGGCCCCATCACACGTGAGGCGCCCGCGCAAGAGCTGGCGGCGTTGCGCAATGCTTTATGCACCTTTGACGTGTGTTGTTTGTAAACAGTAACCACAATTGATTTGATGTTTCAACGGAATAATAATGCGCTGATAAGTAAACTGCACGAGACATTACTAACTAGGCCGTATTATGTACTGTCCTACCGTAATGTGTGTACCTATACATATATCTATACTTACTAATATTATAAAGCTGAAGAGTTTTGTTTGATCGTTTGTTTGATTGAATGCGCTAATCTCAGAAACTACTGCTCCGATTTGAAAAATACTTTTACATGGCCAATATTAGAAACAGATCAGACTTGGCTCTACTGGAGAATGAATAAGACCCAAGAATATAATTATATTGATACAGTTAAAAAAATACATTATGAGTTGATTTATTAAATCACAAAGTATTTTTATATGCGCTAACACAAGTGAGTAGAATCGGTAATAGTACAAATATATGAAAAAAAAAACAAATGAAATCGTTTCAAATTAATGAAATACGATAATCACTTAATAAAATTTCAATTGGCATGCCGTATAAGTACTTAACTTGACTCGATACTTAATTAAATTATTCACTAGCTCGTTGATGTCTTTTCAACGAGCGATTATTATCCTTGTCTGATGCGAGTAACAGCCACATTATATGAATACCTAGTGAAGTTTATGAATCAACATTAAAGCTTGATTTCCAAGAAAAACAATTAATAATTTAAGTAAGTAGTTCTTGTGGTCAAATATGGTCTTATTATAGAAGTTTTTGTATGTTTAGTGTTTCCCTGTAACAATTTATAAACGAACGAATTTAACCACTGGAATGTCAAAAACTTGTCAAACGCAAATACAAAGACAATTTGGGAATAGTCCGGGCTCATTGTTATGGACGGGCGAAACGAAAGCGCGCGGAAAGAAGTGGTGTCGCAAAGCGTCCCGATATGGATCGCGTTGGGCAACCGTGCCGGCTAGGGCTGGCACATCGAACTATGACATAAAATATATAAAATACTGTATCTGTAAATAACACGACATAAACAAAATTTACAGGAAATAATAAATCATCATGTTAAACATATCATAACCCAACATCTTTTCATTTGTCATAACTATAACTTATTAGTTGTAAGTTTATTACTATAATGCATTTCATTTTCCATAGATCAGCTTTTTTAGTTTTAATCAAGCTTTTTGAGTAATAATGTCTGTGACTTTATGAGCGGACTGATAAATCATCGATCAGTCCTCTAATAAAGATATTCAATTGAGTATCCTTAAAAGATTGGACATTAATAAAACAGCTGTATTATTTTCTTCTAAACGCTCAACGATATATACTTCATTGTGATAAAACGTCTGTTTATTCTAATTCTAGCATTTCATAAAAGATTTCTTAAATAGTGAGTCTAAAAAATGTTGTAAATAGCATTATTTAGAACATTCTAGATTACAAAATATATCCTGTTCTAGTCAACCCTAACAGCCGCTCCTGCTCTGAATCAGATAGCGCCGGCAACTCACGCGCACGACCACGAATTTTAACCACTTGCACTTCTTTTCAAACGTTTCCACGGCCATAAATCTACACTTGTGTAGTTGTCACAAACCTGCGAGTTATTGTCGAGTGTCGGAGAGACGCCAAGGTCAATGTTACATCAATGGGTTAAGCTCAACAATGATCTTAAGCAGGGCCGTCTATAAGCTATTGGGGGCCTTGGGCACAATAGGAAATTAATATGTTTTTCAATAATAAATATCAATGTTCTATTAGTAATATAATAGGGGACTAAGGGGGCCTCTCTGACGCAGGGGACCTGGGTATGTGCTCAGAGTGCCCAATGGGAAAGAGGGGCCTGATCTGAAGACGAACACTTCACACTTGTAATAAAATATGAGATAAAACTTGCTGCGGATTCAGTGTTACAGTGATTATAATGGAAGCGACTTTATCATTTAACCCAGTTGCATAAATAGGTTTATTCAGATAATGTAAATGTGAAAATAACTATGTGAGACTGTGCGTTTTAGTGACGTTTTCGTGACTTATCTCCACAATCCTGCGGAATCTACGATAGGGTCACTATGTAATAGACTAATAGACCAAACTCCGCGCGAGCAGAGCCGCGGTAAAGTGCCAGTTATCTATAAATAACTAAAATGAAATAAAAAAAATTATATACGACCAACTATCCACATAGTTATTTAATTAGTCATGTATGACAATTAATTTTCATTTTAAAATAATCGTTAATGTAATTCGTAAGGTTACATCTATAAACGGATCACAGTTTCGCATTGGATTTTGAAGTTTAACCGAGTTATGAATGGAATCATTGGAATTAACTATTAAAACAAATATTAAATATTTAAAAAATCATATAACACCCTGAATTATGATTATTTATCGCTTTTCTTGACCTTGGTGGTTGTTTATCTATCTCATCGAATGCTAAAGGGCTGAGTGCGGTTGGGCGGTTGGTGACTCACCTTGGTGTCCATGTCTGCTTGTGTGGGGTGTGCAGAGTCCTCGAGGTCGAGTGTAGGTAGTCCTGGCACCCGTCCGTTTTATATCGAGCACTGCGCAACGACGCACGTGAGGTCCATACCGCACGGCTCATTGAAGAAAGCGAAGACGTTACGCGACGCTCTTGCAATACACGTTGCGTTTTGCTTTCTTTGTGATCGATTTATTGGGGTGGCTCGTTCCGGGTTGAATTTAATAGTAGGCACAGCCTCAATCACATACCTGCCCAAAGAGTGGGTCAGATTTCGTTTACATAGTGTGAAGCTGAAACCCACGCAGAAAAGAACCAAGTACATAAAATCTGATGAATAAAGTACATAATACAAATAGTTCTATAAAATAAGTATTTAAACTCTTACTTTGGAATAAGGTCAAATGTTGTTTGATCTTATACTTAAGAGGAATAAATATTGAGAACTTTATCAAAACTTTTGGCAACATATTTTGCTCAGGTCACAAATGCTCTCTTAGGTATATGAAAAGGTTGGCTTAGTTAGGCATAATTGAAAACAGGTATCCACGCAAAACATGATCCATTGGATTAACTAGCTCATGCCGCGAATCCGTTCGTGAAGGATTGGTTTTGTCAGAGACACTATCTTGTGTATAAAAAGTAGCTGTATGTTCTTTTTCGGGGTTCAAACTGCAGCCGTGCAAGGTTAAAATATTATATGTCATATAATACATACATATAAGACTAAAATACTATATACTATATATTCGTTTATATAGTAAGGATATTTACTATGATTTAAGTTTTTTTTTTATTAACCTACTATGTTAAATTATATTTTTACGGCTCCGGTAGACTCTTCATCATCAATTTCCTAGCGTTTTTTCCCATGCTTGGTAGGGATTCGATTAGACATTATCCAGGATTTAGCGAGCCTCGTAATTACATTGAAGCGACTGCCTATCTGACTTATTGGTAGCCTATACATGGGAACTAGACAAATTTTGGATGTGCAGGTTTCATCACGATGTTTTTTCTCATTTTAAAGTAAGGGGTGTAACTCAGTACTCAGATTTGAAAAATCTTGTATCTATGGCAGCCACCCGTAAGGGTGACTTTATCGTCACCGCTGTTCAGTAACAGCTCCAGGAGTCTGTAGACCTAAATAAATCTATTTTTTTTTATAGATTTAATTTTCAACTTGGTAGCGCACTTCTGTCCTGTTAAAAAGGGTTCTGATAGATAGACAAATGAAAAAATAAGATAAATACCTTAAAGAGTCCGTAATTTACTTGAAAATCTAGAACTCAGACAATACCGTATTGGTAACCAAGTCGGTAAGTACATATATGGTTGAAATAAATAAAAAAAAGTTCCCCGTGAAATAGACACTTATAGTTTTTGAATGTCAAGTTTAGTTTTGTTAAGTTTCGCGTCAGCTGCCGATCTAACCTTCGTAACCGTTAAATGAAAAATAAACAATAAATATTTAATAAGCAGAGCTTTTTCTTAGCGCTGATCATGAAATATAAATTCTTACATATCTTTTAAAAATTACTAGTTATTATGGTATAGTTTTATTATAATATTTATGAATATCAAATAGTAACTCCAGAACGCACCTTTCTGTTGGAAACATATGAAAGCGAACTAAATTAATATAGTCAGTAAAAATCCGATCGGGAATCGTGACTACGACCACCGCATTGTCCGATGTTATCAAAGTCATATGAGACAATTATGTTTAATTAAACGTCTCACTTAATTTCAACTACTTGGGTAAACAAATAAGTTGCTCTTAGTACACAACTGAGAATTATGTTGTTCGGAACTTTATATATTGTACATATGACTAGTGACCCGCCCCGCCTTCATCCGTTTTGTATCCTGAACCTGACTCCCACCGCCTCATTTTTGAATCTGAATCATCCATTATAACATGACGCCACCATAGTCATATTATAATAAAACCAGAAGGTGGATAGTGGATCACTAAATAAAAAATACAAAAATAAATAAACATAAGATATTAAAAAGAAAATGAGCTTACCAAAAAAAAAATTAACGTTAATCGCTTGTCTGTATGTAAGTATATTATATAGGTTTATAAAGAAAATGAATATCATTTTGTATATATGTATGTGTGCGCGCATGCATACGTGTATATACATATGTGTGTGTGTGTACACGGAAATATGTATGTATATATGTACATTGTCGCCTATGTCACAAATACGCAAAATATCTCTCATATGCCGCATCCGCTCATTTATGGAGCTACGTTTCTGCGCGCGTTACATCCGTGTTGGCTTGGTTGAGTGTATTGCAATGTACCCCACCATTTCTTGGTTTATTAATTTATACCTGTTAGTTGTTAATTTTAACCTATGTTAGTACGCTCATTGTGTTGTTATTATGTTAAGAATATGTGTTTCTCGGTAAGTGAATTATCTTTGTAATTCTTTTAGAGAAATAAATTAAGATCTTTGAACCTATCACTTCAATAGCTCTAATTAATATCTTTGGAGTTGGTTGCAGTTCGTATTTTTCCGTTATTAAAGAAGCCCAGTTCAGAAATCCCGTAACATAGTAGTATGTCATTGTATTCCTAAGCCTAGTAGATGACACCACCAATATTTTTTCATACATTTTATTAGCTGCCAAAACGCAATGCTGCTACAAATTTTGTACAGAAAGCGTGACATTTTATTTCGTTTTGCAATTATTTATATATTATATATTTTTACAAAAAAGGTGCATACCCACACACAACATATATTAGTAGCATGCTGCATTGGCATTAAATTGTGAAAAAAATAGAGAGTCGCTGCTTACACAAACCAACCGTTTACAACATGCATGGCAAGGAGCACAGTACCTACGAGTACATTATTTTTAAATGCCAGAACATTCCAATTACTGTGGATTTTCCTTCCTATCCCTAAAAACCTTGAGACCGTTTTAAGGTTTCAGAAGATAAAAAATAATAAATATCAGTCATGATAACGTGATTATAAAAGATCAAGAAATGGATGTTAATATTAAATAATGTAAAGTTATAATGGGTGTTCAAAATGAATAGTTTCATTTCAAGAATTAACAGCTTTGTTTTATTCAAGTCAATATAAAAAGAAAAATATAATTAACTAGGTATATACAAAATCAAGTCTTTACAAATGAGCCATCAAGTCGGTTGTCTTCTTATCCTTAAGGGTAGCGGTAGCCAGCAGCGACGGACTCCACGATCTTAGCGGGAGCGGCGCGCACAGCGGGGGCCAGGGGAGCAACGGGGGTAGGACCCACAGCAAGTCTTGCGGGCGCCGCCACCACGTTAGCTGCCGCTACCGGCGAGGTGTAAGCCGCCACCGGCGAGGTGTAAGCCGCAGCCACCGGCGCGGGGTAACCTGCCGCCACGGGGGTATTGTAGGCGGCGAAAGGTGCAGCGTAAGTAGCAGCGAAAGGTGAGGTGTACGCAGCTGCTACTGGGGCACTGTACGCGGCGGCCACTGGGGCGGGATACGAGGCGGCCACTTGGGCGTTGTACGCGGCGGCAACGGGGCCACTGTATGCGTTGTAGGCGGTGTAGGCAGCTGGGACGGGGCCGGCTACAGGGGCGGCAGCGTAACGGGCGGCAACCACAGGAGCGCTAGCGTAGCGGGCGAACACGGGGCCGGTAGAGTAGGCGGCGGCGACGGGAGCCGGGGCGGCGTAACGGGCGACGAAGGGGGCAGCGGTGTATCTGGCAGCAGCCACAGCCACGGGTGCGGGGGCAGGGGCGACGGCGTAGTTAGCGGCGTAGACGGCAGGTTGTGCTACTTTAGCGGGGGCGGCGGCGATGCGAGCGGGTACGACTGCAGGTTCAGCGAAGACTGCTGGCGCAGCAGCAACCAGAGGTTCTTTGCGCACCACAGCGTTGAAGCCATTGACGGAGTCAGCTGCGTAATCGACAATACGGCGGGTGCCGTCGGGGTCTACCAAGGAGTAGGAGCCCTGGACCAGGTCGCCATCGCGTTGCTCTTGCTGGCTTTTGTAGTCACCGGTGAGGGAGTCAGCAACGTCATAGCCGAATCGGTACTGCGGCAGAGGGTCGAATTCTTCGAGCCTGGCAGCAACGGCGGGGGCGGTGTAGGCGACGGGCGCCGCCGCGATCGCCGCTGGGGCTACGCTGCCGTAAGCCACGGCGAGGAGGCAGGAGAAGACCACCAACTATAACAAACATTCATATTAATAATATCAATATCAATTGCGAAATGATACGTTAAATCATACCAGACTTAACTAATCACTTAATCAATCATAATACAAGTCACGCGCTCATCGTTGATTGTAAATATTTACAGGAGATTTAATGTGATGTGTTATTATCCACATTAATCAGTTTAAGTGCATTGTTGCAATTGAATTAAGTAAAAGGTATTAGATAACTCTCATATTTGTTTTTGCAAAAGAAATATGAAGATGATGAAGGAGTGATCCAGATTTTGCCTTTTAGATATTCCTATCTTTCGTTATCACAATGGAGCACTGTTATCACGATCACTGAACACTTCACGATGTCAAATCCACAGGCGTTCTGTACCTTGAAAGCCATTGTTCTTGTTGAGATGTGGACGGGGTTGCTGTGAGCTGTGAACTGTACCCCTTGTTGAATTCTAACGCCATTTATAGTCGTTCGAGTGCGGGTTGCCTCATCCCGGTCGCATCTCCAAATTTAAATATATTCAAGTACGCACGTACGAGCCTGGCCGATGGGACGGCTGGACAATGCCGCGGACAAAGCGGCTACTTGTGCAACCGCCGGCCTATGAAACATCGCGGTCACGCCAATTCTTCGGTTAATCCTCTAAACAACTTGTTTTCAGGAGCGCATTATGCGATCTTCACGGTTAGAATACGCTGAAAGAGCTGTCAAGGAAACGTAAAAATATTCGCGGAGAAATTGAACGCAAGAGGATAAAGGAGATAGTTCGGCTGCAGTTTCTCTACCGCCGACGTGGTCGTAAATAATATTTTAAACTTAAACGTCTTATGCACTTTCTAATGTTACATCTGATCTGATTGATAGTAATCTGAATATTAAGTTTATCTATACTTATAATAAATCTGTAGAGAGGTCAATTCTGTACATGAAATATATTTTCAAAATAACTATCAGGGGGTGATTAGTGATCGATACTGATGCCAAAAATGCAATCAGTAAAATTTTTGTCTGTCTGTCTGTCTGTCTGTATGTTCCTTATAGAAACAAAAACTACTCGACGGATTTTAACGAAACTTGGTACAGTTATTATTCATACTCCTGGGCAGGTTATAGTATACTTTTTATCACGCTACAATCAATAGGAGCAGAGTAGTGAAGGGAAATGTTGGGAAAACGGGAAAAGTTACTCCATTTGTTAAGCTTCTGTCGCGTGTGCAGCCTTAATGGTTAAAGTTACATAGAAATCATGTATGACGGAAATAGTCTTTATAATATTAACCATAAACGCGGGTGACACCGCTGGCACAGCTATCATTAATATGGTCTTGTAAGGTAAGGAAAATAATATTAAATGCTTTTGTTACATACGATTCCTCGTCAAACAGTCACAACTCACAAATATACACTTCAGAAACCTAATTTATAGAACGTAATAATAAGCTCTGAATTTTCAGCCTTGGATACCTACAAATCCTTGTATGAATATTTAACAATATATCAGACGACGGGAGCAGATTCACTAATCAAAAAGTTAAAAACATGATGTTTTCCCGATTACGTATCCAAAATTCAATATGTACTACATTATTATTTTAAACTAATCCAGCTATTACTTTAAGATATGATCTAGTATGAACATTTGATGAATGGTGCTAGTGAATGGTTCTAAGTATAGTGTGATTGATGGGTACTCAAAATTAAACCATCACTATTTTAACTCGAAAGAGCCATTAAAATGAATAACGTCTGATATCTCAAAGCCTTATAACTATATAATATCATGTAAGCTTTGATAAACTAATCATCTAGAAAATCCGCACAAATAGACGCGCTTTGCATTCGTTTAGTTATAACAAAAATAAAACATCACATAGTTGCAAGACCAAACTGCTATAGTGATCCAGTTTAGTTCGGGACGCGTTTTGAGCATGCGACATTTAAAACTCGCTCCGCACATGAGACTCGCTAGTCAACTAGCGCAATATGCAATCAAATTCAAGGACTCGGTACTCGTATCTACCTTATGCTTTCAATTTAAAGTCTAACATATTGTGTGATCATTTAAATATACCTCCAACATAAAAATCATCGTATGTAAAAATCATGTAGAGAATTTCATTTTAACATTTTCATATGTTTATCTGCCGAGTAACGTTAAAAGAGCAGACTCCTTTAACTACCTCCGTACATATTCTTTATATTCTATTAAGTTTTTGCTAAATATTATCCTTTGGTATAAAACAATAAATTTTATTATGTAATTTAGTATCAATATAATTTTTCTTTTGACCCGTGTTGGTCTGGGACTATAAAAGAAGTTGCCAACTGTGTTTCTTGCCTAGCATGTCGTAAAAGGCGACTAATGGTATATGGGTTTTGGGTATGTGATTGTGTAGGCGACGGGTTAGCAACTTGTCACTACTTTTTTACAATTTTCCATCTAACCCAGCCCATTGTACCGTGTTGGTCTGGGACATAAAAATAATGTGCCAACTGTGTTTCTTGCCTAGCATGTCGTAAAAGGCAACTAATGGTATATCGGGTTTGAGTATGTTATTGTGTAGGCGACAAGCTAACTACTTGTCACTACTTTTTCACAATTTTCCCTCTAACTCAGCCCAGTTTTATTTTTAGCTGAATGTGCTTAAAGGGGACTGCTGTCATTTTGACTCTGCCTACCCCTTTAGAATTTACGGGCGTGATGTTATGTTATGTTATGTTTTGTTCAGTATCAATATAACTTCGCCTCTTAGTAAACAATATTATAAGCCTATTAATTCTAAAGAACTATGACGTTGCCTAGTAGGTTACGGAATCCTAAGTCATAATTAGTAAAACAATAGGAGCGATTAGTAGCCAGTTATCCAACGCCCTGGCCGCGGCTCGCGCGCGAGGGCGCATTAGCATCAGAATGTAAGAGAAGGACGGAAGGTCGCGATCTGTTCACAAGTCGCCGGCGCGCATCCCATCACGTCGGAGAAACAATGCCTGGGCGTACGCACAGCTAGTTAGCATGAAAGGAATAAAGTCTTAACTGATGGTGATTTTTAGAGTAAGATATTTGGCCTTTTTTAAAAAAGATGATGGTGATGGTGAATAAGTACAAAAAAAATACGACAGGATAAATAAATAAATGAATATTCGACTACATCACATACATTGATCTGACACCGAGGTAAGTAGCTTAAGCACTTGTGTTACGGATATCAGAATCAACAGTGGTATTACAAATATATACTTAAATATTGGATATTAACACCCAGACACAGAACAAACACAAGTATTCATCATACGAATGTTTGTCCTGGGTGGGAATCGAACCCACAACTCTTGGCGCATGGGACAGGGTCACTACCGAATGCGCCATCGAGCTTGTCGAATGGATGGCAAAGTATTCTGCCCAAAATCGATTAAACACCTTCAATGGAAGGATGAAAGTTTGCTGAAACTATTTAATTATACAAGACTTAATACGTTTCCATTATTATCAATATCTTATATAATTACTATCAATATCTTATATTGTATGTAGGTACTCATATAATATGAACAATTGAAAATGAAAGTTCGTCAAGAAAAGCCAAACGACTTCATTCGTAGAGGCCTGATATGAATTGTAAAATATATAAGTAAGTACTAACTCACTTTTAAGAGTTGCCGAGATCTAGATACGGGTATATTACTGTCTACTCACGCCGTAAAAGGATATGTATCTTAACACTCGCGGCTACGTGTCGCGAATCCCCAATACGTATTTTCTTTGAAACAGAAATAGTAAAAGGAGCCATTACACAAATGATGATTCATTTGTCTTTTGGATTGATATATGGTAGTTTATGTCTAGCTGGAAGTAATCTGTATCTAAACTAAATACTGCGTTCAGATTCGCGCTACTCTACCAACCGAATGAATTAGAACTCATTAAATTGCTGTCGTACTACCGGGCGGAAAACCTATGGGAGAAAATGTAAATATAAAAGCCTGACTACGAATATGCGTTTATTATGTATGATTTTACTTATTGATTTATCTTTATCTGAAAAACACATGTCCTTTTTTTAGATTAGAATCTAACATATACGATACCTGTAGCAAATAACGTATCGTAAATTGTATAATGGCGAAAAGAAAATGAAAACAGTCTGGGTAAAAGTAGACGTGGTCGACATAATGATAGACTGACGAAGGTGACATTGTTACATTTATTAGTTCACTGGCATTGACATCAGTGACGAATATTCGTGTTAGGATGTCAGTGCGCGCCTACGGCCGCCCGGCGGAGCGGCATGAAAATGCGCGGCGATCGTTTTCCCGTGTTGCGCACGCGCGTCCTTACGAAGGCTGCCAGTTGTTGCGCAACGGTGCGCGGTGGCGCGGTCTCGCCTCGCCATCTGCCACCCTGCTTATTAAACCGACAGCATCTGTCGAGTGAACAACACCAGCACATGATATGTTGATTTGTTAATATCGTGACGCAAATAATTTGCCTTGCGTATTTTTTCAAGTTGCATACATGTAACGTATCGTGCTCTATATAAAAATAGATAGGTATGTTTGGGGTTATAAACCTAGATATGTACATGTTTGTCTTTTTACTCTGTGTCAGTTTTATTTTATTTTGGTTTTCATTGCGAAATTATGTTTAGGTATGTAATAATAAAATGAACGTAACGGTCTTCACGTGAGCACACCAGATAATTAATAATCTTGTCTGGAATTAGGGTTCATCTTATTTCCTGTAAATAATACGGAGGTTGTCTCCCAGAGCACATGGCACGAAAATTCTTTGATGTTTAGTTTCTTAGCAGATCCAAATGGTGATATGTGCAAGGAACCTTTTATTAAAAGATCAAACTCAAGACGCATATTATAAGTTATATTTACCAATTATTTCAAAAAATTTATGTAGGTATATCTTAATATTTATTACTCATATATGAGTTGATGATGATAGAAATGAGAGTTGAAAGATTAATAAATTAGAACTAGTCAATATATTAACTGCTAATAAGGCTAATATATTAACCGATAGCCGATTTAGGTAACAATTAATAATTCCGATATGGAGGTTGGTATCACTAAATGAGTTTACATTTAAGGCATAATATCATCCGTTCATTATTTGAGCCTACCTCTGAATTCAGCATAAGTTATACCGTTTTTAGCGCTATGACTATTTCTTTGGAATCAGCTTTGATCACACTTTTTAAACGAGAGCCTAATAAGACATTTGAACTCATAAAGATCCTTGTAGCATAGACAGTGGAACCAGGCGAATTTAATAAAGGTTATCCATAGATGTTAAAAAAAAAAGAAACTTTCCTTATACGAATTCCTTTACCGCGAACCTGCCCGCACTTGGAATTCAAAATCTCGTCTAGGCTATTACCATTTCTCTATACATCTTAACGAAGTAATTTGTAATGTAAGTGCGAGTTTTTTTTGCCTGTTATGCTCTCATATCTTAATCACTGACCCGATCTTTGTGTAATTAGCATATAAATCATCGGGGATGTTACTTAGAGATAAAAAATAACTTTTAGGTAAATAAAAGTTACACATTAAGATACCCTTGAAAAGCCGCGAGCAAAAGCTATTTAATCTCAATCATTTCCACTTAAAACCTTTTTCGTACGTTACTGACACGACTACTTGAAAATGTCCTGCTCTTGTAACCTTTTATCAGAATGCATGTCGATTAACATTTACATATGCCATACAGCGCGTAAGCAATTAGCTTAATATAAGCTTTTTACCAAATGAATTCGTCGAACACCTCGAGAAACTCTGATTGTATTTGGTATCGTTTACTTTTAAGATAAACTGAATTTATATTAAAGTACATATTTCAATAGTAAAAACTTCTTCATCAATCAACGGTAATTGGTTTAAGTCAAATTGTTATACAAAGGGTATTCAGAGCAGGAGCCTAGAGAAGGCACTTAGATGTACCGACAAGTATGTCACATAAAATACCTTAGATAAAATAAGTTATTAAGCTCAAAAACATATTTAAATCATAGTCTTTATGTTTACATAAGACATATAGTTTATGGAATAAGAAACAATTACTTGGTTAATATTGACTCGCGATTGATTTTAGCAATCTAGGTAAGTAGTTTCAATATTTTGTCCTCAATTACCTCCTGAAGCAACAGATTGCATCAGCTCCGTCTAAGTTGACGTCTAATAAATATACTGATTATCCTAAAAGGCACTGTGACTTTTATTTTAATATGCAACGAATAACGAAAGCATAACTTAATCTACATTAGATAATAACATTAATGAATCTACGATTTGCCCTGTGTAAATGGAAAAATAAAAATTACAGTACGTGTGAAGAACAACACAGAATTTATGGTAAAAACATCTGATGTATTGGAAAGACTACGGTTGTTTTAAAACCATTTTAAATATGCAAAGTGTCTGGTAAATTGCTGAAGTTCCTTTTAAAAGTATGCTTAGTGTAGAACATATCTTAAAAGTACATGTCAATCATTCAAATTGATTGCTTGCATGTCCATGTTACGATCTCGATAATGATTCGGTTATACAAATTAGTTCAAGCAAGCTTCTATGTCTTGATTAATCTTGCAGCCTCATTTACCTTCCGGAGGCAAATTGCATCACCATAAACTAGAACCTAGCCCGGCAATACGTCACAACCTATTGACATTCAGTTGAGTTCGTCCATGCCTAAACGCTAAACGCTTTCCATAGCTATAATTCTCAGAACCAGGCTTAGGTGAAGTAACTAGAACTAGAACAAAATGTGATAGGTGTACAAGGATACTGTAACAAGGCATTACCATGCGAGTGAGGTCAGCACTGGCTACCTACGTTAGGCATTTAGAAAGTACCCAGTGAGTTCGACGATATGTAATCTTATTTAACTGGATTACTTAGTCCACGAGCCACAATGATGATCAATAATGTAAATATATACTTCTTGATCCCTCGTGATACGAATATGTTAATTTTGAATTAATTACCAATTGAGTTTGCCATCGACACTTCAGTAGAAAATGTTACTTTCGGATTGGCCAGAGCTTTCAATTTTAAAACCTGACGATATATGTAGGTATGCACTTACATTATACAGAAATTAAGAAGCATCCTAAATATCTGATTATTTTTATTTTCTATATTATATGAATTCTCATAAGATTTACTTTAACTGTGTTTTACTTTGTGCTATGTGAATACATACATTGCTTAATATTTGGTATATCAAATTAAGTTAAAGAAAACCTAGCTTAGCATTTGCGTGTAAACTTTTTGTTTTAGGTACCACATAAATCGTATCTAAAATATTTCATAATATGGTGCAAGTTTAACAACTAATAATGTAAATAAGTATACTTTACATGGTAGCATTAAATCAGTGTCTGAAAAAAATGGTATAATTTACCTCAACCGGAACCAAAAATAGAGTAGAAATAGTAGAGTTAGTAGTAACGGTCACGCGCCGGATGTTGCGTCACAGTTCGTGACATGCGCAAGCGCACCGCCAGCCGACGTGTGACGTCCGACGAGTTGCGGTAGCCGGTTGCGCGGGAGCCGTCTGTGGCGCGCCCTCGTGATACACATGTAACGTGATCATTATTTCGAGACTACTGTTCACTTACTAATACTATATTTGTTTGACAGAAATATATAGAAAGTACAATTTTTTAACCGTGTTTCTTAACATTGATATTAATATGACTGGTTAAAACCTTGAACTGCCTAATTAAATTAAATTCTTCAGACTTAAACACCAATTTACTAGTAGTAGTTCCTAAAATAGCACGTATGCTTGTACTATGGATAGTAAGTAACGGATAGATATACTTATTTATGTTTTATAAATAGCCATGACTCGAGTTGGTACTAATGCCTGTCAAATTTTATAATACGTTATTAAACTTTCCACCAAAATTTCAAGCGCCTATGAATCTATAATGGGGGACGATTATGTATACCTTATCGTGTTATATTGGTTAAACAGGGAATTCAGACCCAATTGAAGCATGGTAAAGTTAAAATTAAAAAGTAAGTAAATATTTATTTGTTAAATAAGTATATATTTTAGAATCTGATTAAAACCGGCTATGATATACTATTGCTATCTACTAGTAACAAATAAGAATTCCTACATGATTGAAGCTTAGCATTTAAGTTAATCACTTGTCCCCTTTTCTCAATGCGTTCACAATATGTATGTATTTATAAAACGAACAATACTAATAATAAACCGAAGTTATTTATGGAGTTGCGTTTAAAATTTTAAGAAACATTTATTTTGTAATTTAAATGGCCTCTTTTATTGAATACTAGCTGTGCCAGCGGTGTCACCCGCGTTTATGGTTAATATTATAAAGACTATTTCCGTCATACGTGATTTCTATGTAACTTTAACCATTAAGGCTGCACACGCGACGGAAGCTTAAAAAATGGAGTAACTTCTCCCGTTTTCCCAACATTTGCCTTCACTACTCTGCTCCTATTGATTGTAGCGTGATGAAAAGTATACTATAACCTGCCCAGGAGTATGAAGAATAATTGTACTAAGTTTCGTTAAAATCCGTCGAGTAGTTTTTGTTTCTATAAGGAACATACAGACAGACAGACAGACAAAAATTTTACTGATTGCATTTTTGGTATCAGTATCGATCACTCATCACCCCCTAATAGTTATTTTGAAAATATATTTCATGTACAGAATTGACCTCTCTACAGATTTATTATAAGTATAGATTAAATCCTTGAGTAAATCGTAGTAAAAATTATAGCGCATTATAAAAAATTTTTGGGCTTCGTACCTATGCCTATCAGCTCTGATAGGGTTAACGGTGAAGACACGCATCTCAGTGCTGCGAAGAGTGCTTGTTCAAACCCGACCCGATTGTGAACACAACCCGATTGTACCTCTAGTTTAATCACAGAACAAAAAAACCTGATAGAAGAGGCATTTCACAAAACTTGTATGAGAACCGATGAAGCCAAACTCACACAAATACGCCACTAGCCACATACTACAATACATATAAGCAATGAGCAGGATTGGCCTTTATTAATTTTAGTCATCATTCTTTTGAAAAACGGTTTAATTTACTATACCTCTAAAAATAGTTAAGACATTTGGTAATCTAAGTTCAAATGTTGATAAAAAAAATCTCGTCATCAATCGATAGCATCGTATGTTTTTAGCAATAATTATAGCCCTTACACCAGCAGGAATAAGCTGTACATTTAGAATTTTAGACACAAGCAGTCTACTCGTAGTCTTGCGTTACGACGCACTATTGTGGCTTCACTGCATCGCCCACTTGGCACTTCCACTTAATATTTGTTCCGTGGGTTTAAATAATTAAAATTTACGAATTTTAAATTCTAGAAACAATTTAGTACGGTAAGTTACACAATAAGCATATGTAGGTACATAAATAATAGGTAACTGATTAACTCCATCATCAATCATACATTTTAAGTATAAACATATTATTAAAGTTAAAAGAAACAATTAAACGTTGTTGCATTGAACTTTGACGCATAAGAGTCGGACAAGGGTCTAATTAATATTCACCGATAATAGCACAAAGGCAAGCCGTGAACGCAGCCGACCTCAACTTTTGACTGCGCGCGGAAAACTTCCGCACGATTTCTGATCACGCCATTTGCAAAACAAAGATAATTGGCCAATTTGATCCCGGTTATCAAGGTAGAAACAAAACGGGAATTTTCAAGACAAATAACATAATCTAAACTCTCATCATCTAATCTAACAATATCATTGACGTACTCGTCAATGATATTGTTACGACTACTGTCGTAACTCGTAAATGACTTTGTAAAATTGTTATAAAACCATCAAAATAGACATGAACATTGATGGGCCATTGTAAAAGTAGAATAAAGTAGCCTGCCTTCATATAAATACCAAAACATTACTGGTCCAGTAATAAAAATTATGTTAAACATTCTCTTTGACCTGGAATACATATAATAGTAATAATTTATTATTTTACTGCCTACATGAGTGCTCTTTATTCAGTCCAAGGCTACAACTGTATGATTTCTCGTTGGGCGTGGAGCGGTCCGACACCTGACGCCTCTTGCTACTTACATAGGTACCGACAGTTCAGTATGGCACCGTTGATATTTTAGTTTAATTTTCTAATATGGCCCTTGCAGAACAAGTTTGTTTAGATTTATCTAAGGGATATCTTATTTGAAAGTCTTGAAGTTCTAAAATCTTGTCTAGTCTTGTAGATGTAAAAACAGCACCCTAAACCGACGAGCGTATATGAAAAGACTTATGAATGTAGAAGAAGGTGTATGTCAGGATCGTAGCAAATGAAAGTACGTGATCTCTGCCTACCCCCATGACATTATGTATGTATGGATGAAGTTCTAAAATGAAAAAATAAACCATTGAAATTAACCGAGAGCTATATGTGCGCACAGCTCTACAAAATAAACGACAGTCTCTTAAATGTCGAAGGAGCGCCCGACAGTCAAACACAGGCATTACAATACGTTCGAGTACTTTCAATGTTATCGATAGGCGATGAATGAAATTATTAATACATATTCACTTAAAACAATACCCCTCTCACCTTGACATTACCGGCGTGGCTAATGCCGATGTTATCCCGCTGGCCGCGCCGTGTGCGGCCTGGTGGGAGTAATGGCACAATGCCGAAGATAGCAGTGAGGTTTTTTTGTACCATTAAGTTCGGCGTGGTGCGGTGGTAGGGTAAGGAAACGCACCTCATATCCGAGGCGTGCGGGTTAATCCCCTCTGGATTTTTCAAATCTATGTACGTATTTATACCACTAGTTCGGCGGTGAGGGAAAACATCGTGATGAAACCTGCCAATTCAAAAAACTTTGGATTTATAACCATGATCCAAAAATTATCTAGTTCCCCTGTCTTAGGTTTACGAAGGTCACGTCGGCAGTCGCTTCAATGTAATTATTTTGGGTCTTCCACGGTTCAATTGATACCTAAGTCCTGCGGACCACTAGTGGTCCACGGACTACTGGTTGGGAACCACTACTAAGCGGACCCCCTCTAAGCACGGGACATAACGCTAGGAAGATGATGATTTTTGTACCATTAAGTTCGTGCATGCACTATGCACCCTGGCTGTCACAGTCAATCAAAGATTTATTAGACATTACATTAAATGACCACTCACCTGTTTGTACCTACCTAAATATTTATACCTACTAACATAGTTCTTACGTACATAATGTTACTAGTCAAATGAGTTGTAAAATTACTCGAAACTGAATAATTGAATTGAATTGTATTGAATTATACGATTGATTTACCTGCAGCTGCCGACGTGGCTAATGCCTTTAAAAATTACATTTATACTTACGGTTAGCTTACGACCTGCCTGATACATCAGTGGCGCTGAGCATCCAAAACTTTCTACTCATCGAAACATAACAGAACGATTAAATTTTGCTGTTATACAAATAAATTCTTGATATTTTGGGAAACTCTACATTAAACGTACGATGTGGATATCAAGGTAAAACACTAACAATGGATGTTTGAGGGCGGACAAAGTGTATTCGATTTTACAGGCAAACGGCTAGTTGAAAATACCAACTCAAAACATCTCAGGTGTAACGGATATGATAGTATAATATAATATGTCTTATATCTTTTTTGTGTTTAAAAATTATTTGTATACTTCCCATTATTGTTCAGTAGAAACACAAACGTTATTATTGCATAGGTTTTATTGCAATATGTTACTGGAAGCGGCTATACTACGAAACGAGGTTTTGTTCTTACTGGAGATTGCGCAACGCGTAGCACATAAGCGATTGCCTACTGATTGTCGTAGTCATTTATTTTACTGTTGTATTCTTTACACTGTAGCAATAATTCTAACCGATCTTATCGCTACAGCTGAGAAAATCACTCATTATGGCGACCTAGACCTTTCTCGTTGAGACCTTAAAGTCCAATTACTTAAAATCTTGAATATTGCGCCATTCATAAAATAAAAACATTTGTAAAAATTTTAAAGAGCACCAATTATCCTCATTTTGTACTCTTTTTGGACTACGTTTATATCACTTATGGTACGTTAAAACGGGTAATTACTCCAGACATGAGAATGCACTTACTTACACATCACTCATAGTACACCTGTACTATAAGAAACTTTTGTTTTATTGCATATTATTGGCACAAGTTAATCGGTAAATAACCTAAACCTAAATTAATAAAAAGCGGTTTTACTGATTTCTTAAACTACTTATTCCCCTAATTCGTTGGCATTACTAAATGAAATTAATAAGTGTCAAAGATTAAGCCATGTCACCCAACCAAGTAATTTCCAAAGGTTGCAACTCACGTATAATTAAGATCAATTTCGCCAAGCCTATGTTGATGGGCGAGATATATCAGTTGCATCAAACTAAACAGGTTATCTCATTTCAGCATGTGTAAAGATCACGCATGTACTCTTTGAATGGAAGCTTACGGTTAACGGCCTGCCTACGCATCGATCAGGAAAAAACTCACTGTTACGTTTAGTCTTGCATATGTAAGCCAAAGCAAGCATTTATTTGGGTACTAAGTATAGACTAGCAGATATTGACACAAAAAGCTGTCAGGTATAACTTAATTACCGCCCAAGTTATGAAACTAATAAAATAACTCATATGTAAAATCTAATTATAAACCTTTGGCATAAAATCTATACTTATAATAAATCTGTAGAGAGGTCAATTCTGTACATGAAATATATTTTCAAAATAACTATCAGGGGGTGATGAGTGATCAATACTGATGCCAAAAATGCAATCAGTAAAATTTTTGTCTGTCTGTCTGTCTATCTGTCTGTCTGTCTGTCTGTATGTTCCTTATAGAAACAAAAACTACTCGACGTATTTTAACGAAACTTGGTACAATTATTCTTCATACTCCTGGGCAGGTTATAATATACTTTTCATCACGCTACAATTAATAGGAGCAGAGTAGTGAAGGGAAATGTTGAGAAAACGGGAGAAGTTACTCCATTTTTTAAGCTTCCGTCGCGTGTGCAGCCTTAATGGTTAAAGTTACATAGAAATCATGTATGACGGAAATAGTCTTTATAATATTAACCATAAAAGCGGGTGACACCGCTGGCACAGCTAGTCGTTTAATAAAACCAAAGCTACTCTAACGAATATACATACCTATATGAATAATTGGATTCCAAACTTTTCTTTTGAATAACATTTGAACTCTAACTCGCCCCGGCAAGCTATGAGAGATATTATCGTAACGCAACAACACGTTATTCGTTGCAGCGCGTGTAACGATCACGTACTCCTTGAGCGGGCTCACTCCGCTCTTCACATAACGATGGACCGCGCCCACTTTTGTTTTCATCGGTTAGAGGCCTCACCGCATAATTGCTAGGATCGTGGCCTTCCATTAGTCAAATAAAAACAAACGCTTGTTTTTTTTTTGCTTGCTTGTATCAGATCTGTCTAACATATTAGGTAATACCATGATATGAATATAATATATTAAAATACATGATATGTACCTATATCAAATTGAGTAACTTAGGTTATTGAGTAATTTAAAAAAAATCGAATACACTTTGTCGAAATGCCGACATTGTCACAAATGTCATAAATCGATACGCGTTTTAATCGTATTTGATAAACTTTTCATAGAACTACAAATGGACGTAGTACACAAATTTGAGGTTTTCTAACTTCATAGCACTTTTTAATCGAACTGTATATTAACTTATCCTAAACAGATAACAAGCGGGACATTCTATCTATCTTAGTTTATTCTAAGGATAACAATTATGAATTTGGAGAATCATAAGAACTATTACAACGTTTACGATACATTTATATGTAGACAGATCAATCAGGGAATTGACATTAAGACAATTTTCTGTACTACCTACTACAATTAAAGTATAAATTATCTGCTGTATTATATATTCCTTTTCCCAGCGTGAGCTTTCTAAATCTCTTCGATCTCTACTACATAAAATGAGCCCATTTATACAACTAAAGTTCATAACGTTCTGCCACGTAGGTATATGGTATAAGTCTTAACACTACTGATCGATCAGATTAGAAATTCTATCAGATGCGATAGGTTCATACAGGTAGATACGTTTCGGAAAATAATTGTAGCAAGTGTGTACCTACTTCACCTTTCGCAGCATCTAATTGACGGCAGATCAGATTAACAAGAGCTCGAGAAAGCATCCTTGAGTACGGGCAGGCCGCCCTTATGCAATACCAAACTGAACTAGATCAGTGCCAGTAAAATGATGCATTAGGGGTACAAATAAATGTACTAAAAACTAATATTTAACTTCTA
Source organism: Glyphodes perspectalis (assembly GCA_951394215.1). NCBI lineage: Eukaryota > Metazoa > Arthropoda > Insecta > Lepidoptera > Crambidae > Glyphodes > Glyphodes perspectalis. The sequence continues at coordinate 7,489,369 of OX596219.1, forward strand.
GCCTCTATTCAATAGTCCTTTACCCGTATTTAGGTGTCGCGTCGTTTCTTCTTAGATACCGTTACATTGAGGTGCTGGTGGGGTAAAAAGTTTAACAAAACAGTTTAATAAGATTAAAATTTCTTTGATATTTGAAGAAAAAAATTTTAATTCGTCCAAATCCCTCAAAATGTTTTTTCATTTTACTTATTACTTTTTGGTCCTATTTACTTTACTCTAATATATTTCATTGAAACCTACTTATTTAAAATGTATGTAAGTACTTAGAATGTAGCGATAGAATGTACCTTCTACCGTTTTTTGTCAAATAGGTATTGTAAAGAAAGTATTTCTACAAAGTACAAGTACAAGACTACAAGTATAAGTATAAGACTACTTTCTAAAAAAAAATACAATCAATTCCAGCAGCTCTAGCTTTTATGCAGTTCGGTACATGTAGAGACTAAGTAAGACAATCTGTAAGGCCATAGCAATTCTCACAGCTACCCACAGCGGCATCTTAACTCGCGCACGGCATTATCGTGTCTCTTACTTAAATACATATACAATTTAATTTTAATATATTAGCTCCCACATAGAACCTGATAATATCAGCCAATTGTGATGAAGTTAAGATACAACTTATTCTCAAAATAAAACTAGAGGTCAGGCAACCTAGACGTGATCAGGCAGGTACCGTAAACAATTTTAATTTTGCATAAACCGTAAAATTTTATAGACAACGTGTCTCAATGCAACTATACGAGTACAACCAAATTAGTGGAAGTTTAGTTTTAAAGCATAAAACACTATTTTTATCTGCTCTACAAAATAGTATGTGTTTGAAGCTGTATCACGAAAATCAATCATTCTACTTATATTTCGAAATAAACCTTTTCACGATTCCGGTGCCAATTCTGCTATTAGAAATTGCTAAACCAACTTTATTTCATAGTTCTCATTAAAAAAGCATTACAAATTACGTTTGTAGTGTAATAAAGGAGCGGACAAGTCCTGTACCTACTGATACCACGTTGTTTCTTCAAAAACTCATAACTATATCGACTAGTTCGTTGTAAACATTTTCAAAATAGAATACTGGTTTAAGATAAAATAATTGTTCAAACAAACGATTGCTAGATTTCTCACCGTTATGATCAATATGTATCACTATTGCTACATTGCGAAGAACGAGTTAATATCCAATCAATCTTAATTTATTGCCAATAATGATGGCTATGTTAATTGAACAATTAATAAAACATATGGAACTGCAATCATTAAAAAGAAACTAGTTTGTAACACACACACACACATGACAAATATTTAAAATTACAGAATAACTTAAAAATTGATTGAAATATGTAGTACCTACCTAAAAGGTCTCCGCTCAGCATACCATAGATTTAGAATTTTTTGACTACACAAAAGATACATAAAGCGTGGGAGCGAGAAATCCTGCTGAAATACAAACCGCCCGAGAGAAAAAGAGACAGCGAATGAAGTACCTATATGTCAATGTTTTTGCCTTAGCGTCCCGGTCTATTCTACGTCGCAGTGAAATTTGTGCTTATGTATTAAACCTTGGATGATATTCGAGAATATTAAATGTGCAAGTGAGGTGACTTGTTCTGTACGTGATTGTGAGGTTACACGACGGAATAATCCGAATAAATACACTTTTTACAGGTAAATACGATTTTATCATTAGATTTTTTCAAACCATATTTTGTCAAATTGTTGCTAGTAATCAGTTTAGAAAAATATGTTTACAATAGTATATTGATTATAATTTATCTTTCTAAGTATACATCGTGATTATAAACAGAATTGGGGAAAATATTGTGTAAAATAGTAAATAGTTTGGTTACGCTAGTGCTTGACAAAGCGGTGACGTCACGAGTATCGATAAAAACTTAATCGTCTTTTAGCGACATCATGACATGAATACAAAGTTATTTAGCCAAGTTATGTTGAAATATAATTATATTCACATTGGGAACTCATTATCTCCGTAAATTGGTTAGTTAAGTAACTGATAATTTTTCTAGGTTTCCAAGCAACCCAGCATTGTGTAAAAAGTGGATGCGGACTATAGACAGACCAGATTGGACTCCCAGTAAGAACTCCACTATCTGCAGCAAACATTTTGACGGCAAATGACGGCAGCAAAAAATTTGTTGCACTAACTACATATTATTTTTAAATAACTAAATGACACCAAATTAAAAGTTGCTGATATATTATTTGTTTCATTTCATTCCATGAGTCAAAGCAAAAGTCACATCTTTTTGTCTTAGTATAAATCATAGAACATATTTCTATTTTTTTAATTTTTTTACTCGCTGAATATACGAAGAATTTTACCATATCATTGTTTATAGAACTGCTTAGAATGAGATTTGAGATAAATCTATGCAGCATACTATATCGCGGTGGCGCTATGCTTACCGCGACGCTGGTTTTCAGCGGATGCCTTGAGATTCGGGCGGTTAGTGCTGCTCAAACACACCTAACATTTAACATTTCTAAACAAATTGAACAAAATTCTGAATATAACAAAAAAATATATAGTACTTTGTAAGTCTAATTATACTTAATACAATCACAAGCAATACAATTGTATAATAAATATAGCGTTCTTTGATATTTTAACTATTTACAAAGTTATTAAATAAATAAAATAAACAAATTCTTCAGACTGACACACCAATTCCCTAGTCCCAAACTAAGCTTATGCTTGTGCTATGGATACTAGGTGAACGGATAGACATAGGTACTTAAATACGTTTATAAACATCCATGACTCGAGTACAAAAATGTCCATGTTCATTACACGGAACATTTGCCCCTAGCGGATTCGAACCCGCGACCCTTTGGTTTCGTGGCCAGGGTCTCTGACCACTCGACCAACGGGCCAGTCAACAATAAAACAAGTTTAACTTTAAATAGTAAAATAATTATATTTAAGTTAAAAACCTTTTTTTTATGTATCTTTTTGAACAGATAGTAAATATTGTAACAATTAGTTTTAGCTAGTACATACATACAATTAAATGCAACTAAGATTACGGGTTCTATCTATGGTCTAAAAATGAAGCTGAGCTCAGCAACTCTAACCCTAGGTTACCTAGATGTCACGGTGTCATGCTCCGTGTACGCAGACGCCGTTCTCACCCGCGTTAAATGTCGCCGTCAGCTTACCATGCGGTTCCGTTAGTTACATCATTCGTAGCTTTTTATTCGTCTTCTACCATCATTATCCGCCATGGTTTATATGGGCGAATGAGAAGAGATTTCAACGATTGCAATAGTTGATTAAGTCTGTTATCGAAACCTGTAGATACACACTTTTCTATTTATTTATGGATGTTTTTCTCAATTTTCACGCGTGGCATATATTGTATGTTATATATTGTTATATTATATAATATATCGTATATAATCAAATAATGTTTTAGGTGTTGTTATGCACACCCAAAACATTTTTTTATTTTGACTTGATATATTGGTAGAAACATATGGTTGAGAATCCTCTGTTGGATTGCGGGACATTATAGTCAAAAAAACAAAAAAAATCATTAATTTATTGCAACAAAAAAGGCATGTGTATTATTGTATTCTAAAAAGACACCTAAACTGTGGCAACACTTCTTAATAAGTTCCCATAGCTTCGCTTTGTGCACTGATTGCTCACGCTCACTGTGCAATGACAGCAATCCTTTATGCTGTCACATGCTAAACAAACTAAACATGGTTATTTATTGCTAACTATAGCATAGGTTATTTAACAACTATTCAGTCACTTTAGTCCTTAATATTTAAAGACCTAAAATTAGGTCTAGGTAAATGTTATAACAAAAGCAGCGTTATCAACTAGGGCTTTCCCTAGGCACAGGGCGTAGGCCCGCTTAGCAATTCCACGGTTTATTTATACGTGAATAAACCGCGCAGTTGTTAACAAGGCCTGCTATGACGGGTGGCTTTAACCCCCAGCTCCATGTTTCAGAATTTCAGGATTCAGAACATATTGAAACTTGCAAATGGGCCCATAAAATGCGTGTACATGTGCCCTATTGCGGCACTGCGCAGAAAATGAAGATTACCAATAGGATAATATTTTTTTGTCATAGGAACAGTCTAATATAGGAACAGTCTAATATCGCAGCAACATTTAGAATCGTAGTATCAAAATGTGAAATAAATCTGACTAAGTGTTTATTTTTTAATATTAATTTCTAATTTATAGTCAACATTACCCTTAACCTAGAAACGGCTACAGGCAATTTAAGAAATCCAAATCGGAAACACTTATCATTAAAATTTGATCGTAAAATTGTCCTTACAAAGGTCACCGATCCGATAACCAACTAGCCCTGTGCACCTTGGTCCGGAAGCCAGTTTTTCAAGCCATCTGTTCTTTATTACCACTTGATATTAATTACGGACGATTGTGTAACACGGTTCGACTACGATATTACGCGACCGTCGATCTTCCAACTACATATGTACTCGTATATTATAATAGAAACTTATAATATAATTTCAATAATTTATATGGATCGAAGAAGACTATAATAGTATACTATAGAAGAAAATTTTAGGAGTTCGTAACTCTTACAATGTTATCTTATCTGTGCCCAAAGTGTACTTCCCCGGCCGAGTGTTGCGTTTGAGACCAATATTTTTTTTACTAAAATTTGAAATAGGATATAATGATTTCCCATCGCCTATCAATAAATAGCACACATAAAATACTATAATATCAGTGGATTTCACCATATCAACAAAGATAACAAGAGCGCCAACTTTGGGCTTGTTCGAGTAGAACGAGTCCTCCAGATGCAGGGTGATAAGAGGCACCATAATATATAAAATGAGAATAATATTTAACGCTTTTTATGTGGCGTGATCAAAACATTATATCGTTTTACGAACGTAAACTTTAAATAAAATTCATACAAGCTTTGTCCGAAAACTTTCTCATTCTACCTTGATTATGAGTTCAGGCCGGCTCCAGTACTAAAAAACTAAGAACACAAGGAGTGACATTTTCGTAAGACTTACTGTCAAAATAAAATATACCTACTTTTAAAAAAAATTAAAAAAATTGTATGGAAAATACTTGATCTACATGAAGTGGCTATGTGGTTTTTTAATGTACCAAACTTGGATAGTAAAATCAATAAATAATCTTAAATAAAGTAATTAAGTAGGTACATAACACTACTTGTATTTATTATAAACGTATGCAGAGCACATACGAATACCCATTAGGAGGCATTATTGGAGGTCACGAAACGTAATCTGGAAAGGTATGCAAGTCTTCACCCGGTTAAACTTATCAGCGCCCTTGACTTACATGAAAGATCGAATTTCCAAGGGCTAATTTTTAACGAATTATTAAAACTCGAGTAATCAAATTTTAATTAAAATTACTCAATAAGCAATAAAGAACCACCTACTTAATTTATTAACCTAATCTAAATAACATTACGATAGAATGCTACTGAACTACACATCACTGTATAATTAAAAAGGTTAATTTTTATTAGGTGTGACTTCATGCACGTATTGATATACCTACCTTATTTATTAGCATTTACTCACTTAACTACTGTATTTTAATATTGTCTCCTAATGATTCCCACTACCATCGTTATGGATGGATATTTTGCACGCAAGTAGGTAATAAAAGTGCGGAAACATATGTAACCGCTGCATAAACAAGTTTTGCAATTTGAATATTGGTGCATCAAAAGTGCACCTCATTAATTTTAGGTTAGATTAAATTAATTACAGTCTTCAAATTAAAATTATGCTTCTAATGCGATGTATAAGTTTTTCACGGTAAAAATATTAAGAGATCCCGTCCATAGTTTGTCAGATCCACTTTATGTGTATCAACAAGTAATTAGGGTTGTCAGTCTGGAAGCCCCAAAGAGCGCCCGGGGCGCGGGCTCAGGGCCGCGTGACGCCAGCGCCTCGCGAGTGAAAGGGTGCGCCCCCGCTACAGCTATAAAAGCTCCAAGCGCTTCTCATCAAGCATCATTCAGCATCCTCGATCAACTCACTACACAATGGCATTCAAGGTACTAACATTAATCAGTGTTGTGCGATGTTATAGTGTGTCAAAGTGTATCAAGTGTTAGAAGTGTCCAGTGCAAGTTTGTCTAATGAATATTTTATTTTTCACAGTTTGTGGTTCTCGCTTGCTTCGTGGCAGCCGCCAGCGCTGGCGTAGTCCCAGCCGCTCCCGTAGCCTACGCGGCTGCCCCGGCTTACCACACTGCCCCTGTGGCCTACGCCGCTGCTCCCGCCTACCACGCCGCCCCCGCCTACCACGCCGCCCCCGTCGCCTACGCCGCGCCCGTCGCCTACGCCGCGCCCGTCGCTAAGGTCGCTAAGGTCGCCGTTGAGGAGTACGACCCCCACCCCCAGTACAGCTTCGCTTACGATGTCCAAGACGGTTTGACCGGTGACTCCAAGACCCAGCACGAGACCCGCGACGGTGATGTCGTAAAGGGCTCCTACTCCGTGGTCGACCCCGACGGCACCAAGCGCACCGTCGACTACACCGCTGACCCCCACAATGGCTTCAACGCTGTCGTCCACAAGGAGCCCCTCGGCGTGAAGGTTGCCGCCCCCGTGGCTTACGCTGCCCCCGTTGCCAAGTACGCCGCAGCCCCCGTCGCTTACGCCGCCGCTCCCGTAGTACACGCCGCCCCTGTTGCCAAAATCGCCGCTCCTGTGGCATACGCAGCCCCCGCCTACCACTCCGCACCTGTCTACCACTCCGCTCCCGTCTACCAATCCGCTCCCGTCTACCACCACTAAACTGATGCCAAATTTTAGTAATTAAATTATATCTGACGGTAAAATGTATTAACCTATTAATACAAAGAAACCGTTTTGTATAAAATGTGTTCATTAAGATAGGTAATTAAATTAAATTTTTCTATCCCCTTATTTTACCGTTTCATTTCTTAAAATTAAACCCTATATTACCCTTAGTATTTTGGTTAGTTGGTATCCGACAAAATATAAAGAAATAAACCACAATAATATTATATTACTGAAAATATAATTTTTTTAAAGAGACTTACGTGCTCATATGATAGGTACAACGTGCTGTTCGTTCACGTAATTTTCTCCACACTTAAGTATATGGCGAAATAATTATATATAACTAGAACAAAAATAATACAATGCAGTTTTGATGAATGCAGCAAGCATTGTAAAAACTTTTTAGCCGATTTTTATGCTAACCTATATATAAACTTAACACAAGTTCAAACATTTGTAAACCTTATCATGATAATTCACATCGGAATGTATGTAAATCAATTACTTATGTATTGTTTCTTCAGAATGAGGGCGTCGTAAGATATAACATTATATCCCTTATTTACTAATTGAAAATATTTTTATACTTATTGCCTTAATTAAATTGGATCTATAATTATGGCCCTTTGAGAACTTCAGAGGTTAGAAGCTGATCTTTCTCACAGAATTCAAATGTGAAGGTGAACGTCTCGTATGCCTACACCATAAAGTCTAGACGTGAGGACCCGCCACATACCGGTTAATCACCATGTATTTAGGGCTGCCAGTGGTAAAGTCTGGATACATTAGGCTTTTTTTAACCCTTTATATTAGGCGAACTTATGCGACAATTTAATATCAGAAGTTTACAAATTCATTATATGAAATGTGAGTCTTGGTTAATGTTCCCAAGTGTTTTTGGACTTACCTATATTACCTATTATATTATTGATACTATACAAGTTTCCTTGAGGAAACTTGAGGAATTCCATTTATAAAAAAAATATTATCTTGTCCATACAAAAATTTTTACAATGTCGTATAACTTTGTATTTTTTGTATAACAAATAAAATAGTTACGTTAACAAACATTTGTATTGACTAGTAGAGCACGTTTACGATGTTGTTTTCCCAAAATAAAATAGTCGATTTTCGGGTATCACTAAGTACACTAAGATAATTTTTTGGCCTACTGTGCCGCCGTGGCCGTCGCGGCAGGCACCGCACCGCGCTTGTTCATGAACGATTATACTATGTAGTTACCTACCATATGTTTGTTTTGACGCGTGAACTCTGGCGGGCCGCGTCACGCACCTGTCCATGAACGGAAAAAACGCTCGACGCCCCGCACCGCGCCGCCTAACGTCCCGCGTCTCCCTGATCGTTCAGGCCTACCCATATGACTTGGTATAAATATTAACATAATCTGTACACTTAAATTTTTATATTCAATCTGGCATTGAAAAGAGTAGGTAACTATCGAGTGTCTTACCGGTTTCTTCTCGGTAGATGCGACATTCCGAACCAGCGTGGTAAATTCAAATTGTTCTATTTTGTGTTTACTTGACGATTTATAAGTGCTTTTTTTAAGGCCTACGTAAGTAAAGATATTTTGAGTTTGAGTTTATTGTTAATGATCTATGATTTTTTAGGTATGTACCTAAGTTTTTAAACATTTTAAAACAATAGAAGAATAAAATATTAAAATGTGGTTGGTTTAGCTTGGAAAGCAATCCAGGAGGGCTAAAATGTAGTAGATAAGTGCCAAATATAAGATCTCTAATATTCACTCCTAAGAGCGCTTTCAGTAACTTCTAACTGCAACCCTGCACGCAACCTTGATATTTCCGTAGTTCCCACGACGACGCGGCCTGCGCGGGCGCACCGCACCGTTACGCAACCCGTCTCATTCGGCACCTACGCCCTTAGATTAGGCGCTTAGATCAAATTGGAACATTATACGTGTAATTTTAGCGCGTGGTGTGATGAACTTCACTTTGGATAGTTTGAAACAATGTTAAACTTCTACTATTAAGGGTACTTATTTGGCTTTGTTGTTTTATACTAGCTAATGCAGATCTGGATCAAATAAAGCACTTGGGCATGCAAATATTTTGCAAAAAACGAATAACGCAAAAAAAAAAAATTGTCGCTAGAACTTTTTTTTTCCATGCAGACATTAGAATACAATATCTGTTCTATGTTGATCTCGGACTTAAAAAGAACGTGCCAACTGTGTTCCTTGCCTAAAAGGTGACATGCTAGGTAGGTAGATAGGTAATGGTATATCGGATTTTAGGTATGTGACTGTGTTGGGGAAGAGCTAGCCACTTGTCTCTTCTTTTTTACAATTTTGCATCTACCCCTGCCAAGTTTTATTTTTGAGTGCATATGGTTATGTATGTATGGTTAAAAAGGCTGGGGATTACGGGCGTGATGGTATGTATGTAAAATAAAATATTTAAGAAAGGTTAGGTAAGGGATAGTCAATTACTGAAACTTTCCCAAATTCTTCGTTACATTTCAACATATTTTTGTGGCATATAAAGCTTTATCCACCAGTATGTTTTTAAAATCTGGGATGTAAAATTACTCTTTAATATACGCAATGGCATAGTTTGCCATTGCGTATATTAAATATATAGGCATAAAATAGTAATATGGGTTTACACTTCATATACAAGCGTGTAAAAAGAAAAAAAAAAATAGATTTCATTACAAAAAAAATTGTCGCTGCGTCTCGGTTAGCCATTTCCCTCTTTGGTTCTAAAGGTATACACTACTGTCGTCCTCTAGCATCTAGCTCTATGCCAACGTTAATTAGATACGTATCTACCTTCTACTGTTGTTGGAAGGATACTTCCAACAACAGTAGAAGGAAGGTTGGAAGGATACTTCCAATAATAATAAAAGGCTAAAACGTGATAATCATCACTATATTTAGTTAGGTACCTACACAGACTAGTAAAAAAAGAAGGACTCCGCGCTGTCATACTATAGCGTGAAGCCACGTTTATGCATGTGTAAGTGAGATACTTATGGATACCAGATATTGGATGTTTGTCATTTGGAGCACTTAATATGTCAATGTGTGACGTAAGTTGCGTGTCTAGTTGGAGCACCTAAGGAGCTTCAACGTCTAGTTAGTAGCGCGGAGTCCTTCTTTTTTTACTAGTCCGTGGGTACCTAAATCTATTTCGATTTTTATGGTTTATTTTATTTCAAGAGTGCCTACAGTTAAACATAAAGTTCGTATTGTAATATAACATCTATTTATCAAACTGCAAATTCAGATTTGATAAATTCGAACTGTGACCTACAAAGAGGATAGCGCTTGCGCATTCCTATCGTGTCGCCCTTCTGGACAGTAATACACGTACTTAATCTCAAGAAGTCCTAAGAAGTCCAAGTGACCATACTGGTGTCCTTTGTGAAGTGACCCTTAGTGGTATGTCTACAAGATAGAATTTCCTACCTTAGACAAAATAAGGTTACAGCAATAACTTAAACGGACGAAATGAGCAAACTCAAAAAACACGGCGCGACGCATCAATTGATCATCTACCTAAATGCACAAATCCAGAATTTTACATTTAAAAATGAATTCAATATTCAGTAGAATATAGAATTCATTTTACTAAACTACTCTATAAATAATAGCTGTCCTCAAATTTTCAATACCTAAATGGTAACTAAGTTGTAAGTTCCTTTTGTGTTAACACCTACTATGTACACTTAGTGAGCAAATAAATATTTGATTTGATTTGATTTGATTTAAGATATGGTTCTAAGAATCAGGTGATTCGCCCAATTTAAGTCACTTCATTGACAGCCTCGGCGAACACACCGTAACAACACGAATACGAATAAGTATACGACTAAATATCACGTAAATATTTCAAGGGTCTACCTGTTGCCGTTATTAAGATCCAGCAAAAAACGGCATGAAAAACCCGTTTATTGTATGGGAGCCCCCCATTAAATATTTATTTTATTTTAATTCATTAATTACCTATTTTTAATGTGAATATACAATTAAATATTCTGTGAATGATTCAAGCGTCTACCTGTTGCCGTTAGAAATCGAACATATAACGGCAAAACAATCCCTCCTTAAATGTTTATTTTATTCTGTTTTTAGTATTTATTGTTATAGGGGCAACAAAAATACATCATTTGTAATTAATTTCAACTGTCTAGCTAACACGGTTTATGAGATACAACCTGGTGACCAGAGGCGGCGTAAGGCGTGGGCGGTGTGGGCCACCGCCCACGGCCTCGTGGTGCAAAGGGCCTCACGCCCCACAGATGAAAATAGATTTGAAAAAGTATGGAAAATTCAAAAGTAAACATTACAATTATTTCTCAATTTAAAGATATTTCACTCTTCGGCACACGAAATGAATGTGAATGAAATAAACAAGGCCCGGGGCAGCAAAGAGCTGTACGAGGTCCCTAGCACCTTGCCCACATTAAGTTTAGGTTTTGCGCTGCCACTGCTGGTGACAGACAGAGGGACAGCGGAATTTTAGTAATAGGGTCCCGTTTTTAACCTTTGGGAATGGAACCCTAATAAAACCACAGAACCGTTAATATTTGTTCCGCGGATAAAACGCATGGTTATCAGTGTTTTATTTTGTGCTTTACTTACTTAACTAAATCACGGTAATATTATCTATCAATATTGTACCTTCATTTAAACGGACGAAGCCCGAGCTATCCTACGTGCCTCGGATCTCGGCATGCGCTCGGCATGCAACAGCCACAAATGTACCACAGTGACGAACGGACGGTGTGTTGCTTTTTAAACAGTAGGTAACCGTAAAATAACAAGTAAAAGTAAAACAGCAACCAAACATATCAATTGTAAAGTAGCTGCAGTCCTTCTTGTCCATGTTTCCAAAAACATTGTTTAATTAAGCTAAGCTTTATAATCTAATGCGGATTTTTTATACTATTTAATTTAATAATATATACAATATAATATAATATATACATACTTTTATATATGGTTGGCAAATCACAAAACAAGTGAGAAACTGAGGCATGGTATGTAATTAATATACTGTAAGTAGGCAGCCATTTCGCGTATTTACGTACCGCGCGGCCGTAGTAATTTATTTCAAAGATAGGGCCGAGTTACAATACTGATAGATAGTATTGTATTACCGTGACTAAAACACTATTGTACATATCGCAATAAATTTTGAAATGGCGCCAACCATTTGGCGCCATATCTCCTCTAAATTTCTTTTAGTTGTAGCCACGGCACATTGACTTATAGTTCTTTTTGACACCGGGTGGCGGTGTAGTTGGCAAACATTCCTTATTCTTATTTAAATTGCATTTATTTAATTAAGTAATAAACTAATCAAATTCTAAAATCAATCAATATCGTTCAATTTGATAGCAATCGCCCTTACATAAATACTCCCAGCAATAAAAATTTTACTGATTTAACGATTTTTATATTAAAAGAGTAAGCAAATATGCACTCACTTGTTAAGTTTAATGTAGGCTGGATAGTGAATAGCATGTTAAAAAATCATTTTGAATATGTTATAAAAAATAGAAGGAATTCTTTAATAAGTACATAGTTAGTTGAATTAAGTCTCATCAAAATTTGGTATAAAGCTCTTGGGCCACAGCTTGAACACGCCACCCCTTTTAAAAAAAAAAGAGCCGAATGGTTGACAGCTCGAGTTTGCAAACAAACAAACTTCGGTGCGGTCGACGCCCAAACAAAAATATATTTTTCTATACAAAATAATACATTAGTAGTACGCGGTAGGCGTTGGCCGAAATCGGGAAATATCTCCGGAGAGTGTATTAAGTTACACTAATTAATAATAAGAGTCAAGTCTTTATTAAAGTCTATTGCGAAGCCTTACATTTTGGCGGTGATATATTTCTTCGGATTTATAAAAAAAAAAGGGCGTAGTAATTGTTATATTACGTAATTTAGTATTGGCCTAGTAAGCTTTAGCATTTCGAAACAGCTCTTTCTCCCATAACTGCTCAAAATCATGGTTTCGACTCGCGGACTTCGTTATAAATTTAGTGAGGGTGAACGGGTGTTGTGCTACGAGCCGGACCCGACCAAGGCGAAAGTCCTCTATGATTCTAAGGTAAGTGTCCAAATAGTTAAAATGAGTAATTTATTTAAATAAATCTAAAGGTTGTGGCACTGTTATAACCAAACAAAAAATCAAAACAAAACTTTCTTTACATAACCTAATTACACATTTTAACTTCCGCAAAAAAAAAAACATTCTAAACACCACATGCTATTATTGTGAAACATTAATTGTCTGTAGTACTTCCGCCCTTGCTAGCTTCCTTCTTAAATTTTTATGTTTGTTTTATAACAATGCAATTTGTGGGTGGTGGTATACTTTTTATGACACACCCTTTGAACTTAACGAAAATAGCGTTTTTAAATCTACAAATAGATTAAGCTTTTGCTAAAATATATATTTGATCATGATATTTTACATATTGGCTTGATTTATAAAACTCTTTGTTACTATGCATAAGTTGGGTGTGGTTCGTAAAACTTTATAAAAACATCATAGTAAACAAACAATTAAGTTATGTCACTTACTTATACCATCCCAAACAGTATTAGTAAGCCAAGAATATGCCAACATAGTAAAAATATAAGAAATGACTCAAATTAAAATGATATTTACTATATAGGGCAGGGTGTGGCCGGGTGTCACTGACCCCGAGGACACTCCCTATCTGCACTCTTGCATAATAATCATTCATCAAATATTATTTCCATTTTGCAGAATATCAACCAGTATTAAATTTATTGTTTTCATTACAAATACAAGTTACTAAACTGAGTCGTAACAATTAAATAGATACTTTTAAAATTGTGCTTTTTGCAATTAGTTTACCGATTTTTAGTGTTCTTCTAACATTGGAATATTAATATTAATAATGCCAGTTATCATTAAATGAAGCTTTTCTATACAATTCCTTGATTATGATTATAATAGTTGAGGTGAAAAAACCTTGGATTAAATATTTATTTCTTACCTCATTCTGCCTAGTGACAACTTTGCTACTATTTGCATGCATGGTGATGATAGTTGCATAGTCATAAGCTTATTTTTTATTAATGAGGCTCTAATTGTTTTGTAGTCTGCTGTAGCTCTAACTCTGCCTTTATTATAATATATAAGGATTATGGGCGTAATGTTATATTATGAAGTTGCGTGATCCGAGATCTAACTATTAACACATTGATTAAAATTACAAATCACATTCAGCTTTTATATAGGTACTCTTTTGACAGTGTAAAGTGTATAAATATTGACTAATTGGTTAATGTTCATAAATTTTAATCAGATTGAGAGATTAGCTACACCATTGTATTGAATCATTTAGTTAATAAGGCCAGACAAGCAACATAATTACCAATTAATTTGCATCATACATGGATCTATCAATGCAATGAGAGACCTGCACAATACGAATGAGTATGGGTTTTCATAAATCTGTGGTAAGATAAATCGATAAAATTTTTTACAATAGGTTCTGGAAGTCATCGAGAGCAAGGACAAACGTGGACGCCGTACTGTGGAGTACTTGATCCACTTCCAAGGTTGGAATTCCTCGTGGGACCGCTGTGTCAGTGAAGATTTTGTGCTCAAAGACACCGAGGAGAATAGGCAGCTGCAACGAGACCTAGCTGAAAAATCTCAACTGCAATTGTAAGTAAAATAAAAATAGGGCTTAAATAATTAGGGCTGATACTTTTCTTTTGGTTGAGTTAGCTCCCTTTCAAGTAAATTGTAGATTGGTTACTTCTACCTAAGTACTTTAAATGGAGTGGTTACGTCTCTGGATTTAACTTAAATCATAATAGAACTTAAATCCAGAGACGAAACCACTCCATGTGTAGTTAAATTACTAAGGTAGATGTAATTATTTAAGCTCTATTTTTATTTTATATCAAGTGAATATTGGAACAGTTACACCCTATTTATTACCCCCCTGTAAAATGGGTTGTGCAATTCTGGGTTGAATGTTGGATTACTAAACACAATGTCATGGGCAACGCTCCAAAATGAAATCATTTATTGAAACTAGCAATGGTCTTGCTAAATATTTACAATGAAGAGATAATGATTATAAAAAAATTGCAGGACAGTTACTATTTAAAGCATATATCAGTCTCTCATGTCAAAATAGTAACTGTCCTTTTTTGGGATAAAATGTTTCTATGTATTGAGAGTTTCTCATAATTCATATTTAAGTTGATTAGAATTAGCTTAGGCAGATGCTACGTTGCATTTATAGCATTACAATAGATAAATCTGAAGTAATTAAGTCTCGACAAAACGCCCCTTGACACTTTTGAGCCAGAAGATTTACTTTTTGTCTTAAAACAAGATATTGTTTCGTCATAATTAATATGCCGGCCAGTAAGTAGCAACATCTGTTAAGGGGCGCGTATCTGTACCGGCGCGAGCGTAAGAAAGGCAGCACGGGAGCAGGCGCGGTGGCGGGCCCGGCGAAGCGCGCGCGCCAGGGCTTCAGCGACGACGGCTCCTCCAGCAGCACCCAGCCCGATGGTGAGTCTGTTTGTACTTACTGTCAGGCCCGTCTTATTAGAGTGTAAGGATTCAGGAAACCAGGGCTCCGCGCTTGATTGCACCTCGGTTTTGAGGATCAAGTCTTGAACCAATCCTTGAGGCGGCCTAGAAATCATCCCGCAACATGAAGACTTTTGAATTAGAATAAAAATAAAAAATATTGAAATTTTTTTTGGCATAAAACTGCTTGCACCCGGGCGCTTATTGTTCTTAAGATGGACTGACTATGGTGGTGGAACTGTTGTAGCTTAATATTTGACTTTTCTAAATAATACTGGCTTCTTGCTCATAAATGAATTTTAATGCCATTTAGGCCATGTAGATTTGTTATATCTATGTTGTATTAGTCTTTAAAGACACCCACAGTATCAAATGCTACGACACACGCTCATGTCCGTGTTTATATTAGACTTAGCGCACTCATCTAAGTTAAGCATCTTAAGTAAAATACTTTGTTATTTTCGAATTCTTATTTACTCAATGTCGCTTATTTAGTGTACCTATAATTTTTTATTATTATATAACTTATTTATTATAAATTAATACAATTGATTTAATTTAATAAAATAGAGCTACCTAAATGAGATCAAAATGCAAATGATCAAAATTATTGAATTGAAATGTAATTAGCTAGGTCGTACAATAGCTTATTAAATTCGAATGATTGTAGCACGTACGAGAAAAAAAGAAGGACTCCATCCCTCTAACTAGACTTTGTGCCTTTCCGATGCTCCACATGACATTTCACTTACAGCACAGACCTAGGCAGTGGGCATATTATTTTAATTGTTATTTTTAATCTGCTTAAGCATCAAAAGTGTTATTGCATGCGTTAACAAGAAGCGGATCGTATTAATATAGCGGGCGGACTGCGTATGTTCAGGCCATGTGTATGTGACGACAGAAGGCGAGACGGGCTCGGACTCGTCGGCGTCCGGCTCGGGCTCGGCGTCGAGCGGGCCGCGCCGCTCGCCGCCGCCCAACCCGCACCAGGGGCGCGCGCACATCGCGCTGCCCTCCGCGCTCAGGTGGGTACATGTGTGTGTGTGTGTGCTTTCAGCCGACTGCGTCAGATGTTATAAAGTTTGAGTATCTAGGTACAATAGCGCTGTTTGGCGCGCTCTAGATGTTACTATTATGTCTTGAGATTGTATATCTAGCCTTGCCTGTTTGGCGCGTTTTACTTGTAAGTCTACCAAGTGCTATGTAAAGTTTGGTTCACGAACATTATTTTATTTTGAAATTCTTTTATTCTAGGATTGATTTAATAACCAAGACAACTGTCGAATTAATTACATTAACTATAATACCGATGATTTTAAAGTGTCATCGCCTGTTTCCTAAATAAAATAGACATCGTATGACATTCACAATGTAGAGATTTTAAACTTTATCGTCGTGTATCGTTATATCTAAATAATGTACCTCAACTGTTCAACTTTTTTTATTATGCTTTGAAATTATGATAATCCAGAACGACGATGTTAATTTTGATCTTTATTGGATTCAGTCGATTCTTGATTTTTAATGTCGCCTTAAGTTACAGTTATAGAAGTTTTATTCAGTCGTGTGATGGCAGCCCTAATCTTATACTATACAATTTACAAAACGCCCTTCTCGTGTCAGGGGCCTAGATGGTAATTAGGCGTTAACGCTGGATCGTGTCTTCAGGGACCGGCTGACGTTCGACTACCATTTAGTGGTGAAGCGCGGGCGTCTGTCGCGTCTGCCGGCGCAGCCGTGCGCGGCCGAGATCCTGGAGTCGTTCGTGAAGTGGTTCGCGCGCGCCGGCGCCTGGCACACCGCGCGCGCTCGACACGACCCGCCCGTGCGCCCCGACCTGCTTGACGTCTCCTGCCGGTAGGTACCGCGCATCGTCCGCCACGTGCACCGGTCGCGATCCTGGAGTCGTTCGTGAAGTGGGTCGCGCGCACGACACGACCCGGCACCAGGTCATCACACGTACTCCGGGAGTCGTTCGTGAATTGCCCCGTTCGTATTCGGGATCCACTTTGTATATGATCCTAGATGTGGTAGAATCTGTTTACATTCGCACGTCTATAACCGCTCTTATCGGAAGATCTATGTCGACTCGCCTCTAAGCTGCTTTCAGCTCAGCTTGCTACTTCAAAAATATATCAACACCAACACTTGACAGTCTTTTAAAAAAACTCAGTAGGTATATTAAGAAACTTTTTATGACAGCAAAATATTTACGCAGAAACATGTTTTTTAGTCTGAACTTAGTGCGCGAGGTGGCGGACGGGCTGCGCGTGTACTTCGACTTCGTGCTCCGCGGACATCTGCTGTACAAGCAGGAGCTCAACCAGTACCATGAGATATGCGGCCAGTTCATCGAAGAGTAAGTAGTCTTTACTTACACGTAATATAATAATTATTTAATAACTAAAGAGTAACAATGCCGCAACAGCATCTGTCTGTTCTTCACTCATACTAATATTGAATAAAGGAAGATTTGATTGTGTGTTTGTTTGCGTTGAATAGGCTCCGAAACTTCTGGAACGATTTGAAAAATTCTTTCATTAATGGAAATTAATGTATCAGCGAGTAACATAGGCTGTTTTTTATTCCCCTATTCCCGGGATATATATATATGCACGGGAACCGGACCTACGCGGGTGATATTTAATATTATATAAAATTTTCTCCAGACTGACACACCAATTCCCTAGTTTAAAACTAAGCTTATGCTTGTACTATGGGTACTAGGTGAACAGATAGAGATACTTAAATACGTTTATAAACATCCATGACTCGAGTACAAATGTCCATGTTTATCACACGAAACATTAATAAGGCTCTAATCATGATTAAAACTTGTAGGTATAGTAGATACTGTGCGACTGGTTTTAAAATTACTTTGCTTGTTCATACATACATACATACCTACATAACACCACGCCCATTGTCTGTCAGTTTGTAGACTTTCTGATATCTATCTCCAGATGTCAGAGAAAATTAGATATAGATATAATTTATACACGGCATTATAAAAAAAATAAGTAAAAAATTTCTTTTTTTGTTAAACAGTTTTATTAAAAACAATGATGTAGATAATGTATTAATAGCTATAAAAATAATTCGATAAGCCCTAGATACCACCAGTCATCACTCACTATCCTCATCAATCTAGGATATTGATCAGAAAAAAAAATCGTGGGGCGCCTTAAATTTCTATCTACAGTCAACCGCTCATGTCAATATAAAATGCTATTTACATATTCAGGTTGCATACACTACGCCAAACGATTTTATATTAAGATAATAATAATAAAGACATGGGAATCTGTTATGGGCCACTAATTGAATATAGTGAATGGTGCAGGCAAGAAGTGAAGCTGAAGAACGAACTGGAGGAGCTGGTGAAGGCGCAGAAGGAGAGGGCGCTGGCCGCCGCCGAGGAGGACATGAAGAGCCCCAAGATGCCGGAGTACTCGCACCTGCCGCCTGACCCGCTGGATAGCGAGAAGAGCGAAGGTCGGCATAGCGGGTCGTGTTACATTGTTTTTTTCTGTAAAGTAGATTAGTGGTTCACAGATAACTTTAAACGCTTTAAATATTTTTTATTTTTAATATATTCGAATTAAAAGATAAGTAAATGTTTTGATCAAAAGGTTTAATGAAAATTATTATTTTCTTAGAAAATTTTATCTCATTCATTTCGATGCAAACCGAGGTAGTAATCGAGAATGTTAATATCCAAACACACAGACGCGTCGACGCCGGTGAGCATGTCGGACGCGGAGCTGCCGGTGCTGGTGAAGGCGGAGCCGCGCTCGCGCAGCGCCAGCGGGAGCGCGGCGAGCGGCGCCAGCGCGGCGCCCTGCGGCACTCCGAGCGGCACGCCCAGCCTGGCGCCCAGCTCGTCCGTCAGCCTCACGCCCAGCCTGCTGGGCGCCGCGCGCGCCGACTCCACCGACGACGCGCTCAGCCTGCGCCGCGACGCCCGCGACGCCCGCTCCGCCATGCGCATCGGCGGCCTGGCTAGCAGGAGGTAACGCTGAACACTGTTTGACACTCACGACATCTTATGGATTATTTATTTTCTTTATACGTATATATTAATATATATACATGTAACGAATTAATATTTTAACTAAACCTAAATCTATAATGATCGTTTATTCGATGCCTAGGTAGGCATGATATCGAGGATATTATGGTATCCTTGATTGGAAATGTCTATGTATTAAAAAATTTCTATAAATAAAAAAAATATGTTTAAATTATAAGAGGCGAGTGAGGTGTGTAAGAATCGTGCCATATGGCGTTCGGTTCTCCCTGTCTACCCCGCTAGGAGTGGCGTGAAGTTTAGTTAGTAAGTTTTGCAATAAACTGCAATAAATAGTCATCTTTGAAACCAAGGTCCTACTGCTCAAACTGCTTGGTGTGAAATTTTAGTACGAAATCTTAATATAACTTGTCATTATGAAGGCTCCGCTCGCACAAGTCGGCGGTGTCGCAGTCGGAGACCGAGGAGCCGGCCCCGTCCACATCCACCGGCGAGCAACGCACTTTTGAGACTCTGTCCTCCAGGTACCGCTTTTTTTTATACTAAGTTAGTCCAAATTACATCGGGGAGTATTACACGGAACACAGTACTTACACAATAGAAGAGTGTCCCGATTTTTGCCATTTTCTGACGTCTGGTGACGCGAAGAATTCGCGCTTCACTCTCGACCCAGCTCTCGCGTACCTACCCCAAAGAGTTAATTTCCATTGGGAGTAAATATTGAAAACAGCTCCAATTTCTAAAATGTACGTTTCTGTTGAAAGTGTATATTGAGCATGTCCCCGTCCGCAGCGTGGGCAGCAGCGGGTCGTCGCTGAGCGAGGCGTGGGCGCGGCCGGCGCACGCCGCCGCGCCGGCGCCCACGCGCACGCCGCTGTCGCTGCTGCTCGACAAGGTACACGCAACGAGAATTACTCAGTGCCGGATTTACCCTAAGGCCCAGCAGGCCCGGGCCTAGCGCGGCCAGATATTAGAGGCGGCCAATCGTGATAAAAAAATTAACTGATGATAACAAGAAATAACTTAAAGTACGCGCCCACGCGTTCCGCCCCTTTGGTAGTTTTGGTACTAAGAAAGTGGCGGCTGGCTTACTACATGGCCCGGGGCCTAGGGCGGCCAAGACTATAAATCCGCTACTGGATAGCTGGTATGCAAGAAAGGGTGCATAGCCCATATTTAACAGTACGCTCTGCTGCCTATCTCCCAGCGACACTAGCATATAACATATGTTATTTATTATGTACTAGGTTGCTAAGTGGCAGATAATTCCGCGCGAGGGCACAGAGCATCTTCCTTGCCGTGTCTACGGAGCTATTCATCTTGCTCGTCTTTTCGGTACAGTATACATATTCTTACAGTAGATATGATAACAACGTGCAATGTAATATATCCATAGTTTTCTCTTAAAAATATTAGACTACACGTCGTATTACGAACATAACATTAAATAAAATCTAAACCGCTATTTTAAATTGCTTCTTAGCCAAAGTTAGATATAAAAGCCCCAATATCGTCTTGAATTTTCCTTTTTGTTTCAGTCAAACTGCCGGACTTTCTTAACGCAACCCAGATGCCGGATTTTAAGCTCAAAATGATCTTAAAGCACATTGATATGTTTGTCCAGTAAGTATTGTTTAGTACGATTTTGTATTGGCTACACTAGCAAGATACTCTTATTGTGGACTCCGAAACTTATCGTGGTCGGTATGGCCAGCCGCGGCACTAGACGCAGGCACACACCTGCGTCTGCGTCATATTACACACGTAATATGCATTAGTTTAATACTTTTGGTCCTACAAGATACGTAAGAAGTACTATTTGTTGATTTTCGAATTTCGGATACCCATTGCACTTAGGATACCCATTGCGCGTGGAGCATCCTGCTGACTAACGAACGAGGCTCTGGCAACCGACTGATGGCGGTATAACCATTCAAACCCTTGGCGTAGCCAAATACCACATGCCGATGACGGGCAGCAGCGTCACCGGGCAAAAGCAACGCTCTGCGATCGCCAACCCGCCTGCCCAGCGTGGCGATTATGGGCAAATCCTCCAAATGGCTACAGCACAAAGGCCACGGCCCCCAGTTCCCGGCAGTCTCGCTATTCCTGGTCATGGTGGCGACCACGGTAACGGCGGGGCGGGGGGTGCGAAGAATCTCCGGGCTACGGTAGGCCACCACCACAAACTGACCCTTGCTACGTACAACGGACGCACTCTACGGCTTGACTCGCATCTGGCACAACTTGAGGTGGAACTTGGGAAGATTAGGTGGCACATTCTGGGGCTAAGTGAAGTCCGAAGAGAGGGGGAGGACACCATAACCCTAGAGTCGGGCCACCTGATGTACTTTCGCGAGGGAGACCAACAATCCCAAGGTGGCGTCGGGTTTCTGGTCAATAAGTCTCTCCTTGACAGCGTTGTAGAAATTTCCAGTGTGTCTAACAGGGTAGCGTACCTGATCATCAAGCTCACCGAGAGGTACAGCCTCAAGGTGGTGCAAGTGTACGCACCGACCTCGACACACTCAGATGATGAAGTGGAGGCAATGTTCGATGACATATCGAGGGCCCTCCACTTCACTATAAAGACCCAATACACTGTTGTCATGGGAGACTTCAACGCCAAAGTGGGAGTACAGAATCACAATGAATCGGTAGTAGGACCCCATGGATTTGGAGCCAGGAATCATAGGGGGCAGATGCTCGTAAACTTCCTCGAACGAGAGGGGCTGTTCTTAATGAACTCATTCTTCAAAAAGCAGCCCCAAAGGAAATGGACGTGGCGTAGCCCCAACACTATGACCAAAAACGAGATCGACTTCATTCTGGCGGACGGGCGGCACATATTCAGAGATGTCTCTGTGATCAACAGGTTTAACACCGGCAGCGATCACAGACTTGTCCGAGGCACTCTGAATATCGATTTCAAAGCCGAACGTGTCCGTCTGATGAAGTCTAGACTCCGGCCTACTTTGCTCCAAACCATGGCGGGATCTGAAACGTTCCAGTCGAACCTGGAGAACCGTTTTGCTGCCGTGGAAACCACAACTGACGTTAACCAGAACCTTGAGAATGTGGTTCGGGTACTCAGGGAGGAAGGTACGAGATTTTGCAACATGCGGCGTAAAGGTAAGAAGTCAAAACTTTCCGAAGAGACCTTGAGGCTAATGAGGCAACGACGTGAAGACCCACCTACCACTTCGTTGGGCATACGGGCTCTTAACCGGGAGATCAATAAACTTGTGCGACGCGACCTTCGGCGCTCTAATACTCTGGATATCGAAAGAGCTATTGAGCAAAACCGGGGGTCTAAGGTGTTCGTTCAATCTCTCGGGAGAAGTCACCTGACGAAACTGACCACAGCAAGTGGAGAAGTTGTTGCCTCTAAACCGGCGGTCCTTTTGGAGGTAGAAAACTTCTATACCCGACTATATGCATCGCATACATCTCGACCTGTACCCGAAAATGAAGACTCTAGAGCCACATTAACACGCCATTTCACTGAAGACCTGCCGGAAGTCAGCGTTGGCGAAATCAGGATTGCTCTTGGACAGCTTAAAAATGGAAAAGCCCCTGGAGCGGACGGCGTTACAACAGAGCTATTAAAGGCTGGAGGTAAGCCCGTACTGAGGGAACTCCAGAAGCTCTTTAACGCTGTCCTGTTTGAAGGAAGAACTCCGGAAGCGTGGAGTAGGAGTGTGGTCGTCCTGTTCTTCAAAAAAGGGGACAAAACCCTATTGAAGAACTATCGACCCATTTCCCTTCTAAGCCATGTCTATAAGCTGTTTTCAAGAGTGATCACGAACCGTCTTGCGCGAAGATTCGACGAGTTTCAACCGCCGGAACAGGCTGGATTTCGGAGCGGATACGGCACTATAGACCACATCCACACAGTGCGGCAGATTATACAGAAGACCGAAGAGTACAATCAGCCCCTGTGTCTAGCATTCGTGGACTATGAGAAGGCCTTTGACTCGGTTGAAATCTGGTCTGTTTTGGACTCTCTGCAGCGATGCCAAGTCGATTGGCGATACATCCAAGTGATGAGATGTCTCTACGAAGCCGCCAATATGTCCGTCCAAGTACAAAATCAGCAAACAAGGCCTATACCATTGCATCGAGGAGTGAGACAAGGGGACGTCATCTCCCCGAAATTGTTCATAAATGCAATGGAGGATATGTTCAAGACGCTGAACTGGACAGGACGTGGCATCAACATAAATGGTGAACACATCTCGCACTTGCGATTTGCAGATGACATCGTCATAATGGCAGAGACGCTGCAGGACATACAACAGATGTTGAATGACCTAGCTGACTCTTCTGTACGCATCGGCCTTCGGATGAACTTGGATAAAACCAAGGTCATGTTCAATGAACATGTTCTACCGGAACCGATTGCGGTTCACGGCACCGTCCTCGAAGTTGTTCAAAAATATGTGTACCTCGGGCACACATTGCAGTTGGGTCGAAACAACTTAGAGGACGAGGTGAATAGAAGGGTTCAGTTGGGTTGGGCAGCGTTTGGAAAACTACGTCGAGTCTTCTCATCGTCCATCCCACAGTGCCTAAAGACGAAAGTCTTCAATCAGTGCGTCCTACCTGTTATGACATACGGAACCGAGACCTGGACACTGACGGCACGACTGGTTCACAGATTTAAAGTCACTCAGCGGGCTATGGAAAGAGCTATGCTCGGCGTTTCTCTCAGGGATCGAATCCGCAATGAGGTGATCCGGCAGAGAACCAAAGTTATCGACATAGCTCACAGGATTAGCAAGCTGAAGTGGCAGTGGGCTGGCCATATCAGCCGCAGAGCCGACAACCGTTGGGGTAAACGAGTTCTGGAGTGGAGACCGCGCCTCGGAAAACGTAGTGTAGGACGCCCTCAGGCCAGGTGGAGTGACGATTTGCGCAAGACGGCTGGCAGGAGCTGGATGAGAGTAGCCGAAAATAGATCAGAGTGGCGAACATTTGGAGAGGCCTATGTCCAGCAGTGGACTGCAACAGGCTGATGATGATGATGATGATGATTGCACTTAGAATTCATATTCAAGCCATCATTTGGTAATTTTACAGAGATAAATATCTCTGTAAAATTACATCTTATACTACTAATACATATATAAAACTAAAGAGTTTGTTTGATTGTTTGTTTCAACGCACTAATCTCGGGAACTACTCCTATAACATTACCCATAAACGCGGATGAAACCGCGGATACAGCTAGTACCAAAGAAATGTGACAATGTGATGCCAACAGACCTTTTACAACAAACAAATATTATGTAACGTTTTATTAACAGATACCTGGATGAACACAACGAGTGGTTTGGCGAGATGTACTACGTCGCCGATAGCATGTCTCGCTCCCATTAAACAGCAAACCCCATACATGGATATAATGGATCACTAACATAATAATCTGCAGTAATTTATGTCTATGTAATCTCAGCGTAGAGACAGTCAAGTTTTACTACATAATAACCAGTAGGATTGATTTTATCATGTTTAAAGCACTAAATACAATATATTACGTTACGGGCAGGTAAGTGTAACCTGTTCGTATTAGATACATTAGATTTATTGAAAACGATGCAACATCTTATAAACATTCCAAAAAATATACTCGTATCAAAATTATGTTTCTCGAAATACCGTCCAAGGTAACAAATTGAAAAAAAAAACATTCAACAAAATTAGGATATTTTCGTGCTAAAAAATATTCATTGCCTAAGAAATTGAAAACGAGTGACTTGCCGTAAGCCTTTTATCAGTAGTTGTTGGAATAGTATAACTTAGGATAAATAGTAGTATGTAGGTTTACAAAAATAGTATTATTATTCTATATTTCCGACCAATATGGCAAAAATGCATGATCTCACTAGCTTATCTTTGGGACTATCTAGTTTTCTAAAACATGTTAGCTCTCTAATGTAGCGACATATTGTACTATATAAGCAATATGTTTATTGAAATAAAGTTATAAACCATTGAATAAAGTTGTTTTAATGATTAACCCTTTTGTCCCCATTCCTACAAAACAACTAGTGTAAATATGTAATAATTTTATTTTTAGGTTTATTATTTCACACTGGAATCGATGCTCGAAGGTACTGCGCGTAGAGCTATCACTAACACAAAAAAATTACATTGAAAAACTTGACATTATTTATGACTAACAAATTCAAAAACATTTATACAAAAACCACTTTTTATTATCAAAATTACATTCAATTTGACATTATAACGAGAACAATTTTAGAGACATATGGTTCTGATGATAATATACTCACGACAGTTCACATTGTAACATACTTCGATATTGGACTGCTAGATTTGTTCCAAAGATTTCTTGTAATACATCTACATTGAAAATTAATAATAAACATAATTTATATTAAAACTACATGAAGTGTTCACAACATCCATACACCCTGAATCCGAGTTTTGAAATTTATAAAATATATTTCAATGATAAATATTCTTACACTATGCTGATGGAGAACTTAAATGCTAATTCACGGACTAAAATGACTTTTTTCTTGTATGTTGTTGACGAAGTAAAACCAACAGCCTAAATCAAACTTGTGCTACTGATTAAATTTCGTATTTAAATTTATCAGTCGCTTCGGGGTATTGAAACTTTACTTTACTTTTAAGTACTATGAGTAAAATTTGATATATATTTTTTTCCAAATATGAAAAATGTGATTTGTACATTACAATATGAAATGTTCAGTTATGAGATAATTTTTTTATGTACAGAAGTAATAAACAAGACAAGTTCTACACATATAATTACAAAATTACAATTGGCTTCAGCCACCAAATAAGGTCGGCACAATGTTATTGAGTTCTACTCATTATGCAACATGTGTATCAGTCCTGATCAAAATACAGGATAGATGCACAGATTTAAAAATGTACAAATGCACATAATGTCTTATTTTATGTCAGGAGACATTCAGACATTCAAAGGGTCTTTTTAGCCGCACAAAGTTTTTTATCAGCCAATGAAATAATAACTGAAGAGACTAGTGGAGTTGTTTACGTGGGTTTTATTTTAGGACTGCACATTCTTACATTTATGCTATGTTATAATTAGATGGCTGATAAACTTAGTATCAGGAAAGATGTTCATTTTATTTGAAATTTTTAAAAGACTGCTTAAATATGGTTACTGTTTTGTGGCAATATTGATATCAGCCACAAATTTAACTATCCATCTGCCAGATAAAAACTTTTAATTCTAGGATTCGGTGAGGGAGCACGTTTTTTATTTGTAAATCAGATAATATTTTTTTCTTATCACATCAAAAATTATTTAGGGGCACCAATACTTCCCACTAAGGGACAGTTTCAAAGGTTCAGTTTGTTTCACCATCAAATCTGACAATAGTTTGTCTTCGAGACTGCCGAAACCAAATTTTATCGTATCTGGCAAATAAGTTCCTAACAGGCTATAGTGTCTATAAAAATAAGTGGGTGAAACCGGTTCCAAGCAGCATTTCGCTTAGAGGCATATTGTCGGTGATACTGCAATACCGTGTATAAATAACACTCGATCATAAGGTCTAATTTTCAACGTTATTTAAGTGAAAGTAAGACATCATGTTCACGTGTTAGTTAGGCATTATTGCAGTATCACCGACGCTGGTGCCGGCGACAGGCGCGCAGACGCGGCAGAGGCGGCGGGCGCTAGTCGTGGGCGAGGCGGTGCAGCACGCGCCGGTACTCGTGCTCCAGCGCCAGGTACTGGCCGGCGAGGCGGCCGTGCGTCTCGGCCGCGCCCGCCGCCGACACCGTCGCCATGTACTCCTCCGCTTTCAACACCTTCTGCAGCTTCCTCATCTCCAGTTTCTTTTTCTGTAATAGGTCGAACGACGTCTTGTAGTGTTAGTGGAGCTAGAATTTCTCATATTGAACAAAATAGAACATTATATCAGTTGAGTTAATCAAGACTTTTCGTTTTGTAAATTACATTACAATTATTTTTAGTCGAGGCCCATAGCTGTAGATGTTCAGACTTATGTAATGTAGACAGTTAGAAACCAAGATGTTAGATTAAGAAAATTTTAAAGATTTTGTTCTAGACATCACTTTAGATGTGTAAAAAGAGCAAATAATTTTACAATTTAATTATGATGAAGAAAGATTAATTCTAAGAACGGTAGTAGCTCAAGGGTAAGCCGCGCCGTATAACCAAGGGGTGTGGGTTCAAACCTGAGCATATACTTCTGTTTTTTTTTAAATCTATGTACATAATTATTCCACTAGCACGGGGGAAGGGGAAACATTGTGATTAAACCTGCAAATTCAAACAACTTTAGATTTGTAACCAAAATTTGTCTGGTTCCCCTAACTTAGGGTTACGGAGGTCAGATGGGCAATCGCTATGATGTAACCAGACACGCAAATCCTGGATCATGGTTTAAGCGGACCCTGTCTAACCACGGGACTTAATAAACACAGGATTTAATAATTAAGAAAGATTAATTTTATGATCCTCACCTGGTAGGGTGCGTTAAGTCTATTTTTCACATCCAGTCTGTAATTTAGGTAGGCAGTTTTGTCCGATGTATTTGTGTTTTTCAATCGAAGTATCTCATAAATCCGTCGCGCCTGCTTTTTATTTATTTTAAACTTGGCACAAGCTTGGCTTGCCATTTCAGGTGAATATCTATAATCAAAACACATAAAATATACTTACTTTATGCCTCGTTTCATGTAATAAATATAATTATGTACTAGAAATACATACATAGAAGATGTAGGAAATTGTGAATTATGTATCATTAGGAAAATTATTTTTAGTCTACAGGCGTCAAAAATAATTTAACTTAGGTAAATTTATAACAACTGACCCTTGTTGAAGTTTAGCCGGTTGAAAAGCAGGGAGTGTTTCACAGTTCTTGGCGTCTACATAATCTCTAATCCTTTGGAAATCCTCTGATGGATCTTCTACAGTTATATCAATTACTTCAGGCAGTATTACAAAATGAGAATATATAGCCTGCAAAACGACAAAAGCATTAAGAACTAGATAGTTAAAAATAATCAATATGCCACAGTGCAAGACATTAGCTTGAATTAAATCAGACCTGCAAAAGGTTCGCACAGAGCCCGAGTTTCCTAAACGGCGGCAACGTCAGCACCTGCGAGATGCGCGGGCGCAAGTGGCGCGGGTACGCGTAGTAGCGGTACACAGTGGCGTACGCGCAGGTCGCGTACCGCATTGCGCCCTCACTGGACTGGTACTTCTCGAATCTGAAAAAGTGACCATGTTAGACCCAATGACCCAACCTATTTGTTGAAATATAACATTTATCTTGATGTAATATGGCGCAATATTAGGAATTATAATTTAGAGCTTGGTTCTGTCATTTAAAGCTTAATTAAACTTAATACTAGATAATTTACAGCAAAAAAATTTATAAGAACATATTTATGAAATAATTCATTTGAAAAATCACACAAATAACACTCATCACATTATGAGAAACTGACCTGCATTCATAGAAAGACAATTTAAAAAATGGTAACAACTTACACAGTGAAAAATGTCCATTGGTCATCATCCACATCTATGAAAGATGCTGCATCAACATACCATAGCAAGAAAGTTTGAAGCCTTTCATGGAAGGGCAAAAAACCAGGTGTTGATGTTTCACTATAATACACCTCAAATGTACGTTTTTCTCCTCCTTCACCTATAAAATAATAGAATAGATATTTGTACAATTTACAACTTGCATGACAATTTGAAGAAAGTTTTATTTAAAAAATACTTACGAGGTGTAATAGTAAAGGCATGTAAGAGTTGGCCATGCGGTGTAAATGACTTGTCTTTTTCTAACATTGACACAAATTGATCCAAATTATTAACATAACCAGGTGCTAGGACTTTGGTTAAGGCACTCTCAACGTTGTCAGCTTTCATGCCATCGGATTTACTGGGTTCAATCTGCAAGTTTTAAAGGTGACATTTAATTACAGAGCATTACATCATTTTAATGGGCATAACATAATTTTGTAATTCTACTAATAATCATACCTAATAAAGTTTTCCCTCAAATCAGCTATAGATTAATTATATTGGTTACATATTGAACACCATTTGTATTAAATTGAAGACACTTTTCACTAGGGAAAAGATAGAACATCTGATACCTATTTATAAAAAAGAATTATAAAAAAAGAAAAAAAACATAATAAAGGTAAATTTGGGGTTTAATAACTAAAGAACTAACTAACTAAACTTCACAACTTGGAGTTTACCTCAAATATAAATAAATAATGGAATAAACTAACAAAATTTCCTAAGTCCCTGGCATCCATAGTGCCCCTAAGGCTACACTCTAAACCAAAAACTGAAGTTCACACATATGTATAGCCCACATACCTTATCTGTATATTCAACTCCCAAGTAAGTCTGTAAGCTTCCAGCGCTGTAGTAGAGCCGGATGTGTAAGTCTGTATACCCAAAGATGTTCTCATTTTCCCCAAACACTTGGTGGCACATCTCAGGGCCAAAACTGGTTTCATCATTCTCTAAATCTTCTTGACTTCTTACTGTTTTATAACAAAGGGAATTTAATTAGAACCTTTTAGTTGTTGTAATTAAGAGCAATAGAACAATAGAATAATAACACAAGCAGTCTTTGTTCTAATATCCAATTATCTACAAAATATAAATACAGGGCTGTGGGATGTAACTTTGTGCATATTGCCATTAATCATAGATAAATCTACAAAAAAGAACAAATAAAATGAGTACAAAATATGATGTGTAACTAACCTATACAACAAACACAAATAGTTTAACAAATTACAAAATGTGTGCTTCGAACTATTTCTTCATTCAAGTACACAATTAATTATTATAGATTACTATAGTAAAACGAGGACCTTTATCTTATAGACGTGATTTTACAAACAAAGTACCTATGGATTGTTCGATACCTACCTACATTCGTAAATAGGTAGTGTTCTATTATCTAAACATCTTACCCAATTTAAATTCTAATACTTCGTTTCCATCCACAACCAAATGGCACAACTGATCAGTCATTTTAACAGATTTTGAAGATCTTCGGCCTAAGTTTCATGCCAATTAATCACCAATTCCCGCGCAAAACGTACGGACAGATACCAGAGGACTGAAACGAACAATTACACAGGAAAAATCTAATAAAATAATATGTATTTATACACAATAGATATATATTTTAATTACTGTGCCAAAACCTTGCAACTGCTGCACACTCTTAGACTGTTAAAATGGCAAAAACAATCAAATTAATTCGTTGAAACCAGAAAAAGAGCTAACAGTTTTGTCTGACAGTTAAAAAAAACTTATGTTCCATTGTCAATTTGCTATTCGAACTTCTACACTATAATCGACTGGGTAGCCGTATCTTTTATCGTGAAATTTTTAGAGACGGTAATTTTTTATGTTTGCAACACCATAAACATTTATGTGACGTCATTATGGCCTGGTTGGGTTAGGTTTGCTTGGAAATTTTTGTTAAAAATCTTGTATTTTAGTATAATATATGTTGTGCTACTTAATTTAGATTAGTAATATAAATACCTCATAGAGTAGCAGTAATCCTGGTGCCAAGAAGTGTTTGTTTCGGCGACATTCTCTGGCGAAAATGAATCGCCATGAAGGTGGGTAATGATAATCAAAATTTGTTCGATGCTTTTGTCACCGTAAATTTCTATAATCAAACATCATATCATTGGTTTGTTTGTGTAATCGAAAGTTGTATTTCCTGTAAAAATCAGTGCTTTGTCGTTTTCGTGTAAGTACGAATTGTTATTATAAATTTTATTGACATCTTTTCAGGAGTCAGCTGTGATTCTTGTTTGAAAAATAACTTCAGAGGACGACGATACAAATGTTTGATTTGCATCGACTACGACTTGTGCGCTGCATGCTATGAATCTGGCGCCACCACAAACCAACATACAACAGAGCACCCTATGCAGTGTATCCTTTCCAGAAGTGATTTTGGTGAGTCTCATACATTTTGTAGCAACAAATCGATTTGCCCTAGTTACACATAAACAGGACTTTGTAAACAGTTGTTGACAGTTTTTCGCGAAATAAACGGTTATTAACTGATTTGTGGGTCAAAAAGCACAGTAAAATTATAAAGTAATTTAAAATAATGTAATTCTATATTCATTGTTGTACTCTTATAAGAATCTGGTATTCAGGATTGTATGTATGAACAATACACTTTTTATTAATAAATAATTTTGATATAGATCAGAGTTTATTCAGTGATTCTAGATCAAAGAAATATAATATATTAAAATTATATGGGTGTTATTTCAGATTTATACTATGGAGGAGAAGCATTGGCCCTTGAGCAGCCTCAAGCGTATACTTGCCCATATTGTAACCGCATGGGATTCACAGACACTGCTCTAATGGAACATGTCACTGCAGAACATGCTGACACAACACTAGCTGTAAGTGTACAAACATAATAATATGGGGCACACATAAGTGTACAAAAATATTTACATTTGTATAAGAGCTTTGCAATTAAATTACCTTTTATAAAAGATGAATACAATCCCATATAATCAGTTAAGGAAGTGTACACAGTGGACCCCTACATGTAAAGCTCTTTGACTATTGAAAGCCGAGTCCTTCATTGTTGTATTTTCAAAGGGGGGTCCAATTTTTGAAAGGGATCCGGTATAAGGTTTATCCAAAGTCTTAGTCAAGCACATTTGGCACTGTTGGTAAATACCACCTGGATCATATGAAAAGCAACGAAAACATCAATAAGATAATAGGCTAGATGACTAAAAAGGTCCATCAGTTAGATTAAAAAAAAATATTGAACACATTTTTTTATTTATTTATCATACATAATAAATAAATAAATACAAACATTGACGAAGATACAATGAATTCAAGTTGCGTGTGATGTCACACTTTCGTAAAAAAAATACGAAATTGTGACATTGCAAGGCCCCACTCCAAAACTTTGGTGTTCTTTATCTTTATGATTTTGTGATCATTTGATAAAGCGAAAATAAATATGTCTAGTATTTTTGTATAATCTAACTGACGGACTAAATAGAAATATTTTTTTTAATGCAGTCGTCATCTCTATTATATTGTGCCTCAATACATTGTTAAATTGTGTATTTGGGGCATAAGCTTTCATGGTGTATAATAATGCTAACTTACTACTATCTAGTCACTGGTAATTGTAAACTTAAATATATTTATATTGTTGTCCAACCTTATCTAATCCATATTGTTAGATATTGTTATTGATCATATTAGATTAAATCCTGAATTTGTACTGAGAAAATATTATATTTCTCAATAAGAAAAACTTGCCCGAGAAATTAATTCTGAAACTTTTTAATATGTATTTACTTACTGCATTGGCTCAGCGACCGGAAGTGGATCTTGGCCTCCGACACGAGATCTCGCATTTTGAGTATGTGGCAGATAATAATTATTACATAATATTTTTATAGTTGTCTTCATTGCAAATGTTTGATTTTCAGGTGGTCTGCCCAGTCTGTGCATCAATACCTGGCGGGGAGCCTAATTTTGTCACTGACGACTTTGCTGGTCATCTGACTCTGGAGCACAGGACTGGACCTAGAGACCTCATCTCATTTCTCATATCCTTTTCATAAAAGTAATATATTTCTTTTCCAGTGGTATATTAACAGCAATTAGACTGAGGTTATAAACTGAGATTATATAAACACAACAATAAACTAATCTGAAATTAAGGAAGGCCAACAGTTAAATACAAAACATGCTGCTACATGATTTTACTATTATGAAATAATGACAACACAGTTGTTGTTTTCCATTGTAGCATTAAATACCATCCACTTTCGTTGTTATTATCATTTTATAAAATAAAATGCAGAAGCTTATTAGGTAATTAATCTATTTCATGTAATGACATTTTTTTGGCTGAATGGAAGGGGCTTCGACTCTGCCTACCCCTTCGGGGTTATGGGCGTGATGTTATGTTATGTTATGTTATGTTAAGTAATGAAATGCATATGCTTTAATGCCATTTATTTATTTTCAGTGATTATATTGAATTAAGATGTGCCTATTTGTGCCTTTTTCACAATTTTCCATCTAACCCAACCTAGTTTTATTTTTGGCTGAATGTGGTTAAAGGAACCTGCTGCCCCTTTGATCCTGCCTACCCCTTTCGGGGATTATGGGTGTGATACATATTTACATGGGTATGTATGTATGTAAGATGTGTTATATAGATGATAAAACTTAAATCCAGCAATGCATATATTTATACATTGTATCTCTAGCAACCAGTCTGTATGTGAACTTATAATATTTGGCCTTAGTTATTATTTATTGTAATGCAATTTAATTGGTGATTTCCGTATGGTAAATTCTCCTCGGCATATAAACAAGGTTCCAACTGCTTTGTCACTCTTTATGATATTAGTGTAGGTATAGCTAGATGAGTGTAATTCCAGTGTTATAAATATCCTTAACTACCATGCACGATGAGCCAAGCGGCATCAGACACGGCGGCGTGCGCCGCATACCGCAGTCAGGGCGCGGAGTTAGTCGCGCTCGCCGAACCAATATGCAATTCAGGTAAACTTGTTCATTGTAGACTTTTTGTTAAACATAATATTTTTGTACAAATTATATTCGCATTCGCCTACCACTCGGATCAGCAGGACGTTCAGTACTGAAGGGATTTTTAGGTATGCTCCAAAATGATTGTTTATTGCTTTATTATTGTATATTGTTGACGGCCGAATAACCATATCGGGGCCCCTAAGCAATGCACTTGGAATGCTTTTACATTTTTAATTTCCTAAAATGTTTTTAACACTTTCAATAAAAATTCCATTATTTAAAGCAGGGTTAGGCAGTCGCCAACTCTGCCCTATGGTTAATATACCTCTGAAAATAAATTAAAAATAAAAGTGATTTTATTCACCCGCATATATCAATTTATATTTCTTTCTATATGATTTTATTCAGAGATAAATATTGTAAAGAAAAATATACAATCAAATTGCGTACCTCCGTTGTTTGAAGTCGGTTACAAAATAAAACGTCGCGTGTGGGTTGCAGCACGGGCGGCGGCATCTCGTCGCTGTCGCCGTCGTCGCGCGACGCCGTGGTGGACCCCATCGCGGAGCTGCTGTCGCAGCTGTCGGGCGTGCGGCGCGGCGCCGGCCAGCCCGGCACGCCCAGCCAGCTGCAGCAGCTGCAAATGCAGCTGCAGCTCGAGCGGCAGCAGGCCTCGGTGAGCTGTGGCCTAATGCCCACAACCGACTAACCCAAACCGTCCATACTAACCACCGACCTTCAGTATAGAACCATTGGACCGCTTAGTCAAGTGGTTCACGATTGGACCTAACATAGTGTGAATCTCTAGCGAAGAGCTTTCTGTGGAAATGATCCTATGAAGTAGGGTTGGATCGTCTAGTCCGGTGGTTCTTAATTGGTTAACCATTCGAAATATTGGTGGTTCTTGGAATCACACTAAATAGTCTGCGCAACCATTTTGATAAACTTAAAATGTGCCACATGGAAGTAACTTCTGATGCTTATACATCTAAGATAAGACAAAAACTGGTTACATTGCTAAAAGGTTAAGAACTACTGGCTTAGTCCATAATCAATGTCTTACCTAGAGTCCTTATTGATCTTAGATTGGCAATTCAGATATGCTATTTGATAGTTCACTTTAGGGCATGTTTCACCGCTTACTGATATGTCTCTGATATGAGGAACTTGTCTGCCAGATTAACAAAAAATTTTTTTTTTGTTAAATATTTATGATTTAGGTAGCTTACGCTAAAAAACGAAACGCCGTTAAACATAAAAAAAATCGATTCACTAGATTTGACTGCCGCCGAACCAGTAGGACGCCCCCTAAGATAGATATTGACTGGTCGGTTTCAGGCGGCGCGGCAGCAGCTGGAGCGGCTGCCGCGGCGCGCGGCGGCGTCGTCGTCGGGCGGCGCGGCGGCGGGCGCGCAGCCGCAGCCGCAGCCACAGCCGGCGCAGCACCCGCCGCAGCCGCACGCCGACGCGCCCGACTCGCAGTTCCTGCTCTCCGGCTTCCTAGGTAACCGCCGATGCTTAAGTTGCACTTTTTGTACTCACATTTAGGGCCGCGGCCGAGACTCAGTAGCACGCCTGTGTAATTTTTTGAAACGTTAAAAAAAACACTTCAATAATGGACACTGGCATATTATTAGAACATATTAGAATAGAAAAAATAGAATAGCCCACATTGCACGCAGGAGCGGTTCTGATCGTTACGTGCCTAAGTATGTTAACCCCTAGGCGATGACCGTATTTCTATATTATGGTTTATGAGTATTTAGTATTATTTCTCGAAGGGTTGTCGCTTCTATATACGTCACTACGATATTCTTCATTGCATTTACGCAATCGCGGCATTAATTTCGCAGGTGCATCGAATAGTCGCGCGGGCGCCGAGGCGGAGTCGCGCGCGGCGCTCCTGCGGGGTCTAATGCTGGCGTCGCTAGGGCGCCCCCCGCCCGCCGCGCGCGCGCCGCCCCCTGCGCCGCGCGCGCCGCTCGCGCCGCCCGCCGCGCAGCAGCCGCCAACCCTGCGCAGCCGCAGCCGCCC